>CM057379.1:39435000-40035000 GCA_030015415.1 Cynopterus sphinx
CATAGGCATGGGAAAACAGGTATGCTGTGTATCATCCTGCGTATTTGGCTAGCATGAGCTCTTTGGAAGTGTTTTGTTTTTGAGTCATGATGTATCTCCTGAGATGATCAATCCTGGTTCTGTGATTCTAGAACAATTAACAGAAGCACCCCAAATAATTCGTATCGAAATATGGTACTATGCAGACTTAAAGGGAAGGGCATAAGGGCTTGGCTTTCAATTTACCTAGCATGGAAAAATTAAAGTATATTAAAGTTAAAAGAATTTCAATAATTAGGTCCACAGAGGTTAGCATAAATTGGTCAGATGTGGGTAAAAAACAAAAACAGCACATCTCCTGTGATGTGTAATTATATCTGTTGGTGAAGATGCCAGAAAATGTTGCTGGAATGGCCAGAGTCAGAGATTAAATTGAGGAGTTGTTAGTGAACTGTGATGAATTGAGGCACACAATTTGATCTCTTCCATCAGGCACATAATGTGCTCCTTGATGGAATTACAGGCGTAAAAATTATAGAATATACTGACAGGCATGTTTGCTTGACTTTAGGGAAAAGATTTGAAGGTACAATATAAGCAAAGTGAATTGGTGGTCCTGGGGTCTTAAATGTAACAAGTGTTAGTTTTTAGTTGGGCAAAGCAGCCAGTGAAGATGGTTGTCTGTTTTAATTAAAACCAGTATTATGTGATAAATAAAACACAGAAGAATACAGAGGAAAATAAAAATTACCTATATTCTTTTCTTCTATCCTCTAAGATCTTTAGAAATTTAAAATTCAAAATAGGTTCTATGATATAGTTTTGTATCTTAGAATTTTCACATATTATCAAGTGTTTTTCTGGTGATAAGCATTCTTGAAAATATTTTCACTGACTGCATGGGTTTCCATAGTCTGTATAGAGAGGTTGTCATTTTTTTAACCACTCCCCCTTTGGACATGTAGGTTACTTCTAGTTTTTATTTTTTTCATTTATGAATTATGAGGACTGGAGATTTAAGTATTAATGTGAAGAAGATTCCATTGAAGAAGGTATCCTTCTTTGTCTTTGCAAACGTAGCCTGAAGAGTTTTGGAGAAAGCTGAAGTTGTTAAGTTTTATTATTTTCATTTTGAAAATAATGAAAATTACCTTTATTTACAGAATATTACAGAAAACTTGTAGGATATAAAAATGAGAAAAATGATCTCACAACTCTGCATCTGCTGTTTTTGTTGAATCCACATATAATATCTGTTTGGATGGTTTTAAGGATTTAACTAACTGGGAAGAGCTGAGTCATAACTAAAAAGATTAGGGAGGAGTATCTGAGAGGTGAGAAAAAAAATTTAATGTAGTAAGATTCATTTCAATCCACTAATAAATGTACTTGAATGACTTTTGTACTTGCACTGAGTAGTTTTGACTACTGAGCAGTGCTCGTTCTACATATTTTAATCACTGTTTTTCGCTTTAGCAATATCTTGCCAATAGTTCTGTAGAATAATTTTAGTGATCATGTGTGAAAATTTCAGTGTATAAGTAGAACATTGACTAGAAGAGGTTGTGGCTTATGGTTGAATATCCTATTTGTTTATATAAAAATGGCTTGCATATATTTTATCCTTTTCTTCCTAGCAGTTTTCAAGGCAAAAATGGCACTGGAAGGCTGTCATTGTGTATTTGTTAATATTGCATATTTCTTGAATTCCCATCAAAAGTTTCTAGAAAATTCTTCACTAAAGGGGCCCTTCTTCAAAGGAAAAAATATCTTCAAAATTAGTTGAATGTTTTATCACGTTTTTCAGAGAAGGCAGATAAAGTGAGACTACATCAAACATATTATTATACTTTGTAGTGATTTATCTGAGATTATCTAATAAATGTCAGGAAGAGCTATAGTAAAAAGAGAATGAGAGCGGTAGAAAGGCATATTTATTTTTGAGGCAGTCTGGAGTTGAAAAGGTTAGGCATGCTGCCATTCACATGACAGCACCTCCTGACCCTTCTTTTCCTTCTCCAAAAAAAATTTTTTTAATTGACAAGAAAACTAGGTAAAATCAACTGTTTAATTATACTGTCTACACTATCTTCTTCCTATTTTCTAGCTCTTGGACTCATCATAACCGAAGAATATCCATGTTCTTTATTTTTAGTTTTAACTTAACTATTGCCCTTAAAAAACTTTGAAGGAGAAGCTTCAAATCATTAAAATCTGTGGGGTTTATGGCGTTTTGCTTTTCTATTGTTACATTTTGTGGCTCTTAAAAAGCTAGGTATATGAACAGTTTCATTTTAGTTCATGGTAGGAATTTCATAGCATTAATAGACATGCATTTTTTTCTCAAGTGGAACTACGTTAGATTGTATTTATATATATTTAAAAAAATTTAAAGTAGAAAGTTATGTCATAAAAATGAACCAGAAAATGATGCCTTTGGTTTTCCAAAATAGATTTGATGACTTAAACTTTTTAATTTGAAATTTCAAGGATGTCTTATTTGTAGACTCTATATTAGGCTAGGAAAAAATCTGAATATTTCCAGTAACTTAGAGACCTTACTTATAACTTAATTATCTTTTCAACTAAATTTTAATTCAGTTGATAATTTAGGTGCAAAACAGTATATATGAAAGATCTCATTTTCATATTAAAAAGTAACATGTAACTACTATATGTATGGAAAAAGGAACCTAGACTGTCATACACCAAACTGTTGCCTGCAGCCCTTTTAGAGTGGTAAGAGGAAACAATAACTGAGAAGTTTGTGTTCTTTTAAAGGATCTGTAAGATTTTGGCCTTACATATTCAAAGAATGATAAAAGTTTTTTTTTCTACTTCATACTAGGAATTATACAAAGATTTTTTTAAACACTTGTTTATATTAGATTATAATGTCATTTTATTTGCCTCAGGTCATAGTCCATGGATGTTCTATGAAAATGATACCAGTTTGTAAAGTGCATTAAGATCAGCAGATAACAGATCCTATCTTAGTGCAAATCTTCATTGTACTTGTCCTCCTTGGGCCAGCAATGATGTTAATAGTTGTTTTTGTCAGTTAATACTGAAGATTTATCTGCAAGAATTTATTAATTAAAAGGATAAAAATGTTATTTACTTTTTGGACAGCTTTATTGAGGTATATTTTACACACCGTATAATTCACTCATTTACAGTGTACAGTTCAGTTGTTCTGTGTAATACAGTCAATTTGGGTAATATTTGCAACCATCATCACAGTCAATTTAAAAACATTTCATTACCTCAAAAAGAAACCCTCTAACTTTCATCACTCTCTACTTTCTCCCCCCACTAAGCAACTCACTAATCTGTCTTTATAGATTTCCTTATTCTGGGCTTTAATATTAATGGAATCATATAGTATGTGGTCTTTTGTGACTGGCTTCTTAGTATAGGTTCATTAACATTCTTGCATGTATCAGTGCTTTGTTCCTTTTATGGCTGATTCCATTGCATGGGTATATCACATTTTGTTTATCCATTTGTCAGGTGATGGACATTTGGTTTTATTCCACTTTTTGGCTATTTTGAATGATGATTCTATAAACATTATTGTACAGATTTCTTTGTGGATGTATGTATTTACTTTTGTTGATTAAACTAATGAACAAGCCAGCTGAAAAGCTCACTAATGATGAGTAAATACCTGTTCCTAAAACTCTAGCTACAGGTGTACCTGATTTTATTGTATTTTGCTTTATTGCACTTCACAGATATTGTGTTTTCCGCACTTTGAAGGCAAGGCCTTCCACCAGCATAAAGCTCATGACTTTTTTGCGATACTCACTTTAATGTGGTGGTCTGGAACTGAATATCTCCGAGGTATGCCTTTATTTAGGTGTTGTTTGTTTGTTTGTTTGTGTTTTTTTTTGTAGTGACAATGTTTTAACAGTGATTGTGTGATGGTCACACAAGTCTAAATATCCTAAATATTATTGCATTGTACACTTTAAATGAGCGAACAATATGGTGTGTGAATTATATCTCTAGAATATAGAATAATCTAAAAATTTGAGTAAAAGGAAAAGAAACCTAGCCATTGATAAGCAAGATTTTATACCAACAGCTGTGTATTTGGGGAGAAATTGCATTTTATTTATTGTTTAAATTTTTATTTATTTTTGAATTAATTTTTTTTATGGTGACATTGTTTAATGAAATCCAAGAAGTTGAAAATTGCATTTTAAAACTGTCATGATAGCTTTTAACTTTGTTACTTTTGTATGGAAGACTTGGTTTATTTATTATTATTATTATTATTATTATTATTATTATTAATAATTATTATTTTTTTTTTTACACCTACAGCACCTGGTCTTCCTTGGTGGTCTCTCATCAAAGTACTAACCTGGCCCAATCCTGCTTAGCTTCCAAGATCACAGACAGGATCAGGCGTAGTCAGGGTAGCATGGCCATAGATTAATTTTTTATTAGAAAGTTAATCTATGCTCAGTATTCCATCTTCCCAGAAATATTTTGCTGTTAATAGCTTGCTGTATATGCTTTCAGATTTTTTTCTAAACATATATGCAACATTTTTTTTCAATAAAAAGGAAATTTTTACTGTTTTGGACCTCTGCCTTTTATGTTAATTTTTTTTTTTGTTTTACCTAAAAATGAAACAAAACTCTCTCCGGCTTCCATAGAATAATGGGCTGTTATGGATTCTGCAGTCATCTGTTATCAGTGAACATAAATAACAACCAGGTCTAATTTTTAGGGAGGGCTGACCTTTCTAAGTAAATAAGATTTTGACCAATTAAAAAATATATCTTGCTCATATATGGAACCTCCCTGAAATTTTTTTTGCAGTTTTCTGTAAGTCTACATTTAGTTTCAAATTAAAAATGCAAAATATATTGCACTTACTAGGAAAATACCAACTTTCAGAAATTGAGGTAGCAAGAACCATTTTATTAAGACAAAACCAAGCAAAACTACTATCCAAGAGAGAAGGAGACTCCTAATGTGTCTCTTCTTCCTTTTTTAAAACAACCCACTGAAGCATATTTTATATCTATCATAAAATTTACCCATGTTAAGTGTACAATTTATTAATTTTTAGTAACTTTACCGAGTATTGTAACCATCACCATAAATCAGTTTTAGGACATTTTTATCCTCCCAATAATTAGTCCCTCCTGCTCAATTATAGTTAATGTTCTTTTCCACCCTCAGTTCTAGGCAGCTAGTAATTTACTTTTTTTCTCTATAGATTTTCCTATTTTGGACATTTCATATAATCATACAACATGTGGTCTCTTGCGTCTGGCATCTTTTACTTAGTAAAAGGTTTATGAGCTTTATAAAGTAGCATGTGTCAGTGTTTGTTCCTTTTTATTGCTAAGTTATATTCCATTTTATACACCTCAAAATGAGAATATACCTCATTTTGCCTATCCATTTACCAGTTGGTGGACATTTAGATTGTTCCCAACATTAGGTTATTTTTAGCTATTATGAATAATTGCATCTTGCTGTTTTCCTGCCGATGGTATATCTGGGCAGATGTTTACAAGTAATATTTAGAAATCCGCAAAAAAATTTTTTACCATAGTCTTTTAAAAAACACTTCCTCTGTAGGATATGCTGTCATTTTATTTAAGGTAAAATGGGTGTTTGTGAATTGTTTCTGATTTTCTATCGTTATAAACTACGCAGTGACTATTCTTCCTCATTTATTTTTTGTGTTTTTGTGATATTAAGAGTGGAATTTCTGAACGAAGGGCATGAACATTTACAGTTTGAAATATTGAAGACCAGAAGACATCTTTAATCTTTAGTTATAATTCTATTCAATAATAAATATCTATTACCAAGTTATTTGTAAGTTCTTGTGTTAGCCAAAGAAAAGCAAGTTCTGCTTGCTTGAGTTAACAGAATGTCAAGGCAAAAAATTTTGTGTTGAAAATAGCAGGAATATATTCACTTCAAAATCTGTTGTGATAAATAGATATGCAGTTTAGGAATATTTCTGTTATTTTACTTTTCTTTGAATTAGAACCATCTACTAAAAATATTGGGGACTACTATAAAAGTTATAGAACCTGCATGAGGGTACTTTTGGTTAAAAAAATTTGATAAAGGATGGCAGAATAACAGTGAGTTATGGTGATCATTTTCAAGAATGGTCTCTCTCCCCCATTTCCCCAGAATTTTCAGTGTTTTGTGCAGGTGAAGACATTGAAGCCAAATAGATCTAGACCTGAACTCGAGCGTTCTGTCTCTTTCTGCAGGGGTCTCCAACCTCTGGGCCCCAGACCTACCGGTCCGGTCCATGCCTGTTAGGAACCAGGTGGCATAGCAGGAGGTGAGCGGGGGACATACAAGCAAAATTTCATCTGTATTTGCAGCCACAGCTGCATAACTGCCTCAGCTCCACCTCAGATCATCAGGCATTAGAGTCTCATAGGAGCACTGGTCCCCGGTGCCAAGAAGATTGGAGACTGCATTTTTTAGCGTATATCTGAAATACACGTATATTTAATATATTGTCATCTTGTCAGGGCTATAAAGTAAGTTTTTGAAAGATGACAGTAAAACCTGGATTCTTTGTTAAGACACCTTGACCCTGAAGATTTTTTAAATCAGTCATTTGAAATATTTTTTGATCAATAATATGTGTTAATAGGTTTGTGAAATTATTAAAAAAAAATTGTGCATAGGGTCAGAGTCATTGCATTTTTTTGACTTCAGTAATGAATAGATCCCCAAATAGGAAGGAATGACAAATGGATTCGTAATTGTGCAGGGTGTTTATGTTTAGTCATCAGTGCCCTTTCAGGTTGGCTGCTTCTGCATCACATCCTTATTTGATGAGTTTTTCTTTCAAAGTGAAGACCTGAGGGGTGGAGTAGCTAGTACTGTTTCCTAAGGTATTATGGTTACTATATTGATGTTATATATTGCATAGGAAACATTAATAAATTCGATTTCGTCTCTTGGGAATTTTAATTAATATGCTGTTGAGATATGTGAACGTCCTAAAGAGCTTACCTTTCAAGGACTTCTTAAAAAGGACTCAGATTTCTAAATATAATTTAACCTTTTTTTGATTGCTTATAATGTTTATAGTACTCTAACAATGAGACAATGAGGCCCTTTATTTTTTTCTGTAATTTTATTTACTGATCTCTGCATGATGATGTTATTTTTGCTTGCTGTAGACTAGTGACAATGGTTACCTTAAAGAATATTCTTAATTTGGCTAGAATAAATTTGCATGAAAAACTGAGGGAAAGTAAAAACCAAAGTTAGGTAGTAAATTTTCCTTTTTATCTTGAAAAATTGTAAAAGCCAAGAGGATATGTTTGAATCCATGAAGGGCTATAGTTTTATATTATATTCTTGATAAATGGAAATTTATGTGCAAAATGCTAAGGATATTATTTATATTATCTCCTTACAAATATGGCATTTTAATTTGTTGTGTTATATCACAAACTAATTACTTGGTATATTAGATTTGTTAGAGATCACTTCAACATAACTGGGAGTTCCTATGTTACCTATTTTTGGCAAACAAAAAATTAGGTTTCAGATTGTGTAATACTTGGTTACACAATTTTTTTTTTTATTTCCAGTAAGCATATTCAATTCTTCATTATTTTATTTTCACTGAAGAAAAGTAAAAACTGCTGTGAAGAGTTGTCGAGCTTGATTTGTTTCACCTGTAACATTGATATTTCTAATCTTTTTTTTTGCTGTGACTTACTAATTTATTATTTATTGGATTAAACAGCAGTAAAGGTTTTGAAGGATTGTGTAGTGGTCTGGTTCTGTTAATTTCCTATTAGTTGAAGACTAGCCAATAGACTGTTACTGCTCTTTTGTTAAAATTTTATCTACTTTCTAACTTCTCAAGTTGTTTTAAGTTTACTGAAGACATACTAGCAATTATAAAGTATTTTGTGGTATTCAATGCTTATATGATTAGTCCTATGCTGTCTTGACTCAGAATTCAAGATTTAAAGCACAGACTTTGAGTCAAATAATCAGGAATCCCTTAATGCATGTTAAAGGAATTGAATGGAGATTCCAGAATGTCTTTAAAGAGGTCCGTGTTTATCTTTTAAATTGTGCTGTGTATAATTCCTTAAAACTTCAGACTTAGTTTCACTGATATACCCTTAGAAGTGACTATAGAGAATGCGATTATGTATATGTGTATATATAATAAATTGTAAACTTTGTGAAACCTTATAGTATTCTTTTGATGTAGTTTTAAGTCTTATGATTAACAATAATGGTTAAGTCAAGGAAAGACAGCTCACCGAGCATCAGAATTGCATATTAGTAGGTCATTTTGATCTATCTCTCTTTTGTTAAACTAAAAATCTTTTTAAATTGTAGGGAGAAAAAAATAGTGGCTTTGATGTCCTTTACCATAATATGAAACATGGACAGATATCGACAAAAGAACTAGCAGATTTTGTAAGAGAAAGGTATGTACTTTTTAAAGTCATTTAACAATTCATTATAGGTTAAATTTTAGAATATAAATAATTGAGAAAATTTTGGTTGGATTTGAATTAAAGTAATCAAGTACAGTTGTTAAAAGTATGCTATAGTTATACTTTAAAGTAGTGGTTATTTACGCACTGAGGGCTAAATAGTGGCTCCAAATGGCATTGTTAAGCTCCTGGTTTGCATATCATGACCGCTTGAAAATATCATCTACATATTTTTTATTGAATGTGCTACAAGATGACATGATAGAAAAATCGAGGAACTTTATAGGAGAAAATATTACCTTTTCTTTAAATAAACATGTCATAGAAACACACTAAATTAATTCGAAAAGACTGTTTTCTTGAACTTGTAGTAGTTTAATTATGTATTATAACTTATTTTTTACAAGTTTTAAGCATATATTTTTAAGTGGAAATTTACAAAATATGATTTTAAGATTCTTAGAAAATAGTAGTCAACCTAAAAACGATTAAAAGTCAGTATAATTTTATTTGGTTAAAGCTCCTTTGTGGCTACCACCATTTGGTAATTTTTGTATGGATACATTTAAAATCTTTACCTTGATAATATAGGGATATTTTGCCTTTAGATATAAAGCTTCATTTATTTATTCTTTCAATATATATCACATGTCTGCTGTGTGCCAGGCACTTGTCTAGATTCTGGGAATATAGTGCAAAGATAAAATTTCTGCCCTCGTGGAGCTTACTGACTGGTAGAAATTGGAGAACAAACTGTTTCATTTAACACCAGTCCTTTTACGGCTTCCACCTCTCTACTGGAGTTAAGGAGTCCAAAAGCTCTAAGTACTATGGATAAACCTTCCTCTCACTGGCTTCTGCATCATCATTGGCAGGAGTCAAGGAGAGGCCCCAGAACTCTGCGCCTCTGGCATGTCCCCTAGCCTGCCTTTTCCCCCAACACTTACATCTCTACTATAAATATCTGCCATGAAACCATCAAGGCAGTTGCCATGCCTTTAGCCTTGTCACCATAAGAAGTCCAAGACTCCTGTGCCATCTCTTCTTTGCCTGGACTCTGACCCTTTTATGATTCTGTGAGCAGTGAGACAGCCCTTCCTTCCACTCCCCCTTCCCTACTGTATTTTATTTCATAACACTTAACAAACATCTGATATATGTGAGATTTTACTTACTTATTCATCTTGTCTTTCCCCACTAGAATTTAAACCTCAAAGAGCAAGGATTTTTTTTTTTTTTGTCTTTTTGGCTTATTGCTCTATTTCCTGCATGTGGGACAGTGCTTGCTCCTTTAGGAGGCTCTCAGTAAAGATTTTTTGGTATAATGAATCTGTAACTTCACTACCGTAATCCAAGATGTTATCCTAGTACAATCCATTATTGTTGCTTGAACTGCAGCAATAGCAGCTCTTAATGGGTCTACCTACTTTCATTCTTGTTTTCCTTTTGTTTATTTTCTGCGCTGTAATTGGAGTGCTTTTTATAAACTACAAGTCAATTTGTTACCTCTTATATAAATCATTTCAGAGGCTTCCCATTGCTCCTAAGATAGGTCTGCATGGTTTGACATAAAACTGCTTTTCAAGCTTTAGGCACACCAGATGCCTTATTTTTCTTCTCCAGAGACATTGGCCATTTTATTGACAGGCTTCTTCTAATCCAGGCTTTGTACATGCTTATTCCTGTCTTCATGTAGTTAAAGCCTGTTTATCCTTTAGTGCTCAGCAATGTGGTCACTTTTCCAGAAATGCTTTTCCTAAACTCTCTGACTAGGTCAGAAACACCTATTATAATCTCTCTCGACATCATATCTCTTTGTAGTATTTGTAAAATTTTGTAATTATTCATTTTGTTATTTTCTTCTACGTTCCCCTAAATGGGAACATTGTACAATATTCTTTTGTAGCCCAGCACCTAGCACAGAATCTGGCACAATTAGATACTCAGAATTCTAGAAGGAGAGAATGAGAAAGAAAGGACGAAAGGATAGACACATATGTACTATGCACTAAGAATTTTGTGTACATTATCTCATTTAACTATCAAAACCCTAAGTTTCATTGTCCAGATAAAAAAATTGGAAGCCAAAAGATTAAATAACTTCCCAAGTCAATCATTCAGACTTTCTTCTTCTTCCCCTCCTTCCTTTTTTCCTCCCTTCTTCCCTTCAATAGCTTTATTAAGGTATAACTGACATATACTGTACATATTTAAAGTATACAATTTGATACATTTTGACATATATACACTCATGAAACTAACACCACAATCAAGACAGTGAATATCCCTCCACCCCATCTCTAGAATTTTATATAAATTGAATTGTGCAGTATGTACTTTCTGTTGTCTGTTACTTTCACTCAATATAATTATTTTGAGATTGATTTACGTTGCATGTATCAATAATTTTGATATTATAGGCAATATTGCTTTGAATATTCTTGCACATGTGCCTTAGTATATACATGTACACATTTACATTAGGTATATACCCTGGAGTAGAATTGCCAGATCATAGAGTATGTGTACACTCTAGTAGATAATGCCAAAGTTTTCCAAGGTGATTGAACCAGTTTATACCACCAGCAGCCTTGATTGAGAGTTCCAATTGCTCCATGTCCTCATCTACACTTGGCATTGGCAGTCTTTTGATTTGAGTCATTCTGATAAGTAGTAATATCTTATTGTGGTTTTAATGTGTATTTATTTCCCTGATAAATAGTGAAGTTGGCCATTTACATTTTCTCTTTTACAAAGTACCTGTTCATCTATCTTATTTTTCTGTTTGTTTTTTCCCCTTTTAAAATTAAAGTGAAGAAATTCTTTATTCTGGGTAAAAGCACTTTGTCAGTTTTGTGTTACAAATTTATATAAATGCCTTTGATTTTTATACATTTTCTGTGACCAGCAACCTGGCAGTTCTCGCTCATTCTGATAATTTATCTGTAGATTCTTTTGGATTTTCTGTGTAGATAACCTTATGCAAATGATAGTTTTATCTTTTCCTTTCTAACCATTATACCTTTTTTTCTTGAATTATTGTACTGGCTAATATCTCCACTGTAATGCTAATGGTGATAGCAGGCATCCTTATCTTCTTTCCAGTCTCATTTCACTCTTAAATATGGCATGTTTATTCTAGTTTTTTTTTTAACTACTTATCAGATTAAGGACTTCTTTTAAATACTATTTTGATAAAGTTATATTTTATCTTTTTTCCCTCTTTTAAAAAATTTTTTTTCTTTTTGCTGTTTTTTTCATTTCCCTCATTTTTTTATTATTATTTTTCTTTTTTATTTCATTTTTTAATTAAAAAAATCATGTATGGATATTGAATTTCATCAAATACTTTTTCTGCATTTTTGAGATGATACATTTTTTTCTTTTCTTTTCTTCCCCCTTGTTAATCCTAATTACATTAAACTGAATGTTTAACTTCTATTCCTGTTATAAACTCAACTTGGTAGGGATGCTATTCTTTTTATAAATTGTTGGATCAATTTGCTGCTATTTTATTTAGGATTTTTGCATGTATAGTTGTGAGAGAGATTGGCTTTTCTCTAAATGTTCTTGTTAGGTTTGGTATCAGTGTCTTTTGGCCTTATAAAATGAATTAGGGAGTATACCCTATTTTTGTATTCTCTGGAAAAATTATAGATTATAATCTTTTATATTTTTCCTATAATATGCTGATAAAGCCATCTGTGCTTAGAATATCTTTGTAGGAAGGTTTTACAAATCATGTTTAATTTCTTTAGTAGTTAGAAGTGTGTTCAGCTATTTCAGTTCTTCTGTGAATTCAGTAAGTTGTATTTTTAGAGATTTTTTTTTTTAATTTCATCTAAATTTTCAAGTTTATTAGCAAAAAAGTTATTCTTCACATCCTTTTATGAACATTTTTTTGAATGTCTTCAGTGTCTGTACTTGATGTCGCACTTTTCATTCCTGACGGCTATTTGTGCCTTCTCTTTTTCATGAGTTTCATTTAGCGTTTGTTGATTTTAATAGTTTTTATAAACAAGAAACTATTGAATTTGTTGATCCTCTCTTTTTGTGTATTTTTTCTGTTTCATTAACTTTTGTTCCTTATTTCCTTTGATTTTGTGTTCTAGTTGCTATTCTTTTTCTAACTCTTTGAGATGGATACTTAACTTAATGATTTTCAACCCCTTTTAATATATTCATTTAAGTCTCTAAATTTCACAAGCATTGCTTTTGTTGCTCCCCACTCGTTTTGAGAAAAAAGATTTTTATTATATTGAGTTTTAATATTTTGTGTCATTGAGCTTTCTTGCCTCTGGGGTTATTTAGAAGTATATTTCTTAATTTCCAAATGTATTGATTTTTAAAGTCATATTTTTTATGTTGATTACGTGCTTAATTTGTTAGAGAACGTACTCTATGATTTCATTGTTTTGAAATCTGTTAACTTTTGGTTTATAGACTAGGATAGAGTCAATGTGGTAAATATTTGCATGTACCTAAAAAGACTATATTTGTTGGATATAAGGTTATGGTGAATTGTTCATTTCTAATATATCTTTACTGGTTTTTTTTAATCTTGCTTATTAGTTCCTGAGAGAGTTGTATTGCGAATTTTTCATTTTGATTTGTGATTTTTGTCTGTTAATTCATGTAGTTCTGTTAATTTTTGAGGCCATGTTAATAGGTTGATGTAAATTTGGAGCTATTACCTCTTCAGGTAAACTGAAAATTTTATTGTTATGAAGTGTACTTTTATATCTTTTGCAGTGTTTTTGCCTTGGGGTCTACATTGTTGTTATCAGTTTGCTTTTGATATTTGCCTGGTATATTTATTTTTTCTTTGCTGTGTCCTTGGGGTTTTAGGTGTGTTTCTTATTTTTAAAGCCATTCTGTCAATCTTTATCTTTTGATTGGAATATTTAGTTAATTACATTAATGGTAATTACAGATATATTTGGTTTCAAATATATTTTCTTAGAGGTTGTCAGACTTTTTTTTTTTGTAGAAGTCCAGGAAATAATTATTTTAGGCTTTGTGTGCCATCCAGTCTCTGTTTGCAGCTATTCATTTCTGCTGTTTTGGTACTAAAGCAGTATATAGTCAAAACATAAACAGATGAACATGGCTGTGTTTTAATAAATATTTATGAAAACAAGCAAATGGGCTAGATTTGGTTGATGGTATTGTATGTAGTTTGATGACCTCTCTACTATTCGCATTTGTTTTCTATTTATCCTATTTGTTTTAAACTTTTTCTTGCCTTTTGGCCTTTTTAAAAAAATTATATTTTCTGTTAGTTTAGAAGTCATACCTTTCTCTGCTGTTCTTCTAGTTGTTATTCTATAGGTTATAACATACTTCCTTGACCTATTAATTTCTAATAATTGGTAGTTATCTTCTTCCTGAAAATACAAGAAGCTTTTAGCACTATTACCACCTGACTTATATGCTGTTTGTGTGTGTGTGTGTGTGTGTGTAACTTTTTACTATGAAAATTAAGTTATTTTTAAAACTTTGTTGTGGAAATATACACTGATATGCCATTTTTATTTTTTATTTTCTTTTTTATTATGGAAAATTTTAAACTTTATCAAAAAGTAGAGATATAAGCCACTAAATAACAAACTATAATACAGTTTCAACAATTAGTATTTTGCCAATCTTGTTTACAGCAATTCCCTGGTATCGAATTATTAGTACATAATACTTGTGTATGTATCTCTAGCAGCTAAGGACTTTAATAATCTAACAAAATTAATGATAATTTAAATATATTCTAATATCTAATCCAGTTTATTTTTTGTCAGGTTGTTATGACTTTTATCTTCTATATTCTTAGTGATTATTTAGATTTATTAAAATTATTTTCTTTTTTTCCGATACCTTGTCCTGGATCATTTTTCTTTTGTTTCAAAAACATCTTTTCAATATTCTCTTTAATGTGGACTTGCTGGTGATGAATTTTCAAGTTTTGTTAGTCTGATCATATTTTTATCTTCATTTAAAAAAAACTTTATTGTGGACAATTTCAAATTTATAAAACATATACAAAAGTTATGAACTTCTACTTCCATGTTGTAGCCACCAAGGTCCAACAGTTATCAAATCATGGCCAGTTATCAAATCATGTCCCATCTATTCTATGCCATTACTATTGAATTGTTATGAAGCAGATTTCAGACTCAGAAACAATACATTTTTTCATCCATTAGCATTTCAGGTGTGTATTTAGAAAGTAAGGGCTTTTAGGAAGTGTTCCAGACTTTGGCCATTCTAATAGTTACATAATGGTATCTCTTTTTAATTTACATTTTCCTTTGGACATGTGATGTAGTGCATCTTTTCATATGCCTATTTGCTGTCTGTGTATCTTCTTGGGAGAGGTGTCTGTTATGGTCTTTGGCGCATTTTTAATCAAGTTGTTTCTTACTGTTGAATCTTAAGAGTTCTTTTGTGTTGGGATAAGTCCTTTTTCAGGTGTGTCTGTGCAAATAGTTTCTCTGGGTCTGTGACTTGTCTTCTCATCTTCTTGACATTATCTTTCACATACCAGAAGTTTACATTTTAGTGAAGTCCAGCTTGTCAATGATTTTCTTCACAGATTGTGTCTTGGTATTGTATTTAAAAAGACATCACTATTCCCAAGGTTCTAGGTTTTCTCTTGTATTATCTTCTAAGAGTTTTATAGTTTTTTGTTTTACTTTTTTGTCTTTGAGTTTTAACAGTTTGACTATAGTGTTATTAGGTATAGATATCTTTTTAATTTATCTTATTAAGATTTATTGGGCTACTTGGATCCGTGGTTTGATATCTTTTGTTATTTGGAAAAAACTTCATTATCATCTTAGCAAATAATACTTCTGACCCATTCTTTCTCTCTTTACAACATATGTTAGACTTTTTTTTTCTTTGTCCTTTATTTCTTTTTCTATTTTACATTCTTTTTTCTCCCTTAGCTTTATTCCAGGAGATTCTTCTCACCTGTCTTCTAGTTTATTCTCACTAAAGTATACTGAATCTACTGTTAAACCTCATCCATTGAGATATTAATTTTTGTTTTGTTTTTCATATAAACAGTTTGTATTTTTTTCACATTTGCTGTGCTTTCCTCTACTTTTAAAAAATAATATCTAGTTCTCTACTGAAATTTTTGGTTTAATCTACTTTCTCCTGGAATATAATAAATAAACTCCTAAGGTCTAAGTTTTATAACCTCAACTTTTGGAATGTTGCTAATTTGTTCCTATTGTTTTTTGTTTATCTTGTTTTGTTTCCTTATGTGCCAGGTAGTTTTATGAATTTGTATGAGGCATCCATATGGGATACAGCATCAGCGTTTGAAAAGATATGGATTGTAGTCTCTTTGAGAGCTTGCCTACTTATGGGTCATTCATACTCTTTGAGTCTCAGCTTAAGGGACATGAGATTTCCCATGCTTCGCACCATTGGCAAGTCTAAATCTATAGTTTGGTTTTCCTTATCCTGTGAGGTTCTGGAAAGCTCTGCTTCACTTCTCAGCCTCAACTGCCTCTTCTAGATGCCCTCAAGGGAAAAGCTGCCCTACATATCTGACTCCTCTGGATAGTCTTCTCTCCGATCGGATTTTAGCTTACTGATTCTTAACTGCCTTGTTCTCTGGTACCTTTTAGTCACACCCCCATTTTCCCCATGTTTTTTCTAGTTTTTCTCATTGGGAAGTTTTTGTATTGATTCATTATTACTAGAAATGGAACCACTTTTTCTAGCTGTTAAACTTCTCCATTGAGATATTAATATTACTTTTTGCATTAACTTTTAAAAAAAAGTTATTAAATGCAGTATATTAAGAAGACAAAGTTTAAAGGAGCAGGAAAAAGTCACAATGCCAGCAGTGAGAGGCAGATTCTGTTAGAGAGCTGAATGGGGCTGGAGAAGACTTCGGAGATAAGCTTAGTTTAGATAATTTGAGTTTGAGGTGATTAAGATATCTAAGTAGAATTGTACTTGTTTTTAGGTATTAAACAGATGGTTTGATAGAAGAGCGGTGGAGATAAAAAGTTGAACCTGTCAAAGTAAAGGAAGGGTGGTGGTGGTTATAGACTGTTCCTCTGTTAAGGGTAGCACAGACTAAGCAGGAACAGGGTGATTATGGAGAGATAAGGTAGAACTTAAGTTATACAGTGTTACAAAGGCCAAGACAGCCTCAAATTTTGTATATGTAGGATGTCTGTGGAAAAATTTTTTATCCCATATTTAATGTTTTTGGTTGATGTGTTGTTTATTAAGCCTAAAATTCTATCAGCTAAATAGTTATAGAAAAAACATTATTTTAGTGTGTAATACTCGTTAGTATTTTAGATCTAATCACACAATAGATTAAGCCATGAAGTTCAGGACTTTAGACTTGCTAATAATTCATATTTAGTTTTGTGCAAATGATTATCATCAGTCTCTTGCTCTGTTAAATGTACATAATAATGAAATCACAACGTGGAAGAATAATAAAACTATATTAAGTGCACCAAGTAAATATTAAAAACAAATTACTTTCACACAGTCAGTACAGAGAGAGAATAATACAAGATGTAGCACTCTTGTATTTTCTGTTTAATTAACCATAGGTACTAAAGGTAAAAAGAGTAGCAACTTCATTTATGTTTTTTTGGTGACTAGTTTTTTAAGTAGATGTGCGCAAAAGGCGTAAAGACCACATACTTATTTCTAACATATAATTTGAGTTATCTTTTTGTTTTTACAGTTTTAATTGTATTTTGATAACTTTGCTGTGTTTGGTCATTAACCAAGAGATATTATAATATGAAAATTTGATTTAACAGAGCTACTATAGAAGAAGCGTACTCCAGGTCAATGACAAAACTAGCAAAATCCGCAAGCAATTATTCTCAACTTGGGTGAGTTAATTTCTTTGGAGAACTCTTTTTCAGTGTTGATCTAGGCAAAGTTCTTCAGAATATTATGTTTCATTGAAGACATAACATAAATATATTATTTAATTCTTTAAAGAATATGTAATTCTTTAAAATATGTATGAATGTATTCTTGACTTAATTGAAAATATAGTTGAATTTGCTGAATCACTTAATGTAGTAAAAGTAAATTAAACTTATTTTTCCCCTTTATAAACTATTAGTCATTCAGTAGCATAGGTTCGATTTTATAAATGTTATATGTTATGCATGTTATTCTAGTTTTCTGTAAGTTTATTTAAATTCTGTTGAACAATGATCTTTAAAAACTTAAACTGTTAAAATGACTAAAGTATGTTAAAAAGTCATGATTTTATAAATCATCATTAAATATTCCTTTTAAAAATTTGTACTGAAGAAATGTGTCTTTTGAAAAATGAATCTTAAGAATATATTTAAAATGAGATGTTCTCATACCTGTAACAACTCTAGGAAGAATAATTGTATAATTTTAACCATAACAACTCTGGAAGGAATACTTACTCTGTTTTTCTAAAATTTGGGAAAGGGTTATATTTTAGCTCAGATGTGAAAATAATTAGTGTAACATTTATGAAGATTTTTATAGTGCTATTCAAGGAAAGAGTCCTCTGTATCTGGGTTTCTGATGAGTCTGTGAATCCTCTGAAATTTTAGATAAAATTTTGTGTAGGTATTTATATTTCTGATGAAGAAGGTCTCTCTGTCAGTTATCAGATTCATATATGGTTCTGTGATCCAAAAAAACTGATTAAAACTGATTAACTATTTTATGACAATATTCTCTAATGTTATTGAGTGTGTTTAAAGAAGAGTCTTCATACTTTGCAGTCTGGGTAAAGAGGAATTGGACTCTCAGTTTCATCCACTAGGTAGTGACACCGTCCGTTATGTAAGTCCTGAAAGCCACAGCTCAGAGGACCTTCTGCAGCATATATACTGGTTGGGAAAGATGGGGAGTTCTACCACCTTTACGAGGAGAGTAGGGACTGGTGGTTGATGGCCATTTTTTGTTTTTGTTTTGTTTTCCTCCCAGGTCTCCTTTAATTCTTCCTCCACTTCCTCAAAACATCTTCATTCTTTTGTCTTTTTTTTCTCTCCTCACTTTTCTGGTAGCCTTCTATTTCTAGAGCCTCCATTTAGACATGCTTTTTTAAAATGTACTTTCTTTTTTATTTATCACAGTAAAAGGGTAAGAAAGTAGAATAACAGAAGCTAGCTTTAACCAGTTGACTGTGGTTTTAATAAAGAAAGTTCTAACCTATTTTTAGTTACCAGGCTGTAGATAGAAAAAACATGGATTCACTTAAACTGTGTTTTCTGATAATAAAGTTACCGACAATATTTCTGTCTTTGGAATATGTACTTCTCATAAATAATAAGTGATTTTTTTGTGTTAATGTCATCTCTTAAAATCATAAAGATTTTCATTTCATTCATTTCATTTCATTTCATTTTTAAATTTAGGTGAAGCAACTCTTGGTTGACCTCATAGATTGCAAGGACCTTGTCAGCTTATAATCCTTATTTTTTATTTTTTACGCTTACAGCACCTGGTCTTTCTAGGTGATCTCTCATCCAAGTACTAACCAGGCCTGTCTCTGCTTAGCTTCCAAGATCAGATGGGATAGGGTTTGGTCGGGTGGCATGGCCATAGGCAATCATAAAGATTTAAAATTCTGTACTGACCGAATTAATTTAAATTAACCTTTGGCCAGACATGTGATAAGTAGTTAACTTATATACCTGAGGTCAAAAAAATATTTTAAAAATCAACCAAGGATTAAAAAATTAAGGCTAGTCTGTCATTTAATTTGTGATATATTTTAGTTTCATCTTTTGCCTAATTAAAATTGCTGACATTTTTATTTCCACTAGTTCTATTTTGGAGTGTTGAACTTTTTTTTCTCTTAGTAAATTATTCCAATGTTTTCTTTTCCTTAGAACATTTGCACCAGTGTGGGATGTGTTCAAAACATCTACGGAAAAATTAGCTAATTGTCATTTGGATCTTGTTAGAAAATTACAAGAATTAATCAAGGAAGTTCAGAAGTATGGAGAAGAACAAGTAAAATCTCATAAAAAGGTATCAGTTTTTTAAATTTATTGGAGTGACATTAGTTAGTAAAATAATAGGTCTCAATTGTACAGTTCTATAATATATCCTCTGTATATTGCATTGTGTTCATCACCCAGTCAGATCTCCTTCTGTCACCATATATTTGATCCCTTTTATCCTTTTGTATCCCTGCCCAAGTTTCCTCTGTAACCGCTATATTGTTGTGGTTACAGAACAAAAACTCTGTCTGAGTTTTTGTTTCTTTGTTGCTTTCAATTTTAGTCCCACATATGAGTATGAGTGAAATTGTGGTTCTCTACTTTTTTGTTTGACTTATTTCGCTTAGCATGGATATCAGTTTTTTCTTACTAAAGGGTTGATTGGTCACATATTGAGTACTTTACAGTTTGATCATTTTTGATGTATCATTTCATACCAAACAGACTAAAGAAGAAGTTGCAGGAACTCTGGAAGCTGTTCAAACCATTCAGAACATAACTCAAGCCCTGCAGAAATCCAAGGAAAATTACAATGCCAAGTGTGTAGAACAAGAACGTTTGAAAAAGGAAGGAGCTACACAAAGAGAAATAGAAAAGGTAATTGTAATAAAAATAATACCTCTTTGGTTTCAAAGCACCGTCACATATAAGATTGCATTTAATCTTTAGTCATTCAAGAATGATCTCATACTAAAGATAAGACACTGTGCCTCTGTTAGTGATTTACCTGAGTGAAACAAGATTTGCAAAATGTATGGTAAATAGATAAGCAGATACCTAAAAAGGAATGATTTCTTTATGTCAGTGACACATAGGATATTTTTATAAGATAATCAATGAGATACTGCTTCAACAATAAGATTCAACAATGAGGTAAAAACATTTTTGAAACAAGACTTGGTATATTTAGAAAGGCATAGATACTTGAAGATAAGCTTTAAATATATATTGTGGGTGATTTATTGCTAACATTCAGCACACTTATATAGTATTGTGGTAAACCACAACCCTTTCCCCCACTCATGTTTCCCCCCAACCATTCAGTTGTTTGATGTGGTATAGTTTCTATTAGGAATGAGCCAGAGGGAGTGATAATTTTGAAAGCTTTGTAAAGTATTTGAAATATCCAGTAAAAAAAGAAAACCAAATTGTAACCATATTACAGTTAAAATAATTACAAAGGTATACATACAGGGCAAAAACTAGAAGAGGATATGGAAAGATTAAAACAGTTGATGGAATTTGGGGGGGTGACATAATTTTTAATGTTTGTGCAATAAATGATAAGTGGCGGGGGGGGGAGATGAGGCATGGTGAGTTCACAATTTAAAAAAACCCTCCATTCCTGACAGCAATTATGAATAAAATATAAAAAAGAAAAATAAAATAAGAGGGTCCAAAAAGAATATTATCCCTGTGAACCAGAAATAGAACAGAAACCTGGAGTGGCATGTAGGCTTGTTGGGCTTAAAGTTCTAAGTTAAGTAGAATTTGGCTTTTGTTTGGTAAAGGGGACCAAATGTTCCCTACGTAAGATAAGCACAAGGAGCTACATTTACTGTGTAAAGCTGTTGGTAGGAAGAAGGGCTCTTGGGCTGCTGACTAGGACTAAATTAAAGCTTTATTGGAAGTTGGGGTTTTTGAGATTCCATTTTGACTTGGAATTAAGTGAAGGAACCAATTTATGACTGTTTGAGCCATATCACCATTATTTTTCTGGGAAGTAATTAGACTGTGTTTATAAGACTGATATTAAATTGGGGACTTGGAGGCCTGGCAAAAAATAACCTGAAAAGTGGTAGCTGGGGATGGATATGCATAAAGGATAGCGCATAACACAATTCTAGGAGGTAACCATTTACACTGTATTCTGTAGAGTTGTTCAGCAGTACTGATGGAGAGAAAAGAGTGGGAAAAAAAACCAAGAAACCTCCCATTTGAAATGAGCAAACAAAAATTCTAGAGCATACCTGAGAAATCTAATATTAAGACACCAATAAATTTAGCAATTAGAATAAGAATTACAGAGGAACAAAAATATATGTGTCAAGGATGATTAAAGAGATCACCCACTATAAACTTATATTAAAGAGGATTAAGAAACTAAAGGAGACATAATGAATCAAGATCTAATAGGAAAACAGTTATTGGATCTGAAAAATAGAGTTATTGAAATGAAATTAAAGAATGGAGAAGATAGACTTTGTACTTGATACAAAGAGAGAATTTTGAAGGTAGTACTGAGACAACCTACACAGAACATAATACAGAGAAACAGGGTTATAATATTCATCTGATAGGAATTTCAGACGAGAAAACGGAGAGAATGGTGAGCGCGTACTATTTGAAGTTTTAATAGCTAAGAATTTTTCAGAATTGAAGAAATTGAAGAGTCCTCAGTTTTAAAGTATATTCTTTATATTAAGAATGTTAAGATAAATTCAGACCGAGACACCAGAGAAAGAGAGATTATTAAAAGCCACCAGGTAGGTATTTCTTTTCCTTACATCTCTGAAATCAATGCATCTTCATTTAATGGTATCTTATCAGTGTTGTTAAGGTGGTATTTGTGGTGTAGTTTTATTGCCCACGTGAACTTAGTTATATCAGGTAACATGATTGGACAACTGCAATACTTGAATTTTTTTAGTTAATACTTGGATTTTTTTATTTAACAGATCACTTTAAGACCAGTTGAGGAAGGAATAGTTTTGATGTTGTCTACAAACCTTTTTGTTGACAACTTTTGGTAAGATAAATGGAAACCCCAGTGTTTGGAGATAATAATGGAACACTTTTAAGAAATGCTGAATTAATAATGCCCTTGATGACACTGAGGATATTATTTTAAACCTGAGGACTCTTGAATTTCTTCAATTCTGGAAAAAAACAGATCTCAGTGATCCCTTAATTAGAAAGTAATTGTGAAGGATTAAAATCTGAATATGAATTTAATTTAGGAGTATCTCAAACAATTCATTTCTTTTTTTTTCTTACTCTGTGTCATATAGGAGTGGTATAGAATAAAAATCTACCTCTAAGTAACTTTAAAAGGCTCTTTAGGTATAAAATAAAAAACGTGATAAAGTGTTACTTCATGGTTTACTTGACAGCATTTTCTATTTTAGTGGTACACAAGATAATATTGTGCTTTATCATTAATGATGTATTAGATTTAGTAGTAGCCAAATATGCACATTAAGCATAACTACTAAAAGAAGTATAATGTAAGTCTTCTAATCAGCAAAAAGAAAATATTAAAATTTATCAATAAAAGGAAAAATAGAAAAATAAAAGAATGATAGGCAGAAAAATCAAAATAAGTTGAAAGAAATAAGTCCAAACACATCAATAACCATAATACATATAAATAAGTTTGACTCATGTAGTTATAAATAGGTTGGTTGTCAAATTGGTGAAAAAAATATTTTTATGTAAAACAACCTTAATGTTCAGCAGTAGGAGAATGTTTTATGTAATGAGACTATTCAGTAGTTGAAATAAATGGGTAAAATAAATAAAAGGGTAAAGTGATATGGGATTTACAGAAAATTCAGCAGAAAAAATAATGGAGAGGAATGGAGGTAATCTTAGAGTCAGGTTTATGTGGTTTATTACCTTTCTTTTGTGTGCTCTAGAATTTCTATTACAAAAGTAAAAAAAAGAATGAGCTAGAAGGACATGAATTAACATAGGTAAATCTAGAAAGTATAATTTTGAACAAGAAAAGCAGAGTTCCAGAAGAATGTGTATAGATTTTGCTGTTTTTACATAATTTTTAATTCTCTGCGAAAGAAAAAATCCTTTTTATTTCTGTATAAGTAAATAAATTTTAGGGACACTAAGCACTAAGCCACATGATGGGAGTTAATCTGGGGAGCAAGTGAGGGGAATGAGACTGGGAAGGAAGTGGGGCCTCATTCATCTATGTAATAATTTTTTCAAAAAAAGGATATGAACAAATAATATAAAGTTGACTATTTCAAAATAAAATTTTTTTTTAATGTGAGCTATAGGAACATTTACATACAGTATGTATTGTAACATACACATCTAACAGTGAATTGGTGTAAAATTCATATCATTAATGCAGAAGTCTGCTATCTAAATTAGTTGAAACTTTCCAGAGGGTTAAAATACTTCTGGGTTAAATACTGCTTTTTATTATCTTTTGTTTATGTAGTGACCACATGAAATATGTATAGTAGCTAGAGATTACACTTAAATGATTATCTGATTCTTTTGATATAAACCAGAAAAGGTTTAATATAAGGTAATGATTTAGATGAAATTAAAGGATTTATTTTTGATTAACATATGGAACAGAGCTATAGCATATGGTTGTGTCCTACTACAGGTTGTGAGTTGGTGGCTGAAATAGTCTCTGTCTCACTTGCTCTGTAGTAGGGTAGACAGTTCAGAAAAAGGATGCTTTTTTCCTGATTATTCTGCTCTGAGGTGATATCTTTGCTTGTCATATTAGACATGCTGGTAGGTCTCGGATTTACATACATTCAGATCCAAGTCTAAGAAAATAATTTATTTGGGCCTATAATAAGCTTTTTGTTACCATGAATTGATTTAAGAAAAAATCTACAAAGATCTTTGAACCATGTTTTCTTTGGTAAACTTCGTGGCTATAATGAGGATGTTTCTCATCCTTACAGAACTTTATTTTTATAAAACACCATTTAGAAGGCACTCATGTCTGTGGACAGTGACTAAGTACTTATATATCTACATTTGCTGTATAGAATTTTACTATAAAAATTAAAGCCGCTTAAATATTTCTGATAGTATATCAGTAAATTTATTTATAGTACTCTAATAAAATGAGTAAGATGTAGGATATATTTTATTATCAGTAGGTAATCTGTTAAAGCCAGTCTTTTATTTATGAGAAAAAATGTAGCTATTGCTTATAAATATAATTTTCTTGTTTAAGAACAGATGCTCCAACTTCCCTTTTAGTAATGACTTTACAAAAGTGGTTGTTTGTTACTACTAGGACTTTTAGTTTCTGTAATTTTATTATAAGAATTTATAGTATTACTAAGCACATATACTATTTAGAAAGTTTTGACTTAATGTAGAATTGCTGTCTGGTTGTTTCTTATGAGAGATGTTTCTTGCTTTAAAAATTTATAGATGTTCCTGGTTACAGTTACCTTCTAAAATTGCCTTTGTGTCTGTTAATATGATAACCTTAGTTTAAATTTGTTTTTTAATTATTTGAAACACCTGGTGAGTCAACCTATTTTTAAACAATTTTATTCCTTTATTACTAAGTACTTTTGTCAGTTTTCCAAGATACTTCTTTAAGTTGGTATATAATTTTCTGAAGATTCTAGTATATTATGTTTATGTTGGAAGGGTGACAACTGATGTAACATGTTAGAGCTCACAGAGGTTGTCTTTTTTCCCTTTATGTTTCCAAATAAGAGAAATGGAAAGTTTAGTTTCCTGGTATCAGAAAATATGCTCCAAAAGATTATCTATTCACGGTTCTGGGTTAGATCTAGCTCTTAACCTTTGAGATGAAGAAGTTGATACTTTTATGGTCAGAAAAAATGGGCAAATAAGTTTGTATGCCAGGTGGAACAGCTAGAGCAAGATTCCTGGTGAGAATACTTTAGGAGAAAAAAGTTATAAAAATACACTAGCTTAAATTTTTTAAATTTATATTTCTACTCATCTTGACTCAGTAAAGATTTGAATACCAAAAATAGTTTGATTTCTAACAAGTATTTGAGTACAGGAAGAGGAGAAGATGCTTAGGGAACTTCCTTCCATCTCTTAAAGTCTTATAATTTTAGACATGATGATTAATGTTGTGAAGTAATTACTTTGTTTACATTATAGATATATATAGGTCTTTTATAAGGAGTAATGTTCAGGCAGTCATCTTTTATTTCTGTTGGATTATAAATTCCTTGTGAGTGAGAAACCATTATTACATTGTCCACAACATAGCATATCTATTTACTTGGAAAAATAATCAGAGCAAAATATTATTTTAATGTTTTCTGTTTATTAATATAATAAAAATTAAGTTTATTTTAAATATAGGTTATAGACTAGATTCTTGCCTTTTAAAATGGTTTATTCAAGTATTTTTTTGATAATTAGGTAGACTATGAAGTGATAATTTGTGTGCAAGTGAACAAATGTTTTAGTTCCTACTATGTGCCTTCCTGTACCATGCTAGATGTTAAGAAGGTTATTAATGACTAAGAACATATTATCCCTATCAAGAAATTTTTTTCTTTTGGGGGAGCCAAGACATATTAACTAGTGCCAAACAAGAATTTAAGAGAAGTTATAATGGTAAGGTTTTCTAGAAAGAGAAGTATCTTAATTTGTGCAGAACCTGAAAAAGAAAACTGTGAAAGGAAAACAGGAAAGATCCCATGAAATAAATTACTTGTAAAAGTATGGACACAATCATTATAGTTATATTTTGGAGGAATTTTATATTTTTATGAATTTTTTTCCAATTGCATATATTTCTAGTAATGATCACAACTCATGTCTCTATCAGTATTTGACACATAATTTATTAGGGGGAACTTAATAGCAGAGGAAAAGAGTAGGTGTTAGGATGAGGAACAAGCAAAGAAGAAGGAGATACCAGTGGGACTGCACATTTTGCTAGGCTATGTCATTACAAATTACTGCATGGACTGTAGGTTGCTGATCACTCTTGTGTAGACTGAAAATTTAGGTAACTGGAAGAAGAAACTAAAGTTTCTTGGCATAAAAAAATACAAAAGGAAACCCTGATAACCATGTCATTAAAATTGTTTATAAAATTCTAGCAAACGGGTTATCTGGGTTTCCTATGAGGGTACTTTGTAAACTCTAAATCCTTATTTAATTGTTATGTATTTGCCAGGATGTTAAATAAAGGTATAGTAACAGTAGTATAAAATAATATCAAATGGCTAGACACTGGGAAAAGAGTTTTTTTTTTTTTTTTTAAATCCATAGGTACAAACTAGAAAATCATAAGTTTTAGCCACTTACTTTAGGGCTAGAGAGCTTGGGACAACTCTTACATATAATAACAGAAAAATATAATAATATGTGTTCCTGATTGTATTCTTTTTAGAAACTATAATAACAGAAGATACCATTATTTTGTAGACTAAACTATATACTGGACAGTGTCCCAAGCATTTTGCATAACTTATATTTTATTACTGTCAAAACACTAAAAAATAAGTGGTATTGTTGTCATTTTAGGAATGAGAACTATATCAAGCTCAAAGACAAAGTCAAATGGAGTAGTAAATGGTAAAGATGGAATTTGAATCCTGTTTCTTC
Source organism: Cynopterus sphinx (assembly GCA_030015415.1). NCBI lineage: Eukaryota > Metazoa > Chordata > Mammalia > Chiroptera > Pteropodidae > Cynopterus > Cynopterus sphinx. The sequence continues at coordinate 39,461,771 of CM057379.1, forward strand.
TGGCTCCAAAACCATTTTTCTTTACATGATAAAGTGGCATCCTGTATTCTTTATTTAAGAAGGCAGGAAAGCATAGAACATATATGTTTAATACATGCAATTATATTTTAGGGTATGAAGTTTTCTTTTTAGAAAATAGGATTGTATACACTCTTGCCAATCCCAAACCTCCAGGTAAACCTAATTTTCTGTTTCTAATTCTTATTCTTATATTTCTGAACATAAATGGAGATAATTACATATTGGTTCTGATTGGCTATACAGAAATTCCCTATTTTTAAGCTTTATTTAAACCTTAGTGGTTCTTAGCAGTACTTTTTTACTCACCTCGATTATTACATGTTGCATTCTCTATAACCATGGTTTGAAACTTTTTTCATTCTGCTGAAGCTCCTAACCCTACCCTTCTCTTCTTTATTCTTAGCAGATCATCTCTTACCTCATCAAGAAAATGAAGATCTTTATATCTTGAAATCCTATACCTTCTCTCTCTCTCTTTTTTTTTTTTTTTTGGATCCTCTTTAAACTCTTATTATACTTCACTACCTCTCCCTTTTCAAACTTCCTTTGTCCAAATTTATCAATCCTTTGAGATAATCACATTTCTTGATAGCCATATGTCTGCCCCAATTCATAGGTTACACATAGTTTTTCTTTCTTGAATGTCTGTCTTCTGCAGAATCTATATCTTTACTTCTGTGGCTTTGTTACTTTCTACCAATTTCGAACTTTATGTATGTTATACTTCTTTTATGAAGTTCTTGAAAAGATCCCTATATAATTTATCCTTATATTCTTCATTGCCTGATATTTAACATTATTTTTATTGAATAAGTTACTTTGATAAAGCCAGAACTATAATAACACAGTAACAAATTTTTAAAAATAGAAATCTTGAAAAAATAAGCAGTGATGAAAAAATTTATAGATTTTCTGGAGCATAATAGAGACTGAGAAACAGCAAGGAAAACTGATTTCTCAACTTTTGAGCTAGATTTATAGTCATTAATTAGACACTCAGTGGAACGTGTGTATGTTGTGGGGAGAGGAGGAAGACCTACAGATGTAGAAAGGAGTGTTAAACATATTCTGATGGTATTGTCATATTTTTGTTCTTTGAATTTTTAGTAACACTATCTTAGAATGTGGGTATATGATCTTACTCTGGGCTATAAAGAGTATTAACTTTTTAAAGCGTGTTCTGTCAGCTGGAAAGAAGAATTAGCATTTAGTTTCTGTGTTATTGTGTGATTATAATAAAAAATATTACTAAGGAGGACTTGAAAAGATATTAAAGTTAATTTATGTCATACTGAACTCAGTGTAGGCCTCATCCATTAAAATGAATTTAGATTATTATTTTATATTAAGAAAGAAAAAAGTCCATTGTGCAGTTCACAATGTTTTTGTTTTGTTACAGGCAGCTGTTAAATCTAAGAAAGCTACCGATACCTATAAACTCTATGTGGAAAAATATGCATTAGCAAAAGCTGATTTTGAACAGAAAATGACAGAAACAGCTCAGGTTGGTATTTTTAAAGTTTTAAATTGAAAGCAGAATATTTGTGTTTACTGGTTAAATATAATTTTTCCATTAGATAATTTTTTAGTGTTAGAAATGTTAAAATGTATAATCTTAATGTTTTAACAGTGCTACTTTAAAAATCTACATCTTGTTTCGGAGATGGAGCACCAAGATGCAATAATTATCATAAAGGGTTATTCAGATAGATCAGAAGAGGCTGTTGAAAGTGAGTTGGGGGAAAAGAGGACATTGGTAGATGATGAAGACAGTGCTGACTCTTAGCTTTATGTATGGATTTTTAAATTGACTTCTGCTTAAGAAGAAAATTGGAAATGACTCAGTGCTAAGGTGTAGCAGTTAACAAAATAGTCAAAACTCCCTGCTCTCATAGAACTTCCATTTTAGTGAGAGAGGCAGACAAAAAATTTCTGTCTCCCGTAAGTGTGGGATTTTTAAATCTGATTTGATGTTCTTAGAACCTTAATTAAAGGCCTGGGTTTAAGATGGTGCTTTTTCTGAATCAGTCCTAAAACATCCATCTATACCCTCTTGTCCTCATGTTTGTGTTTTTTTTCTTAGCCACTTTTCATTAGCTAACTTACCATGGATTTTATTTACTGTATCAGTCAGGATAGGCTGGGTATGCTGAGGTGACAAAGAATCCCCTAAATCTCAGTGGATTACAGTAGCAAAGGTTTATTTGCCACGATGTTCATCATGGGTCAGCTGCAGCTGTTCTGTGTCACCTTTATACTGGTTCTGAGGCTGATGGAGGAACCTCTGCTTAGAACATTATTTTTAATCTTGTATGAGAGGCTAACAACATGGTAAAGTATACTCACTCTTCTACCTGTATTTCTTATTGTCTGTCTTCCCCCGCAAAAATGTAAGTTCTGTGAGAGCAGGAATCAATATGTTTACTTTCCTCAGCACTTAAAACAGTTCTCAGCTCATGGTAGGCACTCAGTAAATATGAAAGAAAGACTTAATTAATCTGACTTTTTGGATTTTAAAGAGTCTTCTCACTTGGAGTGAAGGACTCACACCCCAGAAACCAAGCATACATGCATCCGTCTTTGCTTACCATGTTGCGGGCACCATGCTAGATGCTGAGTGTCTACCATATCTATGTAAATAAAACATATTTCTCTGCTCTAGGTGATGTACAGTATAGAGGAGGAAGGCAGACATTTAATACGTTCTTAAATATAAAGTTATAAATTATTACAGTGTTATAAGGACAGGCTTCCATGAGGTAGAATAATAGTGGTGACCTAATTTGGATCAGGGAATTGGGAAACCCCTTTTTGGAGCAGTGACATTTAAAACAGACTTGAAGAATGAGCAAGAGACTCATTCTGGGGCCAGAAAGTTCCAGGCATTGGAGACCATGGGTGTGAAGGCATAGAGGTATAAAAGAGCTATCCATTATAGAAAGTATACAAAATTTTTACTAAAACTCAGTAAGGAGAAATGATGTAAGACATGAGGTTGAGCTAGGCAAGGACCAGGCTTAGTAAGGGTTTGGGTTTTCTTCTAAGAGTAGTTGGAAGGTAGTAGAGGGTTGTATGCAGGGATGTGACATTATCTGTTTGGCATTTTAAAAGATAATTCTGTCAGTTTTGTGAAGAATATAGTGAGGTCAAAGGAAAATCAAGAGTCCAGTTTGGAAGGCAGTGTAGTAATCAGGTGAGAAGGATGAGGGCCAGTGTGGTGGCCTTGGAGAAATACATGAACGCATTTAGAGATGGCAGTGTTGGGATGGATGGGGAAGTTCTAAGGGAGATCAAGATCTCTTCTAAGTTTGGGCTTATCCATCTATATGGATAGAGATGAATGGGAAAGACTGTGAATAACTGTTAGTTTGAGGTGTTAGAAGGGGATTAGATTTTCAGTTTGAACAGCCTGTACCTAAGCTGAGCTGGGCATAGTATTCATACTTCCTTATCCACAATTTTGAATTCCAAAAGCCTTGAAAACTAAAAGCTTTTTTCCTGTAATTCATTTCACAGCAAAAGTTGACTTAAACTGATGTGATTCTGTTTATAGGCTTTATTCATCCTACTTAGACTGAAGGTACATATTTTCTTTTAGAAATATTTATGTGTTTGATAAATAGATGCCATTGCAGACAGATCCTGCTGGTAGTTCTATGAAATGTAGGTTTATAACACCATATTTTCTCTATTTAAAAAATTTGAATGTTTGAAATATTTAAAAAATTTAAAACACCTAGCCCCAAAGTTTTTGAATAAAGGATTGTGAGCCTGTATAAAACAGGGGCTTGTCAGCACACAAAGCCATAATGACATCACCTTTGGACAGTGTGGGGAAGAAAGGGCCAAGCTCTCAGAGAGTCATCATTGAGTTTGGTAGAGGAAGAGATGCTGAAACCCAAGTAGGAGAAGAAAGAAAACTGGGAGTGTAATGTCATGGCAGCTGGGAAATGATAATGTTTCACGAAAGGTTTAGTTGTTAAATTGAGGCTCCAACTGTAGTCAGATAAAAAGTTCCAATTTCTGTAGCAACTGAGGTCATGGTAGACTTCAGCAAGTGCTTTTTTGTCTTCTAAATCATCAGGAATGCTCATTTGTAAGGCAGTTATTGTTGGTTTGTTAATTTTGCATCAAAATGACTAGTTCTGTCAAAGAAAATGTCTTTCAGCTATTTAATTTGAAAACACTGGAATTAAAATTTGCTAGAGTCAGGTTTTTTTGTTTGTTTTTATTACTTTATAAAGGTATTCTTAAAGAATTCTCAGCATTCACCTTTCTTCTCCTTTTTCTGCTTTCTCATAATTTTTTTTTCAAATTGTCATTTTAATTGTTTATCTTGCCATTTCCAAGTTGGGAAATTTATTTTGAGTAGACGTATAACCATGCTGCTTTTAGATAAAGATAATGGTATACTATGCTAATTTGTGTGTGTATGTTCTCTCTCTTGTTCCTCCTTTGTTTCTTTTCCCCTTATCCCCCCACCCTCTCTTTCTGTCACACGTGCACACCAGCAGAATAGATTAAATATTTTTTTTCTTAATAGTTAGTAGACTTTAATTTGGTTTATTTAGAAGTGAAAAGAATTATTTTACATCTCTTCTTTGCCTTTGTTTCAGGCCAAGCAGGTTGACCTAATCCCAGGAAACAGCCTGTCAGTCTAGTGAGAATCAAATTTGGGTGACAGGGCTTATATTTACTAGTAGGAAAGAAATTGAGGCCCTGGCATGAAAGAGGTCATAAATTACTTGGAATATTTGTTATTTAATATTTTCATATGGGGTTGAGAATAAGTGTGATTAAAATTGTGACTTCTCTTTGTGGTTATACTTTTTACCACTATCAATTAATGTACTTGAAAAACTTGAAACAATATGGAGATTTTATTTTATAAAATAAGACACTGAGATTTGTTTAAGCAATACCCTCAGATTAAAGATTTAGAGTTAGAGTGCTTTTATATATCTCTGGTGGCTGACAAAATTGTACATTTTAATATACTCATGTAACAGTACATATAAACAGTAGATTTGAAATTGCAAGGAGGAAAGTTCTTTCTGATTTGTTTAAGAAAGTTCATTTATTTATATTAACACTTGAGACTGTATTACCATTGCTAGGCTCTGAGTTTAGCAGTCACTAATTTTGAGGAATTGTGATATTTAGCAGTGTCCCCTTATCAGAAACACCCAGTGCAATTTCAGAATTTTGTCTGAATCATGCTTTGAGTTCCTTTGTGGTTTCATGCTTTGAGTTTTTCTAAATGATTCAGGATCTGCCTCATTCCCTGTTTCTAAAGAGAATGAGAAGAAGATACAACTTTCTTGGAATTAGGGATCATCCATGTGAAATTAGTGGCTGTTTGACCAGGCTTTCCTGGATTCGGGTCTACCTGTCTATGAGAAGATATCTTGTTCACGATATTACAGAAATTTAAGATGAGGGTGACTTCTTATAACATGAATATAAAATAGAATCACGTTCTTGCTGAATATTCTCAGTTCTTAAGGCTAATTCTGGATCTTGCAATGTTGGTATTCTCATTGACTTGGTCAAAATTAGTCAAGACAGGCATTCTATTTTAAATCTGTCATTCCTAATGAATAAAATTGATTGATTTAAATTTTTGGATTGTTGCATTACTGCTGGAACTTTAATTTCACCATTTGGATGTTTTTTTTAAAGCTCCGACCCTTTACACAAATATGGATATGATTATTTGGCTTAGCAATTTCCTATCATGGAACTCAGTGCTGAAGAAAACTGAGTGGTAAATATGGAGTAAGGCAATTTCACATGATAAACCAGAGAATAATAACAAGGCACGTAGGCCTATTTTTTAGAACTGCCTTAATTTGGGAAAAAAAAAAAAGGATAATCAAGTTTGTGCAGTAGAAATGACAAATGTATTGTTTGAAAATGGCTAGTTCAGCATTTTGCAAATCCTGTTTTGAGAAATAGTGTTCTGTGAGATATTAATAGATATTCAGAGAAGAAAAACAGAAGTGTTGTTTGGTGAAAGAAATTTGGAAAACACTGAGTTAAGCAGAGTGAAATAAGTTTTGTTATTGCAATAGTTCTCAATTTTTAACGTTTATTGGGAAGCCGAGTCTTGCAGTAGTTTTCTTCCTGGGGAATAAATATCAGAATAACCTGAGAATTTTTCTAAACAGTATTTTTCTCTCTTTTCATTCCCATCTCCCATGTCGTCTTGCAGGGTCTGTGTGTTTTGCAATTTGAAAACATTCCCTAGGCGATCTGATGCATCCCTGTGTTTAGTTGAGAACTGCTAAAATAGAGTATATGGGCTTCCCAAATTTCCTTGACCACAGAATTTCTCTTGAAAACTATGTATTAACATTTTAAGGATTAGAAAGACATTTTGAGAGTCTCTGGGCTAGATTGTAAAGTCTTCAGAAGTAAACAGCAATTTTTGCTTTGCCAGCTAATTGTTTTTCAGTTTTGAAACTACCTTGGCTTTTGTGACACTTATTATCTTTTGATTCTCCTCCTTATTTTCTGATCATGATTATAGATTTTAATTCGTGGTATCTTCAAACTCTGAAAAAGTTCATGATGTCTGAGAAATGGCATAACAAAAAGTTAACTTTTTTTAATGCCGTATTTTAGTATGTTTACTAAACCCATTTGTCTAGAAGCATTGCTAAACATTACATAATGGTAACTTACTAAATTTAATTAGCTGTATTGAGATGACTTCTAAAAGGTCTTTTGATTTCAGAATCTATGTGTATATATGTATATATAATATATATGCGTTTTATAGATGTATATATATACATCTATAAAACGCATATATATTATATATATATACATGTATATGCATTTTATAGATGTAACTTTTTATATTTGCTGCCCAGAAATTTCAAGATATTGAAGAAACTCATCTCATTCACATAAAGGAAATTATAGGATCCTTGTCAAATGCTATAAAGGAAATTCATTTGCAGATAGGCCAGGTAAGTTTTTACTTCTGTTGAAGTGACTCATGAGAATTTTATGTTCATTTATGACTTTAAAAATCCAAAACTCGTAACATGATACTGAATTATTTCAGATAAAGAATATATATTTACATGTATTATATGTTAAATAAACTGGATTCTTGATTATTTGGCTACTAAGGGTGATAATTCAAATTATTCTCAGTTACAGTAAAAGTTTTTACATTAAAAGTTTTACATTAAAAGTTTTTTTATATTAAAACTTTTTACATTAAAAGTTTTAAGTTAAAATTGTTGAATGTTTCTTTTTTAAAGTTTTGCTATTTTAAAAGTTAGAATAGCAGCTTCAGTAAGTTACAGAACTCGTACTTAGAAATTTACCAAAAATGTAAAAGTGGTTTAATGACGACAGTTTGGGATGCTCATTGAAATAATAGTAGAAAAGATGAAGTCTGTTATTTTTTTATTATTAAAGATCTAAAACTTTTTTATTACTTACGTAAGTTTTATTTGTAAGAATTGTGTCTCTAAAACATTCCAAGATGTGAACAGGAATTGGCTTTTACTTCTTAGGCCATGTAGCCATATCTTAAGGGGTTCATATAAGCAGCGGTTGGTACTCACTATAAGTTAGGTGACAGAATATGTTAAGAAAATGAAAGTTCTCAAAGGCTCTGGGTTCAAAAAATTTGTATTTTTGTGTAATATAGTTTAATTGTTTTGTGGAAGTTTTGTCTGATACACGGCAAGAATTCTTATGGATAAAGAATTTATCTTTATCTTGTTTGAATAGGTCCATGAAGAATTTATAAATAACATGGCTAACACTACAGTTGAAAGCTTGATACAAAAATTTGCTGAGTCAAAAGGCACTGGGAAAGAAAGACCTGGTAAGATGATAAAGTCTGCAAGGAAATGTATTCAGATTTCCATCCAGCAACAAATGTGTTTGCCTTTAAATTCCAAAACTGCAAAGTGGCACTTGAGAGATGCTTAAAAATTTGTGTAAAATCTCACGTATCATTTACTTTGTGTGTGGTGATATGTTAAATTAAGATTTTTGTTTTAACCTTTAGTGGTTAATAATTTAGTATTACTTAAAATATTACTATAACCTTTATTAATACATTGCAGTTTATATTTTTGAATGTAAGTTAGCAATTTTAATAAGAGAAAAAGTAAGAGAGAATATTGAGTATTCATAGCATCGAGGCCAACAAAGAACCTTTCTTAAAATTTAATAGCTTTTTTTTTCTTTTACATATTCATTCAACAAATACATTGAGTGTTAACAGAATTCCTGGCACTGTTTCAGACACTAGGGATACACTAGTGAACAAATAAATGCAGGAATCCTGGTTCCTATTTTATGAACAAGTGATTACAGGTATCCTGAATCTTATTTTTAATAGACATGTTAGGATATACTAAATGTAATAAATAGCCCATTTCCTTCTCCCAGTCATCATACTTAGTTTTCCAGATTTCTTTAATCTGTTTATTAGTTACACTACCATGTTCTTGCAAGATATTTGTTTCACTTCACAGGTAAAAATAATTGAGTTCAGTAAAGAAGTTAAAATATGGTGTGGAATTTTGGAAAGTAGATAAGTGATTTTTAGTGAAGCACGAGAGTCATTTTTCTCAGTGCAGTTCACAGAAATAAGGCTTGAAATCTGTCATATTGATTTTCTCATTCTTCCCACATTTTGTTTCAAATTATATTGATTCAATTATGTTAGTATTTTTTTTTTCTCTTTCAGATCTTTCCATGCGTTTTCTACTTACTTGATTAATCACACCAGCGCAAGTTTCTAAATACTGACACAGCAGATATTTCGTCTCTAATCCATTTCACATGTTATAGCACGTTCATGTTTTGACTATACAATTATGAACTCATAATTGCACTACTCATGAATCTTTGACTTTTCATTATAGGCAGAATGAATTAGACTCTGGACTTGGATTCAAAGCCCTTTAGGATCAGGTCCTGACCAGTCTTTAGTCTCACTTTCCATTATTCCTTTTTTGAATACCCTTTAGTGCAGGCAGCCTGAACTGTTTGCAGTTTCCTATACAAGCTCATTCTTTTCCCTCGGTACCCTAGTTGCCCTTATGTTTTTACCTTAGAAAATGCCTAACCCCATTCCTTTCTTATACTCTGTCTTCCCATGTATTTGTCTAATGAAGTAACTCTAAAAAGGTCATGTGTTACTTCCTCCATCAACAGTGTCAGAGAACTTTTAACAGGACTTTTTTTTTGGTGTCGTTGATATTTTAAATTTTCATAATTGTGTACTTGTGAGGTAAATTTATATATTTGATTCATCTATCTTCTTTATGCATAAACAGTACATTTTTGTTGAATGAACAAAAGGGCATCTAATGGTAAGGTTAGGATATTAAGGACGTTGGAATGGATGGATTTGCTGTCTTGGTGAGGGAATAGTAAATTATGGTTAAAATTTTAGTAAGTACATAATTCTCTCCGTGTACTTTGCTAACCACTTTGATCTTCAACAGCTCTTTTTCAGATGAGGGAAATGTTAAGAGGTTAAATGAATTGCGTGAGTTAGTACATGGTAGAGCTGGGATTAAATGACAGAATTCTTGACCCCAACGCGCATGCTTTGGAGCAATTAGAATAAACTAAGTGAGTTTACATATTTATAAAGAGAATAAGGATGTTGAGATATGTAGCGACAGAATAGTGAGAAATTCTAAAAGTCCTTGGAAAAAAATAAAATTATAAGTGAAGACCAGTTAAGAGAGATAAGAACAATTGGAGAATGAATAGATGTTTTTACATAAAACATTTAGAACTGTTGATAGAATAAAATCAAAGATGTATTTTTGGCTGGTTAAAAGTGCTTAGACATCTGAATAAGGTTGGTAAATTATATTATCAGCATCCTGTTTGTGACATTATATCATAGTTTCACAAAATGTTATTGTAGGAAACCATGCAAAGTGTACAAGGAATCTCTGTGTGTATTTTTTAAACAACTGTATGTGAATCTACAATTACCTCAGTAAAAGTTTTAATTTTTTTATCTGTGGTGTGGCACAGTACTTAGCCCTATAGTTTGTGGTCTACTCTTTACTAGCATTGAGACTCTGTAAAGTGAGGGTAGTAACAGTACCTACCTCATGGGGTTGTTGTGGGGTTTACATGAGATATTACATTTATCAAGTACTTAATAAGTGTTATTTTAAAAAATCACATTCTTGGTTAATAGATAGCTAATAATGGATGTTGTTTCTTTATAAATTTAAATTTACTGGCCTCAAGATATACCAAGACATGTAGAAAATTTTTGTAGCTAATGATGAAAGATAAGAGGAAATCCAAGAATGGTGATAATGTGGGCTTTCTTGGAATTACTAGACCCGGAATTAGGTGGCTGTTTGAGGATTACTGTTGACATTGTGTATGTAGGTGGTTGGTGGTCCTATAACTAACTTTAGAAAAAGGAGGGGGGTGAGTTTTACATGTGTTCGTATAGAATTCATAGAATTGAAAGATTTTATATTGTAAGATGTATTCTAACTTTTAATTGTGTTTACTATTGTTTGCTGTTAACGTTTTATTTCTCCTGTTTGGTAAGGGCCCCCTCTGGTGGTTAAATTCCTTCACAAACTAATTTTCATCCTGTGGGAGACTCATTATAAAGGCCCCTTTCTTTAAAAATATATAAATCTGTAAATTAACCTATTTCTCTTGCTCTGGAAAAAAACTAGTTTTTCTTTAGTCAATTTTATCTGTTGAAAGATATAACCTCTAACTTTGTCTCCAATTCTTCTATATAGTTCAAATACTTTGAGAGCATTAAAAATTTTTTCTATTCATTTGAGACTGTTTTATACCACCTATTGTATGTACTGACATATTTGTCATTAATTTTTAATGGAGATATAATTGACATATAATATTGCATTAATTTATAATGCTTTTATATATGTACATATTACAAAATAATTACCAATAAGTTTAGCTAATATCTATCTCTACACATAGTTAAAAATATTTTGTGATAAGAACTTTTAAGAACTACTGTCTTGGCAGCTTTCAGATACACAGTACAGTGTTTTTAACTGTAGTCACCATGCTGTGTATTACATCTCCAGGATTTTTAAATCTTTTACTTTTAAATCTTATAATTGGAAGTTTGTACCTTTTACCCATTTTGCCCACCCTTCACTTCCCACCTCTGGCATCCATCAGTTTGTTCTCTGTATCTATGAGTTCTTTTTTCCTTCCAGATTTCACATATAAGTGAGATCATCCAGTATTTGTCTTTCACTGCATTTGCTCTGCTGTGCTCCCCTTCCCATGCCCACCTATCAACTGCTAATTTGTGGTAGTTCTATTTTTATTTTTTTGTGGAAACTTCATACTGTTTTTATCATTGCTTTTTAAGTATAATAGTGCCTGGCTCTTCTGGAATTTGAGTCACTGTAAGTAGATGCTGGGGATATCGAAGCACCTGTGGTCTTAAAGAGTCATGAAGAAACAGGTGTTTTCTAATTTTGAATGTCTGTCTTAACGACATAATCCTAGTATTCTGCTCTTTCTCATGTATTTCAATTACCAAAGGAGATTAAAGTCCATATTTTAAAAATTTTAATATGTAGTTTATTTGATCAATATATTTAAAATATTGCCATTTCAACATTTAATATCAAAAATTATTATAAGTATTTTACTGTTTTTCATATTTTCTTAGAACTCCAGCATGTATTTTACATCTATAGCACATCTCATTTTGAATAGCCACATTTCTAGTGCTCAGTAGCCAAATATGGCCCACAGGACTGAATGGTACAGTCTGAGAGGTCAATATATATCAACATAGACAGAACTTAGCATAGTGATGAGAAGAAAAATGCAAGTTCCACAAATAGAGTATGTTACTACTTATGCAAATGTTTGAAGCATGAACAATGAGGCTGTCCATAGATATGACATATATGTCAAAGTATTTTTAAATTTTTTATTTTTTTAAATTGAATAAATGATTTAAATGTTTTCCTTGTCTACTTCCCCTCTCTCCTCCCTCTCCCCTCTAAAAATATTTTAAAGAGGAACTGAAGGGTATACCTCACTGAAGTGTGCCTGACAATTAGCTTTTTTGATTGATTGTATGACATAAGCTTTTAATTGTATCCATTCCAAAGACATCCATCTCAAGTAAACAATTACCAGCTAGCTACACGACTAAGAGAGCCACCATTAAGTTCACCTTTTAGAAAGCTCTAGATAACCTAGATTGACAGTTTGACCACTTACTTTCCTTTCCTGTGCTTTAATTCCTGCTCTTATGTTTTTCTTTTTTCTAATTTATTTTTTTAAATGTATTTATTTAAATTAGTTTCAGGTATACAGTACATTGATTAGGCATCTATAAAGTTCATAAAGTGATCCCCCCAATTGCTCCCTTCCTTCCCTGAGCCTCCACCTAGCCATCATATTAATGTTAACTGCATTCCCTCTGCTGTGCTCCCCATTCCCGTGCCCAACTATGAACTACTAATTTGTACTTCTTTAACCCTTCACCCCATCCTCCTCGCTCTCTAGTGCCCCTCCCCTCAGTCCATCCCCAAATTGTTCTCTATATTTGTGAATCTGTTTTTAAAATTCATATTTTTTAAGTTTCTTGTTTTATATTCATTCTGCTAATTTTATGGTATGCTTGCTATTTATCATTCTTAAAAGTTTATCAAGATTCCATTTATAAGAAACAAAAGGATAAATAAACAAAATACAATTGTTAGGCCAGGGTGTAATATGTTTAAACAAAAGATTTTGTTAATAAGTTTGTGTGTATTTTTATTATATGGTAATACAGGTTTATAGCTTCCATTTGAGGACTTCTGGAGACCCTGATAGGTTTAAAAAATACAAATACGATAAGCCTGGGAAAGGTAGACAAAAAACAATCAGCCACAAAGAAAAAGGGAAAAATGAGAATGCTTAGAATGGTTAGAATGCTTAAATGAAATTGATTAGTTTAGATGTTTGGAATATTTTAGCTTCAACATTAGGTATATTATTTTAAAGTATAGGATAAAGCAAATAATTTTAAAGTTAAATCTAGTGATCATCTTTCCAGACCATCAAAGACTTTGAATAATGTCAAACCTGTAAATGGAGCCACTTACCACTGTCCCCACCAAAGTATTTTTAAAATCAGAGAAGCAGAAACCTTTGTGTAGAAAGCAAAATTAAAAATGGCTAAGAAGAGCCAAAAACCCATAAATCACACCAGATATGCTGTGATTACTTGATTTTTCTATTCGATAGAAAGGGGGAATGACCAGAGAAAGAGGAAAGAAGAATGAATGATGATTAGGGGAGAAGATAATGTAGATTAGTACAAACAGGAGAGTAAAAGAGAGCCCTCAAAGAAAACAAAATAGAAAATCTTCACTTTATGAAGGAGTATACCTCAACAGATTGTGTCCTAACCACAGGATCGATAATGCCACGTAATGGTTTCCTTTTATGTCTTTTAGAGCTTGAGTCGGCAAACTATGGCCATTGAGCCACATTTAGCTATGCTTATTTTTGTGAAGAATGGGTTTACATTTTTAAATGATTAGGGCAGAAAATCAAAAGAGTAGTGTTTTGTGATACATGAAAATTACAAAAATCAGATTTAAGTGTCTGTAAGAGACTTTGTGAACAGTAACACTTGTTTATGTATTGCTTGTGGCTGCTTCGACACTGCATACAATAGCAGAAGTCAGTAGTTGTGATAGACCTTATGGCCCACAGAATCCAAAAGATTTAGTGTCTCTCTACAGAAAGCATTTGCCAGGGTTAGAGAATACATTTTTAGTGTAGTATAGTCGCAGGTATGTCATGATATATTAGAATTATGTAGCTCATAACACTATATAAACTTTTTCAAAAGGCGATTCTGCTGTTTTTCTTGGGTTTAGAAATCACATAGTCTGACATCATCACCTACATTTGAAGTTATATCACAGCACAGTAACTGATCCTCATCATAATAATAATCCTAAATGGTAATTAAAAGATTAAGCTGTTTTGAGCAGTCTTTGTTTATGGAAAGCTTAGTTGATTCATTTGAAGTAGCCATTACAAATGTTAAATGTAGAAAACCTGGCAAGAAAATAATTTTTACATGTGCATAGTAATGACAGAGTTTTAGTTCTTTTTGCAGTATGTAAAAGGAGCTAACTCAAGCCAATTTGAATTTGAATTTATTGGAAAGAAACTGAGGTATCCTAAGGACCCAATATCAGTAATATAGCCAGGCTGCAGAATGAAACCCAAATCTGTAGGCACACTAGGTATCATTTTTACTTTATCTGATCTCTGCATTTTTTTTACTGCTTTGCTATTTTTTTTTTTCTTCACAGAATGTCTTTCTTTGCTTTTCCAGGCACATGACATAAGGTGACTTCCCAGTAATTTATAGGCACTTTTACTTGTTCCCTAATTGCAGCCACAGCTCAGGATTAATCCAGGTTTTTGTCTCCTTCCAAATTTCTGGGAGAAAGAATCTGGTCCAGGTAATCTTAGATCAGGTAATCCTTCTAGTCCAATGAGTTCTAAGTAGTTCATACAGTATAAAGATGGCTTCTGCACCACTTGTGGAGAAGGGATATTCCCAGAGAAGAGAGATTATAGTGAATTGGGTATAATTCTCAAGGTTTTATCAGGATCACAGAGGGTGAAAATAAGATGGCAGTCTGGTGGTATGGAGGAAGTGTCAGAATTTGGATGTAGGAGATTCTATTTCAGTGTTAAGATCCTGTGTTTGGAGAACTAAATGAAAATTTGGAAGGTTTTTTTTTAGTGACTAAAATTCCATGGTTAAAATTCTTTTTCCTTGATTTAATACCATGGTTCCTAAGTTTGCCTCATCGCTGGTTCTCAAGCCTTGGGTATATTTGAGAATCATTCATGGAAATTTTTTTCCTTTTCATTTTAATTTCTCTCTTCATTTCTCTCTTTTTCTTTCCTTCTCTTTTCCTCTTTCCCCTTTCCTTTCTTCCACGTACAGACAGTGAGTGCACTGTCCCAGAAATTCTGATTTTATTGGTCTAAGGGCAGGCCCTTGGTATCACTACAGTATTTTAAAACTTCCCATCTACTTCTAATGTGTAGCCATTGTTGAGAACCTGGAGTATTACATAACTGGATGCTTATTATAAATGTAGATTCTCAAATCTTACACTAAGCCTACTGAATTATAATATGCATTTTAATAAGACCCCCCCCAGGCCGTCTATATGCACAGTAAAATTGGAGAACTATTGTCTAGACTTACTGAATGGACACAGAGGTTCAGCAGGACAGTAATTTTCAAAGTGTGATCCCTAGGAACATGAGTGTCACCTGGGAATTTGTTAAAAATGCAAATTCCTCAGCACCAACCTAGATCTTCCCAGTAGGACACTGGGGGTGGGGCCCAGGATTTTGTGGTTGCACAGACTCTCCAGGTGATTCTGACTCATGAAGCACTTGGAGATTCAACTAAGAGTTGGGGTTCAGAACTACTGAATTGAGGGAGTTTTTTCTACAAGCCTTTTATTGAAATAAATACTCTTGCATTGGCATTGATTTTGCAGTTTACTTTTAAATGATTTGGCAAGTGAAAAAAGAAAAAAAACTGTAAAGGTATATATAGAAAGCAAATATGACAAAAGGTATTATCATCATTGTATCATTTATGAAAATAATATGACCTAAGATCCAAAAGAGTAAGTTAACGAGTCCAAGGTAATCAGCTGGCAGGCATGCGGTAAAACCAGAACTTGAGCCTCCATGCCCTTTGCATATTACCACAAGTTGGATTTGATGCTGAATTTTCAGCTTTGTTAGCTTGTTTGGTTCACCATCTCAGGCATTGTAGGAATGTGGCCGTGCTGCGTTCCACAGACTCAGGAGCAAGCTTGAGAATGTGTCATTGACTCTCATTATTTAGTCTCAAATACATCTCTCTCTCTCTCTCTCTCTCTCTCTCTCTCTCTCTCCCCCTCCCTCCCTCCCTCCCTCCCTCCCTCTCCCTCCCCCCCCTTTTTCCTCCCCCCCCCTTCCCCTTACTCCTACCCGCTTCATTATCTTCATTCTTTTCATTAAACTTCGGGGTCTGGGCATGTTTGTATGTTTTACTTTGGCTACTAATTAGAACCAAGTGTTATGTGGGTTTAGTTGGACATATTCAGGAATATGCATAATTTAGGTACCCAGAGTTGTTGAGTTTTGAGACCAGTTTTTAACTAGACAAAATTGCAAGTTTGCCTTGCTGGTGGCCTGAGAGTTAGAATTGATTTCAAACAAATGGAAACTATTAAATATTTTCCATTTTTTTATACTGTACCTCATTCCACAAAATATTTGTGGGGATTAAAGGTAACTGTTAAATAGTCTTTCCTAACATTTCTTAAAAGTTTTGATCCATATTAGATTTAGATGAATTCTGTAAGTAGTTGACTTCCTTTTCTTTTGATAGTAATAATTTATTTCTACCTGATTAAAACATCATATGTAAGAATTGTTTTGCTTTGGATCACTGACCTCTTGAAGGTCTGTCTTTAATTTCTTCTGCCTTTAATTGAACCCATGATGACATTTTTACATAATGTGTAAAAGAGCATCAGGAGACAGAGACAAAATGATCTTAGTTGCTTTTATACAAACTAAATTGCCCTTGTGGCCCAGCATAAAATCTAAGCACTAAGAGCAGTTACTTATTTTGACAACAGAATTAATTGAGCCTAAAAGAGTTGAAATTCCAGATGTAGCAAACTATTCTTTCTGACTCTCACTCTGGCTTTGTTACTGTCAAGAAAAGTAACTTGTCTTATGATTAAATAGTGGAATGATGGGCAGTGGACTGCATTTGAGGGAGATGCTGAATAAACTTTCTACTTGTGAAACAGTTCAGAAGTGACATGCTACAAGGGGGGTCAGAATGTGCATTGACATCCAGCTGAGCTGTCGCTGGCACTGAGCCAGGCACGCAAAGCTTTGCCATGTGAAGCAGGATGTGGAGCATGTGACATTGAAAAAAATATTTTTCATGCTTGATTTAATGTTTTTTTTTTAAGGGTATATTTAGTTTATTATACCAGAAACTCGGTATTTGGCAGTATTTCACCTCTTCTTATGGCTGAGTAATAGTACATTGTATACATGTACCACAGCTTCTTTAGCCAATCATCTGTTGTAGGATACTTCAGTTGCTTCCATGTCCTGGCCACTGTGATTAATGCTGCTCTGAACATCAGTGTTCAGATATCTTCACGGATATGAGTTTTCAAGTCTTTGGGGTAAATAAATACCCAGTAGAGGGATTGCTGGATTATATGGTAGATTGATTCTTAGTTTTTTGAAGATCCTTCATACTGTTTTCCATAGTGGCTGTACTAGTTTGCAGTCCCACCAGTAGTGTATGAGGGTTCTTTTTTTTTCCCCATCTCCTCCAACATTTGTTATTACTTGTCCTGTTGATTATAGCTATTCTAATAGGTATGAGATGGTATCTCATTGTAGTTTTGATTTGCATTTCCCTAATAGCTAATGATGTTGAGCATCTTTTCATATATTTGTTGGCCATTTGTATGTCTTCTAGGGAGAAGTGTCTGTTCAAGTCCTCTGCCCACTTTTCGATTGAATCATTTGTTGTTGTTATTGATTCATATGAGTTCTTTGTATATTTTGGATATCAGGCCCTTATCTGAGGTGTTGCTTGCCAATATATTTTCCCATTCAGATGGTTGTCTCTTTACCCTATTGACAATTTCTTTTGCTGAGCAGAAGTTTTTTCAGTTTTATGTAGTTCTCATTCATTTATTTTTGCTTTTACTTTCTTTGCCTTTGAGTTCAAATTCATAAAATCCTCTTTAAGGTTCTTGAGTTTTGTTCCTATGTTTTCTTCTGTGCATTTTATTGTTTCAGGTTTTATACTCAAATCTTTAATCCATTTTGAGGTAATTTTGATGTGTGGTGATAGACAACAGTCTAGTTTCATTCTTTTGCAGGTGGCTTTCCAGTTTTTCTAGCACCATTTATTGAAGAGGCTTTGTTTTCTCTATTTTATGTTTTTGGCTTTTTGATTCTGTTCCACTGGTGGGTCTGTCTGTTTTCCTGCCAATACCATGCTGTTTTGATTATTGTCACTTTGTAGTATAATTCGAAGTTGGGCAGAGTGATGCCTCCAGCCCTCATTCTTTTTTCTCTGGATGGCTTTGGCAACTCTTTTGTGCTTCCATGCATATCTGATGATTTATTGTTCTGTTTCTTTAAAAAATGCCGATGGGAGGATTTTGATGGGGATTGCATTAAATTTGTATAATGCTTTAGATAATATGGTCATTTTAACTATTTCAATTCTTCCAATCCAAGAACATGGAATATCTTTTAATTTCTTTGTATCTTCTTCGATTTCTTTTAATAGGGTCTTGTAGTTTTCAACGTTTCGTTGAATTTATTCTTAGGTATTGTATTCTTTTTGTTGCAATTGCAAAAGGAATTATTTTTTCTACTTCTTTTTCCGACACTTCATTATTAGAGTATAGGAATGTTATGGATTTTCGAACATTGATTTTGTATCAAGAGATTTTATTTGTTTAATATTTCTAGTAGTGTTCTGTAAAGTCTTTAGGGTTTTCTACATAGAAAATTATGTCATCCACAAATAGTGACAGTTTGACTTCTTCATTGCCTATTTGGATGCCTTTTATATCTTTCTCTTGTCTGATTGCACTTGCTAGGACCTCCAGTGTTGTATTGAATAGCAGTGGTGATAGTGGACAGCCTTGCCTTGTTCTTGATCTTAGAAGAAAGTTTTTAGGTTTTCACCATTAAATATAATATTGGCTGAGGGTCTGTCATATATGACCTTTATTATGTTAAGGTGCTTTCCTTCCATACCAATTTTGTGAAGTGTTTTGATCATTAATGGATACTGTATCTTGTTAAAGGCTTTTTCTGCATCTATTGAGATGACCATATGATTCTTATTTTTTAATTTGTTTATGTGGTGTATCACATTAATTGATTTGCATATGTTGAACCATCCCTGTGCCTCTGGGATGAAGCCCACTGTATAATCTTTTTAATATGTTGTTGTATTCAGTTCGCTAGTATCTTATTTAGGATTTTTGCATCTGTGTTCATGAGAGATATTGGTCTGTAGTTTTCTTTTGTGTGTGTGATCTTTACCAGATTTTAGTATCAGGGTAATATTGGACTCATAAAATGAGTCGGGAGATATTGCCTCCTCTTCAGTTTTTTGGAAAAGTTTGAGGAGAATAGGTATTAAATCTTCTTTGAATGTTTGGTAGAATTCACTGACGAAGCCATCTGGTCCTGGACTTTTACTTTTCGGTAGGTTTTTGATGATTGTTTCAATTTTCACACTGCTGATCATTCTATTGAGATTTTCCAGATCTTGATTCAATCTAGGAAGATTGTATTTTTCTAAGTACTGGTCCATTTCTTCCAGGTTATTAAATTAGGTGTTATATACTTTTTCATAGTGTTCTTGTATGCTTCTTTGTATTTCTGCAATGTCTGTCATAATTTCCCCTCTTTCATCCCTGATTTAGTTTATCTGTCCTTTCTCTTTTTCCTTTAGTGAGTCTAGCCAGGGGTTTGTTAGTTTTATTAGTCTTCTCAAAGAACCAACTCTTTGTTGCATTTATTTTTTATATTGTTTTCAATATTATTTATTTCTGCTCTAATTTTGATTATTCCTTTTCTTTATTTGTTCTTCCTTTAATAGTTTTTTAAGATGAAGCATAGGTTGTTTATTTGGGCTCGTTCTTGTTTTTGGAGATAAGCTTGTAATGATATGAACTTTCCTCTTATGACCGCTTTTGCCATGTCCCAAAAGTTTTGATATGTTGTACTATCATTGTCATTCATTTCTATATATCTCTTGATCTCTCTTTTTATTTCTTCCCTGACCCAGTTATTCTTCAGTAACATGTTGTTTAATCTCCATGTATTTGTGGTTCTTCCTGATTTCTTTCCGCAGTTGATCTCTAGTTTCAAATCATTATGATCAGAGAATATGGTTGGTATGATTTCAACCCACTTATATTTGTTGAGGCTATCTCTGTGTACCAGTATGTGGTCAGTTCTTGAGAGTGTTCCATGTGCACTGGAGAAGAATGTATAAGCAGCTCTTTTGGGACGGAAGGATCTGTATATATTCATTATGTCCAGTTGGTCTGATATGTCATTTAAGGATGTTATTTCCTTATTGATTTTCTGTTTGGATGATCTGTTCATATCCGACTGGGGTATTTAGGTCCCCTACTACGATACTGTTTTGGTTTGTTTCTCACTTTAGTTCTGTTAGTAATTGCTTTACATATTTTGGGGCTCCTTTATTGGGAGCATAGATGTTAATAAGTGTTATGTCTTCTTGGTGCATGATTTTCTTTATCATTATGAAGTGTTCCTCAGTATCTTTCTTTACCTTTTTTATTTTGAAGTCTGTTCCGTCTGATATTAGTACCATTATTCTCACTTTTCTCTGAATGCCATTTGCTTAAGATATCATTTTCCACCCTTTCACTTTGAATCTGTATTTTTCTTTGGAGCTGAGATGTGTCTCCTGGAGGCAGCGAATGGTTGGGTTTTGTTTTTTGATCCATTCTGCAGCTCTGTGCCTTTTGATTGGTGAGTTCAGTTCATTTACATTTGGGGTGATTATTGAAATATGAGGTCTTCTTATAGCCACTTTATCTTTTAAAGCTTTCTGGTAGCTTGGTGTTTCCTTTGCTTCCTTGTCCTTGTGTTTCTGATTTCTTTATTTTGGTTAGCTTTGGTGGGTTTTTTCTCTGGTTCTTGTTTTGTGTTATATACTTCAGCTCTGAATCTTCTGTGTGTGGTTACCTTTACAAGTATGAAAAGGATAGTTACACACACACACACACACACACACACACACTCATACTCATCCATTTTCTTCTGTGCATGCCTTATCTCCATTCCCCTTTGTGAATTTGGATCTTTGCATCCTCCCTTTTTCAGTTGTTAGTTTGTCCGTATGTATGCTAAATGTTCATACTGTCTTGCTATAGCAATTCAGTTCTTATTATTTAAGCTTGCAATGCCCTTTTCTTAGTAAGGATTGCACTCCTCTGCTTCAATTTGCCTGATAGTCACTTTACTCCTAATTATGTTGTTTTTTTTTTTCCATTTTGTTTTAGGTGAGCTGACCCCTTTCAGTATTTCTTGTAGTGCAGGCGTCATAGTGAATTACCTCAATTTTTTTCTGGAAAGATCTTAATTTCTCCCTCATATCTAAAGGAGAGCTTAGCTGGATACAATATTCTAGACTGGTAATTCCTTTCACTTAATAGTTTAAATATTTGATTCCATTCCTTTCTGGCTTGTAAAGTTTGTGCTGAGAAGTCCTATGATAATCTAATGGGTTTTCCTTTATAAGTTACCATTTTTTTCTCCCTGGCAGCCCTGAGAATTCTTTGTTGTTGATTTTTGATATTCTAATACAGTGTGTCTTGGTGAAGGCCTTTTTGGGTTGAGATAATTGAGTGTTCTGTTGATGTCTTGAATTCTAAGCTCCAGCTCATTCTTTAGATTTGGGAAATTCTCATCCACTATTTTTCTGAAAACACTTTCTAGTCCCTGTTCCTTTTCCTCGCCTCTGATAATGCACATTATTCTTATGTTTTCTCTCCTAATGGAATCAGCTAGTTCTTGTATTTCTCTTTCATTATTTTCATTCTTCGCTTTCTCTCTTCTTCCTTCTGATTTATTTCTAGATTTCTGTCTTCGATGTCACTGATCCTTTCCTTCATCTGGTCAACTCTACTTCCCAAGCTTGCTCTTTTCTTTTTTCAACTCTTTTCATTTTTCATCTCCAGAAGTTCTATTTAGTTCTTTTTGAGGGTTTCAGTCTCCTTGCTCTGCTCATCTAGTTGTTTTTTCAATTCCTGAAATTGTTGATATGACTTGTTTCAGATCTTACTGAGTTTTTTCAGAAAGACCACCCTGAATTCTGTCATTTAAGTCGCATATTTCTATGTCTGTAAGCTTATTTTCTGGAGATTTTTCTCTTTCTTTTTGAGATGGCTTGTCACTTTGGTTGTTCATGGTGTTTAATGGACTATTTCTCTGCCTGGGCATTAATGGAAGTATATTCTGTTTTTTTGTTTTTTTTTTTTTTTCCCAGAAAGAAAATTTACTATATAAACGTTTCTCTTTAGCCTGCTGCAAAGAACGTGCTTTACTCTTGATTTCCAGTAGGTGGCATCTAAGCCTCTCGGATCCCTACTTTATATAAAGCCTTAAAAATGCGGATCCCTACTTTATATAAAGCCTTAAAAATGCCTTTTTATTTTTGATAGATATTTAATCATGCTCATTACCCTCCCCTGCCAGGGTCAGCAACAGTCTCAGCAGCATTTGCTCAGATTCCCCTCTGGCTCCGCGGTGATCGGTCATAGGGGGAGGGGCCCTCTGGATTGGGTATTGGGGGCTGTGGCTCAGCCTCGGTACACCAGGCGGGTAAAAATCAACTGTTTCTCTGCGGTCCCGTCCCACTTCTCTGCTTTCTGCACTGATGACAGGGCTGGACCACTGGCTGCATGGAACTCACAGCACCTCTAGGCAAGGCTGTTCAGGGAAATCACAGCCCCTTTTCCTCTACCCTTCCTGCTATGGGGAGCTCCGGCTGCGAGAGGCAGCTTCTTTATTTCTCCCAGTCCACCACCTGACACTGAAGATTCTGACCTGAGGTAGCTCATAGTGCAGATCCCATGCTCAGATGTGCTGGTGTGCGGTTTGGTTGTTTTTTGTTGAGTTTTAGATGTTGAGCTTCATAAATCTTCTATCAACTAAAAAGTTGCTAATTATCAGATACACATACAGAAATTCTTTACCTTTATTGCTCTTTCAGTTCTCATCTCTTTGTTAACTGATAACTTAAGTCTCTAAAGGATTTTAAAAATAAACTCATTACCCTTTCATTGAATGAATTCTTAGCTTCCAGATATGCATAGTGAACTTGAAGCCCTTAAATTTTTCATTGGGTCATATTCTGATATAACAAAGTTCATATAATAAGAATGCCCTAGTATGGAAGGTATTGCTAATTAATTCATTAGGACCTTGTTTATCAACTCACTTTTATGACTGTTCTGCTTATCACTAAATGTTAATCTACTCTATTTTAATAGAAACCAGAACTGAAAAAGTAAATCTTAGATTAGGGACAAGAAAGCTATTATAGCCAATATTTTTAGCTACTCCTGGTTGTAGAGAAATCTTATTAATCAGTGGTTTTTTTTCATAATGAAATGATCAGTGAGAACTCTCATCATGAATTTGCACAATTATAGTTAAGCTTAATGTCTCAGAAGAACCAGAAATGGAATCCTCTGTTATCTGCTTTTTACATCAAGCTCTTTTTAAATTTCTCAACATAGCAGGTTGTACCAATTACCATTAAAAATTATTTCACAACAGTGCTAGACTTGTATAAGTGTATATATTATAAAACAGCTAAAATGATAATTTAATGGAAGATAATTTTTTAGTCTGATATTTGGCTTTGAGGATATTTAAGTAGAATAGTAAGTTGTGCTTTTACTACTTACTACCTAAGTAATGTGGTATTTTACATTTTTGAAATATACCACACTTTGTGGCTAGTCTCAGCAGACCTGTCATTTCAGGGCTGTTTTAATTGTTTCCTGATTTCTATTTTATCAGTTTTTCCCTCTGCAGTCTATCCTTCATGAAGTGTTAAATTAATTTTCCTATAAGACCACTTTGCTTTGTGTGTGTGTATCACCTTCTCACATGAAAACCCTTCCTAGTGCCTGCGGACTGCAGTTCGGATTCCTTGATCTACTACATATACACTTAGATATAGGTTGTAATCTTATCATCACTTATTATGTAATGAATTAATTTGTTCAGCAAATATCTGTAAGACCTATTATTTGCCAGTTCACAGGGGTGAACGAGACATTCAAGGTCCCAAGTTTACATTCTAGTAGTTTTTATGATCTTGGTCCTCTTGTCTTTCCTATGAGCATAACCAGAAATTCAGTTCTTTCCATGCTTGTTTTCTCTCAATATACTACAAACTCCTTGAAAGCAGAAACTACATTAGATCTCTGTCTCCAGTTCTGTGGTATTATATCATATATAAAGGGTTTTTAGTAAGTGGTGATCATAATAGGTAGGTCCTATCATTGTTAGGATTATTTGATTTTTAAAGTTATTACCAGTATTCTAATTAACATGATCAAATAATACTGTATCACATTTCAGAACATTTAAAAATATATATAGTTGACCCTTAAAACAATGTGAAGGTTCTGGGCGCTGACCCTTACACAGTCAGAAACCTGCACATAACTTTTGACTCTCCCAAAACTTAAGTTGTCCCTCAGTATCCAAGGGGGATTGGTTCCAGGACCACCCCCCACAGATCCAAAATCCACAGATTCCCAAGTGCCCTATATATAGATCGATGCATACAATTGGCCTTCTGCACCCATGCACTCCCAACCATGAATCAAAAACAGTACAGGTATTTATCGAAAAAGAAAAGGCTCATATGAATGGACCTGTGTAGTTCAAACTCATATTGTTCAAGGGTCAACTTTATTGTAAATAGGATCTGATCTGATTGTTTTCTACCAGCTTTGTTGTTTTAACTAGCAGTTTTTGTGTGTGTGTATGTGTGTGTGTATACACATATATGCATATACACACATATATATCTGTATTCATACATATATATGTATACATGTACATTTTCTTTTAGGCCTCATTGAATTTGAAGAATGTGACCCTGCTAGTGCAGTTGAAGGTAAGTTGACTAGTTGTAATGTGTGGCAGCTAGATAATATCTTCTGTTTATTGAACAGATAAAAAGAGACTTCTATATACATCAGTGTCAGCATGTCTGTGGAATGTTGTAAAAAATCAATGTGGTTTGAAGGCCTGCAGCTATTTATGTTTACTTAATAAATAAATAATAGGTCAGCTCAAAGGATTATTTGTGTTAGAATATATGTTTTAAAAGATTAAATATATATTTGTTTTCAAATATACATCGAGATTGTTTTCCCCATTGACACCTGTTAACTATTCTGTCGTAAGTATGAAACTCATTACTGCGAATTAATGTCTAATGCTTATTCTATAGTAGGTAACATTTCAGTAATTAATGTGGTTATGGTTATGCATTATTGTTAATATTACTGTCATTCAGAATGGGTGATGATTTGAGTTGGAGAAAGGGTCTACACCCTGTTTAAATTGATGTTTTTCATAGTGTGAAACCCAAGAGATGCCTGCCATTTTTATCATATTTTACATATCTCATTTTGTGAGCTAGTAGAAATAATTTGAAACCAAACTTCTATTTTACCTAGACTTGTGTAAGAATTTACAGAAATGGTTTGCTGTTGTGTATAAAGTTAATATTGGAGCAGTCAGGGGCTCTGGGGCCTAGACTTATAGTTAACTAGCTGTTTGACAACAATAATGATTTCTTTATTGTAAAATGTAGAAAATAAATACCTATTTTGTGAGTATAAAAGTGTATTTGATTTTTTAAAATATTATAACATGACAATGCAAATCTATGGTTTAGGGAGTACATTTTGCATGAAAGCAAGTACATTATTCTAAGACATCTGGATTCTCATCCTGGCTGTAGTGTTCACTAGTTGTGTAACACTGACTTAAAAAAAAAAATACCCTTGAGTTTTCTCATCTGTAAAATGAGAAGTTAGCTTAGGTGTGCTCTAGTTCTCATGGAGTAAGCAGCTAAGTTTTAAGTGCTGAATTCCATCAACAATTAATAGCATGACTGACATTTAAAAAATAATTTGTCATGCAAGAAGAGGAAGAACTATTATATCAGGCAAAACAAAGATGATATTTGTTCCTGTGTAAATTATGGTAGGATGTAACAAAATTTAATTGAGTGAATTATGTACTCTCTTTGCAGTTTTAATATATCTGCAAATGCTTACTTTGTTTGAGGTGACTTGGAGTGATTTAGGAGAAGAAAAGAGAATTTTATTGATCAAGTGAATGTTTTATAAACTTTTGGTGAATAGTGGACTATACATTATGTTAACATAAAAGTTTAAAAAGACTCTGATTTAAATATTAGGGTTTAGCATACTTTTATTTCTTTTCATCCAAATTTAGTATCAATAGTTACAAGCAAATTGTGTCAAGGTATGTTTATATTTATCAGGAACAATTAAGTTTCTGTAACAACATACATTTATTTTTAAGGTATAAAACCAAGGAAAAGAAAGACTTTTGGTTTGCCAGGAATAATTAAAAAGGAAAAGGATGCAGAATCTGTGTAAGTATATTAAATATAGTCAAAATATTCTTTGTTATAAATAATTAAAATTTGTTTTGAATTTAAAGAGGAAAATTTCTTTTGAAAATAACAAAGTATATATATATCTGAGGTGTGAAAAATACACTTTTCTAAATTCATTTTCCAGCTCCCCTGCTTTTAGTTAAAAGTATTAACTTTTCTTATTTTAAATTTTTGATATGAAAGCTTTAATGTCTTAACATTGAAACTTTAAAACTTTAAAAATACTCATAAAATGATACATGCATATTTTGAAAAGTTAAAAATGCAAACTAAATAAGAAAAACTCATGGTCAATAATTTAATGAAAATCCTTCCAGACAACTCTAAGCAAGCATATAGGCACATAGTTATACATGTACAGATGCTATTTGACTTACAATGGAGGTATGACTTGACAAACCCATCCTAAGTTGAAAATATTACAAGTTGAAAATACTTTTACTACACCTAATCTACCAAACATAGCTTAGCCTAGCCTACCTTAAATGGACTCAGAACACAATATACAGAAAACACTGGCAATACAGTACGTATGGTCCTCCCTTTAACGATGGTTCAGTGTTACAGTTTTTCAACTTTATGGTGGTACAGAAGCGATATGCATTCAGTAGAAACCATACTTTGAATTTTGGTCTTTTTTCGGGCTAGCAGTATGCAGTATGATGTGATACTCTTGTGATGATGGGCAGTGGCAGTCAGCCACATGATCTTGAGGGTAAACAACCAACAAACACTTTACAGTGTACTGTGTTACTAGTGTTTTGTGGATATTGTGTTTTTGCATTCTATTGTGTCTATAAAATGCCCAATCTGTGTCTCCTCCTTTGGCGAGAAGAGGAGAAAGGGAATTATTCTTGAGATAAAACTCAAAATACTTTTCCAACTTTAGGCTGATGTAAGTATTCTGAGCATGTTTAGGTGTAGGCTAGGCTAAGCAATGATGTTTGGTAGGATAAATGTATTAAATGCATTTTCAACTTATGATGGGTGTATTGGGGCATAACCCTATCGTAAATCAAGGGAGCATCTGTACACTGTAGAGTATTGGTTGAAGAGTGTTTTAAGTTGAACCATCCTACGTTGGGGACCATCTGTATATACAAGTGGAAAATGTTACATGTGGGAGAAAAAAGCTCTAATATGTTTTCAGTATCTTTACTAGTCATATTTAGATGGAGGATGGAGTATAAATTCTATTTACCTTTTTTTTAAAGTAAGAAATTCGTGTGCAAAGAATACATAACATACAAGAAATTCAACTACTATTAGCTAAGTGAGGTTTTCTACCTTGGCTACACATTCGAACTGCCAGGGAAATTAAAATAAATATATCTATGCCAGGCTCCATCTCAGACCAATTAAACTAGAGTCTTGAGGCCCCAGCAGTTTTTGTTTTGTTTTAAGCAGCCTGTGTGGTTCCAAATATACACCTGGGATTGAGAATCATTGAGCTGTGATTAACTAGAGGCCAAATGGAATGAAAGAATTCTTTTTTTTCTTTAATTTTCAACCCATTTATATTGAAGAGACACTAATTTAAGTCTTGAGTGATTTGTTGACTCAGTAACATTGGCTGAAAATTTGTGAAAATCCTTACTTCTCTAGTATATTCAGCCTCTCATGGGTTTTAATATTTTGGGCACTCGATATTTGCAGTACAAGAGAACAGTTTGTGCTTTGAGTATTTTTGTCTGCTGTCTAGTTATGTTCTTATCATCTGACTTTCTCAGAATTTCTGCTGTTTTCAGTGTCTGTTTCTTCACCCCACCCAAGTGGTATTTGGTTAACAAATTAAGACCAGTTGCAAAGTGATTTATATCTATAGTTACCATCTCTTTGCAAATGTCCTTTCTGAGCCTTTAGGAAAGGAGTATTTTGCTAGGGGGATGGAACCTAATTTCTTTTTTAACATTGGAAATACATTTTGAAATCTAGTTAATTGAGAAGGTTGGCCTTTATGTTTGTTTTATATTTAAAGTAATAGCTTTTGCTAGTTTATATCCAGATTCATATTTGCTTATCAGTTAAGTGATAAAACACCAGTTCTGAACTATGTTACATTAGACTAGAAAGCTATTCCAACTGGAAGTCTAACTAATTTACAGAGAAAGTTGGTTTTGACTTTCACATTCACTAGCTTATAGAAAGTACTGTACTTTAAAAACTTAAGTACAATACTTAAAAAGTTTAAAAATTTTTTATTTAAAAATGTTTTTACCAATAAATATAAATATGGACTTTTTTTTTTTAAAGCCAAGCTTTCCTCTTTGAAAGAATTTTTAAAAGATACTTACTTTCTCTTCCTAAAGAATTAAAAGACACTAGAAATCTTTGTAGGACTGATAACTTCCTTAATATGATTCATGTGTATATTCATAGAAAAGAAGTACTTTTGAAAGTAGTTTAAAAAATACTTGTATTTTATTTTGTCATGTATTATAGGTATAGGAATGCTTTCTTTTGAATTTTAAAATTATTCAGTATATTTTAAATTGCATAATAAGATTTCTCTAAATATTTTTTGGTAAAATTTAAGTAAAAGTTATGTTTAGACACCAAGGTAAACACTTTAAGTATAGTATTATTATCAGATAGTCCTAATAGTTGAATATTTCTAATACTTTGTTTGTTTTACTAGAGAATGCCCTGATGCAGATTCACTGGTAAGTAGATTTTACTTCGGTATAAACAATTTAAATGAGCTGTTTTCATTAGGAAATAGCCAGCACATTTTGGTTGAATTGTTTAATATAAATCTTTTCAAGAAAAATGCTAACCGTGAATGTAAATTCACTATTGAAATTATTTTGCAGATTTATTTTGGGGTTTATATTGCCAGATACTTTCCTATTGAATAGAAGGTATTTCTAACTACCTTTGAAAAGTCGACATTTTACTTTTAGAGTGGTGCCATAGCATATTGCTTTTTCTTGGAAAATATGTCAAATCTCAAATCTGCATACTTTATTAAATTAAAATGCTATTAGATCTTTTAAAATAGTACTTTTTTTGTTTATGTATTTAAGTTTTAAGAGATTGTTGTTTTAGAAAAAATAACAGCAATCATAGTTAGTCTTTTCTGTGCTTTTTGTTTTAAAGAAATTTTGTTTCAATTTTTTATTATATTTAATGATACATAAAGAAGACATAAAATGGAGCTCCCTGTAGTTAGAATGGAAAGGTAGATTTACCAAATGGTGTAGTATGTAGACACACACATTTTTCAAATTGTTCATTAGATAACAGTCAAGTTGATAAGTGCAGTAGAGTCAAGCTATCTATCTCTTTTGTGGTTTCTTCTTGCTTCCATAACGGTTGTTTCTTTAGGCCCAAAAACATTTTGATTTTTCACAGCATAATAGTGTATCAGAATAAAGATCTAGATATTTTGTGAAGCATTGTGTTTTATATTAATTAAAACTAATATTTTTGTTTCATACTTAAGCTTTAAAATAAGAAAACTATGATTGGTTAAATTTGTAGAGAAAATAATGAAATAGACTTCTAATGAGCTCTAGGAATCATCAGAGTGTTTTTGGAGTTAGGACATTTACCTTACCACTTGCCTGTTTTGATACACTTGGTTTACTAATTAATGAGAAAGCAGATGTGCTTGGCATTTACTTTTAGCACTCATGCATTTTATTTCTGAATTATGTAAAGCATTTATTTGATGATTGCAGTATTGTATAAAATCCTTTAATGCTTCATGTTTTATTTTATATAAACTCCCTTAAAATATTTTTAATTCTCTCAGCTCATTGAAACTATTCTATAATGATCAATATTAACTAATTTTGAACTTCAGTACTTATCTGTAATTAGTAAAGGGCTTTTAAAGAGTACACAAAATTTTTAACACCATATAAGAAATGATTGATAAATTTCTGTAGAAATGAAAAACTTACAAAATTAGACAAAAATACACCAAAAAAGAATTTGAATAACTAGAGATAAATTAACAGAGTGTATTTGCAAGACATGTAACAAGGGGCTAATTACTAAAGTTTTGTACAAATCAATATAAAAGGTAACAAGCACTCCAGTAGGAAAAGGGCATTAAAATAAACAGTCAATTTTCATAAAAAAAAAGTGGTGAATAACCTTAACAAATGTTGTTAAACATAGTAGTGTCATTCGGGGGCAATTAGAAATTACTGTGTTCACCTATCATATTGGCCAAAGTTTTGCTACATTCTTACTGTTGGTAGAAATGTTAATTGGTATAGTCTGTCTTGCGGATAGTTTGGCAGTATCTCCTCAAATAAGAAATGCATCTTCTTTTTGACCCTGCAGTCCTACTGCTAGTGGTTTACTGTTATGTCTATATTTATGAACTTATATATGCATCTTTAAGATATATGCACATATAGAGGGGGAGGGAAAAAACTGGATAAACTAAAATTCATCAAAGCATAGTATTGGTTAAATAAATTATTAAGCATTCGCTTGATGAAGTAACAGTCAGATGTTCATATAGAATTACATTGCTCTGTGTCTTTTGACATGGGAAAACCTTACTAAATAAAAGCAAATATGATCTTTTAAGTAATTGCTGTTTTTAAAATATAAATGTATGGCTACAGTAGACCCCTGTCCCCTTATCCACGACTTTGCTTTCTGTGGTTTCATTTACCTGCAGTTATCTGTGAGTAGAATGAAAAATTCCAGAAATAAACATTTCATAAGTTTTAAATTGTGTATCATTCTGATTAGTGTGGTGAAATCTCATGCTCTCTTGCTCCTTCCTGTGATGTGAATCATCCCTTTGTCCAGTGTATCCAGGCTTTATATCTTGCCTGCCCGGTAGTCACTAAATAGCCATCTTGGTTATCAATTTGACTGTCGGAATGTCACACTGTTTGTGTTCAGATAACCCTTATTTTACTTAATAATGCTACAGTCACATAACTTTTTTGCATTATTATATTATAATCTGTTTTATTGTTAATCTTGTACTGTGCCTAATTTATAACTAAACTTGTATGTATGTATGTATGTATGTATGTATGGGAACTATCACACATCCACTGGGGGGGGTCTCAGAACATATCTCCCTCAGATAAGGCGGAGGAGACTAGTGTATATGTATTCTCTTTTTTAAAAAAGAATGAACTGCAAGACGTTTATTTGTGGTTACCTTTGGGGAGAAGGGTTACAGAGGTGGTAAGCAGGAAAAGGTGGCTTTCATTTTTTGTTGTTTCTCTTTATGGCTAGTCTCACTGATTGATTTAAAAAGCATCAATAGGCAACCTTGGTAAGGCAATTGTTTATTTTCTGTTTCTATTTTTAAAAGGTCTGTGTAATTTAAAAAATTATTTTGAGGTATTGCATCTTTTGAAAGTTGACCAAGGAAGTGTGAATTACTTTTTTTTTTTTTTTGGTTTTGGCTAGTTTCCTCAATCCAGAGACATTGAGAAACATTCCATTAACTTGGAAGTTCTATCCGAAGATTTTTTTCCCCCCAATCATTAGCACTATCCACCAAAATGCCTCTAAGTGAATTTAACTGCTCTTCATACTGCTTTTGCCTTACTGCTTTGCTCCAGCAGTGTAGGGCCCTAATACAGAAATTGTGGGTTGAATGGACGAAGGTATAAATAGGTAATGTGTTAGTTTTTGTTAATATCAAGTTTCTATAAGTAGTTCTACCATTAAAAACCTAGTACACTGAGAATCATTGCTTTTATTTTTTAAAAAAATCTTTATTTTAAAAGAATTAACAATTTACATAAACAAGTTGCAAAGATAGTACAAAGCAATCCTGTGTACCTTTCACCCTGGTGGCAATCAGGAGATAACTAGCATTTTGACACCAGTATAGTCAGAACAAAACATTTCCATTACTGTAAGTATCATTCATGTTGATTGCCTTTTTACAGCCACTTCTCTTACATCCCCACCGTATCAACCTCTGGCAATTATTAATCTTTTCTCCATTGTTATAATTTTGTCATTTCAAGAATGTTATCTAAATGGAATTATGTATGTACCTTTTGAGATTGGCTTTTTTCAAAAACAGCAAAGTTCTCTGGAGATTCATCCAGGTTGATATGTGCTTGAATAGTTTATTTCTTTTTATTGCTGAAGAGTATTCTGTGGTATAGATATACCAGAGTTTGTTTTACCATTCACCTATTGTAGCACAATTTAGTTTTTTCCAATTTTGGCTATTAGAAATAATTTTCTTTGAACAGTTATGTACAAGATTTTTGCATGCATGTAATGTTACTCTCTATGGTAATTTTCTTCTGAAGTCTCTTTTTACCTAATAGACAGTTTCTCAACCTTTTTTTCCTTAATGTTTGCATGATACATTTCCCATCCTTTTACTTTTAATCCCCCTAAGTTATATTTGTAATGAGTTTCTTGTAGATAGCACATAGTTGGGTCATGTTTTTTAAGTCCATTTTGCCAGTCTCTGTCTTTTGTTATATTTGGACCATTTATATTTAATTATTGGCATGTCAGGACTTAAGTCTGCCATTTTATTTTTTGTTTTCTCTTTGTTCCTCTGTTCATTTTAATTTTTTTCCTTTTTCCTGCCGCCTTGTGGTTGATTTGAATATTTTTTAGAATTCCATTTTGACTTACAGCTTTGGAGCATATCAGTCTGTATAACTATTTAAATGGTTGCTCTGGGTCACTCTCCAGTACCTTGATATAGTTGTTTATATCTTTTGACCAGAGTTTATAGTTGTATTCTGCAGGAAGTTAATCCAAAAGCAGCTTACCCAGTCCTATAGAAAACAAATCAGTATTATTTTTTTAATTATTACATCATACTTTATAGTATATTATAAACAAATATAAAAGTAGTGTCAGCAAATTTCAGGTAGAATCTCTAGGAAATGAAATATCTGGTATATTTCTAGCGTACTGGGAATAAGAATAAAGTATTTTGAAAACAATTTTTATTCTGATTTCTAATGAATCCACATTTTAAAGTATTTAAAAGTATTATTTGCATATTAGCAAGTAATATGTAAAACTCAAAGAAAGTGCTCTACTTCTAGAATCAAAACTCTATCACTGGTCATGTTTTTATCTATGGAATCTACTGGTCACCCTGTGTTAGGTTTTTTACTTCTAGACTTTAATCCAGTCTATTGACTCACTGCTGGCTCCAATTAACTCAGTTGTAGCCACGTAAATTCTGCTCTGAGTTCTTGACCTTGCACTGTGCCAGACTGTCAGATTAGCAATCTTTTATATTCCTTTCCTCTTGCTGAGCTTTAGCAAGTGATTGGAAGAAGAATGGAAAACTTCACCAGTAGAAGGATATTGGCTGCCCAATTACAATTGATACCCTGGCATTTCTTGACAGTCTTTTGTTTTCATTTTAAAAACTTTTTATTTAGAAATACCTTCTAACTTTCAAAAAGTACAAGACTAAAGTAATACAAAGGACACTTCTATACCCCTAACTTTTTACTACCATTCATTTTATCATTTGTGTTCTCCCTACATATGTGTATGTGTTTATGTATGTGAATATTTTTTTTCTGATCTATTTAAGCATAAATTATATACATTTTGGCCCCTTATCCGTAAATATCTAAGTGTATATTTTCTAAAAGGAATATTCTCTAACTTAATTACAAAAGCATACTTAGAGAAGTTTCTCTCTCTCCTGTATTCTTTCTACTTCATCATCCTGCCTTGTAGATAACCTACTTTGTAGATATCTGGGTTTTTTTTAATTTTTTTTTTTTTTTTTTTTACTTATATGTTCTTTTGTACTTTTTTTTTAGTTAGCAGTATTTCCTAGAAGTCACTCCATATCATGGAAACCCTTCTCTTTTTTTTTAAATAGCTTCATAATACTGTTTTGTGTATGTAATATACTTTATTCAACTATGCTTGGATATTTAGGTACTTTCCAATAATTTTGAATTACAGATAGTCTTTGATGAATAACTTTGTTGTGTCTGTATTTTTAAATTGTTGGGGGTGTGTCTTAGGGGTAAATTTCTTGAAGTGGAGTTCCTGAGTGGAGAGTAAACATATGTACTTTTGTTAGATATTGTTAAATTCCTCTCTGTAGAGCTTGTACTACAGTAGTTCCTCACTGTTGTTGATAGGTTCTGCAGTTCTAAGTAAAACTAAGTATAATGAAATCAATTTACCATAGGCTGATTGATATAAACAAGAGTTAAGTTACTATGGCATCTTATTAATATTATAACAAAACAACCATATTTGAGGACCAGCTGTATTTTGTATTATATATATTTCCATTTACTTAAGCTATCAGTCCTCTGATTTTACCACCTCCCTTCCCTGGACACATACAGTCTTGTGCTTTTATTTCTTTATTTTGAAAATTTGGGTGAAAATTTGATTATCCACAGAACTGCTGGCATTCCTACCTGAATACTGTTCTTGCGATGTTTCTTCCGTTTCATTTTGCACTGCTTTTCTATTTCAGACATCTAACTCATGGAGTGTAATTTAAAACTAACTAAATGATGTAATTTCCCCACCGTGTTATAATTTTATTAATCTGTTGATATTTGATAATTGATATAACCCTTCAGTAATAGTCAAGGCTATTTTGTTAATCTCTAATATTTTTGTAGTCGGAGCCATCATTAAAGTTTTTTTTCTTCTTCCCATAGAACATTCCTGATGTAGATGAAGAAGGCTATAGTATAAAACCAGAAGCAAATCAAAATGATATCCTTTTATCATCTGAATATTCTTATGGATTGTGTTGGCATATAAGTAGATAGTTAAAACAATTTATTTTATAAAGAATCTTCAAAATTTTAATGATAAAATATGACTGTTTGACATGTATTTGTTAATATTATAATGTAGTATAATGTAGTTATATTTCTGTTAAAGTCCATCTCTTAAACGTTTTTGTTCTTTTTTATAAATGTGTGAAAAACTGATTATGCATTAAGATGATTTAAAAACTAATTTTTTTTAACTGATACTCACATACCAAAGAGAACCATTTCTACTCATCTAGTGATTCTGATTCTGAAGATGAAGAACCAAAGAAGTATCGGATAGAAATTAAACCTATGCATCCAAATAACTCACATCACACAATGGCTTCTTTGGATGAATTAAAAGTATCTATAGGAAATATAACACTCTCCCCAGCAGTATCTGTAAGTAATAAAATGTATGTTTGTATTTCTTATGAAGAAGGTGTTTTTTTCAGTACCTCATCTATCTGCCTCTGGTTAATTTTAGGAATAATAAAAATTAAAACACCACTTAGGAATAGTTAAGCATGTTAGATGAGAAAGTGTTGAATTTATAATATTTTCTTTTTATTCAAATTTATTGAGGTATTATATAGTTTATAATTTTTACTACAGGCAAATGAACTTAGGAGTGTGGCTTAGTTTTGCTTCCTTTTGAAAGTGTTTTACAAAGGAAGAAAAAATGTAGAAAACCCACTATTTTTGCCAGTTGTATTTTATAAATAGTGCTGTATATCTCAGGCAGAATTTTGTGAACTGGCAGTATTGATCCTTTCATTTTTTCATTAAAAAAATGTTAAATTTAAATTAGTTTCAGGTATCCGGTACATTGCTTAGATATCTATATAGTTCATAAAATGGCAGTATTAATCTTTTCCTCATCTAATTTTAAAATTTTTGTCCATATTTCCTAAACTACATATAAAAAGGGAATTATATAAAAAATGAATTTAAAGGTTATATCTTAGCATTTTTTTGTTGCTGAAACTTGTTTTCCCATACTTTTCATAGAAGAAAAGCCAAAGATACAAATTCTTAGTGATAATGATTAATTCCTCAATTCTAACGTGCCATACTTAAAAGGTTTTGAGGGAGAAAAAAATCATAATACATCTTTCCATTGATGTCATACTCTAAAAAATGTATCTTATAATGACATTTAGTATATCTGTATATGCTCATCATAATTGATATCAAATCTGTTCTCCTTGAATAATGGAGAATAATAGTTCTCATCCTTTCATATTATTTAATTATACATGTTAAGTAGTCTACACATATTTGTTTTTATAAAAGTTCTTTTCTCTCAGTCATGCATTTTTAGAATTTAATTTTAGAACTATTTTTTTCACCAAAAAGACAGATTTGTGAAGTGAGGTTTTATTCTTATTAGTTAACAGTAATATTAATGCCAAGATTAAATTATGGTATATATATGAATTAGAAAGTTGTGAAACCATTAAAAGTTTTTATTGTCTGAGAGCATTACTAATTTAAAATGTGTATATAAATAAAAGCTTAGAGGAACATACATCAAAATGTTAAGCATTTGTCTCTGGGTGATGAGATCATTGATAGTTTTAAATTTTCTCCTTTGTGCTTGATTTTTCTCTTTGCTAAAAAACAGTGAACATGTATTACTTTCATGCTCAGAAAATAAATAATAATCAAAGTTTTTCATTGTTAATGTTGGGTGTGAAAAGAGGATATTGTGAGTATATTTCATTGCCCAGTTTGCTTATTTAGCGTATTTCCCCCCCCAACAGTGGATGTATTTAAGTTGTAAAGATTTTAGGTATGATTCGGAAGGGAATAGAAAAATTATTACAGCTGGAAAATATATTTTGAATTCTAAAATGAACACTATGTCTTTTTTTCCCTTCCATGTACTATACTAGAGACACAGCCCAGTAAGTACAAGATTTTATATTTTTGCCTATTAAAAAAAATTACTGTCATGTTTGAACATTGATTTTTGAAATATTTAATTTTTTTTAAATTAGCAAGTCATAGTAAGTTGCTTTAGATGTTAATAGTTTAATATTTGAAGACATTGAATGTTAAAGATACATGTATTTACTAGAAAACAAACTACAAGTTTTTATATATTTATATGTAAATACAGTTTATAATTGAGCAGATATACTAAAACAACTCAAAATTAGGTTCCCCGTATTAACATTTTACTAAATATTTATTATCAAATTAAATTATTTGTTTAATGGCACTTAGTCTTTGCATTTCTGTTTTAGGTGCAGATGAATCAGAATTCATCTAGTAAGTTTGACATTTAAATTGGTTATTTTATGTCTATTGAAATTTATCAGGCAATTTACTAATAAACTTATAGCCTTACATATGTAGTTATAGAAATAATAGTCTTTTCTCATCATGAGCCTTAACAACCGACTTAAAAGGATACTTATAACAGAGGACAATTTATATTATTTCTTTTACCATTGAGACATGCCTGATACTTTAATACATGGCTGCCTTTTTCAGAAATCAACAAAGCCAGAGAGTAGCTTCTGATAAAAATGTTAAACTGTTTGTTATAACTTTGTCTTATGAGCCAGAGGCATTTATAAGATGAGTAAGCTTTAGCTTTACCTATTATTAAGTCATATCACAATTGCAATTTCTATTATGTGGTTTTTAGTATAGCAGTTTAATTATATTGAAACATTTTTGGCTTAACACCTTGTGCTGAATTGTGCATTAAAACAACAAGGGTTGTGGGAAAAAGTTGAGGCAGCTCACTCAAAAGCTATGCAATTTTGTAATAGTAATGCTTAATAAAAACTTCAATATTAATCTTAAAAATTCTAGCTCAATTAAAAAGACCTGTTAAATTCATGATAAATACCAGATTGAAAATAGGATTTTACTTTTTAAAAAAGGAATGGAGAGTAGCTTGATAATAGGGGATGTGAGGAAAATGAGGATAAAAGGGGCTACTGACTTAGAGATAAGGGCAAAATGCGAAAAGATAGAGAACAGCACAGAAAGCACTTTGAGGCAAAACAGATGTCAAACTGAGCCAAATGGGAGAATATGTGTTAATGGGCATCTTGTACAGTGTGGTATTCCTCATAGTTTGCTGCAGTTACCTCTGTTGATGTCTTTCACATTCATCAGTTACTGTGTGATGATGCAAAACATTAAGTTGCAGATCAAACTGCTTATGAACCAACATGACTATTATATTACTGATTCTGTTCCCCTGTGTACTAGTTGCTTATGAAATGATTCACAATACAAATGCAAAAGGTAGCAAAACATATTATCTTATAAATGATTGTTGGCTCTAGGTTGTTATACACATTTGAATTTTCTATAAAATAGGATGTCCTTCAAGAGTTGCAAACTACTTTTGGTTAATATAATAATCACTAATAATCTTAGAATTAGAAAAATGCTTTCATGATTTATCAGTTAAAATTCTTGAGTAATACTTGCATGTTTAAACATTTGTTCCAATTTTTATAGTTACAGCCTGTATTTTTCTCCTGAACGACAGTTTTAATAAATGTGAGAGTTTAGTTGACTTAAGTAATTTCTCACCAAAGATGTTAGAAGAAATAAAATTTAGCAGGAATTCAGCTATTATTTTAATATTATTAAGCACAGTAGAAAGCTTATTAATTATTAAAGCTTTTCTTTACTTCATAATTATTTAAATTATATTTTATTAATTCCAGAATTTTAAAATTGTTTATAGTGAGATATGTACATTGTTTATAGTCATTAAAATATTTATTTCCCTGATTATGAATTTTTCATATTTTAATTTTTTAATTAGGTGAAGAATTAACAAAATCAAAGTCGTTTGCTGCATCTAATGAGTAAGTTCCACATTAAATTTTTTAAAAAGCACTTTATATTTTTAGAGCAATTTTAGGTTCACAGAAAAATTGAGTGGTAGGTACAGAGGTTTTACACATACTTTCTGCTCAACCTCCCCCCAGCAAAGTAGCACATTTATTACAGTTGATGAACCTACCTACACTGACACATCCCAGTCACTCAAAGTCCATGGTCTAGGTTAGTGTTCCTCTTGGTGTTATACATCCTGTGAGTTTCAACAATGACATATCTACCATTATAGTATATCGGATAGTTTCTCTGCCCTAAAAAGCCTCTGACCTTCACTTGTTTATTCTTCTCTCTCTACTACATTAACAAATTTTAAATATTCTGTTTTTTAGAGTTTTATTATCTTTGCTGTTTCAATTCTAGTAGGGTATTGTTAATTATCCTGTCTTCTAAACTATCAGATGCTATGTGGATTTTTTTAGTTGTTTTAGTTATTTCTCATTTGACAGTCTTCTTTTTATAATATTTAACAATTCATTCAACTGTATTTGGCCTTGATTGCCTCACCGCTTCTAAATGATACTATCCTAAGTTCATACATGTCTGTATTTCAACTAGTTATTCTCATAGAAATTTTCTTTCTTTTTCCCTTCACTTTTGGGTGTGACCTTGTAAAATAGACTGTATACTTCATGAACTTGAAAATGAGAAAGTGTCACAAGTTGAAAAAGCAGAGGGATGGAAGGCATGTTGCCAACTGTTTTTAGAAAGAAAAAATATTTTAAGCCAGTGTTGCATGGGTCCTTTTTCACTTCTGTATCTGTCGATGTTTTTCTTTTCATGAAAGTAGGCTTAATTAATGGATAATTAAATAATAAATGGGTAGTTTAAAATTATTAGATACTTTGAAGCTATGCACTAATTGAGTATAGGGTGGTATTTATTTTGATTTATAATTTTTAAAGATAAGTTTTTTAGTGTTTTAAAACTTTTTAGGAATCATTTATGCAGTTGTGACTCTTAAGCTTTATCATACAGAAGTAGTGTGTATCCATGTTAGGTGCATGTTGAGATACTAGATATGTGCTTATAGGTAATTATAATGTTTTTATTATATAGTGGGCCTGTTTTCTAAGATTTTGAAAAAATATTTTTAAAAAATGACAGTTTGATAACATTAAAATATTGTTTTAATTAAGGATTAATCTCTTTTTTCTACCTTAAACATATATAATTTTTGTCAGTCATACCTCAATAAAACTGGAAAAAGTTAATTTAAAAAAGTGGTGAATGTCAGGTGCTCCTCTAAATTAGGCATCTTAAAAAGGGGGGGTATGATTAAAATGATAAAGAGAAATATTCATATAAGTTTGTATTAAAGAGCCAAGAGTTGAATCCAGAGAGTAATCAGTGCATTGGATTCCAAGAGGTCAGTAGACGAAAATCTTTGGTTATGCAGCATGTTGAGTTTTTGAAACTAGAATGTTGATGTTCTTGATGATTTTTTCCATAGTCTTGGTTATCTCTTATAAAAAGGCATATATGACCCAAATATTTTGCCAGAACACCTTAGTGGCCCAGGCAATGGATTGCCCAGGGAGCAATCCTGCTCATGCATGATCTACTGCAACTATCTGACCTTTGAAGCTTATCTCAAGTTGTTGGGTTTACTTCTGTCCTTGAGAAGTACTTTTTAAAAAATCCTTTACCCTTTTTTTTTTCTTTGAAGATAAGTATGAGCTTATAAAATTTCTACCTGATTTTATATCACTTGAGAAATTTTCTGTCTGAGATTGGATGCCAGGACGCAGACCTGACATTGTTGTAGAATTAAGTAGCTGCGTGTCCTTAGGCAGCTCACGTAAAGACTGTGCTGCTTTTCTTCATTTGTAAAGCTGAAATCATTTCTATTCTGACAACCCCTAAAATTGTTGAGTTTAACAAGGTGCCATCAGTGGAAATTAATCTCTACTCTCCTCTGTCACCTTTATTTAATGTGATGGTAGATTCTACTTATAGCAGTTTACAAATATTGGCTTATTAAATTTAAGTTGCTTCACATATTCCATTGGCAGAATATCCAACTTTTTAATTATAAGTGTTGAACTATTATAATTATCTGAAACAATTATTGACTAGATTTTTATACTAATAAAATCCTCCTTTCTTAAAATTCTTGTTTTTAAAATATTATGATAGGAAAGGGACCAGTGATTTACTTGCTTGGGACCCCCTGTTTGGACCATCTCTAGATTCATCTTCAACTTCACTAACTTCATCATCATCAGGTAAATACATATACACATATATTAATTAAACTGAGGCATGCAGTAGTTACTTTTTTCTAATTTATGTTGTACTTAATAATCAAAAATTGTTTAAACCTGTCTTCTGCTCATATTGCCAGATAAAAGTGATTTTATACTGGGCAACAGCCTAAAGACCCCATGGCTTAAACAATAGAAAAGTTTATCAAATATCAAGTTTTTTTCATTTATATATTATTTATTTCTAGGCATCATTCCCATATTGATGTCCAAATAATTCTTATAGTTTATAGATATAATTCAACTACATAGACATACATTAATGTAAACCACTCCTTTCTTGATGGACATTTAAGTTATATCTGATTTTCTAGTATTGTGAATAGCCATGAATATAACAGATTTTGTTTACATCTCATAATATTCTTCTAATAATTTTTCAATATAAGATTTATCAGTCACAAGATATTCTTATTGATACTTATTGCCAAACTGCTTTCCAGAAAGGTTTTAGCACTTCCTAAGCAATATCTGAAAAGACTCAAATGCTTTGTAGTTGTTTTGGCAAGAATATGTTCAATTTCTCTTCAAAATATAAAGTCCCATTAACCAACAGTCAAAGCAGGGATCAAAAGTGCATGTTTAATAAAACCACACTGCTTGTTCAAAGCAAGAAAATAAAATCACTTTCAGTTGATCTTTAAGCTTCTTTGGAATTTCAGAGATGTAATGCAGTGTTTGGGGGTTAAGAGAGTGCTGGAATGGTAAGGAAAGAACTTGAATTGATCTAGTTCTTGCTCTGTCACTCTGCTAGAAACTATGCGCATGTTATTTAATTTCACCTCATTTGCTGCTGCATGAAGTCATTTTTATTGTCCCAGTTTTATAGATGAATAAAGTAAAGCTCAGAGGTGATCTGGAACTTTTCTAAGGTCAAATAGGTAGGAAATGATGAAGAATAGATTCAAACCTGGATCTTACTAATTCCAAAATCTTTTGCACTCTGGCAGATTAACAAAACAAACCTATGAATAATAAACACTAGTATTTAAAATTAGACTGTTTAGAAACTAACATTAAAAAGACATTTTAATTGGATTTTAGGCAGCCTTAATTCAAAACAACTTGGAATTTTGAAGGGAAGGTGATCTGTACCTAATGTTTATAAAACAGTAATGAACAGTTAATAGGTAGTTGAACATATCCTGAAGTGTCATTATAACTTTTCTCTATGGGCACTTGTTACTATTTAGTTTTATAAAACTAACCTTACGAATGCATTGTATAAAGAAAGTAATTATACAAGAAAAACCGAAGTTTTTAAGATTCTATTTTTGTTTAGTAAGAATATCAGAATAGTATTTTGTTTTGTATTTAGACTAAAGAAGTCCTAAGCAGTTTTTCAATTTTGTTAATATTCTTCTATGAATTATTGTATCAAATTTTTATTAAAATTCTTCACATTGATATCACAGAGGCTTTAGTTAACTCTGCTGTTTGTTTCTATTTTCTTCTGCATCGTCTCATCTCAGTAAAGTTCTCTTTTCCAATTGCTACCTGTTTAAAGAATGCTTCACCCATATCACTTACAATTTCACGTGAAAAACTATACATTTTTATTCAGTGGTCATTTGATGTTTAGGAGCTAGGATATGATAAAACATGTATTAACCTTTTGCTAGTTTTTAAATTCACATTGGTATGTATTTTTAACCTTACTATATTGTCTGAAAATGTCAAATTATTTTGCCCTTCAAATATTAGTTTAAGATAATTATTTCTACAGTAATTATTATTGTCTTCAGTTGAACAATATAATTATTGATCAGACTGATGAATATATTATTGTGATTCTCTTGTTTTATGAGACTAACCCTAAGTGAAATTGTAAAATAGGCATTTTGTCTTATGTCTTCTAACTCTTATTGCAGTGTACTTCTCCCCCATCCTAACATGTACTCACATACCCATTTTCACATTTTAGCAAGCTCCAGGTTGTCAGATTATTCCCTGTTCTCTTTTATCTCTTTCAAAATCTTAATTCATTAGTGACCTCATCTCAGCTAAAGCATTCTAAGAAAATAATTTCAACCACTTGGTTAATAATTGATAGGTTAAGCCTTCCAGTGTTAATAATGTTTGAAAAAGTTGCTTAGAGTTGGTGCAGAAGTAGTTTCAATTGCCTCTTCTACCACATAGACTATAAACAAACATATATTTAAATTTAATATAAAAATCTCATATCATCTTTCCCTTTGTTAAAAGCTAGCTAGTGTAGACCATTTCTTATTTACCCATGGATTGAGCACTTGTGCCCTACAAAAATCTATTAAAACCATCTTTAGAAAAATATCCGGCTCTTTTTTCATATTAACTCCAATACTGATTTATACTATTTCCCTCCTATGACAGTTTTATTACCAGCCAGTCAGGCACTTTGTTGAGTAACACATGTTACTCAAATCTTTTTAGACTCTTATGTTTGAGTTACCTTTTGCTCTTCTGAGCAAATAGGAATAACTCTGGCTTTATATATTTTTGGAACTTCAGTTTTACTCATATGTATTTTAAGTTCCATAAGCTCATATTTAAAGTTTGAGCTCATGCTCTTATTCCATATATTAAATTTTTCTAGTTTTGAGTAATTAAAATAACATTAACCTGAGACAAGATGATAACTGGCTCTATAGATTTACATTTTAGTTCTAGAATGTTCCTGTTGCTTCTAGTTTGCAATTGTTTTCTTCAGATGATTTTGAAGAGCGGATAAGGCACTCTACTTTCATTCCCACTGATTTAAATGTCTGGGTGTATGATAATTGAATCTTTATTTGAAACCAGCTCAGATTCTGGGTCTAGAAAGCCTACCACTAGACTTGTCCACTAACTCAATGCTCTCCTTCTGTGACAGCACCACCAGAGAATACAAATAGTTTCTTTTTGCTTCATGGTTGCAAAGTCAGTGGATTTCTTTCATTGATGAGCTCATTATAAATTCATTACCAGTGGAGCTCAGATAGTATTCCAGATATTGCACTGTAAAACTGAAAATACCTTCAGGTTTCCTGATGCTTTGGGTGAGAAATCTTCCAAAAGCTAGCTATATCTCGGAGGATCAGAGTGAACTTTGGCATAACATCATGTCATGAAAAATTACTGAGGAGGCTAAAAATGCTGATTTTTTTTTTTCTGCATCATCATCATTGCTTCTGGGTTTTAGATTAGTATCTTTTTGTGCAGATAAAGAATGGTATGAGAAACCTGCATTGTCTGTTCCCCTTAGGTAATATCAGAAGGTAGATCTAAATTAGGTCTTATCTCTTATGCTTTTACAGGTCACTTCCTATTTCTTGAACTACTGCATCTAATAGACAGTTTTTTGGAAGTGAGCTCCATTATCAACACCAAAACCACCACTATCAAAACACACAACTAAGACACTTAAGTTTATAAAAAATTGTACTAATATCCTTCAGAGGCTTCTAGAAGCAGTACCTAATTGGCATGTATAGATATTCATTTATATTATATAAATTATTAGTTTATATTTAATAGGTTCATTTATAAACCGTGGCGTTAATAGGTTTTGTTATTAGCTTTCCTAAAAAAGCAATTTCTGATTATTTGAAGGATCTATGCTTAACACTTCTTGGTTTTGAGTCACTCTAAATGCCCTTTGGAAAGGCCACTTGATCAATAATGAAGTTTCAGGTGTAAATGCCTCTATTAAGCCCTCTCACGGGTTTGAAATAACAAGTATCA
Organism: Cynopterus sphinx; assembly: GCA_030015415.1. NCBI lineage: Eukaryota > Metazoa > Chordata > Mammalia > Chiroptera > Pteropodidae > Cynopterus > Cynopterus sphinx. The sequence continues at coordinate 39,506,707 of CM057379.1, forward strand.
GTCAGTGCTGGATGATTATTGATTATGAACATGTCTTAAAAGTAAATATGTCAAAGCACAGGGAAGCATTATGTTTTCTCAGGCTGGTGCATATTTCTTCCAGCATGCAGCGTAAAGTAGGAGTGCAGCATGAAAGAACTCGTGCTGATTGGATGAAGGCAATAGCCTTAAGAACTAAATTTGATTTCTTACCAGCTTTCTACTTTTTTGTTTAAGCAGCCTGAACTCTGCTTGCATCTTATATCCCTTCATGTGTTTTCTAAATGATTTCATAACCCCATGGTGTTTGCTTTCACTCCTGTGTGACTACTTATTTTCTTTAGATCTCTTCCTACCACCTCCAGGCTCCTCCTTTTTATACCCCCATTCCTCCATTGCTGACCAAGGGTCCTCAGCTTTACTGTTTGTTTCCCCAGGTATATACTCAGGCCCATTCATATATTTTCAACTTTGCAAATCTATAAACTTAAAGAACTTACTGAAATATATTTCTTCCCATTCCTATTATATTCAGTCTCTTAATTATAGCCCCATCTTTTAGAAAGGACCAAAGGAATTTAAAAATAATTTATTTAAGAACACTTTAAACATATTTGCTTTTATTCTTAATTCTTGCTTTGATTACACTAATACATTTGTGACTTTTGATGCTGTACACTTGAATTCCATTCATTAATTTCTACCATGATGAGTTATTTTTAATTAGGAATACTAAGATTCTTATTTCTGACTTATTGCAAAATTTGCAAATGGAATTAAAAACAGTGAACACTAAATTTATATAGGATTTAGGGAAAATTAAGGTATTTTCAATACTTACCAAAAATTAGAGTGATTGAGAGATAATTTTTTAGTAAAGATATTTTTAATGCTATTAATTCACAAACAGTGTTACAGTGTGGTTTAAAGTAAAAGTCAAATTACAAGTTTAATTAAGGTGTTTTATTTAGAGTTCAGATTATTTTTCTTAAGGTGTTTCAAAGGCTTGGTCTTGCATTATTGTCTGTAAAGTAGATGTATGAGCAGTAAACAAAAGACCTAAGACCTTAAATTGTTTGTTTACACCACTTATTTTATTAGATTTAATTTTTGTAAGTATAAATGATTGAAATAGAAATACAATTTATATTTTGTGTCAATTTTATTGAAATTGTGATAATTTTTTTCCCCAGGAATAATATTGGTGGCTTTGCAAAAAGCCTATTTGATAGTTTCCCAGTATTTCACCAAATATCTGTAATTACATTTTTAAAAATTCCTTAAAATGTAGCTTTGAATCCTAACAGTTCCTCTAAAATAAATGTCTTTATGTAAGGATTGCTACATACTAATGATTTTCTTCAAATTTTTTTTTTCTCCTCACCAGCCAGGCCCACAACTCCTCTTTCTGTAGGCACCATTGTCCCACCTCCAAGGCCTGCTTCCAGACCAAAGCTTACTTCAGGCAAACTCAGTGGGATTAATGAAATAGTATGTACTCAGGTGTTTCTTTTTTTTAATTACAGCTGTTTTGATTTAAGATGCGAATGATATCTTTCTGTATGCCCCTCTAGAGTTGAATGTTTGGAATTTTCTGCTCAATTCTTGCAAGCACAGAAAAGTTTTCCCAAACAATTCTTCCTTCACTCTCCTATATTACCTCAGTAATCATGCCTGTGGAGCAAGATATTGTTCAATTGGAAAGAGATTTCCTGAGAAAGTTGGCACTTTATAAAAATAATATTTAGTACTGAATGTTTTACAGTTAAGCACTTTTTATGTAATTCTTTGTGTTAATCCTTAGAAGTATAGTCCCAAGTGAGTCTTAGAGGGCATCTAGTCCAACTTTCTTTATTTTGTATATATGGAAACTGGAATTCACATCACTTGATTGACTTGCACATATTAAGTACATATTACTATAAAAAAAATAAAGTATTGGTCTTCAAAAGTTGTCAGATAAAGAAATTTTATGGGTTCTATTTAGAGTGAGGCTCTCTCAAACAAGTCTTTGCCTGTGTTCTATTCTTGTTTTGCTTCATCTTTTACACTAATTGCCAGAATTACATTTCTAAAAGTCAAGCTTATTAATCTTTTTCCCCCAGTGGTTCTAACTGAACGTACAAGGCTCTTTATGATAAAGTTGCCCCAGTAACCTACATTACCAAACTATCCAGCTTTCTCCTCTTTATAACCCAGGTTCCAGCCACTTGAAACTTTCTACTGTTCCCCAAATATATCATGCTCTTTTATACATCCATGTCTTCTTATGCTCCCTCTACCTGAAATGCACCTCAGTTTTCTTTAAGACCAAACTCATTATCATCACCTAGGTAAAGCCTTCTTTGACCATTGCTCCTCCCCCAGTAGATTTAATCATTCTCTTCCTATACCTATATACTTTCTCACAGGTCACATTGTATTTCTCTCCACCACCACCAGCCATACTTTATTTGCATGTGTTCCCCTCACTGGACTATGCCTTAGTCAATTTCTTATCCTTAATACTTTACATGATACCTGTCACATGGTACATAGTTAGAAAATGTTTCATGAATAAATGAAAAGGTTTGAACACCAAATATTGAAACGGTGATATCTTTTACTCACCGTCCCAATGAACAGACTTAGTGAAGTGAAATGAAAAACTACAAGCTGCCAAGTAGATGGTTATTATTTAAGTAATATAAAATTACTACATCTTAATAACATGGTTTTTTGTCTTGATTACAAAAGCAATACATAATCATGTTATAAAATTTGGAAAATAAACACAGAACCTAAAAATTCCTTCTATATTTTATCACCCAAAGATAATGACTGTTAACATTTTTGTATATATCCTTTCATTATTTTTTGAATTTATTTATCCAGAGGCAGTAAAAGAGAGTTGTTAAAAGCACAAGTTTATTAGCCACTAATTACCTGAGGAACATTAGGCAAGTTGTTTGTTTGGCATCTCAGTTTCCTTATGGATAAAATGGGTATAATGATAATAGGTTATTGTGATGCTTAAATAAGTTAATATAAAACACTTAGAACATTGTCAAGTGCAAGTAATTGCTCAAAAAGTTACTATGAACGATATGTGTATGTTTTTAAGTAAAAGGTCATATTATTTATTTTTTTTCTCTGGGAAATATTTTGGGAATGTCTTTCTGTATCATAAATTACTTCATAGTTTTTAAAACATCTTTAAAGTGGTAGAATTTTTTGTCTAATAATTTTAAGTTGTAAGTCTACTAAATAATAAAGTGGGACTCTTGTAGTTGAATCTTTCACATCACCATTCACTTGCTGCCCCAGCCTTGAGAGCCAGAAGGCTTCAGGGAACCTATTGGAAGTGGTTGCAGGCCATAATCTTACCTTGTACACTATTGTCAGCATTAAATTTCCAAAAGTTTTTAGAAATCTGTTTGACATTTAGTTTATTTCCATGTTTTCATTTGTAATGTCTTAATGAATTTTCTTATGTATTTGCAGGCATTATTTTCTTAGTAAAAATTTAAAAAGTGAAATCCATGAGCTAAGTGGTATGTGCATATTTAAGACCCTTCATGATTGTTCCTGTATTGCCCTCAGAAAGGTGGTGCTGATTTGAATTCTCTCCCGCTGTACATTGGAGCACCCTTTTCCTTGCATACTTGTATGTGCATTCTTTTCAAAGGGTCTAAAACCACACCCTCCTCACATCCCTGCAGAGAACTCCTCATTGTTCTAGAGCAGTAGTTCTCAAAGTGTGGTCCCAAGACCAACAGCATTAACATTACTTGGGAACCTGGTAGAAATTCAATTTCACTGGCTCCACCCCAGACAAATCAGAAATTCTGGGGAGTGGCTTAGCAACTGTGTTTTAATAAGCCCTCCAAGCGATTCTGATGCATGCTAATGTTTGAGAACCACTGTTTTTAAGTAGTGCTGTCCAATAAATAATGCAAGTGGCATATATAAAGTTTCAAGGAGCCAATGAAAAAAGTGAAAACAGTGAAATTAATATATTTAACATATCAATATAAAAATAGAGACTTTTTGTGTGTGTATACTGTCTTATAATCTGTTGTTTTATCGTTCATCTCAAATTTGAACTAGCCACATTTTCAGTATTAGTAGCTACTGTCCTAGATACAGTACTATTCTAAAACAAGAGAAAACCGCTTGAGAAAAGAGCTGTTTTGCCTTTCCTAAAAAATTGTAAAATGCCCATTCTAATTATAAATTGTAAAAATGCAGCCAAATTATATTGGTCATAAGGCCATGTTGCCACAGGAGAAATGTCCCCTACAGTAGTGGATTTCAAGACTTTTTCCAAGCTTGTAAGTTTCACATTAGCTGTTGAATGTAATATTTGTTTGGCCTCACATTCAGCATGACCCTCATCTATATATAGATACAACTGCATTTTTACATTGTGCTATATTTTCCAGAATAATGAGTCATCAAAAAGCCCTTCTCTGGAACTAATTGTTTAAAAATAGTTAAATGGGAGGTAGGGTGGGAGGCCTAATAATTGTGAAACACATTGGGTAGTATTTTCTAATTTTTATAAAAGTGTATATCTAAATTTACATTCATGTAATAAAGAATTGACTTATTTTAGTGTATGAATGCTTATAAGGTTAGTTTTTGCTTTTTGTTCTTCAAGTCCCTCAAATAACAGGACAAGAATAGTGTCTTTCTTGTTTAATGCTTTGTATCTAGCACCTATACCATGGATTGTTACATAGTAGGTACTAAAATACTTTTTTTTCTTAAAACATTTTATAAGCAGGAAAAGATTATTTTTAATTAAGCTAAATATGCTTTATTTTAAAAAGTGAAAGACCTCAGGAAGTATTGCTAATGTATTGTTGGAACAATTAGGAATTTGGAAGGAAAAAAACTCATTCACCAAGGTAACAGGTAAACGAATTGGAGTTATATTTTTATGTTTAACTAGAAAATATTTTTTATGTTTGTTTTTATGTTTAGTAGGATTAACATTTTCTCAAATCCTTTCCATGGCATTAACTTTCTCAATGAGAAAGTATTAAAATGAATTATCAAGAAAAATGTGGACAGATTAGTAGTAAATACTAAAAGGGCAAGCAATATTTAGGGAGAAAACTATTTGCAGCAAATAAAGCAAAGGGTTATTGAAAGCTCAGATAATACTAAGACCTCTCTCAAACTGAATCAGACAAAGTCAATACATACAACTCATAAAAGGAAAAATGCCAATTTTATTTTTATCAAATTAGCTAAAAGTTAAAATTTTTTTTTCCTTCTATGGCTCATCTATTTACTGCTGGCAAGGGTGCAGAAAAATATTTTCTCTTATTCATAGACAGATTGTGGTAAAGTCAGTAACACTTTTGGGAAGCAGTTTGTCAGTGTCTATGAAAAGACTTCATAGTGTTTAAACATTTAACTTCTGAGAATCTAAAGCATACTTTTTGAAATACAGAAAATGTTTTATGTACAGAAATTCTCTTGACAGAATTTTGTAAAAATGGCCTTTTCAGCTTTTAATATATTATTATTTGACCTGTGGCGTCTCTAATTTTGAGTTATAATTTTGAATTTCTTACACAGTAAATTTAGTTTAGTTTATCTGATACTTAAAAATCTTTTCTGATAACAGAGGGATTGTTTTACCATTTTGATAACTTTTGTTTTTAAGCCCAGGCCATTCAGCCCACCTGTAACTTCCAATACCAGCCCACCTCCTGCCGCTCCTTTAGCTCGGGCAGAAAGTTCTTCCTCTATCTCATCTTCTGCTTCATTAAGTGCTGCCAACACTCCAACAGTAGGTAAGTGATTATCATAAATTACATGTGAAAGTTAAATCCAATTATTAGGCTGAGTTTTTTGATGTTTTTAATGGGCTGGTGATGAATTTAACATTAGACATTTTGGTTTTCTGGAAACACTCCTGGCATTATCAAACTAGCCACATTTTCCTTTTCTTTTTCATAGTTAATGTTATCTGAATAGGAGAATTTTAAGTATGGTTGGCATTGTTAGGAGTACATCAAATTTATAAACTTCTGACCAATATAAATACTGTAGTTGAAGACAAAATATAATACAGTCCTTTCTACTGTGGATTGATACTTGCATTCTTAAGTCTGTTTTAAAAACAACTGATTCAATGAAAGAAGTTTATGCTTGCAATGAATTATTTTTCTCCTATAAGAATTTAAATTATAAAGATTTAAAAGTAGATATTTGGGTATAGCTATATAAACCTAAACTTCATCAAACATTCAGTATTACATATAGGCTTTACTTGAGATTATTTGTTACCTTTATCCAACTTTTCCTACAAATTCATATTACCTTTCTCACTTTTTGTTAGTACAGTAAACAAAGTACAACACCACTAAAGCAGTTGTTTCGGGTGCAACAGCTTCTCATCAGAATTATAACTTGGGATAAGTTGTGCTTCTAAGTAGTAATGGGTTTATCTTTGATAATATAAATCACTGATTTGTATTAACTAAACATAAATCAGTAGCGCTCAAAGTTTGGTCCTTGGACCTGCAGCTTCTGTCTGTATTACCAGGAAACTTATTAGAAAAGCAGACCTTTTAAGCTTTGGGAGTGGGGCTAGCAATCCTTGAATAGGCCTTCAGGGTAATTCTGATGCATGTTAAGTTTGAGAATCACATCCCTAATTAAGCTGATTTAATTATAAATCTTATTTGTCAAAACTCATGGAAGAAATGTATATTTTGTGTCTGGTCATTGTAAAAATGGCATAAGTAATATAGGCTAAAATAAGGTAAACGATGATTCCTAAATGTCCAGATATGTTATTTTACATATCTTTATGAACTTAGATATATTGTTTACATAAAGATAAAAAGAATTTATAAATTTGACTTTTTGTTGTAACAATACTTATTCTTATTTTTTCTTTGCATATGTGGTTTTGTTAATTTGTTTCTGCAGAATCTACATTTTAGCCATAAAGAACATAGATGGGTCCTATTAGAAATCAGGCAGGTAGTCTAAACCAAAATTGGCTTTTCCATTATCTCTATATTCAGAAGTTTTTCTTTTTGTGATGTAAACTTTACTTTTGATTTAGTTGGTACGTATGTTTTTAGTTTTAGTCAGTGTGGGCAATAGGAGAACTGCAAATAGGTGACAGTAATTACATAGGCAGGATGTATGTAGATTTTGTACAACAAAGGTTCTTTAAATCTACCTAAAAATTCTCTTTTTATCATGGTGTTCATTCAGCTGTGTTGAGATATACACTTTTGATTCTTCTTATTTTTTGAATATTTTTTTCCTGCAATATTTTGTTTTATTTAAATATGGTAGAAGATGATAATTTGATTGGGACACTCTCTGAAATTGAAAAGCACTGTGAGACTTCACAAGGTATTGTATGTCAAAAGCAAATGTATGTGTTAACTAATGATTCCAAAGTGTATCTAAAATACTTTATCTAATTTTCCCTTTTCCAGCAATGTATAGTGTCTCAGAAATCAAGAATAACTCTAAGGTTTAACGATCTCAATTTTATACTAATTATGTCCAGTTGCATTATTTTACATCTCCCTGCTCTTCTCTCAATATTGAGAAATATCAGTACATCTTAACTCAAACTGTCAAAACTAGAGACAAATTGATTAGAAAAGAAGTAGCAATACTGTGTCAGTTAAAAATATTTCAACTACCAGACCAAAAACTGTCATACAAAAACCAAACATACAGTGAGTTGAAATTAGAGGCACAGAGATAGGAAATAGTTGGGGGTGAGCCTTTTGTTTTAACTCTTGAGCCAAAAGGAATTCCACAAAAATATCCATTGATTGTTACAGGAAGGTACACCTTACCCTCAACATTTTTGAAACATATAGTTTAAATGTGGAGCAATTAAACCAAAAGTGGAATGCAAACTATCCTTATAAAGAATACAAAGAATTTTTTATTTCTAAAGAATAATTCTGAATATAAATTTAGACTTTTTTAGGGACTTAAGTACATAAATTGTGTCAGTTTTTACGAATGCAATATAAACTTGAAAGAAATAGAAGATACAAAAGGGGATATGCCAAAATGTTCAGTGGATTTGAGGGTTTTTTTTCCTAATTTTCAATACTTGCCAGTATTTGAACAATGGGCCTAACAGTTTATAGGGAAACTATCTCAAGATTTCTCATTTTATATTCCCAAATTAATGGAAAAGAATAACTTTGTAGGTGTCTTTTGAGCTTTAGTGTCAAAGCAGTTAGCAGACATTAATATTACCCATGACCACGTGTAAATACCCTTATGTGGAGGTCATTTAAGGGGGAAAAAATTAATGAGATTATTATAGCCTTCATCTTTTTCTGTAAATAGGCTGTCCTGAATTTATAATTACACTCTAGATCAATACATTTTTTAAAAAAGGCAATTGAACTAATTTAAATTTACAGTGACATTTTCCCTGTGCACAGTCATCTATTTGCATAATTATAATCAGTGAATTTATACTTAGTCTGCTTTTTTCACTTTTTCCTTACACACATTCCCAAAACAGCTGCCTCTTGATTAGGACCTTATCTTTCACTTAAATCATCTCACCTGATCCAAACTTGAATCCTCACCAGCAGTCATTTTTCTCTGCAATCCTGGATCCTACCCCTGTGTTCAGAGGATCTTACTAAATGAAAAACCTAATCATGTTTCTCTTAAATATTTTTAGTAGTTTTTAGTGCCAAAAGGATAAAATTAAAAGTCCTGCATACTCTAAGTCATAAACACTTCTCTGGACTCATTTTCATTTCCTTTCATCATTCCAGCCCATCCCTCAACAATAAACTGTGCTCCTGCTTTGCAAAGCTACATATTCAAAAAGGCACCATTTTTTTATTCCTCCTAAGCAAAGTGTCTGGCACATAGTGGCTAGTAAAATAGCTTTTGTGATTTTGTGAATAAGTTTTAATATTGTTTAAATTTTCACATGAAATTTTAAATTATCTTAAGTGGAGGGTTGCTTTTCTCAGTGGCCTAGAAGCAGCAATTCTTGTTCCCATGTATTTTTCCAACTATGAATACCTTCTAAATCAAAATTGCTTCAAAATCTCAATTACTACAAAATCTTCCTGGCCTCTAAGCCTAACACAAAATGTTTTTCACTATAGGATCTCAGGTTTAGTTGGAAGGCAGGGAAAGCCAATTCTGATTTTTGTCAGAATCCTTTAGTTATCTCAAAAGTAACTCAGTCTTTTACAATAAGTAGTCACCTCTGAAATAAAAATATCCGATGGCTATGATAATTGTACAGCATTTATGTCACAAAAGCATACATTCACATTTCAGAGATATATGTTGACCTAAGTTATTTATTTTTAAATAAGAATGAATAATTAGAATTAACTGTCCTATTGACTTATTTTTACAAATTGTATCACATATTAAATAAAATGCCTCATTCTCCAATTAGTAGCAGTAGTGATAGAGGTAAGGCATAAGTGGGAAGAATATATTTGTGTAAAGAAAAAGACATTGTACTATTTTGAGGGATATTTCTATTATGAAATAAATCAGGTACTTTGTTTACACAAAACAAAAAAACCCAAAACCTGAACACATGCATAGATTAATTTGTTCACATTTTATTCTGATTTTAAAACACTATGCTTTATTATGATTTGACTCAAGTGTCTTATCTGAGTGAATTTTATGTCAGGAATGTTATAAAAATATTACATTTATTGAGGCAAGGTAATGTGGCAATATAATACAAGTATTAGACAAAAAAAGGTAAAAAAATATATGACTTGTGTATGAAATATACCGCTCAGAATTAGCAAATGGGTAGAGGTAGCTTAAATACAAAAGTCCAGTTTAATGCCTTGACATATGTGAGTGGTAGAACCTGAAAGAATTTAGTATTTGAATGGTTTTGAAGCCATATTGTAGTACTTTTAGCTCTTCAGGTGAAGGGCTTTTTTCTTCTGACATTCCTTAACTCAACTCTTTTGTGTCATTACATTTAAAAGTCATTGTGATGTGTTTTCCTGATATTTTTGCCCTTTGACTTGTGTTCCAGTTTGTTTTATGCTATATTTTTTAACCTCCAGATTTATACTTGGAGTGTCAATGAAATCAGTAATAGTCATTTGTGACAAGCTAACATTGTGAATCTACCTGTCTTGATATTTAATAAATGTCTTTATGTAGGATTTAACAAATGAATTGTATGTATTCTAGGTGTGTCACGAGGTCCCAGTCCTGTTAGCCTTGGAAATCAGGACACCTTACCTGTGGCAGTCGCCCTTACAGAATCTGTCAATGCTTACTTTAAAGGAGCAGATCCTACCAAGTTAGTTTGAAAAAGTTGTGTTTGTTGTGGGTGTTGGGGCCGGGTGGTAAATTTTCAGAGTTCTGTTTGTTTCTGTATATATTAGGGTTTTCTAATTTTTACCTGCTTTTTGCTATCAAACAGTCATTTAGGGATTGTCTTTCAAATTTAAAAGTCACTATAATCAGCAATACTGATGGCTTTTTTTCCGAGTTTATTTACATTCTTGCTCGGGCTTTATGAGCAACATGACATCTGTTGTTTGATGTATTTATTGAGCAGGATAATTTAGATGGGGATAGAACTCTGAATCTTACCTAATATATGTCTTTGGCAAAAGTGTGACATTTGTGAGGGAGCCCTAGAATGCATGTTGAATATCCTTCTTTTAAGGAAGTGCTAATTGGGTGAATGAGCATCCCTACTTTTTATGCAACATATTTACTCAGCATACATTCATTCATCAAATGTTTGAGTGCTTGCTATGTTTAAGACTCTTTTATAAATTTACATTATTGTGAGAGAAAGTTTGATTAGTTTTATCATAATAATGCAAGCTCAGGAGAGAAGAACTATTTTATTTACTGAAGTATCCTCAGCACTTATAACACATAGTAAGTCCTCAAATATCAGATGACTGAATGTATATTGAATGAATAATGTTACTTTTGGAAAGTAGGGGTATTGATATATCCTAGAAAGAAAAACCAGGATAAGGGGATGGAGAATTATAATGTAGGGCTACTGTTTTACATAGAAAGATCAGAAAAAAACCCTTTTTGGAGGTTAAACAGTTGTTTGAAAGACATTGAGAAACAAGTTATGCAGATTCTAATGAGTTAAGGGATTGAGGTAGAAGTATGCTTGGCATATTCAAGAAACAGCAAATAACCAGGTCACTAAGTAGAACTAAGCAAGGCAGGTATACTCAAAGATAAATCCATAGAAGGACCGGATCAGGTTGGGCATTGTAGACCATAAGAAGTTTGGAATTAATTTTGAGTGAGATGGAAAGTCAGTGGAGGCTTTTGAGCAGAGGAGTGATGAGGTTACTTATGTTTTTGAAAGAATACTGTGACACTATGGCAATATGAGAGAATAAACTGGAAGGAGCCAGAGTAGATGCAGAGAGAGGGTTAACCCCAGAAGTCCAGATGAGGAAGAATGGTGACTTCTGTATTGGTATTAGCAGATGAGATGGTGAGTAGTAATGAGATTCTGAATTTGTGTTGCAAACGACTGTCGTGATTTGCTGAGAGAGTAGATTGCTAACTTTGAAGTACTTTTATTAAGACAACTTAGTGGAGTTGAGTTGATAGTTGAATACATGATTCTGGAGTTCAGGACATAGGTTCAGGTTAGAGATAAATATTTAGTAGTCAATTTGTATATAATACTTAGAGCCAGGGGCCTTAGACAGAGATCTGATGAGAACTAAGTTCTGGTCACCTTCAAAGTTTAGAAAACAGGAAAAACAAGAAAGATCCACCAAAGGAGTTTGAGACAGTAGGCAACAAGAGAGGTGAGGAGAGAACCAGTAGAGCAATATCCCAGAAACTAAGTGAATAAACTCTTTCATGGAGGAAGGTGTGAAGCTATATCTGATGCCACTGACAGGTCAGGAAGAATTGACCTTTGACAGTTAGGAAGTCATTGGTGACCTTCATAAAAACAATTTTAGCATTAAAAGCCTGCTTTTAGGGGAGTTCAGGAGCAGGAGATGATGTAAATAATAGTCAACTACATTTTGAGAGAGCAAATGTAGACGACTCAGGATATTTTGCTCTAAGGGGAAGCATAGAAATAGGGCAGCAGGAGAGAGAGAATAGAATCAGAAGAGGGTTTTATTTTAGCATTTAACATTATATTCATTTTAGCATGTCTCTATGCTGATGGGAAAGCTCCAATATTTATGGAAAAAAATTGAACCTGTATGAAAGAGGACAGTTGCATGAGTGAAGTCTTTTGGTATGTAAGAAGAGACGATCTTCATACATGAGACTGGCTTTAGGTGCATAGACTAATCATAGTTGAAACAGAAAGGAAGGCAGAAGGTATGGATACAGAGTTAGGTAGATTAGGAGTTTTATAGTGAGAGAAGGTTCTTTTCTGATTTTACTTTCTCAGTAAGGTTTAAAGTAAAGTCATTGGTTGTATGAGGAGGGAATATTGCAGGTTAGAGGGAAAAGGTCAAGGTATGAAAAGAGCTAGGAAGTATAGTAGAATTGTCAGGTGGGGGGGCCTGGTTGAGAGTTTTGGCTGTGTCGTCTTTCTTTAGTCTGGTTCAGCTCTGTGGATGAGGTAGGCTAGAAGACAGGATCATTAGAGATAAGGGGATAAAGAACTAGGTGACTGAAGTATTGAAAAGATTATTTGTGTGGATATTGAAATCACTAAAAATTATGATGGTCTGTCTCTGAACCATTACCCCAACAGTGGGTCAGGAGCTGAAATTTTCAGAAAATGGGAGAGAATGTTGAAGATGACTTGAAAGGGATGGGCCAATGAGTAGTATATTTCAATGATAGGCGTTTCAAAAGAAGTCGGTAGTTTTTAAGAAGAAGGAATATAGAATAGGAAGAAGCAATGAGGAGTACATCTACCACTGCTACCATGAGGCCCAGTACTTTGTGGAGTCTGGAGGGAAAAATAGCTGCAACTGAAGATTATGTTACCTTCTAGGACAGCCAGGGGATGGTTTTGGCAAACAAGTAGAAGAGTGTTATTACTGTGTCTGCATTTGTGTTTAGAGTTAAAATCTGGGGAAAGATGATGCTAATTTGAGTTTGCCATTTCATAGGATAATTTTTTTTTACAAATTGAGGAATAATTTATCCACATTATGATTAAATACTTTTAAACCAAATATGCTTTAAATGGAGATTAAATCAGTTTATGTGAACTATTTAAAATCCTCAATTTCAGGTGTATTGTGAAGATCACTGGTGACATGACAATATCATTTCCAAGTGGAATTATTAAAGTTTTCACGAGCAATCCATCTCCAGCTGTGCTGTGCTTCAGAGTGAAAAATATCAGCAGACTAGAGCAAATTCTTCCAAATGCACAACTTGTGTTCAGGTTTGTGTACTCTTTTGTTTTGAATTTTAAGATTTTTTTTCCTTCTCTGAAGGCAACACCAAAATTTATTGTGATTGAACAGGCCTGCTGTTGTCTTTTTGTTTTTGGTGCTGGTGGTAATTATTGTTAAATACTTCTCTACTGCCTATCATCTCATTGTTTAGGCAAGCTTGTGTATGTTTTTTTTCTTTAGTTTTCCCTCCCACCTTTTGGTACCTTTTTAGAAGTCTTTCCCAAGTCACCAGATTATTACACAGAAATAAAAGACAAGTCAAAATAACAAAAGTATTTCTTATACATGCAGTGATCCATCACAGTGTGATTCTAACACAAAAGATTTTTGGATGAACATGCAAGCTGTTACTGTCTACCTCAAGAAACTGTCAGAGCAAAATCCAGCTGCTTCTTATTATAATGTAGATGTATTAAAGTATCAGGTGAGTGTCCTGTCATTGAAAAAAAATCCTAAATTAAAATACTAATAGTCTTGCAGATTATTAAATGAATAATATGTCATAGCCAAATGAGGTTCATTCTAGGAATGCAAAGATGTTTCAAAATTAGGAAATCTGTGAAGTCCATAGAGATTTTGACTAATTTGATCAAATCCACCATCTCTCTCTGATTAAAATATTGAGTAAATATAAATACATGAATGTGTCCTTAACCTTAAGAGACCAACAGCATCAGTCTTTTTTTATTTTTATTTTTTTAGGCAAGGCAACCCTAGGTTGACCTCACAGATTGCAAAGACCTTGTCAGTTTACAATCCCTTATGTTTTATTTTTCTTACGGCTACAGCACCTGGTCTTCCTAGGTGATCTCCCAACCAAATACTAACCAGGCCCGACCTTGCTTAGCTTCCGAGATCATATGGGATCGGGCTTGTTCAGGGTGTCATGGCCATAGAGCATCAGTCTTAACAAAGCACCTAAAGCAGTCAATCAAAGTCAGGAATGGCAAAGACAACCATTATTTGTTAGAAGATTTTTTTGGATGTGTTAGTATAATTAAACAAGAGAATAAGAAAAGTGATATTAAATATTGGAAAGGAGGAACCAAAGTTATTACTGGTGATATTATATTCCTGGAAAACTTAAGAGAATCAACTAAAAAACTATTTGATACAGGAGAATTTAGTAAAGTAAGTTTAAAAATTAATAGCTTTCAAAACAGTCAGGAAAACTAATGCAGCAAAATGTTCACACATACACAAAAAAAAACTAGGAAGAAACGTAACAATTATCTACTGACTTGAAAATAGTAAGAAAGGAATACTTCATTCAAGGAAGGCTTATGTTGTAAAAAGTTTATCTCTTTATAAATTAACTTATAAATTTAATGTAATCCTGATTAGAAACCCAGTAGAGGTTTTTATGCATTTGTGTTTGGAGATTTGACAGTTATTTTCAAGTTCTCTGGAAGGATTAAGTTTAGAAGAGTAATCATTGTTTTAAACAGTAACATGGAGTAGTGTTTTAGTTTTAATGGGAAAATTATAAGGCAACAGTACCTAAAATAGTTTAGAACTGGCACAACAGTAGATGACTAGATCAATGGAGAGTGTGCAATATCCAAAAGTAGATATTTAGGGGAAAATTAGGCTGAATCCTTAACTTCATCCTTTAACCAAAATAAAATCCACATGTATAAGAGGTTTAATGATAATAAATGAAACCATAAAGATACTATATTATGGGTGAATATATGTATATTTATGGGTACATATGTATGCATGTCCATATATACTTATTACATTTTTAAATCTCAAAGTGTGGAAGACCTATGTATGGTATAAAACCCAGAAGCCATGCAAGAAGAGAGCCATTTGACGCAAAAAATTGTATAAAATTTTTGGCTGTAACAAACCCTTAGCAGAATCAATATTAAATCTGAAGGAAAAGTTTTTGTAAGATATCAATAGACCAAAAGGCTTTTTACTCTAAAGACCCCTTGTAAATTAGTAAGGGAAAGGTAAATAACTCAATAGATAACTTAAGAAAAGATGCTCCATGTCAGTAGCCATCAGGGCAATGAATATTCAGACAACAGTTTTAGCCCATGTGATTGACAGAAATAAAAGACTGCTCTATTAAGAGAGTTGTGACCACTTCTTAATAAAAGTATAACTTAAAATGAGTTTCCTAAAAGGCAATTCTATTAGATTATTAAGTGTAACCTTTAATTCAGCAATTCCACTTCTAGATATCACACAGATGGGCAAAAACAAACAAAAAAGGTACAATGGATATTCACTACAGCATTGTTTGAAAATTACCTAAAAACACATCCACAGAGGAAGATTGATTAGATGAATTATTATAGCAATTAAGAATGAAATGGATCCATGTTTACATATGACCAAAAAGTCATATATGGAAGAATATGTATCATGATGTTAACAGTGGGAAGTAAGAATGCCTAAGGATAAATTTCCTATTTCATATGATTGTTTGAATTTTTAATAGGACAGTTTTAATAAAATGGCCTATGTTTCTAGGAATTAGAGTAAAAAAAGTGTTCCTGCCAGTTAAGCTGGCCTAAATTTTTTTCAAATATTCATTTAACAAACTTTATTATTCAGTGCTTGCTAGTTGCTGGAAGTAGAATGAGGTAATAGACAGTAAACATAAGTAGTAAGTAAAATTGATGGAAAATAGTATGGAAAAGGAAAAAGTGTGTTGAGTAAGGTATGGAAAACTGCCTTTTCAGTGTAAATTTAAACAGGGTGATCAGTATAGGTTTCATTGAAAAGTCATTTGAGCAAGAGAGCTGAAGTAGAAGGAACTGTACTGTTTACTGTGGGTCAATTAAAATTAGACATTTGAAGTTGGAAATATTCCAGTTCCAGGCTTTTAAAACTTCATGATGACTCATCCATTTTTCTGTTTTAAATACAAACTTTTATAATTCATAAAGAACCTTAGAATTCAATGTTGAAAGGTATTCAAATGTTCCATGCATAAATAAGAATCACTTGATAGCATGGCTGATATTTAGGCCCTGTATCTAAACTATTTAATCAGATTGTCTGCATTTTGAGCCAGAGGAGTGTGCATTTTAAAAAAGTGCTACAGAAATTTTGACATAGGTAATTAAACTTTGAGAGTGACTCTTACTCCTTTGAGATAAGCCTGCTTTACTCTGCCTAGTAAGAGACAGCTCATTATTTTTGATTCTTTGAGCTCCTGTGTCCAAATATATATGTCATTAACATGACTTACTTTTCAGGCCAAATAATTGTTTTTTCTCTTTAAAGGTATCATCAAACGGTATTCAGTCCACTCCTCTAAACCTTGCAACATATTGGAAATGTGGTGCTGGCACGACAGATCTTAGAGTCGATTATAAGTACAACCCTGAAGCTATGGTGGCACCAAGTGTGCTTTCCAACATACAGGTTGTGGTACCAGTGAATGGAGGAGTCACAAACATGCAGTCTCTTCCTTCTGCAATATGGTAAATTAACTAGATTTCTGAATTCCTGCTAAATTTGTTTCAATATCCAACTTTAGAAATTTGAAAAGTTTTAGTTCATTTTCCCATAGAAACCAAGTTGTAAAAATGTGTTCATTTTACTAGTTCAGCCACAGTAGCCTCAGTGCAAAATAAATAAAACTAATTTTGCTGTCCCCAAACTTGAACAATTCAAGGCAACTTTACTCTTAGGCAAATTACATAGCCTCTCTAAACTTTTTTTTTCAATTTAAAAAATAAGGATTGTGATAATTATTTTATAGAGGTAAATATAGCATTTGGCTTAGCTATAGGAACATCTGTCTGATTAGTTTGTAGCAGTAGTAATTACTCCTATCTCTACCTCTGTCTTCTGATAATATTAGTATTGCCTCTAACCATTCTTATATTTATCTTTACCATTTCATAATAAAAGTGTTCAGGCCATTTAAGAGGAATGACTCTACATTTAGTTTTCCTTTCTCTGACCACTAGACATAAGAATTACACAATTTGGTAAAATTCCATTAATTGAGAAAGATAACAGCATTATATTTACATTATATCATAAATGTCTTCATGAGGTGATACTCGAAAGTAAATTTAGCACTATAACTGTGAAATATTTAAAACACATTGAATGCCTTCCATGTATAAGGTATAATACTAGCCACTTAATTTGAAGATATTTGTTATTATAGGAATGCAGAACAGATGAAAGCCTTTTGGAAACTGCCTGGTGTTTCAGAAAAATCAGAAAATGGAGGTAAGTGTGTGTATCATTTTCTGTTTTATAGTGTGATGTCACTAAAAATGGATTTTTTTTAGGCATGTTTATTGCATGTTTTCTCCTGGAATTTCATGCCTTCATTTCTAGAACTGACCACTAGGTGGAAGTTAATACATTAAATAAAATTGGCCAGTTAGGATTCAGAACACATTTTTCCCTCTAGATTGAATATGCCTTCTCTATAAGAAAAAAAAATTTGTTTTGCTCTAATTTTATAAATATTAAGTAAATATTTAGCTAACATTGAGAGAATACTTAATAAAGTAAATTTAAAGAACTATTTCTGCTAGATAACTAATTGAAACTGATTTAACATACTCTTTAGCTCACTTTAATGGAGTGGTCCTGGTTTCCCAGAAATCATGTAGAAGCTTCCAGGATTTAAAAAAACCCCTTTATAGATTAAAAGCAAAAATGAATGAATGGGACTACATCAAAATAAAAAGTTCCTGCATGGTAAAAAAATAAAGCATCAATACAACAAAAAGTCAACCAACCAAATGGAAGGTAATTTGCAAACAATACCTTGATAAGGGGTTAATATTCAATATATAAAGAACACAACTCAACAAAAAAAATTCAATTAAAAAAATGGGGACCTGAACAGACACTTTTCCTAAGAAGACATACAAATGACCAACAGGTATATGAAAAGATGCTCAACTTTACTAGCTATAAGGGAAATGCAAATCAAAACCACAATGAGGATTTCTGGTCAGGATGGTAGAGTGAGTAAACACTGTGTTTGCCTCTTCTCACTACCACATCAAAATTACAACTAAACTATAGAACAACCATCATTGCGAATTACCTAAAGTCTAGCTGAACAGAAGTCCTACAACTAAGGGACTTACAGAAGAGGTCATATTGGGACTGTTAGGAGGGGTGAAGACAGAACAGGCTTGTTTCATACCCTCATGTGGCGGTTAAAAATCAGCAGGGCTGTCTTGGCTGCACAGGTATCCCCCGGAGGAGTGAAGGGTTCCAGCTCCACGCCAGGCTCCCCAGCCCAGGGTTTTAGTGCTGGGAAAAGAAATCCCCATAATTCTGGCTGGGAAAACCAGCAGAGATTGTGGCTGAGTGAGAAAGAAAGCAAGCTAGAGTCCCAGGCGTTCCTCTTAAAGGGCCTGCACACAGACTTACTGACGGACTCACACACTCTGAGTTCCAGTGCTGGGGCAGCAGCTTAAAAGGAGCCAGGGACATAGAGGGAGGTGCTGAATTACCTGGCTTCAGGGTAAGGGCTAGAAGGGCAGCTTTTTCCTAGGCAGAAGTGTTGGCAGAATACATCTTCTCTTTGTTGAGTCCTCCCCGCTCCCAGTGTACAGATACAGGTGGCTACCATATCCAAGTCTTCATCAGCCTGGCTAACACTGGTCATTCTTCCCTGATTCCCCTAGACCCAGGCCTACCCAAGCTGCTTCCAGTGGCTTTTTCATACAAATGGCCTGTCCCAGCTCATGCTATAGACTTTCCTAAAATCTCTCAAAGGTTCATAAAACCCAAACAAGAATCGTCTGGCATCTACATGCCCCCTACCTCTTAATTAGGAGCCCTAAGCCCAGAACTAGCAGCAGATGGCCTCTACTTGCAGTTTGGCCTCTGAAGGCACCTCGAAGGTCTGCACAGGTGGTGGCCATCTGCAAGTTGCTTCGTGGCTTATGCCAGGTGACCCCAGGCAGGGCACAGACTGTGGCTGAACTTGGCCTATGGCAGGGCCCCTTGAGGAGACCCTGAGGCTAGAACACCCAGTGGCTTGTCATTCCTACTAGAGCATCTTCAGGGGACATATCTGAGGACAACACACCAAGGGGGCAGATTGGAAATCACAAGAGCCCCGCTAAAGCAAATCCTGCTCCCCTGCTCCATAGGGTTTAGCACCTGCACAACAGCTCCTCCACTGTATTCACCAGTCAGTCCTTGGAGCCAGTCATCCTGAGGGGCAATTCCTCCCATTGACATACAAACAGCAACCAAGGTTCAACATTAGCAGGAAGGCACACACAATCCTTATAGGGACACACCTGGAGCTCCACTAGGCCCCACAGGACATTTGCTACATTAGGCCATTCTAAGACCAGGAGACACAGGACCCCTAATACATAGGGAAGCAGCCAAAATGGGAGATAAACATGTCCCAAATGAACAGAACAATGCTTCAGAAAAAATTCAAAGTTTATCAGATGCAGAGTTCAAGACATTGTTATAAGGATGCTCAGTGAACTTAGGGGAAGAGTAGATGAATCAGTGAGAACTTTAAAAAAGAAAACATAAAGAACCAGTTAGGATAAAGAATACAATAACTGAAATAAGGAATACATAAGAAATCAACAGATTTGATGAAGCAGAGGATCAAATCAGCAATTTAGAAGGTAGCAGAAAATTGGAACAAGAAAAAAAGAATTCAAAAAAATGAGGGGAGTATAAAAGGGTCTCTGGGACAGCATCAGGGGTTTCGGAAGGAGTAGAGAGCAAGGAATTGAAGTCTATTTAAAGAAATGATAGAAAACTTCCTTAACCTGGTGAAGGAAATAGATATACAAGCCCAGGAAGCACAGAGTCCCAAACAAGATGAACCCAGAGGCCACACCAAGACACATCATTTTTAAAATGCCAAAGGTTAAAAAGAGAGTCTTAAGAGAAGCAAGACAAAAGCAGTTAGTTACCTATAAAGGAACTTCCTTAAGGCTGTCAGTTGATTTCTCAACAGAAACTTGGTAGGCCAGAAGAGATTAGCATGAAATGTTCAGTGATGAAAATCAAGGACCTACAACCAGTGCTGTACCCAGCAAAGCTATCATTTAGAATAGGACAGATAAAAGAGTTTCCCAAATAGAAAGCTAAAGGAGTTTTCACCAAACCAGTATTATAAGAAATGTTGGAGGGACATCTTTAAGAAAAAAGAAAAATATGAGTGATAATATGGCAATAACTACATATCTGTCAACAATTTCTTTAAATATAAATGTATTAAATTCTTGCATCAAAAGATAGAATGGTTGAAAGGATAAAAAACAAGACCCTTAGGTGTGATTACAAGAGACTCACTTCAGTTCTAAAGACACACACAGATTGAAAGTAAAGAGATGGTAAAAGATAATCCCATGAAAATGGAAACCACAACAACAGAAAGCTGGGGTAGCAATGCTTATACGAGACAAAATAGACTTTACAACAAAGCCTATATATAACAGGAGACAAAGAAGGACCCAATAATCCCGCATCTGGGTATTTATCAGAAGAAATCCAAAACACTTTGAAGGGACATGTGAATCCATATGTTCATTGCATCATTATTTACAGTAGCCAAGATATGGAGGCAGCCTGGGTGTCAATTAATAGATGAGTAGATAAAGAGGTACATATCAACAATGGAATACTACTCAGCCATAGAAGAGACGAAATACTTGACAACATGGATCTGTAGAGTATCGTGCTAAGTGAAATAAGTCAGATAGAAAGGACATGAAACATAGGATTTCAGTCAAGTGGGATATAAAACAGAAAGCAACAAATGAACAAACAGAAGAAACTCAATCACAGTCCAACAGTATGGTGGCTATCAGAGAAGGGGGCAGTGGGTCAGATGTATGGTGATGGAAGGAGACAAGACTTTGGTTGGTGAGCTCACAACAAAATAAACAGATGCATTATAGAATTGTATACTTGAAATTTATATAATGTTATTAACCAGGATCACCCCAATAAATTTAAAAAGCCCCCTTGCCTATTTTATCTTCCTTAGAGAACCTTTCCTAGTTATTTCCCCTTACTAAAACTAACCATCAACACTGAAATTACATCTAATTTATATATTAAAATTTATACTGTATTGTGGGGACGAGGGGTAGCCTATCAACAGCCTTCAACTCTGTGATAATTTTTTTTTTTAGAACTTAATTGGCTCTTCCCACCAAGTCTTCATCTGTGTTCTCAGTGCAAAGGGAAAGTTTCTGCTGGCTGATCACGCCTAGTATCTGCCTTACCTCAATTTAGAATATAATTGCCAAGACAGTCAAGTCTTTAATTATTTGCATTTTCTCTTACTCAAAGTAGAATCATTCTCTTTTGAATTAACCTCCACTAACTTTTCCTAATAAGGTATTTTAGCTTTTCAAGTTTTGCTGAGCTTTTTTTGTTTTGAACATTTTAAGCATTATGTGATCAAAACATAAAACATTATCAGTTTTTCTCATAGGTATTTCTGCATAAAGGCCAGAAACTTATCTGTAGTGTCTATTCATTTATACCTGCCATGCTGAATCAGACTTTTACTAAAGAACCACATATTGGATGAAATAACTAAGTTAACCTCCAGTTCCTTTGTTGCTGTTTGATACTTAAAGATTGCTTATGTTCAGGTGGCCAAACTGTGCTGACTTTTCTGTAGCTATATGGCTTGGGGGGACAAAACTGAAATTTCTACTTAAAACTGGAAGTAAACCAGAAATCCTACTTGAATTGAGAGCTTAAAATCAGTTAGCATGCAAGAAAATGATGTATTTTCCCCCTACTTAATGAAACATTTACAATATACTATTGTAAATGCTTACCAAGAAGGGAATTTGTTTTCTCAAAAATGAGACACAAATTTTCTAACTAGATATTTTAATAGTTTCCCTCTACTCTTCAGGTATCAGGATGTCTATATGAGGAAATGGAAAAATCTTACAAATGTGGTTCTGGTTTGGTTAGCCTTTAAAAGGAAATATCCAAATTAGAATACTGTAAAATAGAAATCTGTTTCTATTATGGCTTTATGCCCCGAAGAGGGACAGGAAATCTAAAGTTTAAGGATTGCCAAGGTGATTGCTCTGTTCCTGTGGTGGAACTTTCACAGAATTGAATTGTATATTAAGAACAGTACAAGTTTTAAGGAGGCTTGGACAGTGGTTGAGAATTAGGAAGCAATTTCCCCTGGTGTGCCACCAGATGTAGTACTTTAGGGTGGATCAGGTTATATCTTCTAGATTTCTCTCTGTAACGTTCAACTTCTGTGCAAGGAATCATAGAATGGCACTTCCTGCTATTTAGCAATTCTGTCCACTTTCCCCTAGCAGAGACCTGATAACCTCCTAGTAGATTTCTCCTTTCTCAGCTTTGATTCCAGCATCTAAATGTCTTACAAATACATTTCTTTCTTTCCTTTTCCTCAGCCTAATTCAGATCTTTTCCTGTCACGTAGAGTCCTAAACTTTTTTATTAGCTTTCATTTTGTTTTCCTACCTTGCATCTTGTGCCCCTCACCTCTTCTAAGACACGAATCTTAGAAGAAATGTTTTTGTTTTATCTTTGGTGGCTCCCTATGGTTATTTTTTATATTGGCATATAAAGACATTTAGAGCTTATTCTTTGCTACCATTCTGCCACACTCCTTCTCTAGTTCTCATATAGATGCAGTTCCCTTCAGTGCATCATGTTCTCTAAGCTTTTCCCTCTCTGTACCTGTAGTTACCTCTGCCTGAAATATGCACTGTCATCCCCACTATTTAATATGCTTTAGTGCCCCATGGCTCCTGAGAGCTCTTTGATATCATTTATCATATTCATCAGTTATTTAGCTTACTGTTTATTCCATGCTGTTAGGCAAAGTATGTTGAATAAATGATTATACTTAAAAGAAAGCATCTCAAATATCTATTTATATGATGGTATACCAGTTAAATTTTAAAAAGGTGAATAGAAAATAGTAATGTCGATATAGCTCTTCTCAATCTTAGCTGTCTTTTCTTTTTGCCCCTCTCCCACCCCTGTAGCATGGTACACAACAGTCATTTCCTTTGACTTTATTCCTACTCTCATTCTTCCTAGGGCTTCCCTTTAACCTCCCTCACTGACTTTTTTCTTTTTAGACACTTCATATAGCATAGGAATCACAATAGCAACACCTCTGATATTTGTATTAAGTCAAAAAGAAGCATTGATGAAGATTTTTACTTAATGAAAATTTAGATTCACTTCATAAAGTCTGCTTTGGAAACAGGACAGTGATTTGCTTATACATTTCTTGAATTTGGTATAGTAGTGAATAGTTTTGCTCACTTGCTCATTCGCTTTTTTTTTTTTTTGGTATGAAACATGTTACCCTATGTAAGTTCTTTATTCTTTCCTTGTAGGTTCTGGGTCCCTCAGAGCAAAATTTGATCTTTCAGAAGGACCCAGTAAACCCACAACACTTGCAGTGCAATTCCTCAGCGAGGGAAGTACCCTCTCAGGAGTGGATATTGAACTTGTAGGGACTGGCTATAGGCTTTCCTTAGTAAAGAAGCGGTTTGCCACTGGTAAGTTGGGAGATTTCAAGCTTTTTAATATACATGGGGAACATTTGTACTCTAAAGGTGTGGAAAGTTTTCCTTTGACCTTTGATACAAGATACCAGGTAGACAGACACCTGGGAAATACCCATGGTCAATATAGCTGAACACCTGTGATCTGATTCTAATGCATTATAAACAGCAGATGGGAACTGAGATTCTATATCTGTAATGACAGTGAAATGGCCTCCTTTGAGTTCATTTGAAATTGTAATTGCAAAGGTCTACTTGGTGTTTTTCAGGACGATACCTGGCGGACTGTTGATGGACCTAGGAAAGTGGTTTGCTCAAGGACAAAGTACAAACCTGCCATTCTGCATTATCTGTCCTATTCAAACACTATTCTGACTTGTATTACGTCTTTGAAACTTAGACATATTTGAGAGCTGACTACAAATATTAAATTGCACCTTTGAAGTGAGTCATTGAAATAGCACTGAAATGATTTTCAGTGCTATAAATGATCAACTGCAATATTCAAGAAGCACATTATTCATATTCTCAGTAAAATTAAGTTTTCATAGGCTGAAATTTTAAAGTATCTTCAGTGTCTACATTCAAAAAAGGGCTATAGTGTAATATGAGGCCTAAAATTTCAGGAGAGCAAGCACAAAATAATTTAGCTTTCCATAAATTTTTAGAGTCAGAGATAGGTTTGAAAATTCGTAAGTTTGATATTGAATGGATATAAACATAACGTGAAATCTAAGCTTTGGATAATGTTAATTTAGAACACTCAATCAAATTGAGTTATGTGCCATAAAGCAGTCAGACCAGAGTCCGAGTCGTATGCAAAAATTTATCATTTGATTCTTATATAACTGTAAATGCTGTTTTATATGATTTTTTAAATCCTCAAGTGCAATGTGTTTTAAAATAAGCTTGCAAAAGACAGAAATTTACTTCTGCAGTTAGTTAATTTTATAGAAGTTGTGATTGTTTTTGATGAATTAATGCTGTGTAGATTTAATTTATTTTTATATGGATTGCGTAATGTGTGCCTTTAAAACAATAACAAAAACCAGAAATGTGCCTATCTAGCTTGTGTTCATTAACGTGCCTCACTTTTTTTCTCAGCCTGGATCTTCTATTCAGACTCTTATGGTGGTCAGGCATTTTTACAAAATAAATGCAACTTTTGTAAATAATTTTGGCTGGAATCGGGAATAACTAAAGGATAATTTATACTTAAGAACCCTGGCTCATTTCTTTAGTGAAACACTGTAGCCGCTAGAAAGAAATATACCTAATGGTTTATGTTTACAGGGGGAAAAAATTAATTCAGATATTCTACCTTAACCTTATCAAAAATATGTAAATCTTAAAACAAATTTTGAAAATTGATAATGGTAAATTGGTAACTGCAGTTTTAACTCCCCACTTAACATTCCTCTCCACTCTATCATTGGAAATTAATACGTTTATTTACTAAATGTGTTGTGAGCATGCATTTTGTATTTTATGAGGAACACATTTTAGAAGAGATTAGTTTTGGCATTATAGAAGTCTGCCATTTGTTTTCATTTCAGCGAATGAAAAAAATTAACAATTGGTAAGTTTTTATTCTTATTTGCCACCTGCTAAAAATAGGGAAATTATTTGAAGTGATTGGGTTAAGCATATCTTAAACTACTAATAGTAAAAAACTTAACTTTATAGTAAATCCTAATTAATTGAAGGAATTAAATATTTTGGACAAAAGTTTCATAATTTACAAATGGGAATGTTATTTATAAGGATGAATATCGGTGTCCTGCATTTTGCATAGTGGAAGTTGATAAATTGTGTTATATATATGATAATTAATATAAAACCACTAATTGTTCTGTTAAGCTTTACGGAAAATAAAACCCCTACTGCTAGACATTTATGTAACGTCTTGCTATACTAAGTACAGCAGAAAACCTACTCATTAGCAATATATATAACACAGTATGTGCTTTTTTATATATTCAGTGTTAACCCAATTCTAAATTTAGGTTTGACTAAAGTAATACATAAACAATATACTAAAATGTTCATCTTTACTAAATAGTGAGCAAAGTTAGAAATTCTAACTTTGTTACTACTATATTGTGCTCTTTTAAATGCCAATTACAGTCCTTTACTGGAATCTTAACTGTAACTGCGTTGCCGTCAAACTGCTTTTATTGAGCAGTTAATATTTTATTATTGGAATTCACACACCATTATACTCACCATGTTTGTTTTTAATCAAGTATTACCTAAAAATGTACAAATTAGTGAAATGGTTAAACTTCTGCACTTTCTTAATTACCATAGTCTTCATACCAAGTGTCTATACATAAATTTGTATTGAGTGCAGGTTACAATTTTAAAGCCATATGAGTTTATATTGATTTTTTTTTTCATTAAAAGCCCACTAATGGTATAAAATAGACCAGATTTTCAATGGGAAATGTATTTAGCAAGCTGGTTCTTGCTTATGTATAGTATAAACTTTGTAGCTGTCTCTTTAACCAAGAATTTGTAAACAGAGAACTCTTAACAAATGTGAGTTTTTAAGAATTGTTATTTACTATTTTGAGTTGTAATTAGAACAATGCAAATCTATCTTACAAAATTTTGTAAATATTTTTGATTTTTTCATAAAATGTAAATTTTACATAAAAGTTGTACCATTAATAAACATGTAATATATAATTTACCAGTTAGTTTATGTGTCTTTGTATTCCTGTTGATAGTAGTAGCCATGTCATAGATGTTAGACAAAGCAAGCTAGGTAAGGAAGGAGTAACTGGTTTTGAAGTTTGTATCAACATTTGGATGGACATCAGATCCATGCCTAAAATTAACAGTCCTTGCCATGACTATTTTAGGTTTTATTCTGGCACTTGAACTTATTACACAAAACTTAAAATTTTATTATCCCTTCAAACCTATATAAATTTTCAGAACTTCTCAGATATTTTCCAACTAGTATACACTGGCTCTCACCATCTGTCAGCCTTTTAGCAAGCCAAAAGTCAGCATTATTATTAGGCTTAATTTAACTAGAAAATGTATTGTCAAAACCCATTTCCCATTTTCAAACAAAAATATCAACACTAATCTCTGATCGAAAAGGCCTAATCACATTATATATATGTTCTTTTTTTTTTTTCATTACATTAGCCCTAAGCCTATTCCTATTTACTTTCCACAAGTAACCTCTAATACAACCAGTCGAGTTCCTTAACTATGTAACACAGCTACCCCTGTAGCCTTCTCACCAAAAAAGCCAGAATCTCCATTATCATTAATTACTCGGTCTCCCAATGCATTAAATTTAAGCACAATCTCCACTTCATCCTTCTTCAAAATACACAAAACTATCATAGCCTGCTTGATTTTCTAAATACCTATACGTATTGGATTACAATAACCACTGCCATAACTCATATCTGCTGAGGTGTGAACTACAAATGAATTATTTAATACTTATACCAACGGAGCATCCATATTCTTTCTTATTCACATAGGATGAGGCCTATACTATGGATCTTATACCTTCCTCGAAACATGTAACTATGGAATCATCTTATTCACAGTAATAGCTGCAGCATTTATAGGTTACATTCTACCATGAGGTCGTCTGAGGAATAACAGCACCGATGTCTCAGCCATTCTCTATATTGGAGGATTCTCAGTTGACAAAGCAACATCTGATTCTTCACCTTCATCTTACTGTTTACTTCAGCCCTAGTAATTATTCACCTATTATTTCTTCATGAAACAGGGATCAGATAATCCATTGAGAATTTCATTTGACATAGACAAAACACCATTTCACCCCTACCATATAATCAAGGATATTCTAGGACATTTTAGTTCTTGTCCTAGCCATACTAGTCCCTTTCTCACCCAATCTTTTTAGAGATCCAAACAATTGTACACCAAGCTAATCCTCTTAATATTCCACCACACATTAAACCAGATAATATTTCCTATTTGCCTATGCAATAGGAAATAAGATCCATCCCCAATAAATGAGGTGGTATATTAGCTCTAATCTGTAATTCTTACATCAAAACAATAAAACATAATATTCCCACCCCTCCACCAGTGCTTATTCTGATTAGTAGCAGACCCACTAACATTAACATGAATTAGAGAACACCCATTTATCTTCACTGGCCAATTAGCATCAGTCTTATATTTCCTTTTTTTTTGTATTAACTCACAAGCTTAATTGAAATTCTTTTAAGATGAGAATCTTTGTAGTATATTTAATAATCTGGTTTTGTAAACCAGAAAGGGTGAAAAATCATCTCCCCAGATCAAAAAGGAAGAAGCTCCAGGGCCACCATCAGCACCCAAAGCTAAAATTCTCAAATTGTTCCCTGAAAGTTGCACATGAACAGTGAAACATTGTCACATGCCTTGTAAGTAATAAAACAAGTTCTAGACTGTTCCATTGCTATGTACTTTGTGAATTAAATAACTTACCCATTACAATATATTAGTAGCTATGTGCTTGATCATGACACATACTATGTATAATTGTATATTAACTACCCCATGCATATAAGTAAGCACAAACTATGAATATTACATAATACATAGAATGGTTTATTGTACATAAAATTCTCCTCCAAATGGCTGTTCATAAACTGACATATAATTGACATTGCATAGGAAATGTTATTGATTGTATATACCCTATTAGGTCAAATCAGTTCTAGTCACCACGCTTATTACAACTGATAACTTTCCTTAATCACGAAACTTCAAGAGACCAGCAAGCCATCTACAGATGTGTCCCTCTTCCTCCTCCAAGTCATAACAGGAGTTTCTAGAATTGAATATCTGGCACCTGGTTCTTACTTCAGGACCATCTCACTGTGCTCACACATAGCTGAGTTGTCATACATTGGGTATTTTTTAATTTGAGGAGGATGCTGTGACTCATCTATAGCCATCTGAGACCTTAACATCATTCAGCAACTTGTAGCTGAGCTTATATTGAATATTATTTACCAACAATTACCAAAAGGTGTTTTGTCAATGCTTACAGGACATAAGAGAATTTTAAACATGCAGCAGTGTCCCCCCTTATCTGTGGAGGATGTTTGAAGACCTCCAGTGGATGTGAAATGCAGATAGTACTAAACCCTATACATTACTATGTTCTTTCCTATACATACATACCTGTGATAAAGTTTAATTTATAAATTAGGCAGAGTAAGAGATTAACAACAGTAAGTTAGAACAACAATATACTATAATAAAAGGTATTCATGGCTTTGGGGCCATTAAATAAAATATTGAACACAAGCTCTGTAATACTACCACAGTCAATCTGACAATTGCGACAGCTACTAAGTGACTAACCGGCAAGTTTATACAGTGTGGATGTACTTAAGAAAAGGATGATTCATGTCCCAGGTTAGATGGAATGGGACAGTGAGAGATTTCATTATGCTACTCAGAATGCCAATTTAAAGTACAATTTAAAACTTATAAATTGTTTATTTCTAGAATTTTCCATTTAACATTTTCAGACTGCAGTTAACCACAGGTAACTGATACTATAGAAAGCAAAACCATGATTAAGGAGGACTACTGAACACATACATGTGTTCATCAAAAATTAACAAACATCCCTTACCCCTCACAGACCTTAAACTATATATATTTATTAACAATCTTGGCAAACCCTCCAAATAAGGTAGTAACTAAAAGCCTATTTCCCTTATTCAATAATAAATATTTAAATCACAAACTAAGACATGTTTTTAGCTTAATAAAAATTTCAAACACAATTCTAACTTTCACAATAAGACTAGAAATATTTACTCATTAATAGTTTAAAATACTTCCACTAATGCTAGCATGCTACTTAAATTCATAAAATTTCAATGGACAGGGATCCCCTAGATCTAATTTGTTCAAGTAGCATTATAAATGACATTGAAAATGCCTAGATAAGTTTACTAATTCCACAAACACTTAAGTTTGGTCCTAGCCTTTCTATTAATTCTTAATAACATGCAAGTATCCGCATCCCAGCAAGAATGGCTCTAGATAGTGATTAAAAGGAGCAGTAATCAAGCACACTAACAAGTAGTTCATAACACCTTGTTTAACCACACCCCCACGAGAAACAGCAGTGATAAAAATGAAGCCATGAACTAAAGTTTGACTAAGTTAAACCTACTAGGGTTGGTAATTTCATGCCAGCCACTGCAGTAATACGATTAACCCAAATTAATAAGATTTGTAACAGAGTGTGTTAGAGATGTTTTCATAATGAAGTTTTAATGAGGCTGTAAAGCTACAGCTAAAATTAAACTGTGAGAATGACTTAATTCTTGCTTACTGATAGCTAGGACTCAGGCTGGGATTAGATACCCCACTATGCTTAGCCTTGAACCCAAATGATTATTATAACAAAATTATTTGCCAGAATACTACTAGTAATAGCCTGAAATTCTAATGATTTGGTGTTGCTTCATATCTCTCTCAAGGGGCCTATTCTATAATTAAAGCCTAGTACCCCTCACCAACCCTTGCTAATACAGCCCATCTACTGCCATCTTCAGTAAAGCCTAACAAATGGAGCATAGTAAGCACAAATATCAACATAAAAACTTATGTCAGTATGTAGAGTATGGTGGAAAGAAATAAGCTATATTTTCTACTTTAAGAACATTAAACTTTACGTGAAAGTATGTATGAAATTAAAAACTGAAGGAGGATGTAGGAGTAAATTAAGAATAGAGCCAAACTGAATTAGGTCATGAAAGCATCACCCTCCTCAAAATATCAAAACCTATATATACAATTTATTTGTAACACAAGAGGAGACTAGTAGTAACAATGTAAGCATAATGAAAAATGCTTGGATTAATCAAAAATCTAAGTGCACTTAGATTTCATTTTAAAACTTAAATGACCACTTTGAACTAAAGCTAGCCCAAACTAATCAAGCTTAATTATAAAATGTAAGTTAAATAAAACACTCAATTATGAGTAAAAGTATAAGAGAGAGAGATTTTAATTGGCACCATAAAATAAAGTACTGTAAGAGAATGATGGAAGTATTAAAGTATTAAAAAGCAAAGTTTATACCTATTACATTTTACATAATGATTTAACTAGAACAACTTAAAAAAGAACTTAAATACCCCAAAACTAGATGAGCTACATATGAAAAATCTCTAAAGAACAAACTTATCTACGTAGCAAGGCAGTGAGATTTATTGGTAGAGGTGGAAAACCTACCAAGCCTGGGAATGGCTGGTTATCCAGAACAGAATTTTAGTTCAACTTTAAATTTACCTAAAATATAATTGTAATGTAAATTTAAGTATTAATCTAAAGAGGCACAGCCCTTTAAATACTGAATGCAACCTTCCTAAGAGTATTAATATCATAGTCGGCCTAAAAGGAGCCACCAATTAAGGAAGCATTCAAGCTCAACAATATACTTAATTCCAATAATAAAAACGAATTCCTAACTTAATACTGGATCAATCTATTAATAGAAGCAATACTATTAATATGAGCTACAAGGAATTTTTCTCCTCACATAAGCTTATATCAGAACAGATCGTTACTGATGGTTAACAATTAAATTAATAATTGTTTATTAAATCAGTTGTTAATCCAAAACAGGTATGCACTTAAGGAAAGATTTAAAAAGTAAAAGGAAATTGGCACATACAAACCCTGCCTGTTTACTAAAAACATCACCTCTAATATTACAGGCACTGCTTGCCCTGTGACAATTGCTTAGTGTTGGTGGTATCCTGACCATGCAAAGGTAGCATAATTATTTGTTCTCCAAATAAAGACTTGTATGAAGAGCCACAAGATGGTTTTACTGTCCCTTAATTTTAACCAAATGAAGGGATAACAAAATTAAACGAATTAATAATTTTGGTTGGAGTGCCCTTGGGTGATTCAACCTCAGTGATTAAAATTGAGACCATCTAATCAAAATATTTTATCACTTATTGATCCAAAAACTTGATCAATGGAACAAGTTACCCTAGGGATAACAGCAGTCCTATTCTAGAGCTCATATTGCCAATAGGGTTTACGATCTCAACGTTGGATCTGATGTCCCTGTGGTGTAGCTATTAATGTTCATTTGTTCAACGATTAAAGTACTATGGGATCTGAGTTCAGACCACAGTAATCTGGGTCAGTTTCTATTTCCTATTTTTCTCAGTATGATAGTACAAGAGAAACAGGTCCTGCTTTACAAAAGTACCTTAAAATTAATAGATGATACAATGTTAATATAATTAACTTATACCAACCTTGGTGTCTGAGCCTGATAATAGTATAAAACTTGAAACTTTATAGTCAGAGGTTCAACTCCTCTCCTTAACAATGTTTATAATTAACCTTTTATTAATCTCATTTTACTTGCCATAGCATACCTTACACTAATCAAATGAAATGTATAGGTTATATTCAACTCTGTAAAGGACCGAACATTGTCAGACCACATGGCCTGCTCCAACCCAGTGCCGATGCCACCAAGCTGTTCATTAAAGAACCATTACAACCCTAACATCGTCAGTATCCGTGTGTGTTGTTGGACCAATCCTAGCCCTCACTTTGGCCCTTGCAATATGATTCCCATTATCCCTACCATATCCACTATTTATATTAGCCATGTCAAGTCTAGCTATATGCTCTAGTCTTTGGATAGGTTAACCCTTAAATTAAAAAATATGCATTTACTGGAGCCCTATGAGCCATAGCAGAATTTCACGTGAAGTGTTGCTAGCAATCATTCTGTTCTCAGTTCTATTAATAAATGGATAATTTACACTCTCAACATTAATCACCACTCAAGAATATTTATGACTAATTTTTCCATCTTGACTACTAGCCAGAATGATTTATCTCAACCCTAGCAGAAATCAACTGAGCTCCATTCGATCTAACAGAAAGAAAATTAGAATTCATTTCTGTCTTCAATATTGTGTATACAGCGGGCCCATTAGCCTTACTCTTCCTAACAGAATATGTCAACATTTTAATTTTTTTACAACAGTTTTATTCCTAGGAGCATTTTACAACTCCTATATACCAGAACTATAGTCAAGTTTGTTACCAGAATTCTTTTCTATGAATTTGAGCATCCTATCATGATTTCAATATGACCAACGTATACATCTATGAAAAATTTTCTACTTTTAACACTACTTTTGCATGACATGTATCATTACTTACCATTATATCATTGTATTCCACAATGGATATAATATGTCTGAAAAGTATTATTTTGATAGAGTAAATTACACATGTTTAAATCCTTCTATTTCTAGAATTATAGGGATTGAACCTACTCTTAAGAATTAAAAAAAATCTCTGTGCAACCATGATGCATCTTATTCTATAGTAAGGTCAGCTAAATAAGCTATCAGGCCCATACCCCAAAAATGTTGGTTTATATTCTTTCTGTACCAATAAATCCTCTTATTTTTAATATTGTATTACTGTCACTTCAGCAACTATGTTATAAGCTCAGAGTGATTTAATAATCTGAATCAGCTTTGACATAAATGTATTAGCTATTATTCCAGTTTTAATAAAAAATATTTAATCCATGAGCCATGGAAGCTTTCACTAAATATTTTTTGACACAAGCCACTATACCTATACTTTTTAGAATAGCTACCATTGTTAATCTAATATATCCTGGGCAATGAACAATAAGAAAAAAAGTTTAATCCAACAGCATTCATTTCGTGGGCTAACTACACCCACGAAAAAGGAGCTAATCCATAGCCCCACCTGCTATAGATAATGGCTTCTGACCCCTCTCAACCAGAAAGCCTTTTTGGAGAATATCTAGGAGTTACCACCCAGTCTGGAACCAGAAATGCAGCCTCACCCAGGGATGGTGAGAATACTTGGAAGCTATGTAACCCAATACCTCTCAAGCTGAGAGGAGAGCAAACAAAGCAGATGCCTCCAGAGCAAAGCCAGTGGCCTTGTTTGGCCAGGGAACTTGAGACAGGTCAGCTTGAGTCAAGACCACAACCAGCATTAGTGGCCTTTGAGCTGCGGCTCCCACTGTGCCTGGTAAGGGAAACTAATTCAGAGCCTTCTATTGCTGGATACAACCTTTAGCCTGCCTGACCAGGAAACCTTACCTGAGCACCCGAGAAGCCGATACCCCATCCAGCTGCCCTGATTACAGTGGAATTTGAACATAAAGCACACCCTGTGGGTTTTCCTGTCTTCAGAGCCAAACTGATGGCCTCACCTGACCTGGATATTTAGTGCACAGTCTTGCCCAATTCAGGTCCCCTAACAAGGAGCCGAGAAATCTATGAGTCTCTTCTTGATGCCAGTCAAGGCAGGGAAACTAATTCATAGCCCCACTTATTGGAGCATGGTACCCAGTCCCAACCATCTGGTAAACCTATCAGAGAATCCAGGTAACTGCAAAGCCCATTCTATAGCCTCACTTGGACAGGGAACCAAGCCAGCAGTCCTATCCAGCTATTCTCAGCCAGTGGCATGCCCCTAACCCCTGACTTCAGACCTCAAACAGTTGCCTCTCCCAAAAACAGTCCATAATAACAGACTCCACCTGCCCAAGGATATTACTCGCAGACATGTCCAGAAACTCAAACTGAGCTGACTGGTGAAAATCTGTCTTTACTAAAGTGAACTTGCCAAAGAAGAGATTACTTACTCAAATGCACAGATACCAGTGTAAGGAATCAAGGCTTGTGAAAAACCAGCTAAATATGACACCGCCAAAGGAAACATAAAGCTTTAATAACTGACTCTAAAAAAATGAAGATCTATAAACTGTTAAAGCATTCAGAATAATGATCTTAAGGAAGTTTAGTGAACTACAAGAACACAAAAGTAAATGAAATTAGGAAGACAACATATGAACAAAACAAGAAGTTCAGCAAAGAAATAGAAATCATTGGGGGGAAAAACAAATCCTAGAGCTGAAAAATACAATAACCAAACTGAAGGATTCAATAAAGAGCTTCAAAACCAGACCATGCAGAAGAATCAGTGACCTGGAAGGTAGGACAATTGGAATTATTCAGTCAGAGTGGCAAAAAGAAAAAAGAATGAAAAAGAGTGAAGAAAGCCTATGGGACTTATGGGACACAATGAAAAGAAACAATATTTGCATTATGGGAATTTCATAAGGAGCAGAGAGAGAAATGGACAGAGTATACTTAAAGCAATAATGGCTAAAAAGTTTCCCTCTCTGAGGAGAGAAATAGACATCCAGATCTGAGACCCAAAGGATTCCAAATAGGTTGAACCGCAAAAGGGCTATACTGGGACATATTATAATTAAATTGTCAAAAGTCAATTTAATAACAAGGCAAAGAAAGAATTTTTAGAGCACCAAGAGAAAAGATAAGTTACATACAAGGGAACCTCCATAGAATTATTAGCAGATTTCTTAATAGAAGTGTTTCAGTCCAGAAGAGAATGAGCTAACATTCAAAATATTGAGAAAAAAATTGTCAACCAAGGATACTATGAGGTGAAACTGTCCTTCGGAAGTGAAGACAGCATAAAAATTTTCCTGAACAAACAAGAGCTGAGGTACTTCATCACCACTAGATCTGCCTTACAAGAAATGCTAAGTGGAGTTCTTTTAGTGGAAATTAAAGGATGCTAATAATAAAATCATAAGAAGGAAGTGTAAAACTCACTGATAATGGTAAATATATAGTCAAAGTTGTATTCTGTGATATGGTAATGGTGCATAATTCACTAACAACTCTAGTTTAATTTTAAAAACAAGCACAGCAAAAATAACCATCACTACAATGATCTGTTATTAGTTATAAAATACAAAAATTTTGTAAATTATAATATCAGTAACCTAAAATGTGAAAGGGAGGAGACATAGAAAGGTCTGGAATTCTATTTAAGTTGTTATTCAAACAGGATGTTATAATTGTAAGATATTTTATGTAAGCCTCATGGTAACAAGGGAAATACCTGAAGTGATTTCACAAAAAAAGACCATGATAAAGTCAAAGCATACTGATACAAGACATCAAACCACAAGAAAAGACAGCAGGATAAGAAGGAACAATACTCTACCAAACAACAACAAATTAAAATGGCAATAACAAGCCCTTTTTAATAACTAAAAATCAACAGATTAAATTCCTCAACCAAAAGATATAGAATGGCTGAATTAATTTAAAAAAACACAAAGTCCAATGATATGCTGCCTACAAGAGACTCACTTTAGCCTTAAAGACACACATAGACTGACAGTGAAGAGATAGAAAAAGATATTTCAAGCAAATGGTGAAAGAAAGTGTGAGTGTGGTGGGGGCTGTCAGGGATAGCTATTCTTATATCAAACAATATAGACTTTAAACTAAAAATAAAAGATAAAGGTTTTATAATGATAAAGGTGCCAATATAAGAATTGTAAATATTTATGTTCCCAATATCAGAGCACCAAAATACATAAAGCAAAAACTAATAGAGCTAAGAGGAGAAATTAACAGCAATACTATAATTGTTGGGGACTTTAATATCCCACTCTCAGCAATAAGTAGATCATCCAGACAATCGAGAAACAAATTTGAACAGCCCTATACATCAAATGAACCTAACCGACATATGAAGAACATTCTATTGGACAACGGAATATACTTGCTTCTCAAGTGCACATGGAACATTTTCTAGAATAGACCACATATTATGCCACAGAACAAGTCATAGAAAATTTAGACTGAAATCATACCAAGCATCTTCTCTGACCACAATAGTATGAAACTAGAACTCAACAACAAGAGGAAAACTGGAAAATTCATAAATACATGGGAATTAAATAACTCTCTCTTAACCAATGGATCAAAGAAGAAATTAAATGGGCGATAAACAATATCTTAAGGCAAATGAAAATGGAAATACAACACACCAAAACTTATGAGATATATCAAAAGCAGTTTTAAGAGGGAAGTTCATAGCAATAAACACCTACATTAAAAAGCAGGAGTCTACAGCCATGCCACCCTGAACACACCTGATCCCATCTGATCTTGGAAATTAAGTAGGGTTGTGCCTAGTTAGTACTTGGATGGGAAACCACCTGGGAATACCAGGTACTGTAGGCTTAAAAATAAAAAGGCAGGAAACATCCCAAATAGACAACCCAACTCTGTACCATAAGAAATTAGAAAAAGAACAAACTGAGCCCAAATTTAGCAGAAGGAAGGAATTAGTAGAGTAGAACAGGAATAAATGAATTAGGGAACAGAATAGAACACAAAAGATTAACCGAATTAAGAGTTAGTTCTTGGAAAAGAAAAACAAACTGACAAAGCTATAGCTAGACTAACCAAGGGAAAAAAGAGGACACAAATCAACAAAATTATAAGTGAAAAAGACATTACAACTGATACTATTAGAGATACAATAAATTATAAGAGGCTATTTGAGCAACTGTAGGCCAATAAACTGGATAACCTAAAAGAAATGGGAAAATTCTTAGAAACATACAAACTACCAAGAATGAATCAGAAAGATCTAGAAAGTCTAGATTAGAACTTGACTCAATAATTAAAATCTCCCAATGAAGAAAAACCCAGGACCTAGTGGCTTCGCTAGTGAATTTTACCAAACAATTAAAGAATTAATGCCAATTCTTTTCAAAAATTTCCAAAAAAATTAAAGAGGAGGGAACAATCCTGATGCCAAGGCCAGAAAAGAACACTACCAGAAGAGAAAACCGCAGACCAATAACCCTGATAAAGGTAGATGCAAAAATTCTCAATAAAATACTAGTAAACAAAATTCAGCAGCACATTAAAAGAATCATTCACCATGGTCAGGTGAGATTTATATCTAGAATCCAAGGACAGTTTAACATATGCAAATCAATGTGATACATAATATTTATAGAAAGAAAATAATCATATCTCAATAGATGAAGGAAAATCACTTAAAATTCAACATCTGTTCATCATAAAAACTCAACAAATTGGCTATATAAAGAAATGTATCTCAACCTAATAAGGCCATATATGATAACCCCACAGCTAAAATTATACTCAATGATAAAAGGTTGAATGCTTTTCCTCTAAGATCAGGAACAAGACAAGGGTGCCTACTCTCACCAGACCATTTAACATAATATTGGAAACCCTTGCGAGAACAATTAGGCAAAAAAAAAAAAAAAAAAAAAAAAATTTAAAGGCATCTAAATCAGAAAGAAGTCATCTCTATTTGTAGGTGACGTGATTTTATAGATAAAAAATCATAGACTCCACCAATAAATGGTTAGATCTAATAAACAAAATTCAGTAAAGTTACAATATACAACATTAACATGCAAAAATCAGTAGTATTTCTATACATTAACAAATTACCTGAAAAAGAAAGAAAATCATTTCATTTACAGTCACATCAAAAAAAAAAAAAATAGGAATAAGCTTAACCAAAGAGGCGAACAATCTCTACTCTGAAAATAAGACATTGATGAAAGAAATTGAAGATACATATAGATGGAAAAGGTATTGAGTTCATGGATTAGAAAAATTAATATTGTTAAAATGTCCATCCTAGCAACAGTCACCTACAGATTTAATACAATCCCTAACAAGACTCCAATGGCATTTTTACAGAAGTAGAAAAAACAATCTTAAAATTTATATGGAACTACAAAAGACTCCTAATAGCCAAAACAATCCTGAGAAAGAAGAACAAAGTGATAGGCATCACACTTCCTGATTTCAAGCTGGACTGTAAGGCTATGTTAATCAAAGCAATATGGCACTTGCATAAAAACAGGCTAATAGATCAATGAAACAGTAGCAAGTGCCCAGAAATTAACTTAAGCCAGCACAATCAATTAATATTTGACAAGGGAGCCAAGAATACTCAATGGAGAAAAGATAGTCTATTCAATAAATGGTGCTGGGAAAACTGGATATTCACATATCAAAAATGAAACTAGACCCCTATTCTATACCACTCACAAAAACTCAGAATGATAAAAACTTAAGCATAAGACCTGAAACTATAAAAGTCAGAAGATAACACAGGACACTCTTTGATATGGATCTTGGCAATGATTTTTTGGATATGACACCTAAGCAAAGCAACAAAGTCAAAAATAAAAAAGTAGAATTACATCAAACTAAAAAGCTTCTGCACAGTAAAGCAACAGTCAAAGTGAAAAGAGAACCTGCAAAATGGAAAAAATATTTGCAAACTATATGTATAATAAAGGGTTAATATCCAAAATATAGAAAGAACTCACACAACTCAGTAACAAAAAAGCAAATACAGTTGGGCTTTTGTATCTGTAGGTTTTGCATCTGTGGATTCAACTAATTACAGACTGAAAATATTTTTAAAACAATGTTACACTGTTGCTGACAAGTATTATGTAGTTATGTTTACCATGGTTGCACCTCTACTGAACACGTACAATTTTTTTTCCAATTATTCCCTAAATGATACAATCTATTTATATAGGGTTTATATTGTATTAGGTATTGTCATCTAGAGATGATTTAAAGTATATGGGAAGTTGGGCATAAATTATATGCAAATACTACACCATTTTATATAAGCACCTGTGGATATTGGTAACTGAGGGGGTCCTGGAACCAATGTCCCTCAGGGTAATTGTAATGAGCAAAAGACCTGAATAGACATTTTTCTAAAGAAAACATATAAAAGGCCAACAGATATATAACAAATACACAAAAGATTCTCAACATCACTAGTCATTAGGGAAATGCAAACTAAAGCCACAGTGAGATGTTACCTCGTGCCTGTTAGGATGGCTATCATAAAAAGACGGGATAACAAATGCTGGTGAGGACGTGGAGAAAAGGGAACTCTCGTGTACTGTTGGTGAGATTGCAAACTGGTACAGCCACAATGGACAAGAGTACAGAGGATACTCAAAAGGTTAAAAATAGAACCACCATATGATCCAGCAATTCTTCTTCTGGGAATATATCTGAAGGAAACAAAAACACTAATTTGAAAAAATATCTGTACCCCACTTTCATAGCAACATTATTTAAATAGCCAAGACATGGAAAAAACCTAAGTGTCCATTGATAAATGAATGAAGAAGTTGTGGTATATATATACAAATTCTTTATACATTCCATCATATGTGTATAGATAACATTCCACTTTGTATATAATATTCCATTACATAAATAATATTCTATTATGTAACATTTCATTATATATAAATAATATGGCATTATAAATAATGGAATATTATTCAGCCATAAAAAATGAGGAAATCTTGCCATTTGCAACAACATGAATGAACCTCGAAGGCATTTATGCTAAATGAAATAAGTCAAATAGAGAAAGACAAATACTGTATGATATTATTTATATGTGGAATCTAAACAAACACCAGACTCATAAAAAAAGAGATCAGATTTGTGGTTACCAGAGGTGGGAGGTACAGGGAAGAGGAATTACAGGAAGGTGGTAAGCTTCCAGTTACAGGATACGTAATTACTAGGGAAGTAATGCACGGCATTACATGCAATGACTGTAATTAACACTGCTGTATGATATGCAGGAAAGTTAAGAAAGTAAACCTTAATTCTTATCACAAGGAAAAAAATTTTTTTTTCTGCCTTTTTCATTGTAGCTGTATGAATGGATGCTAACTAAACTCATTACAGTAACCATTTCATAACATATGTAAGTCAAATCATTATGCTGTATACCTTAAACTTATAGAGTGGTGTATGTCAATTATATATCAGAAAAGTCAGAAAAAAGAAAAATTAAAATTATTTTACCATTATACCTATCATAGTGCTACTTAATCTAATTTCTTTCTACATTTGATAACCATATTATCATCAATAAATAACATGAAAATGACAATTGGAAAACATGAAATGAATAATAACCTTTACCACCACTAATCATAACATTAACATTACTTCATCCTCTAACACGAATATCATCGGTACTGGACTAAGAATTTAGGTTAGCACAGAGCAAGAGACTTCTAAGTCCCCAACAAATGTTACTTACTTAATTCTTGAAGTTAGACATTGCAAGACTTTATCCTACATCCACTGAATGTAAATTAAACATTTTTAAGCTAAATCCTTCCTATATTGGAGGGCTTTCCTCTCACAGAATTTTAGAGTTAAATTCCCTGGTCAGCTGCCATCAATCTATTTCTCTCTCAGTTTAGGGAAGAAAGGCAGGCGAAGCCCCAGCAAAACTGAAGCTGCTTCTTTGAATTTGTAATTTAATATGTTAGTTACTGCAGGGGTTGGCAAAAAGAGGGCTCAACCCCTGTCTTTAGATTTAGTCTAATACTTGCTCAGGCATTTTACTTATGTTCATAAACCGCTGATTCTTCTTAATAAACCATACAGATATCAGCACTTTATAGCTGTTATTTGGTGTCTGAGCCAGGAGAGTAGGTACTGCCTTAGCCATTAATCCATGCTGACCATGGTTACCCTGAAACTTTCCTTGGAGATGATCAAACCTACAATGTAGTTATAACTGTTCATGCATTTGTAATAATTTATAGTTAAACCTATTATAATCAGAGGATTTGGAAACTGACTAGTTTTGCTAATAATTTATTACTATTATATCAATAATTATAGTACTAGTCATTAAATTTCAATTAAAAATTTCAAAACATTTTTATCCTTCAATTTCAGAACTAAAAACAATTAAAACTTCAAAACAGTATACCCCCTAAGAAATAAAATGAACTTTATTTTCATCTTTCGCTACCCCAACAATGGGATTGCCTATTGTTATTCTATTTCCAAGCATTTTATTTCCCACACCTAACTAATAACCACTTAATTTCTATCCAACAATGACTAATTCAACTTACATCAAAACAAATAGGGGCCCTTCACAATTAAAAAGGACAGGCCTGATCCCTAATACTCATATCACTTATATCACTTATTGACTCACAAATTTCTACTAGGCCTTTTACCACATTCATTTATACCTACTACACAGCTGTCAATACTCCTAAGAATGGGTATTCCCCTATGAGCAGGGGAATATCTGTTTCTGCCAGAACACAAAAGCATCTTTAGCCCATTTCCTGTGCAAGAGACACATATCCTAGTTATTCATGTTAGTAATTCTTAAAAGCATCAGCCTATTTATTCATCCAATAGTCTTAGCCATGCGACTGCCAGCCTTACAGCTGGCCACCTACCAATTCATTTAATTGGAAAAGCAATCTGAGCTTTACTGAGCATTCACCCTGCTACGACGCTCATCACATTTATTTTTTTGATTTTCCTTGCTATTCTTGAATTCACAGTAGCTTTCATTCAAGCTCACATATTTACACTACTAGTGAGCTTTTACCTACATGATAATGCTTAGTGACCGACCAAACTTACACATATCACATACAGGTGTACCTTGTTTTATTACACTTCACTTTATTGGCCTCACAGATGTTGTTGTTGTTGTTGTTTTTTCTTTTTACAAATTGAAGGCAAAATCTTCCAACAGCAAAAAGATCACTACTTTTTTTTTTCTTTTTTTTTTTGCGGGGGTCTGGAGCCAAACCCACAGTAACTCCAAGTTCTGCCTGTAGCAAATCCCAGGCCTGACCTATGGGAGCCCTACGCTTACAAGAACCCTCACTTGGAAGGGGTCCTGATGCTTTTGTCCTGGAGGAAGAGCTGCTGTGATGGTTAAAGTTGACCTTTCTGCCACCAACTCCCTTTCAAAGGACATGGATCCCTTCCCAGGCCCCGCCCCCTTTCTCCATAGGAACCTCACTTTCCCCTCTTTCTTAGGAACAGGTGGAATCATCCCTTTCTCCCAGGAGTCTGTCATCCCCAGGGTGTGGGGAGTGACGGGGAGTTTCCTCACCACTTCTTGCCTACCTCTGGCTGCCTCCTTTGCCCAGCTTCCCACTTCTCCTGGCTTGTCCTGAAATCCACCCTCTTCTACACAGGAGACCTCTGGACTGTTTATATTTTGTTCTGGCCTCGTCATGGACTAGCTGTGTGACCCTACATGAGCATTGGTTCCTCTGGGCCTTAGTTTTCTTGTTTGCAGAAGAAAGGGCAGGTCAGATAGGGTCTATGTGATCAAGCTGTGTTTTGAGGGAGTCCAGTCCAAGATTTGTTTCACACATTGGGTTTTCCTGGTATGGTTGAGCTTGAGCAGAGGGTCTTAGGCTGTAAAAAGGTTTTCCATTCCTTAGCTCCAGGGCCCTTTCTGCCCCAGCTCCCTGTGAGCCAGCGGTGGGATAGGGGCCAGATTCCTTCAGAGCCTCGGCTACTTTCTGCTCACCGTCGGCATGACCAGTGCCCTCTGTTCCTTCTCTAACATGAGTTCCAACTATCCACTGACAGGACTGAGGCACAGGCAAAGATTTGCCTGGCCCACCTTTCAGAGTCTCTTGGCTAGTGAGTACTCTTCTACTCAGTGAGCTTCTGCCACTGCTCCTACACCAGCAAGCATTCTTCTCTTCTGTGAGCTCAGGGAGAAGGCAGATAGG
Source organism: Cynopterus sphinx (assembly GCA_030015415.1). Classification (NCBI taxonomy): domain Eukaryota; kingdom Metazoa; phylum Chordata; class Mammalia; order Chiroptera; family Pteropodidae; genus Cynopterus; species Cynopterus sphinx. The sequence continues at coordinate 39,550,095 of CM057379.1, forward strand.
AAAATTCATTATCACCCCATTTTACAGATGAGGACATTGAGAGGCACAGAAAGATGAAATAAGTTGCCTTGTTCCTGCTCAGGGCCAGGATGAGATGTGGGCCTTGTTTCCTCCTCTATGTTCCTTTTGTTGGCCCCAAAAGGAAACAGTTCTCACAAGTAGCGTCCCACACAAGGGCTTTCACATGAGAAAGGAAAATGTCTCCTAAATTGCAAATGCCAGAAAGATCTAAGCCGCTTAAGATACAGCTGTGAAAAACAGGCACCGCTGGGACAGGCATCTACCAGCTGGGGTGGAGAGATAGTGACTGAAATGAAACTCATTTGCTTATAAAAAAGGGGCATAAATGGTTCCTTCTGTAAGCCAGGGCCAATAAGAGAGGCATTTCCCCATCCCATTGTTTTCATTGTATGCTACTCCTCACTGAACATAAGTTTCAGTGTTCCTAAGCTCACCTCCCCGAAACTGAGAAACACTGCAGAGCAGCCCTCCACAAATCCAGATGTCCTTACAGAATCGAACCTGGAGATATCACGAGGATGCCGTTGTCCCATTTTTAAGTCCCTCCCAGGAAGGGGAGTCACTGCTTTGCTCAGTGACTTCTGAGGTCCTTATTTGGCCTGCCCCATGTAGACATATTCCCAGGGATCAAGACAAATTTCTCATATGTGGCTTTAGCTACTTCCTCCTCAAGGTCTGCGTGTCGAGCCAGCATCCCACCTGGTATTGTGACCAAGCTGTATGTGGAGTCAGGTCCAGATCTTCCCTCTTCTCAGGTCCCTGGTCCTGCTTCTCAGCACATCCCTGAAGGTTATCATGAGACTATTGCAGGAAGGATGCATAGAAACAGTGTGCTTCCCTGCCTGAGGGAAGATAGGGAGAAACTGCTGTAGGGAGTCGGAGGGAAAGGACTCTCTTTGTGGGTGTGATGCATGATAAAGCTGCTTCTCCCCACATCCCTCCAGAGGACCTTGCTCCTCAGGGCCAAGATTTTCAGACTTTTCTTTTCCTTCCCTCACAAACCCCACCTCCTTGAATATACACCCACGGCCTCTCCTTGTTGCCACTGTTCGCTAACCTCCTGATCACGCTGCTCAGACTTTGGTGGCTTTAGCCCCTGCAGTGCTGCCTCCTCTGAGATCACAAATAGGTATGCTCTACTCAGAAGACTTTACTTGAATATCTGTTAGCATCCATTGGGTTATTTGAGAGTTAAACATGTGACCTAACAGCCAGCTATCGTATCTGGAAGTATTTATCTGATGAGGAACCCACCTCACATATACAGACATTCTCTTTTATTGTGGCTATTTCTCTATTTAATTCATTTATGATTTGTGCTTTAGATGTGTACTTTTTCTTTAGTATCTTTCAATTCTTGGATGTTGAGAGAAATGGGTCTAATTACATTTGAGGGTAGATTTTTTTCTTTTGAGTAATAGTCAAAGATTGGATGAAAATAAAACTCATTACAACTCTGGGGTAATGGGCAGTCAAGTTTGCTAATGATCTGTGAAGTTGTATGATTATTTCCAAGATGCTTTTTTTTCTGTCTGTCTGGTTGGAATCATAAACAGCACAGTTGGCTAGCCAGGAATATCAGAAATATGAGTTGATTGTATTTTTCTGTCTCCAGGCCAGTGAGATAGCAGTGTTTGATAGACACATAGCCTATCAGCAGAGTATGTTCTTAGCTAAAGCCATTACATTTTCCACCTGGTCAAGTTTCCTAGCTGAGCCAGTGGAAGCTGATTCGAAGCACTGCATTCCCTGAAAGCCATGGGGTGCTTGTAGACACTGTCCACCAGCATCCAGAGACTGTGTGCAGAGAGGTAGTGGCTCTGACCACCTGGAAGGCTGTGGGGGCTGTGGCTGGCACTTTTCCCAATTTCCCTGTACTGCAAAAAAATATGCAGTCTCTCTCTTAGCTCCATTCCACCAATCTCTCAACTCCTTTGGCAACTAATTACTCAATGACTTGTACTAGAATTTGCACCTTACTCTTGCAAGACCATGCAAGAAAGAGATACATGCAGCTTCCTGACAGGCTAGTTCTCCTTTTCCTCTAATCATCCTTATGCATCCTCCTCCTATAAGAGAGGAGAAGCCAAACAAAACACATTGTTCTGGTCTCCGGAGAACTCAAATCAGGTCGGGGAGGTATGCAGGATTCTACTATAGCATGGTATTTGCTATTTCATTTTATATAGTCAATTATATGTATTTTGTAAACCAGCTTAAATCTTTTTTGAGCTATAGAGTATGTGAATAAATCAATTAAACTATAAGAGTGTGTATGCGTGTATGGGGAGGGTAAGTTTGGTTCCTCAGCACCTCTCTTCTGAATGTCAGCAACATCTCCTCACTACTCTCTTTCTTGCTGAAGAAAGTTTAGCAACGGTATTTTAAGACTTTAAAGGGTAGCAGAATATGCCATCCCAAAATGTGACTGTAGAAATTCAGGACATGCCCCCTCAAAATGTGCCACTTCATTGACATACTGATTATTTTGAGCTGTAGGCACTTGATAAACAGCCAATACAGAGAAAGGCTTGTTTGCCTAAAGGAAGATCCTCCAAAAGGATCGCGGTTGTCATAAACCCCTCCCCAGAGAGTTTCGTCAACCAGGGAGATTGATTCTTGTCACAGGAGAGGAGACTAGAAGTCCACACCATACCCAACAAGCTTTGTCACAAACTATTATACCTCTCATCTATTCTTCTAAGGTCCTATTCATTCTTCCTAAAAATTATTTACTCTTCCCTAAGAGGCTTCCATTTCCCCTTCCCTTTCACTATTAAGGTGGTATTTAAGCCTGAATTCTTAGTCACCTCAATGGGTTACTCATTTCTCCTCGGGTATCTCCCGTGCATCCATGAATTATCCAAGTTAGTAAGCTTCTGTTTGTTCTTCTTTTGTTAATATGTCTTTCAATACAAGGTTTCAGCCAAGAACTCAGAAGAGTAGAAGGAAGATTATCTTTCTTCCCCAACACCTTGCCGATGGATGGAGATAATTCTGAATATGCCTCCAGCAAGAAATATCGAGGACCTTCAAAAAAGAATTCATCACAAGGATGGGGAGAGCCTAGAATGGTGACTTTTGTCCAATATCTGGGCAAAGCCATCATAAAGAGACAACTGGCATTGGTACAGTAGAAGTCTAGGACTTGAAGCCCCATCGACTAGGGCCATTCTGCTTTAGGAACCAAGCACCTGAGAACAAATTAAAGAGCTATAACCCTGGACCCCCAAGCTAGGGACATTCTCAGTGGAGCACACTTGGCCAAGGGTTTACCTGTAGTTGCTTCTCTTGGAGAACCATGTTGGCCAGGCAGGGATCTGGACTATCAGAGTTGTCACCAGAGAAGAGGAAAGGTCTCACTGGGCTTTGGACCGACTGCTGAAATAGTCATATAGAATGTCATTCTAGGAGCAAAATGGGATTGGGTTGCCAAGCATGGCTGAGGGCCCTTCGGTTTGAGGAACACTGATTCACTCCGATAGCAATAGATTCTAGAGTTGTGTCTTTCACCAGCAGCATTCAGCTGCAGAGATACGGGCTCAGAAAAGTGAGCAAAGGCAGTGTTGCCAGATGGCTGTGATGAAAAGACAGAGACTTGGAAATTTAGGGTATCAGGAAGTGCCACTGAATTGATAGGTCATTGAACCTAAACTACACAAGAAGGAAGGAAAGGAAGGAGATGAGAGTAGACTGGTAAAGGCAAAGGGTCCACTTGGGAGTAAATTGTAGCAGGAATGGTTGGATAAGTGAGATGGAAGGAGATGCTCCAATTCCTGTATTTTTGGAAGGAGTTGTTTCAGGTCATAGCTGATCCAGCATAAACAAGTGGAAGGAGTCAGCAGAGGGAGATGGGAGAGGAAGGACTTGGAAATGAGAAGACCAGATGTCAGCTGGGTCAACCATATGAGGTTAAAAGCACCCAAAGTTAAGGCAGGATTTGAAATGGAAGAGACTCGAGCACCAGGTGCCAAAACGATTGGAGATCTGGGAAGTCACCGATGACAGTAACAGGAAAGACAGCAGGTGACACAGCAAAGGGTGGGGAAGAAGTGGTTTCCAAGGGATAGTGTATAACTATGCTTACGATTTGTGCCTGAGTGAAAAATACCAGGTATTCTAAAAATAACAGGCGGCAAGGGGAGCCAGGGCTCATTTAGATTAGGAGGTCTCTCTGGGGAAATGACATTTCACTGGAGAATTAGAGAGTAAATGGGAGTTTATTACCTTGCTCTTGAATGACTCTAAATTGATATTGAAAAATCACCATAGACCTCCAATGTGCAATGAAAAGTTATGCTGGCCCACCTAGTGGAGGGGAGAGCATAGTGCTTCAAAGCCAGCTCTGCCTCTTCCTGGCCAGTTAAGGTAGGAGCTACCCACCCTCTCTGTAGGTCTGTTACGCAGAGTATAGCAGTACTTACCTCATAGGCTTATTATGAAATGCAAATGAGTAAGACATGTACATCACGAAAAACAAATGAGAGGTTCTATGAAGGGGTTAGCTGTTACCATCGTTCATGAGAAAATATTGTTCCTGGAATTGCATCTGAGCACAAATCTTAGCAGGTCTTTCTCTCTGTATTTATTTAATCTTTTCAATAACTCTGTTAGGTAGGTTAACAACAACAAAAAAAGCACAAAGAAGTTTTCTTTTTCTTCCTTCTAAATCAACACTGCCTTAAGCCCTGGCTTAACCTACATTCAGTGGCTACGACAAGGGGCTTTTTGTTAAAATCTGGGGCATTCGGGGGTGGCTTCCTGCCAAACTTCCTTTTAATTTATCAGACTCCCAGCTCTCAGGTGTTCAGGTTCTTATTGCTTCACTTTTTAGGCCAGCAATTGCTGTGGAGGAAGCCATAGTTTCAAGTGTGTGACTAAGAGGAGATGCCCAATGTCACCCAGTGAGACTTCACCCCACCCATCAGACCTCCCAGCTAGTTGCTGGGGTTCTCACATACAGCACCACAGCAGCCAGATGGCCTGCTCCCGGGTGTTGGAGCCATCTTCAAGTGCCTCTGACAGGTTACCATATCTAATCCTAAAACAGGTAAGTTACCTGTGTGGATAATGTCAAAAGGATTCTACCCCACCCTGCACATTACCAGCAAGCTGTGTGAATAAGGCAGCAAATGTTGTCACCACTTTCTTTATTTTTCTCATTAATTTTCATATTCATTTCACCTGGCTATATTTTTGGAGCTCCATAAGCTGATTTGAGTCCTTTTTTGAAATCCTAAGTGTCAACCAGGAAGTACAGGGCCAGAACTAAAGGCTGATGGGGCTGAGACATGCAGGTGGAACCAGGAGAGATGAGGCAGGTACAGTCCTGAACCCTGGCTAGTGTCAGGCGGGGGGAGCACCTTGGCAGGGTCCCCACATACCCCTCCAGGGAAACTAGCAACAGCAGTTGCCTTGCAGAAGTTTTGGTGCCACAGACAGTGGTGGAACAGAGGCAGAATGACAGAGCAGATAACACAGGGTAACCATTCGGATGGTTAGTTTTTGAGATCATATGATATCCTAGGAATACCTGGGAAACATGCTTCAGGGAGAAGTCAGTGGAGCTGGCAGTGGCTCAAACCATTGCAAATTGAGCACTAGAAGTCAACATGGCCTCATTTTGTTCTCAGTGAGAATCCTGATTTCCCTCCTCTTCTGTCTCTTTACCTCCTCCATGGGTTCATCAGATTAACCTTCCTTAAGGCTGTGAGAGAGGAGCTACAGATGGAAGGTAAGGTGAGTAGCCATAAGCTGAAGAAAAATACATTTATCAATAGGCCACCATATGCCAGAAATGTATTCTTCAAGACATCCTTTGTGGTAGGTCTGCTTATTACAGATGAGGACACTGAGGCACAGAAATATTATTTACTTGGCCAAAGTCACACAGCTAGTAAGTGACGAGGCCAGGATATAAACTCAGGTTGGCCTTGTCTCCTTTTCACGTGCTGTGGAGAAATAATTTATTCTTTGGTGCCCAGTCAGTGGTTGGTAGGTGTTTGATGGAGCCAAAATGAGATGCCAGGAGATCACTAGATTTCTGTAAACCTCTTACTATAAACATGCCGGTCTCCTCTAGCCTGCTGCCCAGATGTTGTAGGAACTATGGAAGTAGTCTCTCTCCCTTGGCAGAGAGAGATTCTGCTGATAAGACCACATGAACTCCAGGCAAACCCTCACTCCACGGGAAATCCTTCCCCTACTCCTGGCTCCAGTTTGCTGTACTCAAGCTGAGCTGTCATAAACCTTGTAAAATCAACAGTACCATTCCAGGCAATAAAATGACTCTGCAGAAGATAAGTTTTTGCACTGGAGGTCAGCTAAAGGGTCACATCTAAACCCTCAGCTCAAGCTCGTCAAATCAGTCAGTCCCACTCTGGACATGTCTCTCAGGCCCCTGGGCCTAAGTTCAATATAATGGCCCACAAAGCCTTATGCAATCTGGCACGTGGTCACACACATATACCTTCCCTCTCTGATCCCCTGTCCTATTCTCCTCCCCCTTGCTCACCTGCTCCAACCTCCCTGGCCTCTTGTTTTTCCTTGAATATGCCTGCTGCTGCCTCAAGGCCTTTGCACTCAACTCACCGTTTCCTCTGCCTGAAGTGTTCTTCCTTTCTTCCCCAAAACATCATTGTAGTTTTCTGTGCTAGTTTTGACATATGTTCACAAATTCTTTGATACTTCCCCCTTCAAGGGGTGGAGCCTAATTCCACTCCCCTTGGCTTAATGACTCAATTCTAAGGACTAGGACACAAGCAGAAATGATGTGAGGCTTCATAAAAGGCACTGCAGCTTCTAGCTCATGTGCTCTCTCTCTCAGATCACTTACTCTAGGGAGAGCCAGCTGCCAAGTCATTGGGACAGTCAGGTGACTTTGTGGGTAAGTCTACATGGTAAGAAACTGAGGCCTCCTCCCCACAGCCGTGGGAGTGACTCCCCTTGGAGCCACCTCAGTCAGGTCTTCAGATGATGTAACCCCCGCTTACTGTTTGACTGAGAGACCCTGAGCCAGAACCATTCAACTAAGCTGCTCTCAGATTCTCACCCTCAGAAAGTGAGGGAGAAAATAAGTTTTCGTTGCTTTAAGCTTCTAAATTCGGGGATAATTTGTTATGCAATAATAGTTTATCAATATGCTTGCTTCCTCATTCCCTTCAAGTTTTGCTGCTATGTCATCTTCTCAGAGATGCTTTCCTTTACTACCTTATTGGCATTGAAATCTCCCCAGCACTCTCCAGTTTCTTTCTGTGATTTCTGATTCTCCATAGCACTTAGCTCCTAATACCCTGTATAATTCATGTTTCTTTTACTGTTTTTCTCTTTCTCATTAAAATATAAGTTCCACGTGGGAAAAGGATTTCCTGTTTTGTTTATTGGCTTATGGCCGGAACTCAAATATTTGCCAAATGAATAAACGAATGCTTGCCTTGGCTTAAATGTCTGTATTTATTTCCTGAATTCAAGGTTCACCTATTTTTAAAAGCTTGTTCTGGTGCCATTTTTTAAAGGGTTCTATCTAGGCTTATCTTTTCTTCCTACCACACAGGCTGGAAAAGGCCACTTGGTTTTAGACAATAACAAGGTCATCCAGTCTCTTTCTTAACAATAAGTCTGCTACCACGACAAGCACCTTGAAGGCTGATAGGTGTGTCTTTTATACTTGACCCACGATTGGTTGCCAAGGAATTTATTTTAGTCAAAAGGGCTCCAAAAGCAGTAGGTATTCCAGGTAGAAGCTAATTTGATTGTCCTTGGTGCCAGCACATTGAAGTGGCAGCCCACATTCACTTGGCACCAGAGGGGCAGCTGTATCAACAGGTTCCTTGCAGGTCCACACATGACAGGACCAGAGACAGAGTTTTAAATAGGAGTTAGCATCAGGCCCATGTAGAGACAGCAAATTCTAAAGTCAAGGCCTGAGGTCTTAGAAAGCTCAGTGTCTGCAGCTGTTGTGTAATCACCACTGTTGGTTCTCTGTTCATTAGCTAGGTGTACTTTTAGGCCCTTCCAGAAAGTGGTATATCCTGTCACTTTGACCAGGATTATCTCCACCCTGAACATAGGTTGCTGCAATATCCTTGGGATACAATGCTGTTACAATGATTTAAAAGCCACGTAATAAAAAGCCATGTTCTGAGTTTGTGGCATTGCATGTCCTCTGGACGACAGGTGCATGCAGGAGGAGCAGTGAAGAGTCAGTACATTTGGTTCACATTAACCAGCTGTGGACTCACTTTATGTCTTTGGGCCTCGGTTTCCTCAACTGAAAAATGATTGTTTTTAGCTCTCCTATCCTCTCTGGTTCCAACCTTCTCTGAGACGCTGGAGATACACAGTAAGAGCTACAGGTAAAGCAGGTAACACAGAATCTGGTGGGAACATGGGGTCATGAGGTTTGGATTCTTTATTACAGTCATAACTGGCACTCTTTTGGGGGGTAGAGATTCACAGAGGCCAGGGCAGGCTAACTGTGAAAAAGGCCACATTTGAATGCTGGGGCAAGTTCCCCCAGCAAATTCCAATGCTGGAACTTGTCTCCTATGCCTCTCTGCTGAAGTCCCATCTCCCTACCCAGACCTCCACCTTTTCCCTCTTTGTCTCCCTCTGATTCCTTTTTTGAAGGTTTAAACTTCTCACCTCTGGCAATTAGCTAAAACCCAACTCACTCTGTCAAGGAGAACTACAGTGAACAACTTTATTAGGTATGTACAGTGTTGTTGCTTTCAAAAGGTTAATGCAATTGGAGTTACCTCTTGACTGAGTTTCAAAGTGAACAGGAAGTGGGGAAGAAGTGGCAGGGATGGGGAAGTCCCCGGGGCTCCTGGCGCTCCTTCACGAGCCCTTTACTCACATTTCACAGCACCCTGACCTCTGGTGTGGAAACTGGCACAGTTGGATTCGTGTCACGTGTCACAAGCAGGTTACAAATAGCACAGGGATTAGCAAACCCATCCCGAAACTCCCAGTTCAAGGGCAGGGAAAGTTACCAGTTTAATTCGGGCAAATCATTAGCGATAGAGAACCGAGAAGGGGGTTTTCCGACCCAGGAGGGTGGTGAGCATAAGTGACCCGGCATGGAGTGGGCCAGGGGCCGGCTAGGACCTCCCGTGTGAGCGGCTCGGGTACGGACGACCGTCGCTTCACACTCCGGTGGAGCGCTCTTGTCTGTGACCCGGTGTCTGTGACCCGGTGTCTCCATAACGAGTTCGTCGGGGAGCTCACGGCGGGGGATTGGCTCCAGTGACCCCCCAAGTCACAGTCTGCGAAGCGGCAGGAGGGCCACATGCTCCCCGCGGGGAGATCCTTCCCATTTCGGACTGTGCCCGAGGGCGCGGCGGCGGGGACGCGGGGACCCCATTCCGGCCAGGCCGCGGCCGCGCAGGTAGGGGGCGGACGCTCCCCTCCCGCATCCCGCATCCCGCATCCCCTTCCCCGAGCCCAGGGCCCTCGTCCCGGGGGGAACCGCTCCCTTCCCACCGCCGCGATCCCTGCGCGCGCCACGGGGGGACCTCGGCTCGCCGCCGGGCTCCCTGGGGGCTGCGGACGGGGGGGTGGGTGGGTGCGGCGGTGGCGCCCGCTCCGCGGCTTCCAGGCGCCCACGGTCTGGGGCGTGGAGGCGGCCGCCCCCGCTCTGCGCTCCTGCCCGCCGGTCGCCGCCCGCTGCCGCCGGCCTGCGCGGCCCGGCCCGGTCCGGCCCGGCCCGGCCCTGCCCGGCGAGCCGTCCCGGGCCCGGGCCCTCGGCACCGCCCCCTCCTGCCAATCCGGCGGGGCCGCCCTGCGCGCCCGCACCGCAGGTGGAGGGGTGCGGAGCGCACGGTGCGGGCCCGCGCCCAGCCCGCCGTCCGCGGCCCGCGCTGCCCCCCCAAGCTCTCCCGGGGCCCATCCCGGTGCGGGCGGCGCACGCGGGACGCAGCCCAGGTAAGCGGCTCCGCGCCCCGCGCCGCCCCGCGTCCCCCCCCCCCCGCCTCTGCGCTCCAGGGCGCCGCGCGGCCCCCGCCGGGGCGTCGGGGCGAAAAGCGGCGCCGGCGCCGAGGACCCCGCGCTCACTTGTGCCGGGGGGAGCCTCCCGGGGCGGTTGCGCTCGGGCTCCCTGAGCCCCTCGGCGCTATTTCCCATGGAGACTTTTGCCTCTCGTTGCCCGGGTCCCCAAACGCGCTGGATCTAGTGCTGCCGGTTTGGAAACGTCCTTTGGAAAACCGAGAGAATGTTGGGGAGGCGAATTTGGCTTTGGGGAAATTAAGTGAAGATTGGTGTTTGGGAAAAGGTTTAATTTTCTATCAGTGTAGATGTCTGTGTGTCCGTTTGTGGGTGCATTATCTATCCATCCATCCATCCATCCATCCATCCATCCATCCATCCACCTACCTACCTACCTACCTACCTACCTACCTACCTACCTACCTATCTATCTATCTTAGGGGGCGGGGAGTGAAGGAGGGAGGGGGAGAAAGGGGGAGAGAGAGAGAGAGAGAGAGAGAGAGAGAGAGAGAGAATACCCATACACTGACCAATTACCCAATCACTATTCACTGTTTTGGATCAGGGATTAACAGATATGCCAGTTGCTTAGTCCACTAGTCCATGGAAAAGAAGCTACAATCTAGATTTAGGCTTTCGTTTTCTTTACTAGTATTTGGGAATTTGCCTTTAGACCATTGAAGCCTTGTGACTCACTTCAAAGTTGAAGGTTCCAGGAAAGTCCCGATAGGACTTTGTAGCAGAGAATCACCCTTATCTCTGGAACCAGCAAGGGAGATTACATAATTCAGAAATTTAAAAAATACATTAGTGCAATAAAAGTATTGCACTTTAAGTCTCAGCTTAATTGCATCCTCATAAAGTCTGTCCAAGTTTAAAATGAAAACTTATTTCCCTCCTACATTTCCTTCTTTCTTCAACTTCCTTCTGATTCTATCATACTTTTTCCTAGTATAATACTGGCTGTTTGCTTTCTTTACCTAAATTGACCCTGCTTGGTTCTGAGTTGGGTTTTTCAAGATGGCCTTGGCTTTATAACCTAAGTCTTGAGGCTATATGTGACTATGTAGCCATGGATGCAAATAGCACAAGATATTTTCTCCTTCCTTGAGCAATGAAGATTGTTTTCAGACCTGAGAGCCCAACTTGAAGGGTCCTGGTTAAATATCCCATTCATTAGAGTAAACAAGATAACAAGGTAATAAAGTCAGTCTGTATAAACTAGACAACTCCCTAACATCTGCTCGGGGTACATTTAATATACGACACCCTCGAAGTACAGGGCTTGAGTGAACTTGTAGAAGGTGCTTTCCCACTTGATTTCATTTATATGCTTCTTTCAAAGTCAAATTCTGTTGCTGTTTAGTGCTTTGTAGCTGGCGATTTTATCAACTGCTTATTTTTAACAGCCTAAACCTCCACCACAGAGGAGGGTGAGCGAGAGGCTGCCTGTCTACCTGGGAAACAAGGCTCTACCTGGCCTGCGGTGCCATAATTCCCTGGGCCATCCCAGGCCTAAGCAGCCAGGCCACCAGATTTCAGGCTAAGGCAGCCCCAGACTGTGCCTGTTTGAGAACTCAACAATCACATTTTGACAGAATCAACTTAATTTTTGCCAAACCTGCTGTGTTCCTGAACCTCCTTGCCATTCAGTTAAACTGCTGAACTTGGGTCTCCTGTAGATGCAGTCTTAGAATAAAGCATGGGATGAAAAGTTACTGAGATCTAAAACAGGAAGTGGAAAGTTAGTTACAGAATGAGAATTCACTGACATGGAAATGTTCAAAGCAGCTGGGATGAACTGTGGGATGTGTATAAATCAAAAATAATCCCTTTGGTGCTTCTCTCATTTGCCATTGTCTTGTTTTGCCTGAGGGAGTGATTTTTTAAGACTCAAAACAGGAAAAGCCACACCAGTTACTTTCGTTGTTTGGGTTTTTAATTTAATTTAAAAATTTAAACTTATTTTTCAATTACAGTTGACATTCAATATTATATTAGTTTCACATATACAGCATAGTGGTTAAACATTTATATAACTTACAAAGTGATTCCCCTACAAGTCTAGTACCCCCTGACACCAAACACAGTTTTTACAATATTATTCACTATATTCCCTATGCTGTACTTTACATCCCTGTGAGGGTTTCGTTTTAGGGGTGCATGATAATTGCATATCCTCTTTTTAAATATCTTTATAAAATTAAATATTCAAGAGTTTCTGAATGCCAGTCCTGACTCATAAACCAACTCATTGTTGTATAGTGTATCAATTGGATAAAGTTCTATTCCCTATAATTTCATCCTGGTGTGGCCAGCAAAAGAACAAGGTGGGTTAGGTACACCTATGCCCACTTTAATTTGGTGTTTGGTTATATTTGCAGAGCTACTGAAATCATTGGAGGGAAGAAAACACACCCCACCCCTCTTCAGGAAAGGGGCGTCTTTGGCCATGTCTCCTGCAGCAGCTGAGTCAGATGGGGTCCGGCAAGACAGGCATGTCAGCATGCTCATTTTCTTCCTTTTCATCTTTGGAGCCATCCTGTTGTTTGTGGGAGTCCTGCTCTCCATCTTTGGGTTCCAGACGTGCCAATACGAGACTGTCCCAGATTGCAGTATGGTACTGAAGTTCGCTGGGCCTGTATGTGCAGCGGTTGGGCTTGGGGTTGTGATCCTGGCTCGCTCCCGGGCACTACTTCAGTTCCAGGAGAGGCGCCTGCGAGGCAACCAGGTGGACCCTGACCAAGCCTTCATCTGTGGAGAGAGCCGCCAGTTCGCCCAGTGCCTCATCTTTGGGTTTCTGTTCTTGACCAGTGGCATGCTCATCAGCATACTGGGCATTTGGGTCCCTGGGTGTGGCTCAGACTGGGAGAAAGAACCCCTGAATGAGACAGACACTTCCACCGAGGAGCCCCAGCTCTGTGGATTCCTGTCCTTGCAAATCATGGGACCCTTGATTGTCCTGGTGGGATTGTGTTTCTTCGTGGTTGCCCATGTTAAGAAGAGAAACAACTTGAGTGAGGGCCAGAATGCCTCTGAAAGTGAAGAGAGACAGACCCAGAACACAGAGCCCGTCCAGGTCACTGTAGGTGGGTGTCTGTCATCCCTGTGCTTGCTTATATCACAGTGGCTGTTGCATCACGGAGTTACCCTTGTCTGGCCTAGATATTCTCTCTCATTCTCTCTCTCTCTCTCTCTCTCTCTCTCTCTCTCTCTCTCTCTCTTCCTCCCTCCCTCCCTCTCTCCCTCCCTGACTCCCTCCCTCTCTCTTTCTTTCCCTCTCACACACAAACACAAACACAGCTGTAGAAAGTCCCATAGTAGTAATTTCCCCCCTGCAATTCCTTATATTTTAGCAAAAGCTTTAGTACATTAAATGTGTACCTTGACAGAAGTTACAGAGAAAATTAAGAAGAAAGTGAGAAGAACTTCAAGGATAGCCTGAGAGCTCCTTGTCAGCTGAGGGAAGTGCCAAGTGATCTTTATTTCCTGTCATTCTCACACTGATATGGCACTTTGTGTTACTGGACACCTGGGTTCTCATCCCTGGCTGTCACTGGTTGACTGTCCTTGGTAAGTCCTTAACCTCTCATGGCCTTAGTTTATACAGCTATAAAATGAGCATTACATTTCTAAGATCCCTTCCAGCACTAACATTCTAGAATTTGGAATCTGTTTCAAGTCTATTGGTCTTCTATGTTTTGAGGGGGATTTCTGTTTTCTGTGTTCTTCATTTTCTGTACTTCATCCTTGGCTTCAGGATTGGGGCAAAGTTTGGAACCAGTGGCATAGATGAAGATAAAATGTGACAACACTTGTCACTTCTTTCCGCATGGAATGCCCCGAGATTCCTTTTGGGGCCCTCAGATGCTGCAGAATAGATGGATCACCATTTCCCAGAGTCAGCCCCTCCCACCAAGAACAACATCATTATCTTTAGTCTCAGCTTCACACAACCAAAAAAAAAAAAAAATCCCATAGATCCTCAGTTTTTGCAAATCACTGTTTTGTCCCTGCCCCCCACCCCTGCCCAGTCTTCTACTTTTGAAAGGATAAAGCTCTGAAGCCACAGCCTTGACATCTAAAAGGCGAGGCAAAGAGAATTAGCAGAAACCGTGGAAGGAACAGGGAAAGAGTATGGCATGTGGCAGCAGAGGCCTAAAAGGGTTAAATAGCTTAGTCAGGGCCTTGCTGGGTTGGTAACTGGCAAATGCACCCCGACAGCTTTATAGAATCCTGTCCCTATCTAGGCAAGCGTCAGATCCGCCACCAGTGCAAACCGGTCTCCCTGTGGAGAGACCTCTCTCCATCATTTTTCCCGGCCTGTCATCTGGTGCTTCCAGCTTATCCAAGGCCACCCTTAGACCTCTACCCAGTGGTGCTTGCCACATGTCTAGAATGTTCTGGGCAACTCATGTGGTACATTTTTTTGTACTGGAATTGGAATGCAAATTAGAGCTTGCATCTGGTCGCCAGTTTCTCCTCAAACACAGGAGTGTGTGTTGGAGTGAACAGTAACAACAGAAATGCAAAAACAAACTTTTCTTTGAGTGAGACTTTGTTTTGTAAAGCTTGGGTGAAATGCTGTTAGATAAAAGACTCTACAAGAGCATAAACCACAACTACGGCAATTAACAGTGACAGGCAGTAGGGTAGTTTATTGTCCTTTGTTCAGAGGCTGAAACTTCCTTTGAGGAACAAGGCATTTTATCCAACAGCTAACTTTTGATGAATCGAAATTGTAAGTTAAAAACAAAAAAAGCGTTAAAGCTGTAGATTGCAAAGGAGGTACATTGTCAGCAATTGCTTCACTGAAGTGCTTTAGCTCAGACTTCCTCTGAAATATAGACCCACCATTTTTTAAAATTGTGGCAAAATACATATAACATAAAGTTTACCATTTTAACCATTTTAAAGTGTGCAGTGGCATTAAGTACATTCACAATGTTGTGCAATGGTCACCACTATCCGTTTCCAGAAGATTTTCCATCATCCCAAACGGAAACTTGACATCCATTAGACCCTAACTTCAGTTCTCCTTACCTCCAGCCCCCCAAAACCTCTACCCTCTGTCTCTGTAAATTTAATCAGCTCATTTTTTTTTTATTCTGGAGTTAGCACAGATGTTTTGACCGTTTCTATAGATGGGCCAAATACATAATTAATTTATTTTGCTCTTGCTAATTTGTTTGCATTTCTTACTCATCTATCTTCATCAAAATATTGTCTCCTTAGGTGATGCTGTGATAATATTCCCGCCCCCTCCACCACCTTACTTTCCTGAATCTTCAGCTTCTGCAATAACTCAAAGTCCTGGGGCTAGCGGTGTGCTTCCGGATGAAAATCCACCCTCATATTACAGTATTTTTAATGACAGGTAAGACTTTCTACTAGAACTTCGAGAGTAACATTTTAACATTTTCAGGCTTATACCTGAATTCAGGCCAAATTAGCTTGAAGTCTGTGGTACAGGAGTAAACACTGTCTTTTTTGCTGACATAATGTCAGAATTATTGCCTTAATATTAACAGTAGCTTTCAGGAAACTTTGGGCAGCACATAAGTTAAAAATTACAAAAGTGGTTGTTCCAGGTTAATGTGAAGCGTCCTCCAGGCACCTTTCTGTGCTCATAGCAGGGGTGACCCTCAAGACGTGTAACAACTCATCAGGCAGGCTGCGCACTGAGCAGGGCTCCGGAGGCCCCTGCTTGCTGCTTTAGATCATGGCGGGGTGTGGGAGTGCAAGGGGGCCTCCAACAAGTACAGAGGGTTTTAGTATCTAGTGGAGGTGACTGACTGCATCCTGACCTGACCAAGTTGTCCCCGGGGCCGCAGAGACTTCTCGGATTCATTCAAGAGAAATATAAGCTCCACACCCCCACCTCATGCACCCCATGTGCCACAAATTAGGAGGTGTACCCGGGGTCAGATAAAACAACAGAAATCTGAGTGCTTTTCCTTTAGGCGGATGAATGAAGTTGAAGTTTTCAGAGTGAGAGCAATGGGATCCAAGCAGTAGTTAGTTAGCACAATTCACAGTGGCGAAAGGCTAGAGGTAGCCAGACTGGTTAGGAGGCCAAGTCTCATGGACAGGCCTGCGGTAACAGGACTTTGGAACTGTGATGGTTAGAAAGGGGAGGAGTGTGGGAGGGAAACTGGAGTAGAGATGACAGTGAGGAAAAGCAGAGATCATCGTGTCAGGGGTGAGTGACAAGGACAGTGGAATGTCCCTGACTGAGGAAGAGGTGGGACATGAGCTTGGTATAAGTGAGGAGAAGATGGCTTGTGGTGGAGGGGTAGCTAGATGTGGACCTTTCCAGTAGACTGGAAAGGCTAGATCTTATGAGAGAGTTGAGGTGCTGGAGATGGCACTGTGAACAGGTTGCTGAATCCAGGAGGGCAACAAGTTAAAACCTGTGGAGGATCACAGGAGGGCCAGGTGTGACAGGAAGGAGTTCTGGGAAGTGCCAGGGAGGAGCAGGGCTAGCAAAGGCTCTGGCACGGTCTTGAATGGGAAACCAGGACGTATAGAAAGTGAAAGGATTGCAGGAAAATTTCACAGGACAAAGTAAAAGCTGACTTTTTAGACATTGAGGCATGTATATTTTTGAAAGCAGTGAGAAGCAGGACCTGAGAGACAGTGAGCATGCTGGGGACGGGTGATGCCTTAGCTGGTCATTCGCGTTTTAAGGCACATGTTCTTATGCTTCCAGCTGAGTGGTGAGCTAGAGATCTGACCAGAGGTGGATGTAGGAATTGCCCTGCATGGATGGCATGAGAGGTTAGGCTCTGGACACTTGGAGAATTCTTTCTCTATTATTATTATTATTTATGACGACAGTGCCTGGTCTTCCTAGGTGTTCTCTTGTCCAGGCCCAACCCTGCTTAGCTTCCAAGATCAGACATCGAGCTGGTTCAGGGTGGCATGGCTGTAGACCATGGACCATGGCTCCACTGGGGCGTGAACCCAGGACCTTCTGCATGTAAAGCAGACATGCTAACCACTACTCTATGGAACCACGTCTTCTGTTAGTGACTTTTTCTACTCTTTTCTCCAATGATGGATTTCTCTACATCCTAAAATAAATGTATGCTAACTTAAAAATACTACTCCTGCTGCTAATATGATTTCTGTGTGCCAAAGTCTGGCTTTTCATGTATTATCACTTGTAATTCTTAAAGCCACACAGAAGTTAGGCACTGTTATCATCTCCATTTTACAGATGAGGAAACTGAGACTTAGAGAGGTTAAATAACTTGCCCAGGATCACACACCTAGAAAGCAGCAGAGTGGAAATTCTGATGTAGGTCTGCCGATTGCTAGAGCCCACTCCATTAATTAGTACACCTTTCCACTTCCTTCAAGTTTTTGGTTTAATGATTTAATTTTCTATTTGTGTAAGTTTGTCTACCTTATATTAGCTGCCTCAGAGGACAGAATAGCAGAGAACAGGAACTCCATGTGTGTGTGTGTGCTCTTTTCGGAAAGGATCTATACATTTGTATTCCATGTCTGCTCAATGACAAAGGAAATGACAACAGGAGTCAGACTGTTGTCATTAACATTCAGCTCTAAGAAAAGTAAGGGATAAGGAAGTGAAACATATCTGTAAAAAACAGAATGTGGAAAAAATTCCTCCCTAGATCATTGTTAGTGCTCCCAAGATTTGAAAAGAATCTCCTTAAGGTGTGTTACTCTTTCCCTCTCCTCACTTTCATGCGCTCTGTGTTTAGCAGGACCCCGACTCCTGAGGGCCAAGGCGCAGACTCTGAGAGAGACCGTGTACCCATATATACTATTTCTGGGACTACTTCATCCTCAGAGATCTCAAACACTCTGCATGAACTGCCTCCCAGATACGAAGAAAAAGAACCGTGTGCAGCCGCACCCTTATCTCCCTCTTCTGAGCCTTCGTCACCCTGAACTATGGACTCCAGTTCAATTTTATATAGAATTGATCACTATTTTATTTAATTTGTTTTTTTTTTAATAAAAAATACAATAGCATTGGCTATGTTCTGATTTCCCCGGTGCAGCATCGATATCAGTAACAAACCCTTACATACATGAGAGGGTCAGATACATGAGGCGTTCTGAGCTAAGGATGAAGTAAGGTAGCTTAGCGCTTCAGAGGGTCATTGCAAGGTGAGAAGAGCAGATGTCTCATCATTAGTCATTTTCCCTGCCCTAAAGATAGATTTTGTTGTTGTTGTTATCTCTGATAATCTCGTTATGGGCAAGGTCCTGAGTCACACTTCTAGGTAGTTACAGGGAGGGGGTCAGAAGTTTCTCTTGAGCCCACAGAGTCCTGGTTGCCTTTAGCTCAAAATAATATGCATACCACCAAGGCATGTCCGGGGTGACCAGTGCTGAACCCCAGTTGAAGCTGTTAGTGCTTCAGACCTTGGGAGGGGCTGAGTACCTCTGGCCAGGGAGTAAGCTTGTTCTCTAACTTCTACCTGCTACTCTGGAGGGTGGTGGGATCATTTCTATTGATGGATGAGGAAACGAAGGCTCAGAGAGGCTAATTAACTTATTCAAGGTCACATGCTTCTAAATGGTGAGGTTGGGTTTTGAACTCCTCTAGGTGGTTTCTGAATGCCAGGTGAACATGCCACCACTCAGTGCTGTCAAAGCCCAACCTGAAGGGGTTGTTAATGTTTAGCTTGGTCCATTCTGCTTCCCATGTTCATTGCTTCTGGGGCAGAGAAACCAGATTATTGTTTGTTCTTTCCTTTCCTCTTCTTCTCTTCCTTCTTCTTTCTATTTCTTTCCTTTCATTTTGAAAGAAGGTAATTAAGGTAATTAGGTAATTTACACTGAGGCTCTTCACCAGCTACTGACATTCTCCTTATAGTGAAGTGACACTTTTGGAGAAGAAATTTCTTGGAATACTTCGGTAACTAGATTCCCCTGCAGAGCTCCAGGAAGGTTGTGACTTTCTGTGATACAACGTCCTGGTGCCAAACCCTCTGGACCCCTGACTTTTATTCTTCAAAGGCTCCTGCTGAACAAAAGCCTTTGCATAGTTGGGTATAATAATAAATATTTAATTCTAGATATAAACCTTAAGAAATAACCATTAAGTATTAATAGTTCTATTGGGAGAAACTGATTTTCAGAATACGAAATCTGCAGTTACAGCATTTTTGGTAACAAAATTTGATGTAGCAATTTTTATGCCTTTTACACAAGTCATAATCCCCAGAAAAATCTGTATTATTCAGCAATTCAGCATTTAGGTGCTGGAAAGCAGAACTTAAGATCATTAATGCTCTAAGAGTTTAACTGAAGTAAAAACTGATTTCATGGGCACTGCCACCATAATAAATCAAGGGTAGCAGTCTGTACCAGCAACACCAATCTATTTCTAAATTAAACATTTATTGGATTGAATTGCTCTTAAAATTCTGTGCTTTTTTTCCTGAAAGGTTAATTATTCACATTTTAAAATTAGAATAGAGGACAGATAATTACCACTTCCTTCTGCTGTTATTTGTTTGAAATGATTAAGCTGAAACTTCTAGGTAGAATTAGTTTTAAATCTTCATGAGTTCTCATATATAATCAAGAGCCTTCAATGGCTCTGAATTGGGGTTTCTAACAGAGTATTTTACTTTTATATGGTAACAAAATTAAACAAGTGGTTAGAAACA
This sequence comes from Cynopterus sphinx, assembly GCA_030015415.1. Classification (NCBI taxonomy): domain Eukaryota; kingdom Metazoa; phylum Chordata; class Mammalia; order Chiroptera; family Pteropodidae; genus Cynopterus; species Cynopterus sphinx. The sequence goes on from CM057379.1 coordinate 39,569,756, forward strand.
GGTGTAAGTTTGACCTTCTGGTTAGGGAAATCTGTTTTACTTACACGAGTCTCCACGGTATTCAGCAAAGTGGAGACTGAGGCCACAGCACTGAGAGGGGTCCCTATGTGGAAGGACCTTTATTACAGGACCGAAAGCACATGCCACAGAGCCGGTGTGAGTCATTAGTCACAGAAAGATGCATCCTTTGCCTAACAAAGTTCTGACAGAGGATGACAACTTCTGAAAGCCCACCTGGCGACTGTCACTTCTTTTTCTTTTTTCCTTATATGTGTTAGTTTTTAAAAATCATATAAGGCATACTTTATTTTATTGCACTTTTCAGATATTGGGCATTTTACAAATTGAAGTTTTGTGGCAAAACCCTTTATCAAGCAAGTCTTTGGGCAACATTTTTCCAACAGGCTCAGATGACAGCATTTTTTATCAATAAAGTATTTTTAATTAAGATATGTTCATCTTTTCAGACATAATGCTGTTGCACAATTAATAGGCTGCAGTGTAATGTAAACAGAACTTTTCGATGCACTGGGAAGCCAAAAAATTTGTGTGACTCACTTTATTGCAATAGTCACTTTATTTCAAGAGTCTGGAATTAAACCTGCAATTTCTACAAGGTATGCCTGTAACATAAAATTAACCATTTTAAAGTGGACAGTTTGGTGGCATTTAGAACATTCACATGTTGTACAGTCACCACCTCTAATTCCAAAACATCTTCACCACCCCAACATAAAAAAAAAAAAAATACTCACTAAGCAGCCACTCCACATCCCTCTCCCTTCTACCCCCTGGCAACCACCAATTTGCTTTCTGTCTCTGGGTATTTCTGCTTTTCTGGGTATTCAATGTAAGTAGGATCATACAGCATGTGACCTTTCGTGTCTGCTTCTTTCATTTAGTACAATGTTTCTCAGATATATTCACATTGTAATATGTATCAGTACTTTATTCATTTTTAGAGCTGAATAATAGTCCGTTGTCTGTATATGCCTGTTTTGTTTATTCATTCATCTGTTGATGGCCATTTGGGTTGTACCTGCTTTTTGGCTGTTAGAGGACAGCTGTGAACATTCATGTACAAGTATTTGTTGGAGTATCTATTTCATTTCTTTTGGATATACATCCAGGAATGAAATTGCTGGATCATATGTTAACTTCAGTGAAAGTTTCTGAGGAACCGAAAACTGTTCCACAGAGTTCGCACCATTTCACATTTCCATCAGCAATGTATGCTAGTTCCAATTCTTCCATATCCCACCAATATTTACATTTTTAAAATTATGACTATTACAGCAATCCTAGTTAGTAGGAAGTAGTATCTCACTGTGGTTTTGATTTAATTTTCTCTAATGCCTGGTAATATTGGGAGCCTTTTCATGCGCGTTACTTGCTTTTGAACACCAAACATCACTATCAGCAGCATGAGAAATCTTACTTGAGAATGTTTTCCTACAGTATTGGAAGGTGTGATGCCTTACAGAAAATAGTGATGAGATCCGCAAATTTAGATGGGACTGCCCCCTCAAGGTGAATCGTGCCACCATGCTGCTTCTACACTATGAAAACCCCTTCTTGTGAATTCTTTGTCCTCCCCTGGGGTCAGTTAAGTGGACTAACCCACTCAACCAATCAACGGAAACTAAAGCAATTTTTGATGAGGTAAAGTCCCTTTGGTATTTCTTCAGTTTAGGAGCTAAGTGGAATGGGGCAGACCAAGGGAGGCAGGTTTCAGAGAATGAGAGACGGGGGGGAAGGTATGTGTTTATCTAGTTCCCACCTGAGAAGTTAGAGTGAAGTGGGGCGAGGGGCAGGAGGAGTTAAGGTGACCTCTGTGACGTCTTCAATGCGATGTGACTGTTGATCTTCTGAGAACTGAGGCCATCATTCTAGGGCAGGTGGTAGGAAAAGAATGGAGCCAGAGATAGGAAATCAACCTTGGAAGGTGGCCTTACTCAGCAAAAGAGAGAGATGGTAGGTGGTCTGGCTGGATCTGTGAGGATCCGTGATGATAAGAACTGTGGTAATCATTTAAAAAGTTAAATTGCTGAGTTCCATTCTAGACGGGCCCACGGAATCCAGATCTCCAGGGGGTAATGTGTCTCGTTCAAGGAATCTGGGAAACACTGCCTATGGAGACAACAAAAAGAACCTGCAGAAGCAACACCACCACGTGGGCTAGATTATCTGGGTTATGAGCTCCTTGTAACTTCTGGGTCTTCTGGAGTGTCCCGTTTACACACCCCAGCCTGTGCTAAGGGTCTCTGAGGGGAAGGATGTGAGTTCACAGTCAGCCCCCAGTGTTGATGGGGACTTCACACAGTCTTCCTGTCCCAGTCTTCTAGGCATCTCTATTGGTGATTCCTGTGAGAGCCCCAAGCGAGTGGAGAAACAAAGTCAGGGTCATGTCAGGACTCTCTCACATGGGGAGTCCTCCCGTATTTCAGGACTGGAGGACTTTTGACTCATTTATTAAGGAAGGCATGGTTTTATCCTTGCTTCTTTGTTTTGGAAGAGGTCAAGACTTTTGCATGTCTTCAACTGGAAACACCAGTGACATTTGTCAAGACAAGGCAGAGTGGAAAAAAACATTAGTTAGGTTGAAATGGAAAATGCTTGAGATTACCCAGATGGAGAGTAGTATGATCGTCCCTGCCTTCCTCTCACTGACTCCCAGCTCCTTGTGAACCCAGTTGAGAGAGTTACCGCAGTCGGGGTGGTGGTCTGGGCTCTGCTAGCAGCCGTTCTGGAACCAGGAATCCCTGATCCTTGAGCCTCTGGTATAGGAGCTTCTCCAAAGGAGAAGTTGGAAAGCATACTGTGGGTGGTGGGTGAGCCGGAGGAGAGAAATGCCATCCGACTGTTGGTGGGGAACCACGCATGGCCAGTCTGCTTCATGCCACGAGCCTCCTGGGATCTTGCATACCCAGGATGCCTGGTGTGTCACGCATTCTGCCACTAACTCAAGTACCCCAACAGGAACAAAGTGGAGAATTTGGATGCAGCTTTCTCTAATAAGGAATGCTTTGGGGGTGGGGGAGTCTAGCTGGGTGAAGCATGTGACTGCTTGAAAACACTGTCTGCCCTTTACCTCGCTCAGGAGGGTGCCACAGCCCTCAGGCTGAGGTGGTGCCCGTGCTGGGAGTACAGAGTGACTTCATCCTCTCTGTCTCTGAGGGGGCAGAATGGCAGACCGCAATTCAATGAGGAAGGGAGGTGGGCATTGATTTCACTACTCTGTGTGTTCTGGAGGTTACTTGGGCCTGAGGGAGCTGAAATTTGGGCAGGGTGTGTTAGTGGGGGTAGATGAGCCACCACTGCTGTCACATGCTAAACCATTCATAGGACATTTCCTTAAAGGCCTTTGAACTAGCGAGTAAATCCAGCCTACCAGTACTAATGGGCCAAATGGCTTATTTATTTGAGGTTTTTGCAAAGGAGGAGGCCTATGCCTTCCCTATGAGATTGAGGGGCCAGGACCCAATGTGATGGAAAGGTCCAAGGCCAGCCCCTGCAGGAGCTATGGCTCTTCCTAACTCTAGGTCCTCCCAGTGCCCCAAATCCCAGGAAGTAGCCATTTCCCTGTCTGTCAAGTCTCCAAGGCCTTGCCGGACACTTTCTGAGCTGCTCATGCCTTCCTCCGGCCTTTAGGCATGAAATTGCCTCCAAGTTTCCTTCCTTAGGTTCTGAAACTCTGCTCCTCCCTGTGGTACTTGCAGTGAAGTTGCTAAAAGCCTGCTCTGCTGCTCTGCCTCTTCTCTGTCAGGCTGGAGTTTTCCTCCAGGAGCCTGCGGGGTGGAGTGAAAGCCTGGCTCTCCTAGGCACCTGGGCTGAGTGGCTTCTCTGCTGTTTCTCGTTGACCCCTCCCTGACACTGTGAGAAGCAACACATCATTACAGTTCCTACAAGTAGACTGGCAGCACCTGATGTCCTTCACGAGGCCTATGTCCTTCATGACTGTGCACTGGGAATGGACATCAGCGCCCAGTTATCTGTGACCATAGGTAGGATACTGCATTTTTCCCTTCCTGGCTCATTACTGGAGTGTCCTTCAGCTCTGGAAAGGAACTAGAATTGCAGTCCAGCGCCTATAAAGTTCTCTTTCCATGGTGGGTTGCTGGCTCTGGAATTCTTCTTTTTTTTGAATTATAATTCAGTATTACTCCTAATAAAACTACCAAGTAAAGTAAAAGATTTTTAAAAGTTTTTTAAAACTTTAAAAAGTATCTCACTAAGCACATATATACAATTAGAGTAGTATGTTGAAAGTCATTTAAATAATTCTTTTTCTTTACTTTTATATTACTAATTTAATATATAATTAGGGTCATTTATTACCATTTATATTCAATACTAAGATTAATTTTGTTTTTAATTTAATTACTTAAAAAAATTTTTTTTAATTTTTAATTACAGTTGACATATTAGTTTCTGGTGAAAAACACACTGATTGGACATTTATATAATTTACATTTGATCACCCCAATAAGCCTGATGCCTGTTGAAAGAGCATTCAGCCTAAGAAAAAGTCTACAGAGTTTATTTGAGGTCCCTCTCACTCTCTGCCTTTGAGAGGAGACCACACTCTGCTTGTGGAGTGCTATCCCTTTTCTAATAAACTTTCCTCTTGACTCTAAAAAAAAAAGTTTATTGGAGCCTAACTGTTGACAATTGCGGGGAAGCAAAATCTCAGTGGACTGAGAAAATTCTCTGGAGAATGGCAGCTCTGCAGCTTATTTTATACACTAGAGTCAAAGGAGGGATTGTAAGGAAAGTTATATGAAATTCATTGGTGGCAGGGAGGAAAAAAAGCAGGGAGATCTCTGAGACTGGATAAAAAGTAAAAGAGACAGACATATACTGTTTTTTATATTGGTGGGTACAGGATAGTTAATATTTATCGCATGTAGAGATGGTACGCAGGGAGCAGGATAACAATATGGTCTCTGGTTCTGCTGGTTGTGCTTTCTTAGGGGGTCTGGAAAAGAAGATGACTCTGACATTTCAAAGGTAAGTTATCTTAGATGCACAAAGACAATAGACAATTTCAAAGTTAACGACTGACCTTTGTCAAGGAATCTATAGGTCTAGGATGTTACTACCCTCCATGACCTGCTTTTAGTTAGAAATTTTTACATTCAAACAACCCTGTGTGATTACTTTGGTCTCTGGGTTTGTGAGGCCCAACACGTGAGCCTCCCCGGAGCTTGTCCAATTTAGTATGTGGCCCTTTTTTCCTCCACAAACATACTTATTACAATATAATGACTATATTCCCTGTGCTATACTTTATATCCCTGCGACTGTTTTCACGACTGGTAACTTGTACATCTACATCCCTTCCCCCTTTTATCCCCATCTTCCAACCCTCCTCTAATCTGGCAATCATCAGTTTTGTTTTCTGTACCTACGAGTTTGCTTCTGTTGTTTATTTTGTTTTTTAGATTCTACATGTAAGTGAGATCATATGGTATTTGTCTTTCTCTGTCTGACTTGCTTCACTTAGCATAACACCCTCTAGGTCCATGCATGTTGCAAATAGCAAGATTTCACTCTTTTTATGGCTGAGTAATATTCCATTGCACATATGGACCATATCTTCTTTACTCATTTATTGATGGGCACTTAGGTTGCTTTCCTATCTTAGCCATTATAAATGATTCTGCAATGACCATAAGGATGCATATGTCTTTTCAAATTAGTGTTTTTGGTTTCTTCAGATAAATACACAGAAGTGGAAGTGTCATGTTCTTCTTTGTCGCTTGTTATATAGCTTTTGTTTTAAAGTCCTTTTTGTCTGATATACATGTTGCTAACTCAGGGTTTTTTTTTTTCCATTTTCATGAGACACCTTTTTCCATCTCTTTACTTTCAGTCTCTGTGCACCTTTCTATTTAAAGTGGGTCTCTTGTAGGTAGCATATGTATGAGTCTTATTCTCTTATCTTTTTAGCTACCCTATGTCTTTTGATTGGAGCATTTAATCCATGTGTTCAAAGAATTAATAGATATGTAGTTGTCATTTCATTATTCATATTTTTGATCTTTTTTCTTCTTAAAGAAATCTCTTTAATATTTCTTATAATACTGGTTTGGTGGTGACAAATTCCTTTAGCTTTTTATTGTCTGAGAAGCCATTTATCTGTCTTTTGATTCTAAACAATAGCCTTGCTGGGTAGAATATTCTTGGTTATAAATCCTTGCTTTTCATCACTTTAAATATTTTGTGCCAGTTCCTCCCGGCCTGCAAAATTTCTGAGATATCAGCTGACAGTCTTATGGAAGCTCACTTATAGGTAAATAACTGCCTTTCTCTTGCTGCTTTTAAGATTATCTGTCTTTAATCTTTGGCATTTTAATTGTGTGCCCTGGTGTAGGACTCTGTGCTTCCTAGGCTTGTATGTCTATTTCTTTCACCAGATTAGGGAAATTTTCCAACATTCTTTCTTTAAATAGGCTTCAGTTCCTTGCTCTCTCTCTTCTCCTTCTGGTACCTCTAGGATGCAAGAGCTGGTACACTTCGATGTTGTCTCAGAGGTCCCTTAAATTATCCTTATTTTTTGGATTCTTTTCTTTTTCTCTGTTCTGATTGGGTGCTTTCTGCTACTTTTTGTTCCAAATCCTGATTTGATCCTCTGCTTCATCTGATCTACTGTTAACTTCCTCTAATGTATTCTTCATTTCAGTTATTGTAGTCCTGATTTCTGACTGGTTCTTTATGTTTTCTATTTCCATCTTTATGTTTCCTATCTCGTTAAAGTTCTCACTGAGTTTGTCTACTCCTAAGTTCATTGAGCATCTTTATAACTGGTGCTTTGAACTCTACATCTGGTAGAATGTTCATCTCCATTTTGTCTAGTTCTTTTTCTACAGTTTTGTTCTATTCTTTCATTTAGGACATGTATCTTTGTCTTCTCATTTTGGCTAACTTCCTGCCTTTGCTTTTATGTACTAAATAGATCTACTATGTCTCCCAGTCTTGGTAGTGCGGACTTATGTAGTCCTGCGGGGCCCAGTGAGCAGTCTCCCTGGTTACCCGAGGTGTGTCCCTTGTGTGGGTCGTGTGTGCCCTCCCGTGTAATTGAGCCTTGATTGCTGCTGGCATGTCAATGGGGAGGACTGACCCTCTGGCTGATTGGCTGTGAGGACCAGCAATGACTACAGCAGAGGAGCTGATGTATAGGGGCTAACTCCATTAATCAGGATTCGCTTAAGCAGAGCTCCGGTGCCTGCCAAGTCTGCCATTTGGGTGTATCATTTGTGAAGGTGGTTGGGTGGTACTCTGGTGTGATTTGAAGCTGGCCACTGGGTGTGTTGGTTCTGGGGCCTCTTGTGCAGGCCAAGGTCAGCTGTTGCCTATGCCCAGCCCAGGGATACCTAGTATGAGCTACAAAGTGATCTATAGATGGTTGCCACTAGTGTTGGGTTTGGGGCTGCTTAGCAAGATGTATGGGGCATGCTGAGGCCAGACACTGCTTGTTTGGGGGTTGGGAACCTTTGAGAGATTTTAGGAAAGTCTGTAGCACAAGCCCAGACAGGTTGTTTGGATGGAAAAACCACTGGAAGAAACTTGGGTGGGTCCACAGATATGGTGGGACTCAGGGAATCACCAGGGTAAGGCTATACATAATATATAATATACTTATATGTAGTATAGCATATACTGTACTAATAGTTAGTATATACTATATTAATAGTATAATATATCGTATATATAAGTATATACTAATACACACAAATACTACTATATGCTGCTCTGTGCCTTGCTTTTTTCATCTAATAATATCTCTTGGCATTCACTCCTTAGAGATCTTTCACATTTTTTTTTTTTTTGCATAGCTACATAGTATTCCACTCTGCGAATATACCGTAGTATTCAACCATTCCTCTAATTATGGACATTTAGGCTGTTTCTAATCTTTTAATATTATAATGTCATGACAAATACTTTGTGCTTATGTTGTTTTGATTTGAGAAGGGGTAACTTCAGTACATACTTCTAGAGTGACATCACTACTTTAAGGTAAATGCATATGTAATTTTGTTACATATTGCCAAGTTTTCCTCGATAAGGTATGCATTCTTATTGGTGGCATATACAAGTAACTATTCCCTCACAGCTTCAGCAATAGAGTATGTTATCCAAACTCAGCTTTTGGATTTTTGCCAGACTGATAGGCAAGAGATCATATGTCAGAGCAATTTTAATCTATATTTCTCTAACTATGAGTAAGACTGGAGTCTTTTGAATCTTCTTTTCTGTAACTATGTTTATATTCTTTGCCCATTATTTACTGGATTGTAATCTAATTTTAAAAATTAACCTAATTTTTCTCAATGCACATAAAGTCATTTTTCATGTGTTCCTACCAGGGAGATATAAAATACAAAATTAAACCAACAAGGAAACATCACAATGCTGTGCTTTGCTCCCTCACCTTCCTACTCACTCTAAACAAAAAGTATTGGTGTTCCCTTAAATGTTAATATTTCTTTATAGGCCCTGTTGAGTTGACTGGACTATTTTGGCACCAAAGCATTGTTTTATAATTTTTCAAAATCACAGCTGGTCAGCTGGATTTGTCAGAACGTGGTGTTAATGAATCAAAGTTGACACCATTGATTCCCCTGTGTGCTGTTGGCTCTACACTGAGTAAAGCTTTTCCCCAGACAGAAATGTGGCTGTGGTTGCCTTGAAGAAACAGTCTGTGGGTAAGAAAAGGGCAATGGTGTCATCTCCAAACACAGTTCACCTAGGGTCGGGTGCTCCAACTCCTGATTCTTTGGAGGTCTGGTGTAGGTTTCTGCTTGGGAATTTCACTGTGAGATCAGCAGTCCGTTGAGAAAGATACATGTATCAAACAGGAAAGCCCACAGAGCCCTGCATGATGTTGCCCTTAAACAGAGTGGCAGATGAGGCTCACTGATGCCTCCCAGCAGTAGTCCTAAAACTATGCCCAAAGTCCCTCTATTAGTTACCTACTACTGCATAACAAATATCCCAAAAAGAAGAGCTAAAACAACAATAAACATATGAACTCACATGTTTCAGAAATTTAGGAGCAGCTCTGTTGGATTGTTCTGGTTTATGATCTCTTATGAAGTTGCGGTTCTCTGGCTTGACTTGATGGGGGCTGGAGAGCCCACTTCCAGGATGGTCACTCACAGCGCTGGCAAATTGATGCTGGCTGTTGGCAGGAGGCTTCAGTTCCTTTCCACAGGGACAGCCACAGGGCTGCTTGAGTCTTCACAACATGATGCCTGGATTCCCTCAGAGCAAGAGATGTAAGAGGAAGCAAGGGGAAACCTGCAAAACTTTTTAGGATCTAGTCTTGAAGGCACACATCATCATTTGTGCCCCATCTATTTGCTGGAAGCGAGTCACTAAATTTGGCCCACACTCAAGGGAAGAGGAACTTATTTCTACCTTTTGAAGGGAGGTATGTCGAATAATTTATGAACACGTTTGAAGATCACCATAGTCTCTGAGGCCAGGATGCTTTTTCTCTTATATCTAAAGGGCTGCTTGACTCCTGGGTTGTAAGGCAGGTCTACCTCTCTGGTAGGCACAACAGGAAATCAGAAGATGCAGCCTCCTTCCAGGTGATAGCTTTTCCCCTTAGGAATTGACTTTCATCACATCTGCTTTCCTTTGACCCTATTGTATACAGTGTATACAGAATGAATTAAAATTCAGATTTCTGGAACTCATCACGAGATCCGATTTCATTGGATCTGAAGGGCCAGTGAAGCTGCATTTTTACAACTTTTCCAAATAAAGTGAGCCCTTTGACCGTGGTCCAGAAATACAGAGTGAGGCGCTGGCTTTTCTGTCCTCAATAGTTCCACCCCACCCCACTGAGGGCAGGTTAGACCACATCACTGTATCTCTTAGAGCTCTTAGCACTGCAGATGGCAGAAGGAATGATGAAAGATGGGCGGGGGAGTGAATAAGACTGATTGAAGTGCAGTTGTCCTGACTTTGATGATGCTTTTCAAAAGTTAATATATCTAACATTACCTAACACATTATTCTTGCCCCAAAATATTTAACCTGACTTTCCTGCAGCTACTTAACCTAATTAACAGCTTATAGACAATACAGAGGATGAAGGAATACCTTACACAATACCTTGAGAAAATTATTATATGAATCTAGAATTTGGGGAATTCAATATGATGACGGGCTTGGATTCTCAAAAGAGTCTATGTCATAGGGGAAACAGACGAAGGTTATCTTCTAGATCAAGGATCACCAAACTATGACCTGCAGGTCTGTTGTCTATTTTAGTAAATAAAATTTTATTGGAACACAGTCATGCTTATTAAGCTTACCTATTATTTGTTGCTTTTGTCCTATGATGATATAATTGAGAGAAGACCAACAGAAAACCTGTGGTCTGCAAACCTGAAGTTTTTACTGTCTTGACCTTTCAGAAAAAGTTTGCTGACCCCTGCTCTAAAATAAAAGAGGCCAATGACTCTTCTGCTTTCATCAGTGGTAGAATAAGTAGTGCTAACTAGTCATTCTGCCATATGTGATCAGAACATGGAATAAAATATATTAAATAATTGTTTTCAGACATAAAATAGTTGGCAGCACAGAGATGGACCTTCTGAGAGAAAGGAAACAAACAAGGTGAGCCTTACAATCATCCAGGCTTTCCCCCAGACAGAATACAGAGGTCTCGCTGAGCTGACGAGACAGATATTGGACTGTGGGGAGGCTGAGGCAGCTGTGATTTGCAGGGCAGAACATTTTAGAGGAAGAAACTATACAGAGAGGCGTTCCAGGCCATGGTGTTTTGGTGAGTGTTTTGGCTAAATAAAAAGTTCTGCATATGTAGGGGTGGACCTGACAAGTTCAATAAAAAAATATCAACTCCAGGCTTTCGGTCAAGGTGGTGGAATATGTAAACACTGTGCCTGCCTCCTCTCAAGACCACATCAAAATTACAAACTATAGAATGGCCATAACTGGGAGCCACCTGAAGTCTAGCTAAACAGAAGTCCTACAGCTGGGGACACACAGAAGAGGCCACTCGAGACTAAATATTGTATGCCAACTATAATGAAAACATTTTAAAAATTATTAAAATCCTAGAAGAAAGAAAGAAAGAAAGAAAGAAAGAAAGAAAGAAAGAAAGAAAGAAAGAAGGAAGGAAGGAAGGAAGGAAGGAAGGAAGGAAGGAAGGAAGGAAGGAAGGAAGGAAGGAAGGAAAGCTCCTGGAGCTTACACAGAGTTGGGAGATGCTTGAGTTTTGATCATCCAGTAGAAAAAGCCCTCACTGAACACTGAGGGCTTTGAATAGACTACCAGAAAAGCTACGCCTCAGGATCAGGGCTGATCAAGCTACTCTAGATCAACCTCAATACAGCTTAAAAACAAGTCTTGAAAAATATCAAGTTAATCCACATATAAATTAACAGCCTATGAAAATAAACTCCAAAAATCTTGAAAGGAAGGCAACATAGATGTCTTTGACTTTTGATTACAAGTTTACCGAGTGGTTTTTTTTTGTTGTTGTTTTTTGTTTTTGTTTTGTTTTTACCACAATAGATTTTGATTTTGTAAAATGCTTTTTGTGCATGTGTTAACGTTTAGCTAGCATCATACTTTTTGGTAAAAGACTGAATATTTTCCCCTAAACTCCTAGACAACAAAAGAAGTTTTTTTTCACCATTTCTAGTCAATATTTGGCTTTGGTCCTAGCCAGTGCAAAAAGGCAAGGGGAAAAAAAAAAAAGAAATCAAAGCATACATATTGGAAAGGAAGAAATAAAATCCTAAGGATGCTACAAAAAAGCTACTAAAACCAAAAAGTGACTCTCACAAGAATGTAGAACACCAGGTCAATACATATAAATCAATTGTATGTCTATGTTCAGCACAAACAATTGGAAAATGAAATACTATTTATAATATTAAAAAATTAACATTTTCAGATAAATTATATATATGTATGTGTGTGTATATATGTGTGTGTGTGTGTATACATATATACATATACATAGATAGATATGAACCATGTACTGAAAACTACAAAATGTTGTTGACAGAAATTAAGCTCCAAGTGAATAGACAAATTTACCACATTTAGGGATTAGAAGAATCAATATTGTTAAAATGTCAGTTCTCCCCAACAGATTTATAGATTCAATGCAATTCCAGTCAAAATTTCAACTGGCATTTAAAAAATACAAAATGGGAAGCTTATTATTAGATGATTATGAAATTAATATAAAAATATAAGAAAAAGAAAGCTCAAAATAATTTTGGAAAAGAATAACGAATTTGGAGGACTTACATGTAGCTTTCAAGACCTACCATAAAACTACAGCAATCAAGATGTGTGATTCTGTCATTGAATAGACAAGGGGCCAGAACGAAGTCCAGAAATAGATTTATACACATGGTCTATTGATTTTTAACAAAGATGCCAAGGTAATTTAATAGGAAAAAAATTATCTTTTCTACGAATGGTTCTAGAACAACTGGATATACATATTAAAAACATCTTAACTCCTATCTCACACTATATATAAAAATGAACTCTTAATGAATTATAGGTCTATATGTAAAAGCTAAAATAAAAAAATCTAGAATAAAACATAGAAGATAATCTTTCTAACCTTGGAGTGGGCAAAGATGTCTTACAAAGGACATATAAAAGCACCAATTTTAAAAGAAAATATTGATAAATTAAACTTCATCGAAATGAAAACTTTACTCTTCAACACTATTTAAGAAAATGAAAAGCCAAGTCACTGGTTAGAAGAATATATTTGTGATACATAAACTTGGCAAAGAACTTGTGTACAAGTCAATAATAAAAGACAACTTAATTCTTAAAAGGGCAAATATTTGAACAGACACAACACAAAAAGAATATATATATTCAACTGTACATATACGCAATAAACATAGTAGTTGTTGTAAAACACCTCTAGTTTTCAGATACATCAAAATAAGATGACACTGAGATACATCTACATGCCCAGTAAAAGGGCAAAAAGTAAAAGGATTGATAATATTAAGCATTAGTGAGGGTGTGAAGAAACTAGAATTCTCATATGTTCCTCTTAAGAGTGTAAAATGTTACGGTTTAGAAAAGAGTTTCTTATGAATATACACTTATTATATGATCCAGCAATTCTATTTCTAGATCTTCCCAAGAGAAATAAAAAACGTATGTGCACAAAAAGAGTTGTACTAATCATAATAGCTTGAAACCAGAAATGGTCCAGATGTTTATCAGTGGGTGAATAGATAAACAAACTAGGATAGCCATACAGCGGAATATTACTCAGCCACAAAAAGGAACAAACTACTCACATATGCAACAATATGGCTGAATCTCAAAGATACTATGCTGAGCAAAGAAAGCCAGATGCAAAAGAATATTATAATTCATATAATATAATATAATATAATATAATATAATAAACTATATTATTAGATTTATAAAGTTCTTAACCAGGCAAGTAAACTGTCTATGGATAGCTTTGTAAAAATTAGGTCGGTGGTGGCCTGGGACAGGGAGTGAAGGAGAAATTAATTGCAAAGGCAGCATGAGGGAATATCTTCTGTTTTGATTGAGGTGGTTGTTGTAAAAGTATATGTAGATTAAAACTCATCAAACTGCATTTTTAAAATAGATTAAAACAGAATGTTAATTTTACTTTAGTAAAAAATATTTTTTTAATTGACCTAAGAGAGATAATAACCAAATGCAATGCGTGAATCCCACTCGCAGCCTGACTTGGTGAAAACAAAGCTATCACAGATAGTCTTAGGATGACTGGGAAATCTGAATATGGCCTGGCTACTAGGAGGAAATGATTCCTCAGTCTTTGGGGTGATAATGCTACTGTGGTAGAAGCATGTCTTTATTCTTAGGAGATGTGTGCTGAAGTATTTAGAACAGAAATGGCATCGTGTCTGGAACTTACTTTCAATTGGTTTATTAAGAACAAAGATATGTACACAAATGCACATGGAGATGAAACAAATCTGGCAGATATTAATAACTGTCGAACAAAGTAGGGTATATAGATTTTCTTTGTACTTTCAATGTTTCTGACTTTTCAACATTTCTCAGTAGTGGTGGTGGTGGTGATGGTAGTAGTAGTAGTAGTAGTAGTAGTAGTAGTAGTAGTAGTAGTAGTAATAGTAATTATTATTATTATTATTATTATTATTATTATTGGGGGAAGAGAAGTTAATGTTGAGGTGTTATGGCTTATCCTAAAGTCTACAGATTCTCCCTTAGAAGAGGACACTTATGAAGATGTAACTAATGTTATAATTTTCTCCAAATTCTTCTGAGTGTGTGCTATTGAACAGAATCCCAAGAAAAAGAAACATTACCTGGTTGCAGCTCTGCTGAACTTCTGGCCCCTTGGCTGCTCACTGGGGCAGGAAGGGTCTCAAACCCCATTCTGACAGGAACACCAGGGCTGGGGCACTTCTCTGCTGCCCTTGGTAGGAGGGAGGTGAATGGTTAACTAGTTACCCACTTTGCATTGCTGAAGCAGTCTCAGCCTGCCTGGTAGCTCCCTGGCTGAATACTTGCCAGCCAAGCTAAAGGTCTCGAGGCAAGGGCACAGGACAAACAAGGCCCAGGTGGCCCTGTTTGCTAAAGAGTGAAAAACCAGGTTTATGAGGGCACCTCAAGGTCAAAAGGCCACATTTTTTGCATAAAAATGTTTCTCCTCAGAGCTCAAACCCCACCTCCCACCCCCATACCAAAGCTTGGAGCAGGTGAGGTCTTGGAGTTAAAGAAGGAAAGGTAAGCAATCTAAAGCTCTTCCTCTGGAAGGGGCGGGGCCAGTAGAGACTTAGGGTATGAGCCAGGAGGGAGGTGCAGTGAAATCTGCACTTTGATAGGGGAGAGAACCGAGTTCAAGACTCAGGTGTGGTAGGCCACACGAGATGCTACAGAAATGTCCCTGAGGTTACGGGCTCAGCAAAAGTTCACCAGATATGGCTGTGCATGGTCTTGGGGATCAGGGCCAGAGTAGGTTCTTGGGGAAAGGTGGGAGGGCTTAGGGGTTGCCCAAGAGGGGAGGAAATGAAGGCACAAGTGCAAACTATTTTTTCAGGAAGTTCGGTACAACACTGTGATGGCTGTGGAGGAGGGTGTGAAGCAGGGAAGGGAGAAGAGGGTTTTTCGCGTCTGGAGACCTGAATGTGCTCCAGACTAAGTGGAAAGGCTAGGACAGAGGAGACAGGGTAGTTAAGAGAGAAAAGAGGAGATGAGGTCATAATCCACACAAAGGGTCATTTAGCAAGAAGATAGAGTGAAGGAAAGAGGGGAGCAAAGAGATGGTGGCGTTTTGAAATCCCGAGTAAGACACCAGTGTCACCAGCTGGTTTTTCCACTACACATTCTACTTTCCCATCTTTAGAAATGAGAATGACTGTAGTTAATATACTGTATTGTATATTTTAAAGTTGCTAAGAGAGTTAATCTTAAAAGTTCT
This sequence comes from Cynopterus sphinx, assembly GCA_030015415.1. NCBI lineage: Eukaryota > Metazoa > Chordata > Mammalia > Chiroptera > Pteropodidae > Cynopterus > Cynopterus sphinx. The sequence continues at coordinate 39,585,240 of CM057379.1, forward strand.
CATCATGAGAAAAAATATTTTGTAACTATATATGGTGACGGATGTTAACTGGACTTACTGTGGTGATCATTTTGCAATATACACAAATATTAAGTCATTCTGTCATACACCTGAAACTAATATAATGTTATATCAATTATACTGCAGTTAAACAAAGAAAAAATGAGGACCTCATTTTACGTGTAGATCTAGGCCTACTTCTAACCGTGGTTAATTTAGGAAGAAAGTCAAAGGAAGAGAAAAATCAAGAAATGAACAGATGTGTGGGAAGTCTAAAATGATGGGGAAAGTCAAGTCATGGAGCGATTGAAAGGGATGGGGAAAGTGGCCATGCAGAGAAAGATATAAGGAAGAAATCACGTAAAAACCCACCAAGAGATGGTTAGGTCAGGGTGTCCCCCTGAGTGAATCACTGACTTTCATAGGATAACACCCTGCTCTATTGTCTTTAGTTTATTGCTTCTGCTTTCTTGCACTTCTAGGGAAAAGTCACAGGGCCTGTAGCCATAATAGCCAGCTCAGGCATTTTCGTCTTACACATCTGTTTTAAAAATGTTTCTAACTTGATTGGGATCCATTTTTGTTGAGAAGAGACTGGCAAAGTAGGTAAATCAAATGTTGTTTTATAATCATTAATTGACCCCCTCCAAGTGCAGAGCACTGTCTACGTGCCCACGCAGATATAAAAACGAATAAAAGAGGCTCTTCCCTGAGGGAAAATGGTTCGGGACACAGTCTGTGAAGTGGGCTGCAGATGTGAGCCTGCTCTCAGGGAGTGGCAGGCAGGCTCAGAGGCGGAGTCTAAGCTACTGTAGGTGTGGGGCTCAGGGGTAGCGATTACCTGGGGCTATAAATTAGATACCATACTTGGGTTTTTCTACCTGAAAATGGTGCCACCTTAAAGCTAAAGAGGCCAAAAAGGGCTCTTGTCATTCCTATGGCCATTTACCATTAGTAGGTCCCTGTGGTGGCTGCCATAGGCAACAATGAATGGTTTTGCTATAATAGTTTGGAACTATAACAGGGCTTCCCTCCAGAAATACACAAATAAGGGAGGTAATACCGCCTTCAGAGACTTGAACCTAAAAACAAACAACAACAAAAAAAACCTCAACACTAATTGGACAGAAAAGAGATAAGCAAATTTGTTATAGGAGACAGGACAGCCTTTAGGCACTCCAGAGAACAGACCCGAGTCCCCAGGAGTGTGTGCCTTTTACACGCTGTTCCCCCTTTAGTTGTGCACTTACCTGCACCCTCTAGCAACCAAAATGCTACCATTTTTAGAGACGCAGTTGAAATGCTATAACCCCATGTACCTTTCTTTTCTGATCCTCTCATTCAAAATCAGGACTCCTTTCCCGACACTCTAAAAGTGTGTGTTTAACTTTGATGTCATTCATATTTTATTCTGTCTTGCATTAGAGTTTGTGAATTACACATAAGTCCTCCCTTCTTCAATATAAACTCCTTGATCGTAGAAATCAGGTCTTATTCCACACTTCATGCATATTACGGGTCAATACATGTTAAATGAAAGATTGAATGAATGAATGAATGAATGAACAAATGAATATGCATTGAAAGGTCTGGAAGTCAATACCAGCGCAGCATATCACTAGAAAGAATACACATAAAATCACACATAAATTTCCATTGAGAGCCAGAATCATTATTTACTTACCCGGGGAGAATTCTGTCCTGTGTTGGGATGGCCAGAAATAGCCTTAGATGGGGGACTCTTGTCCACGCGATATGTTGAGGAAGTGCTCTCAAGAGAAAAGTCATGAGGAAAAAAAACAGGTGAGTTGAGGGACAAGGGAAGTTAAGGAAGGATGCATCTCAGCTGGAGAGAGCAGTGTCAGCCCGATCCCACAGGCCACTGAGTCGATACTCTGTGAAGCAAAGAGCCTGGTCTTTTGCATCCCAACATCTCCTTGACTTTGCCTGGAGGTTGCCTTGGGGTGGGTGTAATCCTCTGGGAGAGAAGGCTCCCGCTGGCCGAGGGCAGTGCTCTCAATTAGGAGCAGCTGTGAGTCATTAGCAGCCTAACTGGAGCGTGGGTGCCAGAGCGCGGTTAAGGAAATCTGGGCAGAGGCTCTCAGTCCATTTATTTTTTATTTTTATTTTTTAAATTATTTTATTATTATTTTTTATGCCTATAGCACCTGGTCTTCCTAGGTGGTCTCCCATTCGAATACTAACCAGGCCTAACCCTGCTTAGCTTTTGCGATCAGACCTTGGGCTTGTTCAGGGTGGCGTGGCCACAGACCATGAACTGCGGCTTCACTGGGGCATAAACCCAGGACCTTCTGGGTGTAAAGCAGACGTGTTAACTGCTACACTATGGAACCACGTCCTTTCAGTCCATTTAGAGTTCATCTCTAATGGTCCACAGACACTCCCTTCCCCTAGTCTCCCTTTCTCTTCTTTTTCCTCCTTCTCAGCCAGCTCTTATAGGGTCCCAGTTGTAACCCAAAGTGTACAGTTCAGTGTCATTAAGTCTATTCACATCGTTGTGCAACCATCACCACCAGCCATCTGAGAACTCTGCTCATTTCTTTGATGGGCATGACCCAGAAGTGGCATACATCATTCCACCCCCTGTTAACCAGAGATTAGTCACATGGCTACACCTATCTGGAAGGGAGTTTGGGATTAAATGTATTCTCTACCCAGACAACTATGTGCCCAACTGAAACATGGAACTTTCTTTGTTAAAGGAAAACGTGCAGCCCTGAGGCCCCCACTCTACTGTTCATTCTCTAAAGGGTTCTGTCCCTTTGCCCGTTCATACAGTCTTGTGTTTGGTCTATTGTCAGTATGATCTTGTGTCTGCCAGCATCAGGGCTGGCTGCCTGGGGTTCTCATGCATAGAAAACACAGAAAGCAGCTGCTTTTAATTGTTGGTGGTGGGCCATGCATGATCTTGAAAGGCTGAGTTGGGATCAATGCTTGTAAATAAAAATAATTTTTTAAACTTATTTGAAATACATATGTAAAGAATATTTTTATAAATTATTTGGCGAAACAAATAATTGTTTTTCGGGTATCGGCCACTCGAATCTGTCTTTCATGCAAATGTAGAGTCTCATTCCTAGCTTGATGTGGGGCTGCCTACTGCACTGAGCTGGGTCCTTTCGGCTCTGCTGTAATAGCCATGGCTCTGAGGAAAGATCAGACCACAGGTTTTATCGCCTCTTCAAAGCCAGCTGCTCCTGGTGTCTATTGATGTATAAAAATCAGCCCCAAATGTAGTGGCTTAAAGAACAACAATCATTTTATTAACTCTTATGAACTATGGGTCTATGTTTTAGGAATTAAGGAAGGGCTTGGCTGGGCACTTTTAGGTCAAGGTCTCTCATGCAGTCATAATCATATGCTGGTTGGAGTTGGAAGAGAGGAGGGCTGAAGCAACTGGGGGCTGGCCAGGCATCTGCCTCTCAGTTCATGTAGTCTGAGGACCTCTCCATGCTTGGGCTTCCTCACACCACGGCTGCCTCGGGCAGTTAGACAGCTCACACGGTGACTAGAGGCTTCCAGAGTGAGTGCGCCTGTGAACAATGTACAGCTGTGTTTGATGACTGATCCGTGGAGGTCACATAGCAGAGCTTCTCCCATACTCTATGAGATAGTCACAAAAGCCCCCTAGTTTCAAGGGCAGGGGACATAGACTCCACCTCTTGATAAGAACAGTGTGAAAGTAACAATGTAAGACGAGAATGAGAAATGGGAGATGTCTCAGCTATTTTGGGGAAAATCAATCTGCTACCCCAGCTTTTGGCTTCATGAGCTCTAGAACAGGTGATGTGAGAGTCAGAAAGAGTTATTCTTGGGTTTTCCAACTTGAAATTTCTAGATGCCCTAGATTTCGCTGCTGCTGCTGCTGCTTCTTCTTCTTCTTCTTCTTCTTCTTCTTCTTCTTCTTCTTCTTCTTCTTCTTCTAATTATTATTATTATTTATTATTATTATTATTATTATTATTATTATTTAATTTGGAAGATAAGCAGCATTGGTCTGGGGAGAACTCGCTTTAACACAGAAGAGTCTTCTGCTGTAGCCCTCTCCTTGGCAATGAAAGCAAAAGCAGCAGCAACAGCAAACAGAAGCATCTGGAAAGAGTCTTCCAAGGATCAGCAATTGGTCACGGTGCTTTTCAAGGAAGAAGCTACTGAAAGTCAGTTTTCCTAAAATATAATCAGTGTCCTTTACTTGCTCATAGTTTCTGCTCTTAAGTTTGGTTTACATGTAACTAATATGGCAGCCCCTCAACTCTCCTCGCTTTCTTTCTAAATCATGGCACTTCCATTTCAGGCAATGGCCTCGATCTTTTAGTTTCCTAGTTTCTGAGAATCTGAATTCCAGGCTATGATTTCAACCTGGCCACACAGGTCACGAGGTTCCTTCTGTTAGAGCGAACACCTTGTCTCAGTTGACTCAGTACTTTTCCAGTATTGGCACTGAAAATTCTGAATCTTGGGAACCTTCTCAGTTCCAGGCAAATAGGATGGTTGGCCACCCTTCCCTCTAACTATGAAAGGGCTGCTTTTGTATCAGAGGCCCACCTCAAGAGGAGGAGGGCTGGGTAGCCTGGTGTCTTTTAGCAGTTGGGACAGCTTCTCTGAGGAAGGAGTGTGAGTTGGGCCATCAATGATTAACCTCTTTAGTTAAAATATACCTGGGTGAATTTTTCATTAGAAAGGAAGGAATCAAGGTATTGTAAATACTTGTGCAGCAGTTTGATGTAGTAGAAAGAAAAGCAAAGCAGGAGTCAAAATACCTGGTTTCTGCCACTGAGTGGCAATAAAACCCCAGAGCCAAAGAATTCGTCTTCCTGAGCCTCAGGTTCTCAGCCTATAAAATGAAAGCATGAGAGTAGGGCTTTCTTCCTTTTTCCTTTTGTTTGGCGATTTCATTCTAGAAGAGTTATTCATACTCCTCAAGACAAGGTCTGCTATTATCATCATTAGAGCAAGTTTCTACTCTCCTCTCCCTATTCTCTTTCCCTTCTACCCTTCCCTCCTCACCTCCCGCTTTTACTAAGCACAATTTTAAAAATATCTCCATGGTGCTGGGCATTGGTCTCCAAGGCTCCTTCCAAGATGACATTTTATGAGCACTGTTTGGTATTGCAGAGTATTCTGTTATCCAGAGTTCTAGCTACCTGGAATCCAATAATTGCTGGGCTTTCTAGAGTGGCAGAGGAGAGAAGAAAGTATCTTTAACCCCCACTCTCCCAAATTGTATAACTGGTCTGCACATTAATGGGAAGTAAATGAAGTGTTGGATGGCAAGAGCAGTGATGGCAAGGCCTGTGAATTTCTGAACTAGGAAGCTTTCCAAAAGTCTCCCAGAGCTGCAGTCCTATGAGCTCTCAGTGGGGAATTCACCTCTTGCCTGAAGCTGGTGGACAAGAAGAGTTTACTGACTCTGGCTCTTATTTCACCAGGCACTGTAAATTATAACAGCTGCTTAAGATCTTAGCCAGAGATAGACCCCAAATAGTGCACATATCTGCAAACTCTAATTCCTCTTCCCCAGGCTGAAGACAATGCGGCCGGCATCCTGCCCGGATAGTTCCTGTGGTTATTAGCAGTTATTAGCAGAGCAGTGTCTAGCAGGCTGAGATGCTCTCCTGGTGGCATCAAGGCTGAAGGAGCCATGTGGTGTCTGGGAACAGGATGCGGGTGGGGAGCAGCTGTGGGGATGGGCCCCCTCATGTCACTGCCTGCCTATGCCTGGGAGAATGGATTCCATTTCAGGCAGCAGCGATTCATCCTGGGTGGCCTCGGCCTTACCTCCCATGTCAGTGCCACTGAGAACTACCCAGAAGGTTGAGACGAGCATAGCTCCCCTTGGAGGGAACAGACCCTGCTGAAGGGCCTCTCTTCTCTTCGATGTTTCCAGCTCAGCAATGTCTTAATCTCTATTCAGGCCTCCCAGCAAGCTCAGGCAAGATCTTTGAAGCTTGACTAGTGAGGCCTGTCAAGTCAGGGTGGGTGTGGGTGGGGGTGGCTTTAGGGTCCCCCAAGTGACACACCTTCTCACCTAAACTTGATATGAAGACACCTCTTGACTCTATTCCAGGTGTTAACTATTTCTGCTCCTTTGAAGAGGCAAAACAAACAAAACAATGACAAAATACAAAAACAAAAATAGACAAAAATATACACACAGACACACACATAAAGAGCAAAGGCCTACTGTTTGCAGCCTTCCCTCCACATCTTGGCTAATACTGCATTAAGATATATGGTTTCCACCTTGTGTTTTTCTAGTTTCTCAGAGAAGATAAATCCAGTTACAGGACTATGTACACACTTTACCTAAATGTCTTCCTTTACAATAATTGGACTTAAGCTGACCCTAAGAATCATAGAAGGGCCACCTGGGCCATCAGGCCTATTAGCACTGATCCTCAGTACCCAAGCAATGGCTTCAGGGCCTCCTGAAGAGGGCCTGGGTGCTGCAGCCCTATGGGGGACCCAGCTCCTCAAGTATCCAAGGAGAACTCTTAAAGAAACAGCAAATGAATAATTATAGCTGATGGTCACCGAGTTTACTACATGCTCCCTCTTTATCATCTCACTTGATCTTCGTATTCTTATGAAATAGGCACTATTATCAGCCTCTTTTATCAATGAGGAAACTGAGGCTCAGAGAGTCAAAGCAGCTGACCCAGCTACACAGCTAGTAATTGGATTTGATCAAAGGAAAGATTCCAGAGCCTGAGCTCTCAATCATTACATGTGTGTAAACTCACATACACACATATTGACACACATACACACACAGTGGTGCAAACACTTACTCTTTAGTTTATACTGTGTAACTTTTTATAATATTCACAGAATCATACATGGCTGGAAGCAGATCTAAAGCCTAAAGGAGATCTAAAGCCTAGAGATGACCTATCTGACCTCTTCTCCACTTTCGATTTCCACAGAAAAGAAAACTGGGGACCTGCCTTAGAGAAATAGTTCTTAACTGAGCGAGCATCAGAATCACCTGGCTAAAACACAGACCTCTGGACCCTAACGCAGAGCACCTAATTCAGTAGGTCTGAGGTGCGGCCCCAAATTTACGTTTCTGACAAGATCCCAGGGGATGCCGAGGAGGCTGGTCCTGAAACCTCATTGTGAGAATCACTGCATGAGAGTAAAGTTAAATGGATATGTTAAAGCTCATAAGACCCACTGCAGTGCTGTCACTTAAGCTTTCTTAGCAGTATTGGTGAAGCCTTGACACATTTTAGGTAGGGTCATTCTTATCTCAGTCACCTATTCTTAAATAAGTCTCTTTGGCTCTTTGCAACAGAACTAGAATGCGGTGGGCCGAATTCTAAAAACGCCCTGCCTCCTCAGAAGATTCCACACGCCTTATCCCCTGTAACCTGTGAATGTGATAAGAATATCATTCCTATGATTGTGTTATGTTCTAGGGCACAGTTGCCTTAAAAAAGGGATTATCTGGGTAAGTATAATTTAATCACAGGAGTCCTTAAAAGCAGAGAACTTTATGTGACTGTGCAGAAGAGTAAGGCAGAGGGAGAAGGCAGAATGGGCAGTCAAGGAGATCTAAGGCCTAAGGAAGACTTGAAGTGCTGCAGCCATTTTGAGGATGGACAGGGCCACAGGAGAGAAAAGGAGGTGACTACCAGAAACAGAAGTATCCTCTGGCAAGAAAACAGGCCCCCAGTCCTACAACTACACTGGGAGTTTGCCAGCCACCCAAATGGGCTTGGGGACAGATTCTTCTCTAGAGCCTCCAGATAAGACAGACGTCTGACCTATGGAACTGTGAGCTACTAGATGAGGATTGTCGTAAGCATTGGTTTGTAGTTATACCACAGTAGAAATTGAATACACATAAATTCCTGAGTTGGGAAAAAAAGTTAACGTCCAGTGCAGACCCACCCTTTTCAGAAGATAAACCACGAGCTGGGTCCCTGGGAGGCTCACCTCGTTGTTTGCTGAAAATGCCAGTGGCTGTGACCTAAATTCCAACTCGGTCAAGGTAATATTCAGTTTAATTGGGAACAAACAATCTGAAGTTTGTCCGAGAGGACACCTTGAGAACTGCCTGCCCCAGCAGCCCTCTGCAGGCAGACACAGCCTGGTTCAAGACTCCAGGCAGATCACTCAGCAGTAAGCACATGCCCTTCATGGAAGAGCAGTTTTAAAACAGTTTAGGAAAACAGATTGTCCTTCCGCACTGCAGCTGGGCCAGATAACCTATTTTCCTGCTTCCGAGATTAGTCATCTAGAACCGATGCACTGACCCTCACTGAGATACTGGGGAGCTCAAGCAGGAGGGTGGGATGAATGCGCAGAATCCCTACAGCAATGATTCCCACTCCCACCCCACCCCCGCCCAGAATATTCTTGTTAATCTTGTAACAAAGTAAAATGGTTGGGGACAGTTTTGATTTTCAGCAAGGCCATAGTATAGCTACGGTTCAACCGCTGGGTCTTTTCATTGTGAAAGGCGAATCTAACTATCTGCCGCTGTGGACACAATTCATGTAAGGAAACAGGTTAGCAGTGGATGATCCCTATTACTGAGCTTTCCCCTAAACGCCCCTCTCCACTGATTTACAGAAACCCACTAAAGTGCAGATTCATCTCTCAGGATTTTGTGGGACACCAGGACCGGTGGAACTCCTGCAATCTACCCTGAGAGATGGTAGAGGTTCCACGTCTGTTCCATCCAGGACCCTTACTATGCATGGCTCCTCTCGCCACAGTCCTCCGCGGGTGTGACTGAGTAGCATATGCGATCTTGCTCGTTTTCCCTGCACTCTGCAGCCTGGACCCTCTGAAAGCATAAAACTGGGCAGGGCACGGCTTTTCCACCCTAGCCACCTCTCTCCATGACAGATACCTGCTTTTGCTGCTTTAGCCCTGATGACCAGCCATGGCATGGAGGAAGTACCTGTCTTTTGTGGGACACCAGGACCGGTGGAACTCCTGCATTTCTAAGCAGGGTCAGGAGCTGGCGTTCTGACACTGTTTTCCTCTCATAGCAGCTAGATGCAGAACTGAACCCATGGACCAGTTTCCTCAGAAACCCGATCACACTCTCCAGACCTCTTCTGACTTTACTGATTTTCTCATGATTGTGGGATGATGGTGACCAGTGACAGGGTCCTACTGTGAGGAGCAGAACATCTTTTTCCCTTCCTGCTGTGTCTGTCTTCATCCCTAACCCCTCTACTGTGCCTTCTCTCTCACGGTGTACTAGGGTAGGGGAAGTCAAACAGTGTCCTTTCTTCCCAAATGTTTGGGGGGAAATTCTTTTGAATTCTGGAAATCTTGAAGCGTTTTAAGCCATATATTTCAAAGCAAACCAGAAGACTGCTTTTATTTTTTCCATGTTGTCCAAACTCATGGCTTCGTTTTATTTTGCTTTTTACGTGCTTTGAGTGGTTGAAATATCTGGTACTTTTCTGTTAGTAGAGACCTGGTGGTGTTTCATCTGTGGTCAAATCAAAATGAATATGGCCTACACTGCTGTGATACTGCAGGATCATGGTCTGAGCAGCCAGATTTTTGCCACTTAACTAAACTTTTTTTAAAGAGTATTTGATCTCTCTCTCTCTCTCTCTCTCTCTCTCTCTCTCTCTCTCTCTCTCTCTCTCTCTCTCTCTCTCTCTCACGCACACACACACACAGCTTCCACAAAGCAATTTACTTCCCATCACAATGTACTCAACAAAATGTTTTGTTAACATATGACCATGCTAGTTTCACTTTCCACAAGAATTCTCTGATAAACTCTGAAAACTTTTTGTGATGTGGCTTTTCACTCATCTTTTTGAACCATAATCATTTCAAAATTATAACTTTTAACAAGGTGGTTGGAAACAGGTATTTTAATATTTAAGTCTGGAAAACAGAGAAAATATACAAGAAACTCAGAAAAATTCACAGCGTGACTTTATTGGTGACTGTGACAGAGTATGACAGATAGGCCCCCATGAATCCTATCGAGAACTTGCCAGTAAATAAGAATGAGGTTACTAACCCAACCATCAGTGAAACAGGAGGCAACATGTTTGATGTCAAATCATGAGACACATTTGGATGTCCATATGGGCAAAAACTGCAGCATTATCACAGACTCAACAGTGAAAAGTCAATATTCCTCAGTGGAAGATGGTGTTTTCCAGAGAGCAGCAATAATATCTCCTATCCCACATCTTCTGTGCGGTGACCTTGACATTTTTCCCATAAAGAGGAAGAATCTTTTTGTATCTAGGCGGGCTTAGTGACTTACTTGAGCAATAGAGTGAAATGGGGCAGACCACTCTGATTGCAATACACACCATCCCTGCTGCTCAAGGACACACTCAGGAAAATAAGCTGAGGGGTCATCTGCTTGCTTTTACATCTGGTTGGGGTGAAGTTTGAGATCACAGGCTTTGTCCTATAGCAGGAAGAAGCATTTTTGTGGGGAAAGAAGTACCCTGGTCTCCCAGGAGCACTTGGAGTAGAGTTTTCAAAAATTTCTGATGACGAGAGCCATCTGGGGTATTTATTTTCCTTTAGAAATTTTGGTTCTGATATTCTGAGTTGGGAGTTCAGATTTTGCCTTTTTAAAAAGTGGCCTGGATGATTTTTATCATCAAGAAAGTATGGGAAGCCTTGACTTAGAGCAAGAGGCAACTCTTTTCCTTCTGCTCAATGCTTTGAAAGGAAGCTGATATAATATTTAATCACTGAAAAGAGACATATGTTTGCAAAAGATCTGTCTAGAAAAAAAGGGCTATAGTTACTATTCTGTGGAGAAAGAAATTTGTGAGTTTGATTTGAAGATGTTTGGTAGTTATGAATGATAATGTCGTTGAAGATGGAGGTTTCTTTTCTAAATCAGCTTGGGTTTGTTTGCAAACACAGCAGGTTTGAAAAATGCAACTGTTTACTTCAGCTCAGAGAGCAGGGATTCTGTTGCCACCTCTGAGGCAGGGTCCAAAGTGGGTTTCCCCAGTCATACCTGATGCTCGTTCAACCTATGCCAATGATGTGGTACATGGGAAGGTTTCCGGTCATTTCTTTCCTCGCCCACAATTGGAATTATTCCCCAAATGCTGAAAGCAACAGGAACAGGGGAAGTAAAAAGGAATATATACACAGTCAAGAAATAGTTGCCTACTTATTTCTACTGAACTGACCCAGCAGGAAAATTGGGTTAAATGTCTGAGCTTGCGGTCAATGTATCAAAGTCTCCTACAGGGCCAGAGGACCTGGAAGTCACTGCCATTTCTACACCCCTGGTTTTGGTAGAATACAAACAGGGCCTTGGAACAGTGCCTTAACTGTTTAGAAAAGTGCCTCCTCACACATAAGGCAGCTCAAGAAACACTTTTTGAATGAGTGAATGAGTGCGTGTGAATGAGAGCGAGCGAGCGAGCTTGTCATGGAATTGCAAAGCAGAGACCTCCAGTTGTTGACTACATATAAGTAAGCTTCAGGCTTCATTTCTCAGACCTTTATTCTTCTTAACAAAGGTCAGGCCTCTGCCTGTTCTACTCTGTTAACCACAGAAGCCCAAAGTTCTTCCATAACTAATCTGAACCTGTGATTCCTTTGCTCCGCTCTTAGGAGCTCTCGCAGTCCCTTTCCGTTCTAAGAAGCAGGTGATCGTGTGAGGATGATGGAGCAGGGCAGCAGCCGCTTGGAGGAATTCCCTCTCAATGTGTTTTCGGTCACTCCTTACACACCCAGTACTGCGGACATCCAGGTGTCCGATGATGACAAGGCAGGGGCCACCTTACTCTTCTCAGGCATCTTCCTGGGACTGGTGGGGATCACGTTCACCGTCATGGGCTGGATCAAATACCAAGGGGTCTCCCACTTTGAGTGGACTCAGCTCCTTGGGCCCATCCTGCTGTCAGTTGGGGTGACATTCGTCCTGATTGCTGTGTGCAAGTTCAAAATGCTCTCCTGTCAGTTGTGCAAAGAAAGCGAGGAAAGGGCCCTGGACTCGGAGCAGGCGGCAGGAGGACAATCGTTTGTTTTCACTGGTATCAACCAACCCATCACCTTCCACGGGGCTACTGTGGTGCAGTATATTCCTCCCCCTTATGGCTCTCAAGAGCCGATTGGGATGAACACCACCTACCTGCAGCCAGTGGTGAACCCTCGTGGTCTCACACCATCTGGAGTGATGGCAGCTGCCACACCAAGCCCTCCTCAGTACTACACCATCTACCCTCCAGAGAACGCTGCCTTTGTTGACGACCAGGACTACCCTTCTTTCGTGAATGATGGAAATGACAGGTACGGTGTGTGTGGGAGAGCTGCTCCCTTTTCCAGCTCTCACAGTCATGGTCTGTGCTGTGTTGCATCCGTAAGGAAGGTGGTAGGTGAATGCAAGTCTGTGTGCAGTCTGTTGCCAAGCTGGTGGCATTGCTTCTGGGAGTGGTGCTGTGGGCTATAACACATCTGTGTTTTCTGCTCACATTTCAGGTCCGTCCCTGATGCTGAGCAGCTAGAAGAGACACAGCTGGGAGATGAGGACTCTGTCTCCTTCTCTCCTCCCCGCTATGAGGAAATATTCTCCCTCCCTCGCTAGAGACTGATGCCGAGGGAACAATATTTAAGTCATTGCTGCTGACAATGAAGTGTTGTGACCTTCAGAAGTTAGACAGCAGAGCAGCCCAGGAAGCCTGACAGATACCATTCAAAGCCAGGTGGGAGGTAAAATGTCTCAGATGGGTAAAAATTAGGTTAGGGTGGAGAAAATCCTTTTTTGGTACAGCTACAAATGCCCCAAAAACAGTTCACGAGCGGGACTCTCACCTGTTTGTCCTCCACCAACCTCTTTGCTACAGGAAGGCACTGGTGTCATAACTCTAGCAACCAAGGGAAAAATCACTACTGCTTTGACTTTGGGACTTCCAATAGTAGTGAGAGTGGAGGGTGGGAAGGAACCAGCAAGAGAAAACAGGTTCAACTGGAGATTCATTCCCCAGTGTCTGCTCTCAGTTCCCGAAGTGGATATGCATATTCCAAATACCCTGGGTGCCATCTGATGTCTTGTGGGCTCTGCGTATCTTAAAGCCTGCATAGATAGATAGATAGATAGATAGATAGATAGATAGATAGATAGATGATGGATGGATGGATGGATGGATGGATGGATGGATGGATGGAACAAAGACTATCTCCTGTTAGAATAATATAATAGGAGGCTAAACTATATGAAATAAGTAATAATAGGACAACGATGCCCTTAAATCCTTACATTATTATTGGGGCACAATGACTCTTAGCTGCTGATGTTCCCAGCAAGGTTGAAGCTTAATGTGTCTCCGCCCGGCTGGGATCTATGCTGGGGATAAACTATTCAGTAGCCAACAGAATCTAGGGGCTTCTCTAAGTACTCATTGATGAGTTCTGTTGAATTAGACAGCATAGAGTTGCCATGCCAATGCCTGGAAAATCACAAATCATGAAAATAATCTTTATAGCCAAGGAAAACTCACAATCTTTAAAACAAAACAAAACAAAACTTGGTGCCCTGAATTTCCAGGAATCTGAACTGTGTAATAAATAACCAGAACAGACTCACAGACTTTGGAAGAGACAGTTAAAACCATTCGATTTTAAAAGAAAATATTTTCCTTAGCCTACAAATGTAAGGCATTCAAGGTAAAGGAGGATCACCCAAAACAAGAAGGATTTAGCAATCCTTTAAAGTTTTGATACAACGTTTATATATGAAGTGACTTTTACTAATTTTTATCAGAAATGTCTAGTTTTCCAAGGATGTGATTAAGCTTGGTATATTATTGTGATTTGTATTATATCTCAGGAACAAATCCTTCTCACAATGGGAATTTATTTTCATGTTTGATGATAATTCAAATATAATTCAGTTTACGGAGACTAGCTTTATTCTCAATATGTTCATGAAATACCTGATTCCTAGCTGAGGGCCATTGGCTCTGGGGTGGGAATCGGGTGACAGAGACATAGTTGAGTGTCACCAGTGGTATGCCTACCATCAGTGACACTTGGAGCCCCGCACATCTGCCTGCCTCACCCATTTCCCTCCTCAGCCTCATCTACCCCACAACTTTATATTCTTGGGTTTAGGTTATAATGAGCATCAAAGAAAGCTCAAAATAGAAAAAGACATTAGGAAAGTGTGTCTCTGTGTGGAAGCTGGGAGGATAGGACAGCCTATTTGTCTGGGTGACGCCAGGCATCCCATATGCAGGGAAGTGGCCTTGGGGAGTTTTTAGCTCCAGGCAGCAGAGTCATTCAGCACCAACTGTCTCTGTTCCAAGACAGAGAAAATGTGCTAACTGCAGAGGTAATTGGTCCTTCAGAAGGGCAGCACTTCAGAGCTAACAGCTGCAGGAGCTCAAGGTGAGAGGCCAGCCTGAGATAGTAGTCAGAGGGTGAGAAAAATGGGAATTCACTCATTCATTCAACATTAATTGGCTGAGTATCTGCTCTGTGTCAGGACTAGGGCCATGAACTGACAATGTAACAGCAAAAAACCAAACCAACAGAAGAGCAGATATGGCTCTTCCCTTGTAGAGCTTCTAGTCTATTGGGGGAAACAGATACTGATCACTTTTTCTGACACCAGTGTGGGGTCCCAGAGCTATAAGAGGGATTTAGACTAGTCAGGAGGGTCACAAGGGCTTGCTTCGGAGTAAGTGAAGTTAGGGCCCTTGGTGTATATAACCCCAGGGAGCATTGTCCACATGGATAGTCAGGTGACTAGTGTTTCTCAGCCTCTGAGGATTGTCCTGGGAGCTGAATAGCTGATAGTTATACAAAGAGGAGGACGGAAACGACTGGCACATCCCCTGGGTGGAAGGCAGTATTGGAAGTACCTTACAGGTTGTATAAACCTTTACGTTTCACTGATGCTATAGCCCTCAAACAGAGCTGTCTTCTAGTACCTGAGAAATTACATCCACCAGCTCTCTTGCTTCAAGACAACCCCACAATGCTCTCTTTCTGTCTTTAGTTGAAGGTTGCAGGGGCTGACATGACAGGAAAACCATTGAGTGGCTCCTGGACTCTCAGACCAGGTCTTTGCTTGATTTCTTTGACTAGTGAGGACACATTTCTGGTAGACTTTCTGGTTAGTAACTCTAACACTTGCCTTTTTCTCATTCTCTCTCTCAGTATCTTATCAGGGGCAAAGGAGAGACTATGATCTGGGAACAGTGGATTGAGTCTGTCTTGCCCTGGACATGTTATCCACCCTAAGAGTATCTGTGTAGGAAGTAGCCTGCTTTTGCATATGTGCTCAAAGGCTCAGTGTTTGGGCCAGAGCCCGTGGTGCCTTGTCAGCCTTAGCAAACATTTTAGTATGTGTTCGCAGTGGCACATAGGGTATAATATTGACCGTGCTGGCAAAGCTCGGCTCTAAATGACCAGAACACCAGAAGACATCCCTCTCTTCCACCTTTAGCCCTTTCAGGGCTGTGTAGGTAGGCATTCTCTGGCAATCTACATGGAATTCAAAATAAAATTAAAAGGTCCTATTAATCAAAGCAAATGAGTTTCTTAATGACTTAACATTATCTGGGAACATCTGTGAGTTCAGTTAGGCTGTTTTTGGCTGGAGAGACTGAAGACAGCTGACAATCTAGATGAAGCAGGGAAAGGATCACTCCTGCCTGGAAAATGAGGCCTAGACACCAAAGGAGAGAAGCTTTCACAAAGCTATTAGGACTTCTTTCTCTCCATAGGCCAACAAAGGGACTGGTCTCTTGTGCAATGTGGACCGGCATTTACTGCCTTCTGCAGAGCTCTGGGAGCTGTCTTTCAGGGGTGGAGAGCTTCTCAGAGATTGCAGTCGAGTTCTCTTTTGCTCCACTGAGCCAGGCATGGGTCTAAGTTTCAAATGCACCAAGTGTCTCTATATTACAAAACGAGCCCTTTAAATGCTCTTCCCACTTTTTGGAGGAAGTAAGTATAAAAATAAAGCCTCTTGTTTGTGAAGAGCTGGGCGTGGGTGTCTGTTTTCAGCTTCTGACCTCTGGATCTCTTCTGTGGTATTGTGTACTGTTAGATCGGTGGAGTAGTGTTTCTATGGTGTCTCACACCCCTGTGCAGCTGGTGTTTCTCCTCCTAACAGAAACTCCTCACAATGCTGTGGGGTAGATGCCTTCTTACCAACTGAAAGGAGAGAGGTTCCCGCAGACATCAAGGAGGCAACTGCAGAGTAGTTCTCAGTGGTGTCCCTGCCTGTCATGGTAACCAGGGTGCTGTCTGCAGAGACTGCAGCTCCTACCACTCGGCATTCATCAAAGGCCTCATTCATTGCCCTCTCTACGATAGCCCACACTCTCAGTTCCTGTTGAATAACAAATGTGAAATGAGTAAATGAATAACTTCTCAAATTATTTTAATAATTTAATAAATAATACAAATTTAGTAGTTTTATCTCTTTGTTTTGTTTGAATCAGGATCCCAATGAGATTAGCCTTTTGCTAAATACATCTTAAATTTCTAGCTACATTATACTATATTTTGGGAGGTAGACAGTTGGAAAACTATTCATGGTATCAGATTCATATTTATTAAATTTCACTTTCCAAAAAAAAACGTTTTTCAAGATTTTTCACTTTATATTTCCTTCTCTGTTGGTTCCCTGAAATTCCACGAGTCCTCTGAATTATAAACATATTTTTCTATTTTTAGCATATTATTAGAGATTTTTCTAAACGCAGGCCTAGGAAAAAATATGCATGGAAAGAGAGATCTTTAAGCGAATGTTTAGTTGAGAAATATCTGTTGTAGAATAGTTTCAAGAGTATCAGAAAACACTGATAACCTTTAGCATTTTTGGCTTGGTCAGTAAAACTTCTTAAGAAAAAGAAATTGTTCTTTCAGAGACCAGAAAAATTCCTTTGAACATTTCAAAAGTGGGAAGCAGAGTCTCCTTCCTAAGAAATAAAGAGCAGAGCCTCTTTCTTTATATATTAAAATATTCCCTGGTACAATTTAACTCTCAGAGGTTATTGACTGTAGGCCTCTTAACAGTGAGTTCTTGATTCTCAAATTAAAACAATATATTTTCTGCACATGTCTACAACTCTTCCTTTGAAGGTGGACACGTATAAGTGTGTGTGTGTGTGTGTGTGTGTGTGTGTGTATGCGCACGTGCATGTGTTCCCATACACTTAGAATGTGATTTATAGATTTCTTGCCTACTTACTACTTGTAAATCATCAAGAGTTTTATGTCCCAAGCAGTCAGCAGTTGGTTATAAAATCACCAGAGAGCTGTACTAAATAAACCTTTACTGGATTGCTCTTAAGAATTGATGACAAATCAGAAAGTGAAGACAACTCCACAGAAATGATTCTCACCTGCCTCTGGGATACCACAAAGGTCTCGGATATGGGAATTTTATTTGTCTTGAGCTTTTAGGAAGATTAATAACCAGAAGAACTAAGAAGGAAATCCATTTTCTAGGTTCCATAAATTTTCTTATAACAAAGAATTTATCTTCTAGCATAAAACCCACACATGTGACACATATGTAAATCATAGACACAAATATGTGTGCTAGAGTCTGTGCTGACAAAGGGCTGAAAATGAAGCTGAAGAAGATAGAGATTTTTCTGTTTCACTCTCCCACTCATTAGTTTAAAAGAACATATTTTTTATAAAGGGAATGTGTGTACATATATTTTTTTTAACATACAGAATATCTCTTAAAGAATCCATAAGAACTGGTAATAATCATTTATGGGGCAGAGGATAGGAAACTAATTTTTCACTTTATTCTATGCTTAATGATTTTTTAAAATTATATTCACATGTTACCTGTTCATAAAATTATTTTTAGAATGGAGGAGGAAGAGGAGAAAATGATCTTACTTCATGTATTTTATTGTTAACAACATCTCCTTGGTCCTAGAGTAAATGATATTCATTTCCACTGCTGCTTGTATACGTAACAGATACACACACATAATGCACACAGATGCTAGTGTGGTACATGTACATACATCTACGTGAATACAAACACTGTAATGTGAATAACTCTTTTACATGGACACACTCATGTAAGGTCTCTGGGGGAGAGGACAGAACTTTTATCGTATATATGGAAGACTTTTCACTTATACATGCTGTTGCTAAAGTCCTCTACGGGCTAATGTCTGATGCTAGGTAAACACTGCCAACGTCAGCCTCACAGCAGCACACCACAGAGTCATAAATCAGATTCCATGGGCTCTTTCTTTGACAGTTTTTCTTAGTCCAGCCTCCACCATCACACCTGGATATCTGTTCACATCAAACAGCAATTCACTTACCAAAGAGCTACTACCTATGTACCCTCATACTTGAAACTGAGAAAACCTAAGTAAACTGATTTCCTCATCAGAGATAGCTACAGGGATTAGCTCTGCACTGTTCCCCACTCTGGATGGGTGTGACAGGGACTCGTACCCCTTTCCCACTGGTTCCTCTGACTGTTGAGCTGGGGGTCGCCTCAACCTCCATTTCAGTCAGGAAGGAGACTTCCCTGATCCCTCAATGACCAGAACAGGAGCCGTAAAACTATGCTTGGAACTTTTCAGAAGGAAAATAGATCGCAAAGGGAAAACAAAAAGCCCTGTCTACAAAGCTCAAAGTAGACGGATGGGTTTAGACTAGAATGTGTCTGTATCCTGGGAGGCCACTTAGGACTCACCCTTGGGGGTCACCTTTCTGGTCTCCTGTGCTCAGGTGACACCCCAACTTCCCAGCTAACTCTGTGGTCTTTGAAGACCTGTGGCAAGAGGCACCAATGTTTTCAGACCTGTATATTTGGCAGATATTTTCTTAAAACTGAAAAAAGTCAGCCTGTCACTTCAAGGGAAATAACTGACAGTATTTATTGCCAAAGATAACATTGAACCTTTCAGGTGGAAATTAGAATTCTGAAAACTTATATTTGTCATTATAAGCTTGACAACTTACTCAAAAGCAGACCTTTGAGATCAGTGGCGATATCAAAAAATGTGATTTAAAAAATTTATTCGATGAAGTATGTCAACATTTAAAACATCTTCATAACTCAGTGAATAAATATTTTCCACGTGACTACTATGTGATATTACAGCATCCCGCACAGGTGAAAAATGCATTCACTGTACATGATAGACCAATGGATTTTAATGTAAGAGAGTACAAAATATTCATCGACATAATTTCAGATTCCACATTGCAACTAGCTTTTAAGAATCTACCGTTTGAAAAACAAAAACCATGTGAAAATGGGTATAGCACCAAAGAATAATATTTATAATTATCTGAAAAGTTTTAAAAATATTTCTACATTTCTCAACTATAGATGTGTGTAAGGTCAGATTCTCTTTATGTATTCAGCCAAAACAACATATTGCAACAAATTAAATGCAGAAGCAGATATGAGAATCTGAATGTGTTCCGTTAAGTCAAATATTAAAGAAGTTTACAAAAGTGGAAAATGATAATACTCTTCTTGATTATTTATTTATTTTGCTTTGGAAAATGTGTATTATTTAACA
The DNA here is from genome assembly GCA_030015415.1 of Cynopterus sphinx. Lineage (NCBI taxonomy): Eukaryota > Metazoa > Chordata > Mammalia > Chiroptera > Pteropodidae > Cynopterus > Cynopterus sphinx. Next base: position 39,604,760 of record CM057379.1, read on the forward strand.
TTTAAATGGTTTATCATTGTAATTTTATTTTTAAAATGTTTTGGAGGTCTTGGAGCTGTTCTCCCCCCACCCCATTTTATTAGAGGTATAATTTACAAATAAAATTATAAGATATTTAAAGTATAATGAACAAATATGTAATTTGATTTTGATTTCTAATGTAATAAATACTAATAGATATTACTTGCATAAAGAACAGCTCTTTGAAGTCTTCAATAAATTGTAAGGGTGGAAAAGGTTTCCAAGAACAAAAAGGTTGAGAACTGCTGGTCTATACTATTGAGGTAGCAGGCAGGGGCAATGTGCCCAGTTAAAAGATTACGTTCCCCACTCTCCTTTGCAGCTAAATTTGGCCACGTTATTAAGTTCTGGCTCGTTGGATACTGCTGAACCAAAGGAGCAGAAACCTTCAAAGGGGCATCCTGAAAGACGGCCTGGAGAAGAGACAGCTGGGAGGGGGAATTCCTTTTTTGACTTCCTGCTTTTCCTCACTCTTGAAGACTACAACTTATATGTGACTGCAGCAACAGCAGCAGCCACCTTGAACCATGAGGTGACATTGAGGATTGAGGCTACTTGTTACAAAGATGGGGCAGAAATACAGAAAAAGGCTGGGTCCCCAATGACTGTGATGCTGCCTGACTGTCATCTCCAGACTTCTTTTAAGCGAGAGATAAATAAACTTTTAAACCTTGTGTAAGCCACTGTTATTCCTGTTTTCCTGTTACGTGTAGCAGAACCTAGTTCTGCTGTTTAAGTGTGACAGTGTGCTAAGACAAACCACGAAGGACCCAGCTTTATATGGATTAAATAATTATTTTATATATATTTTTAAGATTAGGTTGTAATCCACGTCAACCACTGTCTTAAGATATGATGTGTAAAAAACATTCAGAGTTAGTATTATAAGAATTCAGAGATTTGTTCAACTCTTTTGTGTGACAAACATTTAGGAAGCCCATCCTATTGGTAGGGAGTTAGGTCCTGGATTTATGTGTCCTCAGAGCCCCTGTGGTCTATGGAGGGAATCTCTTCACCCCAGGGCCTAATGCTACCCTCATAGCTCTACTGCAGGCCCCACATTAGGGTGACAGACTATTCTCAGTATAGATAGAGAAAAGGACAGCTTCTCACTTAATTGGTATTCCTTGGGCACGACTTATAATTCTCTTGAGTAAATTTTATTGTCACCCACATTCATTGAACTAGAATGACCTAAATAAACAAAGAAGCTTCCCTCACCCCACTCCTTAATTTTGACGGCTTGACATATCTCATTTCCCCATCTCATTTAGCCATGTTAGCTGTTGAGTGCTCTCTTATGCTACATTATCAATATAGTAACGGGCTGGTTTTGCAAGTACAGTGTAGGAGGTACCTGGAACCACCTGCAACTAAAATCTTCTAAGCACAGGTAACTGTAGAAACTCGAGCATGCTCTTCCCTTCTGTTACAGAGTCTATTACCATTTCCTTGGGCACATCATAGGTGGGGGGACTAGATGAAAGAGAAATACACAGAAGCCTTACTCACAAAGGACAGCAGATTCTAGAAAGAGCAATATCTTTGGGGTAAGCAAATCTCTCCCAGGCTTCTTGGGCTTGCTAAGGATTAAACATGAAAATATTGGTGAATAAAAACTGCAAATACTACAGAGCTGTAGTTATTAACTGACAGAGAAAGCGGGTTCAAGTAAAAGCAGAGGTGGAATTCGAGTACTGACTCTACCATGTATTAGCTGGGTGACTTTAGGAAAGTGGCTTCACCTTGCTAAGTACAAGAAATAGTTACGTTTGCCTTTTAAAATAATGCTGTTCACTCTAGCAGACAGACTACCATGGGCAAAAAAATGTACTGGCATAGTTTGAGAGATAAATTTTCTATTAATTTTATCCTACTAAAATTTATCACTTAGAATTAGATTTGCTTTTATATAACTAAAAAACCCTATTAACTTTAATTTAACAAGGTAAGTTTATTTCTCTCACACACATAAAAAGTTTAGTGGTAGATAATACAGGGTTGATCCCTCTTTCGTCAGGGGCCCAGATTCCTATCTTTCTGTCATCTTCATTCAGCACCTGGCTTTCCTCTTCAAAGTCATCTCATGCTCCCAGACAGCTGCTGAAGCTCCATTATGCCTACATTCTAGAAAGCAGATGGAAAAAAAAAAAAAAAAGCAGGCATCTCACCCTTGATTCAACCACTTTCAAAAAAGCCTTTTTGGAAGTTCCATGGTTTGCTTCCTCCTCATTGACCAGAATTTGGCCAGACTAAGCTGCAAGGGAGTCTGGGAAATGTAGTTGTTTTTGTTACTCCTGTTCTGTTACAAAGGGAAAAGAGCAGAATAGATGCTGGCCAAAACAACCAGCAGCCTCTTCCATACTTGGCTCTCTTTCTCTCCCTCACCTCAGTTTAGATTCAAATGTCTGCTCAAGAATTTGCAACTTTTCAGAAAATGTTTTGAATCCCTCTGCTGAACTAAAAAAACATTAACTTTGAAATACCAAGTATAAATATACATGCCAGATGCAAGGTTTTTTAGCCAAAGAAGCTTGACCTGAATTTTAGAATGACAGATCCACTCACCAGCAGGGGAGCATCAATGAGTCACAGAGCATCTAAATTGTAAAACAGGCAAGCTTTTGACTGCACCACAACACCACAGACTTACTTGTGTCACATATTTGTCTCATTTCCCTAGGTTTCTGTGGGATTTCTAATCTCCCCCATCTTCACATTTCAAGGACATTCATTGTTATGAAATCAGAGACAGTAAATTCATAGGGCAGGACTTGATGGTACTGACATATTCAAAACAAAGTAAGTTTATTCCAGAAGCTCTAATTTAATAAGTTTAAATTGTTCAGAGTTTAACTTGCTCCCTGAGTTTGTAGTGGAGGAAAGGGGAGGGTGAGGGAAGCCAGACACCTTTGGGAGCTGCCATAACTTCTTTGGGGCACTGGAGCTATATTTAGTGCAATTAAGTTGCTAATTCAGTAAAAAACTCACAGTTCCCTTGCGGCCTAAGAGAGTAAAATGCAGCTGCTAATGGTGGCTGATTTATAACCAGGGAATGACCCAAGCACCAGGGGAAATGAGCCAGATTCTTCCGAGGACCTAAATCACTCTTTTAGCCAGGCGGTCAAAACAGCATGCTCACCCTGGGCAGAGCACCAGAGTTGGGTAGCCTCCAAAACTAGGCTTGAAAAATTCCCAGTTTTCAGCAGGATTAGACCCCTGCCTTTCCCTCATCCCTCAGAAGGATTCAGGAAGTATAAAAGAGCCTTCAAAGGCTCAGGGGTCAGTACCTACACTCTCTTCAACCTCAAGCCCAACCCTAGAGAAAATATGACTCAAAAGGCAGATAAGTATGTATTTAGTCTGTGATCTCTTCTACGAGCAATTTCAGGTAACTAAAGAGCATGAATAGAGGTGAGCAGGGCCAATTTGAAGGGCTGGCGGGGTGCATACCACTCATTCAGTGGTTCTCAAACATGGCTGAATGTTAGAATCACCTGGGCAGCTTGAAAAATTCTAATGCCCACACTGCACCTCAGACCAATTAAATCAGACTCTCTGGAAGAGGGACCACGCTAAAAGTCTCCCCTAAATTCTAATGTGCAGCCAACTGTAAGAACCAATGGTCTGACTCAGACATAGACTTTGACGTGAGCAGTTCCCCCAGTAGCTATGCTGGGGACAGCCTGTACGGACATGTGCCATAGCCCTGGGTGGGGGTGGAGAAGCAGAGGTGGCAGAAGACAGTAGGGAGATGGGTATGCCTCCTAGAAAGAAAATAACTCAAAAGCAAGTCTGGAAATTGAACCTCAAACCAGCAAGCTGTGACTGGGGTGAAAAATGCAGGCCGTGTATGCTGTGGGCTTCCTGAATGGTTCTCATGACCCCAAGTTTCACATTTAATTTGCCCCAAGTTCCGGAGCTTCACTTCTTAGATATTTTCTGAGACATGCATTTTATGTATTAAAACAGCAACCCACATTCAACTGTCACTTCAGAGTTTGCGAAGCACCATTTCCATACCCACCATGCTTACCAGATGGTACAACTCATAAAGACTGCCCTGTCTGTGGAGCCTGAACCCCTTCCTGACTCAGATCCAGAAGAACCAGTGAGTTGGTTTTTCATATATCATTTTTTTGGGGAATTTTGTTTTCCTTTTTGTCTTCTCTGAGTTTTCAATTCCTGTGGATAGACTTAGAAAGTATGAGTTTAAGGGTGAAGCCAGCATTTGGGATGTAGCCTCATCCTGGACAAACTTCAACCACAAGCTGGGGCCCAAGGTTAAATGGCCTTACTGACCCCCCACCAAAGACCCAGTGTTCGGAACCAAGGAAACACTCAGTGGTGCTCAGTGGAATAGGTGCGTAGGTGAAAGGTACAGGGGCAAATGTCGCTGGGAGGCCAGAGCTCAGAATGAAAGTTCTGGGTGCAGAGAGGTAATTACGGCCCTGGAGAAGAGCGGAACATAACGCTTTTAATTAAATAGTATAAATTTGGGCTGGGTTTTTTATGGCTTTAATCTGCCCTCAGCCTTGTCATAGGCAACAAAGGGCCCTCCTACACTGTCCTGGTGAACGAGCATGCAGGCCGGGTCACAGAACTGGGCCTCGGGTGGCCCTTGTGCTCATCTGCAGACACCAGGTCACTCGCTGGCATGCAGTAGAGCAGGGTAGTCAAGTGTTGACTTCTGTAGCCGCAGGACTCAGCCCCTTACAGGCCAGGTGACTGACTTTGAGTATATCTCTGAAAATTGTCACAACTCTGGCTCCTTTATCTGTCAGGTGGAGTAGTATGGGTGGCTTAACGTTGCTGTGAGGCTTAGCTCAGTGCTCAGCACTGGCCTGGAGCCCGGGTGGGAGCTCTATAAATGGTGGGGATAGTAACCTCCCACTGCTCCAGGTCTAAGATTTTACCGCCTTCACCAGCGAAAGCCTGGTTACCCTCCAATTCTCCCGGCGCTGATCTGATGAGCCCTCTGTCACCAGGCCATGATGTGAGTTTCACGGGTCTAGAGAGAACAAATACTTCTAACAGAATACATCTGAACTCTAAGGTTCTGGTTCAATCTTTTTCTTTAGGAACATAGAATTGTGTTTAAGAAAGCAGGCTGGGAAGCCAGATGGGCTCATTTTGGTCCATCATTCCATTATAACCTTTGGCAAGTTCCTGCCCTCCCGAGTCTCAGTTACACATCTGTGAGATGGAAGTAGCACTACTATTCATGCCATAGGTTTATTGGGAGAGTCAAAGGATATGATGCCTGGAACACAACTAGCACTTGATAAAAAAAGAGCTGTTATTATCGGGCCATCCTGTTACATCTTCCCTCCCTAGGAAGCAGGCCTGAAGGCTCTCTTCTTGGCCTTATGGCTTTTCATGACAGTTCCTGCCAATTTTAGGTCTTCTCAGTTACAAGGAACCCCCCAGAGAGCCCTATTTTCCAGGAGTTCTCATTCCAGAGTCCCTGCTTGATAGAAATTCCTTGTTTCCTTAAAAAGTTCTTGCTTCGTAATGCAATAACCATTCAAGAATATACTCCAACATTTGATCGCCTGTCTCACTGTGCCTCATTAAGTCACCTCTCCCTTCTTCTCCGCTGTTCCTGTGGGCAGACCATGTCCTGTTTTGGCAGGGCTGATACATCTATTCCAAAACACTCAAGCTATTTAAAATGGACACTTTCTCTCAGTGTGCCACCCCACAGCCCACCAGACCGCTGCATCCAAAACACAGGGCTTGGGAGGGATGACCTGCACAAACTGACAACTCCCAAACTTAATGATAACGGGCACCCTGTGTGGTGAATTATTTTGTGTTTATTCATGGCCCAGCGCCCCACACATATCAATTTGACATCACTGTTTCCATAGGAAATAATCTTCAAATGGAATAAAGCAGGAGCTGAAAGCCCCACAAAATGTAGCCAAACGAGACCAATATGTTCCAAAACAATGGCTAAACTGGTGTCGTGTGACCGCAAGCCTGTGAATTTCTGTTCCAGATGACTTCCATACCTCAATGCATGGGTGCTCCACTAATAAGGAACGCAGAGCACTCACAACTACGAAAACAACACAGCAAACCTCACGTACCCTATGGGAGCATAGCTTTATAGAGAGAGACATGACTCTCATATTAAAAGTTAAGACAATGCCATCCTGCATCTGGAGCATGCGTTAATTCTCAACATTTCTAAGGAAGCATGTGGACTGTAGTTCTCTATGGAATTTAAAACAACACCCTTCAGTGTGCTCTTGTTCACTGTAGTCCTCACTTAGCACCCAGGGTAGGTTCTTTTTGAGGCTGCCTCGCTTTTCACATTTAGATGTTGAATACAAACTCCTTCAGGGAAGGAGCCCAGTCATAACAGGGCCATGAGTTCCCAGAATTCAGCACAGAGTCTTACATATAAAAGTAGGTGTTTATATTTACTGATGAACAGAATGACATAGTGCTACCTAGGAGAGAAGGAAATCCACATGACAGGTACTATCTGAACACATTTAAGGCATTTTGTTCCAAGAAGCCCTAAAAAGACATTAACTCACCTTCTCCTTCATGTCTCAAAGTGTGGTTCACGGACCAGCATCCTGGCATTACCTGATGTTTGTTGGAAATGCAGAATCTTACACTCCAGCCCAGACCTCGAGAGTCCAAATCTGCATTTTAATATGATCCCCAGGTCATTCATATGTATATTAAAGTCTGAGAAGCCCTGGTCAGTTCATATCATGTGGATGGTTGAAAGAAGCTTTCAAATAAGATTCTGGGGTGCGTGCGTGTGTGTGTGTGTGTGTGTGTGAGAGAGAGAGAGAGAGAGAGAGAGAGAGAGAGAGAGAGAGAGAGAGAGAGAGAGAGAGAGAGAGGGAGGGAGGGAGGGAGGGAGGGAGGGAGTGAGGGAGGGAGAGAGAAGCATAGCTAACATTTATTGAGTGCTCATAGAGCGCCTAGGAGGTTGGCATTATCATCATTCCATTTTACTGGTTAGCAAGTTGTGGAGATACAACCGACCTACAGAGCACACAGTTGTAACCATTATGCTATATATAAGGAGGTCCCATATCTGGTCACTGCCAGAGATGCTCAGGGCCCCAGTGCTTCCCTGCTGTTTGCATGGCCATCTCTCCTATGAGGCTACTGTCCCCTGCCCTCACTCATACCCCCAAACCCCAAATTTCTCAGTAGTGTCAGCTCACGCCCTTGTTGTAATTAGCCTCCTCTTTCCACCAGTTTGCTGGTAGCATGCATGGGATCATATTGGTGGGCCCAGCTGGGTTTTGAACTCTGGCTCCACTCCACACTAACTTGTGTCAATTTATTTGGCTTCTCGGTGTCTCATTTTTCTCATCCGTTAAAAGGGGATAATAAGAGTGTCTGCTTCATTGGGTAGTTTTGAGGGTTAAGTACACTCATTCAGAACAATCCCTGGAGCACAGAAAGCACTTAATAAAATCTATCTTGAAGGCACCGATCACATCTCTCTCCTTTCAGCACTTTGTCTGGTGCCTGAATACATACTTGGTGAGTAACAGCACCTGTAGGAAGATAGAGGCAGGGTTTCTGAGAAGACTGCCGTGAGGGAGGGTGAGTGAGTGGGGACATAGAGGAGTTCAAGTCAGGGGAAGGCCGAGCTCCAGCGTCCTAGCTCCTGGTCCTACCATCACACCTCTTCCCCAAGTGCATTTCCAGCCAGCACCCATACACACTCAGGTACCTGTGGGTGCCTCTGGAAGCGGAACATCACCAATTTCAGAATTTTGAAAAAAGTGTCCTCACTCCCTAAAAGAGTCATTTTAAGCTCCAAGAACCTGGAAACAAACAGCAGAGACATAAACATCAAGATCTGATGGCTTCAAAAGCAGATTATTCAGTTCCAAATATATACAAAGACTCTAGATTGAGGTATAATTTCTGAAGATCTGTGCAAAGGAAAGGCCAGTGAGGGGGACTCTGTAGGGAGAAATGCTCCAAACTGTCAGCATTAGGCAAGTGCTTGGTACTGGGAGCGGGTGGGGACGCTAGAGGCACACCATGTCACTGTTCAGGGCTCCCTGTCACTTTCAAGCCCTCTCCATTAAAATCCCCCCAAAATGCCACCCCCCAGTAGCTTTACTTTCATTTCAGCTACCCCTTCTATGCGCCACCCTGGTTTTCATATTTCTTTTCATAATGATACATTTTAAGCTTATCTTTAGCTCTATTTTCAAAGAAAAGGTGTGTGTAAACAGCTCCTTTGGGAACTAGTGTTGTGGAAAGCTAACAGCGTGAACACATGGGAGGTGGTCATGATGCAGGTGGCAGTGGGGTGGCCTCAACCAGTGGTTAGTATTCTCCATGACTGATCCAGCGGTCAGTAAGGATGTCTACTAAAGATATAAGACTCTTGAAACTTCTGCCACAGGAATGCAGTTTTTGTAGGACCAACTACATAATTTACATGTAAGAATGAAATGAAAATGTAGGGCTTCTTGTTCAAAAATTGTTTTAAAGTAGCAACAGCAGAGCTTTAAACTAAGTGTAGGGCTCTTCTAAGTGTGAGTCTCTGGGTGACAGCACAGGTCACATGCCCATGTAGTCAGCCCTGCATTTTAGGCCAAAAAATCATAACTTTAAGGAATGTCATATTCCTCTATTTCTCCAAAATAAAATTTAAACAAACTAGGGTGCTCCCTTCCCCAGTCCTGGGAGCCTGGGCTTGTGTGGTGCTAAACCACAGCAGGGGTGGGGGAGGAGGCCACAGCCTTTGGCCTGCTGGCTTCCCTCTTTACCATTGCTCCTTTGGCTATACGTGACTACAGCCGACTCTCATCCTCCCCATCTGTCTTTTGGGCACTCTGGGGGCCTCAGAGAGGCCTCCACAGCTTTCCTTTCCACTGACCACAGACTTGGCATCAACCAGCCACCAAATTTCTACCTCCCCATATCCCCAGACCCTGCTCCCCACTCCCCAAGTCTGGGAGAAGTCAGAATCTCTAGATCTGGCTGCTGCCACCTGCTCAAGGCTCCGCTCTTCACTCTTTTTTCTATTATGTTTCCAGATTAACTTCCCTCAGAGGGGATTCAGGAGCAGTGCTGTCTTCCCTTTCCTGAGGCGAGAGAAGGGAAAGCAGATGCCTACCTCAGTGGAGCAGAGTTTTGATATTCTTACCTCTGTTGACTTCATCAAATTTGTGGAAAGACCCACATCTTCTGGGTCTTCAAGTCCCTTTCTTTCTTTAAATCTGCAGAGGATGGGTGGGAGGGGGGAGCTCACCAGGGAAGGGGTAGGGGATGAGTAGGTGCAATAAATGAAGTAGAGTAAGCAGGAGAGCTTACTGAATTCTGACTTCATCGACCTCTGCTGCTGTGACCTTAATTTCACCATCTGTGTAATGCTCAGTGGCACCTGCTTCCCAGGATGGCTGGGATGAGGAAATCAGTTAAGCATATACCAAGCCCTTCACCACAGCTGGTTTTCTCTCCTCCCTGCCCTTCCTCTCATCTTCTAATCCCAAAGCGACTCCAAGCCCAAGGAAATCAGAAGAGTTTTGTAGATTTGAAAAACTATCTCAAGGTGTTCATAACAGACTGTTGGGCAAAAAAGGCAGGTGATAAATGAGCATAGCCTGATTCCATTTATGTAACATTGCACACATTTGTTTCCATCGGAAATGTTTGGAAGGGTATTCATTAAAACATTAATGGAGATTTTCTTTGGATGGTGGGATTTCAGGTCATTATTACCTTGTTCTTTGTAGCTGGAGGCCCTCTTTTATAAGGGCAGTTTCATAACTGCAACCAATGCCCCCCCGGCCCCCACCACACACTGATCCCATTCATGAGGACTCTGTCCTCTAGACTTAATCATTCCCAAAGGCCCCATCTCCCAATACCACAGCCCTTCGAGTTGGGTTTAAAAATAATTTTTGGAGGATATGTTCAGGCCATAGCATACATCCATAGGGAGTTGGATAATAAAATGTGCTATGTTCATATACCAAACTATTAAGAGTGAATATACATATAAGAGTGAATATATAGATACAGATACAGATAGATAGATAGATAGACAGACAGATAGATAGATACAGATTATATATGTATGTATGTATGTATGTATATATATATATATATATATATATATATATATATATATATATCAATCACTGTGGCAAATCTCAAAATATAATTCTGAGTCAAAAGTCAAGTTCAGATATCCTTTTTGTGTATATTTGAAAAAACATGGAATATATATGATATAGACTCAAAAAACTCAATGAAAGCACACCACACTCACATTAGCAGTTAACCCAGGATATGAGGGTAGGGGCATGTGTATGAAGCAAACACAGCTAAAGAGAATGGTGAGAGTTGGGTAAGTGCTTCAATTGTGACTATAAGGTTTTATTTCCTTTATAAAAATAAGATCTAAAGCAAGTATGACAAAATTTTAATAACTGTAAATCCTGGGTGGTGAGAGCTGGGGTATTATTCATTTTTGTCCTGGCCTGTATTTCAAATTTTTCCCAAAAAGAAAGAAGAGGAGGGATAGAAGACCAGTTCTGGTAACGCAAATACACAGCCATATGCAATCATATAACGACACATCTCTTGGTTCCAAAAGAAAAAAATCATAAGGAGGGCATGGGAAAAAAATTATTTTTTAAAAGTGCCATTTATCCTCTATTTTGAAGAATGTAAAGGGGTCAGTATATTGCTTGTTCGAAGGAAAGAAAATTAAGAGACAAGGAAAAGTAAGTATATTAGTCAGCATAGGCTAGATTTTGCTGCAAGAACAAATAAACCCCAAATCTCAGTGGCTTAATACAATAAAGGTTAATTTTTTCAGTCGTATGAAATTCATTACATATCCAGGTGACTCTCCAGTGGCAACTCAGATGGTGTCAATTTTATGGCTCTACAACCTCAGGCCATGGCCTCTTCTGTAATAGTGGAGGCAGGAATCTGGAGGCCCACACAGCGGGGGTTCACTGCCTTAATTAACCCAGAAGTAATGCAGACTTTTCCAGTTACATTCTATTGCCCAGATTTGGCCACACGTCCTGGTTCAACTACAAGGCATTTTTTCAAATGAGAATAGATCTAAATGTATCTTTATGGTGCTCTTGTTCTTCTAAAATGGTCATTTGTAGTTTTGTCTTAACCTTAAAATCAGGTTTATAGTATGTTTTTCATCATAAATGGGTTAAATGATCTTGTAATAATTTCTGAGTCTGTTTAATAAGCTCATTGTTATGCAAAGAAATTACATTCAGAAGCAGGAAATTAATTTATTTGCCTAAGAAATCATTTCACTACCCCAGCCGGCGGCAATGTGCATTTCTGAAACTCACAGAGAATCGACCACGGTTAGAAATAGCTATCTGACCCCACACTTCCTCCTACTTCCACAGAAGCTTATTTCTATGTAAACTCCTGCTCGTTCCAAAGAGCAAAAGTTCACTCCAACCAGCACATTCCCCTCTTTCTGCCTCCACCTAATGCCACAGAGTCACTCGACTTCTTTTTATTATTAATTTTCATTTGTTTGTTATTAAAACATTCTGCAAGGCACCCTGCCCTGGAGTTGCTGAAGTTCCTTGTCTGTTTAAAGAACCCATGTCTCACCAATGGGGCCATGCCCTGGGCAGAGCAAACAGAGGGACCTCCACAGCTAGAAAGGAGGAGGAGATCCTCAGAATCTGAACACCCTTCAGAAAACATGGTGTCAGGTGAGCAGAGAGTCCTGCCTGTAGCGTTTGTCCTTTAAGGAACGACCAGGGTGCTCTTACTGGGAGGAAGCCCAACGTGGTGAGCCCAATGTAGTGATCCTGCCTGCCACCCACCAGAGGACAGACGAGTGCTAGACTTGTCTTCTCCTTTTAGACCCTGTGAATTCTGGTTCTGTGCGCTGAGCCACCATAGCTGTCACCCTCTGGCAAAACCACGGATCCTCTCTGCCTCATTTCTCTCCCCTGGGCCCCTAGGGATAATCCTCCCACCTTGGAATCTGCCTTTCCCTGGCCCTTGCCCAGGCTCTCCTCCTTGCATCGGCCCCTCTGCAACCATTTCATAGTTTCCCAGTCTGGTTTCTCCCACACCCAGAGCCATTTGACCCCTGCCGGGCTGAGACTCTACATGCTTCCCTCAAAATTGCAGCAGCTCCTTCTACAGGACAAAGGAGGAAACTCAGTGGGGATGGAGAGCCTTCTCCAGTCAGATCCAAACCAACACATCTACTTGCCCCACTTCCCTCCACCCCACAGATCTCCAGCCACACCCTGACAGGGTCTACCACAGGGTGGAGGGTAGGGAGGGTGAGCAAGCGGGCCATTTGGCCTGAACCCCATTTTCACAAAGAGCCTCAAATTTAGACTTCTGACATAATTTGCAAATGAAGTTATACACAGTCCCAGGGATAAAGTGTCAGAGGTTCCCATGCAACCTTATCTTAGGTCCTTTTATTGCACCACATTAGCCATGGGGAACTTAAATAAATATATTTTAAATAAATTCTGTAATTTTTTGTGACCAGTACAATTATCTAGCATTATGTTTTCATATTAAAATAATTGTTCAATTTAACATTTATTTTTCAATTACAGTGGACATTCAATATATTAGTTTCAGATGTATGGCATAGTGGTTAGACATTTATATAATTTAAGAAATGATCCCCCTGATTAGTCTAGTCCCACCTGGCACCATACACAGTTATTACACTATTATTAACTATATTCCCTATGCTGCACTTTACATGCCTGTGACTATTTTGTAACTACCAATTTTGACTTCTAATTTAAATGTATTTTAAAGTGACCACAAATGTTGTCACTATCTTGAGCATTTCTTTTTCCTATCCTTTTCTTTTTTCTTTCTGTTTTTTTTTCCTTTAATGTATGGAATAATTCTCCTTCTTCTCCTTCTCCTTCTCCTTCTCCTTCTTCTTCCTTCTTCTTCCTTCTTCCTTCTTTTTCTTCCTCCTCCTCCTCCTCCTCCTCCTCCTCCTCTTCCTCCTTCTCCTCCTTCTCCTCCTCCTCCTCCTCCTCCTCCTCCTCCTCCTCCTTCTCCTCCTCCTCCTCATCCTCTTTCTTCTTCTTTTTTTAATGGCCTGGCCTGACTTTTCTTATCTCTGATCTGAGTACACCAAGCTCCCCTGCCCAGAATTCTCTTCCTCCCTGCTGAGCTCAGGACTGGCTCCTCCAAGGCTCAGCCTCATCTCCCAACCTCTCAGCTCCATAGCCCCTGACGTGTCACTGAGGGGGCAGCACATAGTGTTAGCCCTTGTTTGGACTCGGCATAAACTACCTTGACCTTCATATTATCTTTCTGCCTGTGCAGTTGTGTCTTTTCCCTAAACTGGAAGCAGGGGCTATGTCTCATCCTCACTTCTTACGTTTACAGAATTCCTAACGTGCCCTGGCACCTCAGAAACCCCACAGAACGTGCCCCATAACCTGGCGATGGTTAATGTCCTTCAGAATGAGCATTTTTAACCAGAGGTCCTTGGATAGGCTCCAGAGTGCTCCATCAAGCCTCTGAAATTGTGCAAAATCTTTTTCACTGGTGCAGTTTTATGGTGAAAGGGTTTATAGCTCTTATCAGAGTGTCAAAAAAGCCTGTGGTCTGAAAAGTACAGTGAACTGCCTGCCCTGAGGTGCTCTGGTAGAGAAATGAATGAAAGAACTTGAAACCTCATAATCTGCAAAATGGGAATCATGATGATGGGTGCCTGCATATATGGGGTGCTCAGGAAATGGAAATTATTAGTATTCCTGACTTAGTCTTAACAATGCGTCTCAGGAAGGGGTGTCTCCCGTTCCCACGCCTTAGGTCAGGGATAATCATAAGAATCACCTGGGGAGTTTTAAAAATATAGGTTTCTGGTCTCTGTTCCAAGATCAAAGAAATGACAGTCTCCAGGGGGGAACCTGGAGACTGCATATCTTTATCAAGCCTCCTCCTTGGTGGTTCTGATAAACATCCAGGTCTGGGAGTCATTGTCCTGAGTGTGGCCCCATGCTCCCTGCCTCTCACCCTGGGCTCCGTGCTCCACTAGACATTCTCACCCATTCTTTACTCATTCTGGGAGGCACACATGTTGAAGGAAACTGCCTGAGCCTCTAAGGGAACAGTGGGCTGCAAAAATCTCTCAGAACAAAGAATTAAGTATCTTTATAATTATATCCAGGCCTATATTTAGACCATAGCTCATTCGGCCTCTTGAACTCCAAATAAATACCTATTCTGGTCCTTGTTTGAACAGGTGTAAAAATATCGGGGAGACTAGATTTATCCAGGCAGGAAGGCAGCTCCCCCAGCTGTCAGAAAGCACACTGCCCTTTCATTCTGCAGAAGAGGAAAAGCTAATTATAATATCAGAGAGCTAAATAAACGTACAAGTTCTACCCCTGAGCTCACTGAGCCACTCAGGGTAGACTTGCCTCTGGGCTGCTCTCTGGCAGGATTCAGGGCCAGGACACAGATGGTTTAGAGGCCACTGCAGTGGGGCCATTCCCGCTGGCAAGGCCTGCTGTCCCCAGAATGCCTATACTCTCACATAAACACACCGGCCCGCACACACTCACAAATGCACACGTACGCTCTCTCATATACTTGTACACACTCTCACGCACTGAGACACGACACACACCCTCCTCTGATCCCACTCAAACCGGGAGCGTTTACGCTGTGGACCTCAGACTTCCAGTTCTCTGTCAAAATGTCTGGGACTTTCCCGATTTTAGCACATAAAATCTCACATCTGGGAACACGCCTCTCTCCCTCTCCTGGGCAAGCTGCGATGGCCGGTCACCCTAAAATACACTTGCACAGGGAGAGGCCCAATGCACTTCCACAGCCACACAGTGCGCTGTGAATGAGGTTCTCATGCTCTTCTGACGAGACCTCAAGGCTGCTGGCTCAGCAGAGCTGACACATTCAGACAAGGACTCAAGTGGCAGCAGGCACCGACATGTTTCAGGCAAAGGCTAGAATCTGACTGGTGAGGGGTTCTGCAGTGGGCCTGACTGCACCTTAGAGTCACCTGGGAGACTCTGGACCTTGATGCCCAGGCCCCACTGTACAGAGTGTGGTTTAATTGGTTGGGGTGGATCCTGGTCTTTGAAAGGCTCTTGCTAGTACATCAGAGACTAGCATAGGTCCTGGCTTAGTGTGAGCTGTGAGTAAATGACAATAACAGATTAAAAAAAAAAAAAAGAATGGGGATGATATTTTATTCTTCGTGCTGTATTAGTGTCCTATCAAATCAGAAAGAAGGTATTCTTTTCTCAAGTTATTCCTGTACCCCTTGTAACAAATTACCACAAATTTAGTGACTTACACTTGATCTTAGCCAAAAGGCCGAGAAGCAATACAAAGTAATTGACTTAAAGAATGAAAAATTTTAAACTTACAGTTCTGGATGTCAGAAGTCTAAAACGGGATTCACTGGTGTAAAATCAAGATGTTGGCATAACTGTGTTCCTTCTGGATGCTCTAGGGGAGGATCCGCTCCCTTGCCTTTTCCGTTATCTCCTAGTTCTCTCTGGTTCTTGGCCTCTTCTATCTTCAAAGCCGATGGTTTAGCATCTTCCGATCTTTCTCTGACTCTAATTCTCTTGCCTCCTTCATCAAAAAAATAACCTATTTTTTTTCTTTTTTTAAACGAGGGACCCTGTGCTTACATTGGGCCTACCCAGATAACTCAGGACAACCTCCCCATTTCAAGCTCCTGTACTTAATCACACCTTCAAAGTCCCTTTCTGCTACATAAGGTAATGAACGCATTCACAGGTTCTGCAGTTTAAGAAGCAATCGTTTTTGGAAGGCCATTATTTTGCCTGCTATAGAGAGAGTTTGTTAGTTTTAAACTTTATCTTCCAAAGTTTTCCTCCAGTCTTTGACACTGTTCCTACTTGCCTGGTAGCAAATGCTGGCAAAAAGCTGAAAAAATTACTGAGCAAATTAGCATCAACAGAACATTCAGAAACTGCCAATCAGGGAATTCAGTAGTTTCCTTTCCCTATGTGCACATGAGTCTGTTTACTTGCGATTGTGATTTCATAGTAAATGCCTTAGCAGGGTCATGGGTTTTGCTTGTAAAATTCTTCCTAGCACATTTGAGGAGACTACCTTGTGACATGATGCCCTGCAGAAACGATCGTGACTTTGCAGGCACTCTGACCTCCGACAAGTCTGAGGACTTCCCCTGACAGCTGTCAGCTTTAGAATTTTACAAGACCACTCCTCCCTGGAGAGGGGTTCATTGGCAATTGGAGCTGGGAAAAAAAAGGCTTGAATATGCAGTGAGCTCCTATGCTCTTCAAATGAGTGGAGAACTCAGATCTGGAGTTTGGAAGGAAACTGGGTGAACTCTGTGGGAGGTCTGCAGGGGTGGAGGATGGGGGGTGCCTCCAAGCTTTCAAAACACAAAACAGGTGGTTTTCAGTGGTGCTGGCTGGCTAGGGGAGAGTTGGAGAGGGGAGGAGTGAATACAAAGTAGGCTGATCTCTGGAAGGGTGGGGCTGGTGCCAGAGGCCTGGGCTGACTTGCCTGAGAGGACAGAGTGACAGGTGAACCTCCTTGCATGCCACTCAGGGAAATCCTGGGACTCCCAAGGGGGCTGGGAGGAGCCTCGACAATGGATTAGGAAATGCTTTTCTCAGTTTCCAAGACCGTGGGTTAGGGGATGCATCAAAATGAGAGTCCAGCCAAGCTGAGGTCCCCTGAAGAAGACCAGAGAGCAGAGTGGGCAACTAACTCCCTCTGGTGAAGCGGCAGTGTGATGTGGGCGATAAGGAGTCTGAAGCTATGAGCCCAAGCAGAGGTGGGATAAGCCAAGACTGTCAAGCTTTAATTATTTTAGGGTAAGAAATCTGTGCTTCGTAAATATGCTAGATGTTTATGCCTTTGTATATTCTAGGTTTTTGTTGTTGTTTGTTTTACTTTTTGTTGTCGTTGCTGTTGTCTTTAAAATGCTAAAGAAGACAAGAGTCCTTGTCCTTGCCTGGGAAGGCCCAGCTGGAAATCCAGGAATCCTTGTGCAGCTGAAGCCCCTGATGAGGTGAACCATAGAAATGTGACAAATCTCAACCCCAGAAGTGGCTGCCCTTGAATCTCCCAGGGAGATTCCCTCTTCCAAACACTGTGTAAATGAGGAAAAATGGTGATTTTGGTGGGCTGTTAGGTATGGGGACAGGAAGAGTAGGCATCAAAATGGACAACTTAGCCATGCCCCATCCTGCTCACTCAGAAGGCTGGACAACAATGCTTTTTAAAGTAGCTTGGCAGATAATGCAAAATGCTTCCTTGATCACCAAAGGGACTTAGCTGTCCATTTTCCCTTTACCCTCTCTAGCCCTTATGCAAACAACAAAATAAATAGAAGCCTACAGTTTTCACAACAGACCTGCCTGACATCTATTAACTCTAAACCTCTGGCAAGTGACTATCCTCAAAGAAGTTCCAAGATGTTTTCAAAACGAGGATTTTAATGTGCTCTCTAAAGTCGAATTCCAATGGTCTTTTTCCTGACAAGGAAACCAGGCTCAAGATAGTAGTTAATGGTGACACTAGTTAAATGATCTTGCAAGCGAGGGATAAGTCGCCACACAGAGTGAGGTCCAAGGGTCCCAATTCCCTGCCTGTTCCATTAGACATTCACAATCTCGTGGTCAAGCATGTAGCAAATGGGTGTCCCAGGACTGGCACCTGAAGGATATGGCCCAGAGCTCTCATTTCAAGCTGTTGTCCAGGGACATCTCCACTGCTCACACTTGAGGAAAAGTGGCAGCTGAGAGAAGGGGCAGGTAATTTATTCAGGAGCCTGAAGCTGAGAAATAGATTTGGTAAGCAAATACTTCAAAGCCCACTGGAGAACTCCCATAAAACACAGACCCTCTGCAGCAACCCGGCAGTGATTTAAATCCACTTGGGATTTCCAGGGGGGATGAGTAAGAGTTATCAGCTCTGTTCAGAGCCTCATGAATAATTTCACCTGACATGGGACACCGAACAAGCAGAAATCTGGGCCGTACAGAGGAAAATAGGTTTCCAACTAATCTTTGTTACTCCAGTCTTATTCCTAAGTGGGGAAACGGGTGGGGAGGGAAGCCCAGACAGGAAGTTCACCATTTTTAGACACATTACATTTTGTCCTTGTGCAAGCAGTGTTGGATGGGAAACACATTTGCTGGCAGCCCAAACCTTGCTGGCTGGGTTGGCCAAGCGTAAGTCCATGCACCCACGTGCTGCCAGGATGTGGAAGTCATTTGTGGCTCCCTCTAGGCTAGCGAGGCAGTGAAAGGGGGAACTTGAAATGAAACAAACACCCCAGCTCGGATCTGCAAAGGTGGTGGCCGCACGGCTATCCTGCTGCCTTAAGCCCCAGGCTGCGGCCTCCACGCTGCAGGTGCACCGCCCGCCCGCAGGGTCAGCGCGGCGGCCCCAGCGCCGGGACAGGGTTTCCCGCTTGTCCTTACTGCGCTGGGTCTACAGCCTGAGAGGGGCGGGTAGAAGGGTTGGTGCGGGCGTGCCTGAACCTTCTGGAAGGTCCCAGGGGCGTCTCGGTCCCCTGGGAATCACCACCGGCCCCTCCCAGGGCCGCCTTTCCTGCCCCGCTCGAGGGTGGCACACCCGCGCGCGACCAGGGGCTCACCGCAGAGGTGGCCCTGGGTGGCCGGGACCCAGCAGCAGCCTGCAGTTCTGCCCCCGGTGGCCGCAGGGGGGACGCGCCGGTCCCCGGCCTCCGCCCGTGCCCGAGCGAGCGGCTCCAGGGGCCCTGCAGCCCCCAGGAGGAAGGTGGCGAGCTGCAACCCGCGTCGCTGCTTTCCCCAGGTCTAAGAACCCAGCCCCCAGCACCGGTTTGCAGATCCTGAGGTCTGGAGGGGTCGAGAGCCTAAAAGACCTACGTTAGGACATAGATCGAGTCTGCTAATCCCCAGTTCTGCGATTCAGAAAGTTTACATCCAGGAGCCAGCTGCTTATTTTTATTTAATTTTTCCATCGCTGAACATCGGTTCTTTTTCTGTTTCTCTTCCAGGCCAGCATTTCCATCTCAGTACAGACTTCCACACATTTCCTTCATTCCACCCCAAAAAGCTGGCAGCAAACACTGCCGTCTTCCCTTCATCAGATCATCTCCGTTTCTCCTTTTCTCCCGCTTCCAAATTTAATTCCCGATGCAGTTGAACCAAAACTAGCCATAAATTTTAGTCCAGAGAGCTCCAATATAAACAGAAATAGCCAAGAAGAAGGAAGAGGAGGGAGAAATAAGCCTAACCAAAAATCAAACAGTATCTTTTTTTCCACAAGAGTAAACATGAAATTGTCTAATATTATTTTTTGAGATTGTCTAATAAAATATTATTTTTTGAAAAACTTTTTTTCTAAAATGGCTCACATCAACTTATTTCACTGATGATATTCATTTTGAAATTCCAAAAACTTACAGATAATGAAAAATTTTTATAGTCATTAAAGTAGACCCGAGTTCAAAAAGATTGCAAAACATTTCTGTTCCAACGTGAATATAACCATCAGGTTAAAAACTAAAAAACACCAAGGGGGGGAGGGGTAAACAGTAAAGTGAAGGTCAGAGGGATTTATAAAGTAGTCCTAAAAATAAAGTCTTTGTTTTCCTCTTCCTTTTCTCCTCCTGTTTGTAGATTGTGTTCAACTGGGGAGAGCACTTAGATCAGTCTACTGCCTGGTCCTTGGTGCTGTGAGCTGGGGGAGGAGGCCCCAGATTATGGTATGGCCCTGTTCACCTTGGATGAACACACACAACAGGTCAGACTGGTGGACAGCAGCGATCTGTGTGTGGCAGCATTGCAAAATACGATGGTGCTGCTCTTGAAAACTGTAGCCCAGGGCTCTGAAGGCATGGGCATGTGGGTTGCTTCTTGATGCTAGGACTGCAGCGCCTTTCAGTTCTCAGTGTCTGCTTTTCTAGGTTGGCAGTGGCCCAGGCCCCTGATTTTCCACTGTTCCTTTCGTTGGCTTGGTTTCTGGCAGTTTGGCCGGTTTATTCACATCTTCACCAGAGGGTGGACAGGAAAACAGGGAGCGTGGCACTCCAAGTCGGCCTTGCTCTTCTTAGTAGCTGTTCTAGTGCTGGGCTTGGTGGGAAAAGAGCCATGCTGTTGGCTGAAATGAGATTTTGGGATTATCTGTGGATTTAATCTGGTCTTCTCACATCTACGATTTCCACAGATAATTAGAGATTACCAGATATATTCAGAAGTTGCATTAGCCTTAAAGTATTTGGAGAAAATCTAAATAGGCTTAAATACCATCTCAGAGTCCAGAATGTTAAGCTCCAGCTAATTAACATTTTTAAAGTCTTCCCCCCACTCCTATGTAACAATTTGCTGAAGACATTTTTAAATATAATATATTTTGCAGGAAGGGTAAGCTGAGTAGAAAAGCAGTTAATGTACATTAAGAAAGAATAGGCCAGGCAGCATTGGTGACTTGAAACTTCTCTCTCCTCCAAAGGTAAATTCTGATCCTGAAGGTGTTGAGAAGAACTTTTATTGTTAATGTGCGTGGGACACCCAAAGGTGGGGGGGGGGGACACTTCATAGAGTCAGGCCCTCTCTGTGAGCATAGGTGTGCTTCCCCTCCTTCTGGTGAATACTCCAGACACAGACTGTCCATCTGGAGCAGTGGTGATACTAAGAGAGCAAGCATGGCCCTTTCTCAATGCCCAGAATGTTCCTTCCAGAGAGCTTGAGTGAAGGCAGAGCCATACATCAGCACTGACGTGAAAATGGCATCCTACTGCAGGAGAGTCGAGAATATGCTAATAATAATATCTTGTGCTTTTCAAGGCAATATTATATGTGTTCCCTTATTGAATCATAATAACTGTGAGGTAAGAAGGACAAATATTATCCCCATTTCTTTCTGTTGGAGAGATGTACTCATAGTCAGAAAGCTAGTGAGAGCAGAGCAGACCTAGCACCCAGGCCTTTTTTTTTTTTCTTCAGTTAGCGCCCAGGCCTTCTGACCTTCCTCTTCCACATACTATTAAAGTTCTATAATAAAACATCATAGTTTCTTCTTTGACTGCATCCGCATGCCTGCTATATGTTCTTTAAATGACTGCTACACTCAAATATACTAGTTTTATACTGGCTTAATTATGTAAATTATATTTTAAAAATTAAATGTTATTTTTAGCACCTTCTCTCTTTTGGAATCCATTATTGCAATTCTATTAATTGTATTTTCCCCCACCCTAGTAATCAGCAAGGTTTTAACCTAGCCATGTTGGACAAGTTCCCAAAGTCACTTAAATTCACTTATAAAATATCATCTACTTCCTTTAACCCACAAATCTGCTTTTCCATCACTAGAATCCAAGTGCACACTGAGCTATTCCCCAAAGAAATGGGTCAAGATCACAATTTACCAAATAACTCCTGGCACAAATAAAATGTTGAGTATATATAGCTACAAATTTTTATTTCTATTGATATTTTTAGGAAGATTGATAAAATTCTCTGACATACCCCCCATGGTAACAGCCCAATTCATGCTCAGAAAAAGCATTCCAGCTTTTTCCATCAGCACCATTTATATTTTCAAAGGTTAACTTTGCAGGGACCTCCCCAAAGTATTTCCTTAAACCTCTGCCAACCTGGGGAGAGAGGGACTGAGAATATTACATAAATATCTGCATTCAGTTTTTGGATAGAGTTGCATGATGGCCATATATGGTGAAAGGTAGATTTTCCCTTGGGAGTATATTCTTGGAATATGTTAAAATGCATATGTCTCCATTTCTGCTCCCGAGAAGCTGGTGTACAGATGTTAAATATTGGGGTGGTAGAAACGTTGCTGTCTACAGTTTACATGATGTCTAATAGGCCTACAGAACGTGCTTAAAAGGCAGTGTTCAGAATTAGTCCCCTAACCTTCTTTGACGTAATTGTCTTTCTTTGGAGTAACATCTTGAAGAAAAACAATAAGGAAAGGGAATGAATTTTCTCAACCAGACTTACTATTCCCTTCACTCACCCCCCCACCTCCTCCCCCCCACACTTTATAGTGATCCTT
This sequence comes from Cynopterus sphinx, assembly GCA_030015415.1. Taxonomy (NCBI): domain Eukaryota; kingdom Metazoa; phylum Chordata; class Mammalia; order Chiroptera; family Pteropodidae; genus Cynopterus; species Cynopterus sphinx. The sequence continues at coordinate 39,626,828 of CM057379.1, forward strand.
TAAACTCAAAAAATTACAGCTAATTATGGATTTCTACCCGAATAATGCTGCCATTTGAGTGCCTACATGTCACTGTTTCTGGTTTCTGAACCCCTGTCAGGACAATTCTGCCTGATTTCACTCATGCACTGCTGCTTTTTATAATCTGAACATTATTTCCACTCAAAAGTTTTCAGCTTTGTAGAAAACCTAAGAATTTGAAAGGGGAGGAGCCCCTTATAACTATTATTCAGACAGTTATCACTTTGAGTTATTCTGATTTTTGCTACAAAAAAAGAGTATCCTGAGAGAAACATTTGAAAAAAGTTAAATGTTTTAGTTTAACAGCTAAATTTTCTAATTTACATTTTTAAAAACAGAACTTATGCAGTCTCTCTGATAATTAAATGATTTCCTTTCTATTTTCTATGCTCAATAAACTCGATTACACTGTATTTTGAAATGTAGGACATTGAGTCTAGGGCATTAAAGAAGTTAAAAAGCTTTGAGGGGATTTTTTAAAATCCTGTTTCTTAATATGTAAAATGGAACTTGGAAAGACTTCATGGTGTTTAATATGTTTTTTCCCCTATCTTCTAAATGTAATAATCTCTAACCACCACTTGATCATTAGAGATTTATATTCACTATAATTTATGTCAACTTATATCTGAGACTTTTTTCCCCCCAATGTTTGGCAGCCAACTGCTGGTGGAAACTAGAATGTTTCACATTAGTCAGCAGCCCTCTTAAATTATTTCTATGAAATAATTTACTGCGGATTACAGATTCTTATATGGCATTTAAAGTTAATGATTAGGCAGAGAGATATATCAACAATATGATTAGTCACATATGTACCTGACTTGCATGGTTTTAACTCTATGCATGTTTTATAAGAATTGCTTTTAAAAAAGATATTTTAGGGCTTATATATTTTTCTACCAATTTTTTTTCTCATTTTTAAAAGAAAAGAAAAATGCACATGCTCTTATAAACTCTCTCCTCTAAGTAAATGTCCTTAAAATTACTTACTATTTCGTGATGGGCACTTACAGCATAGGTACAGGTGTGTGGTCTTAGACTATAAGAGCTGACAGTAATAAAGATCTCTTGCAGCATCATTTGAAGTCAAGATGTAGAAATCCTAACAAAATATGAGATTTTCGATGAAAGTTGTAATGTCTCTTTTTCACTGCAAGGAATTAGTAATGAAGTGATATGCTGCCAACAGAACAAGAAATGAAATGAAACTCAGAGTTCATTTAAATTCCAGAATGAGCTGCTTCCTAACTCATTTTCATTTCTCTACATAGTCATGCCTATTTTCTATTTAACACCCAGGAACGTAAGACATAGAAGGATGGCTCTGAAAGTAGGATTGAAATTTTTATCTGAAAATAAAAGGGTTCCTAGAGCATTTCTTTTGTATCTCAAACAGACATTTCTTTTTTCTCTTTTCTTCCTTTCTCTTCCTACTTAACAGTAGTTTTCTCAGAGGGAACTAAACAGTTTTGAAGTGGTTTTAGAGATTAGCAGCAACAAGGAACTATTTTCCTTCATGCTGTAAAATAAAGTCATTGTCAATAGCCTATAACAGGCAATAAACTACTTAACAAGGAATTTATGATGGCTGGTTATTATCTTCCTGAAATAATGCTGTTACAAGTTTGCCCTTGTCAGTCATCTGCAGGAGTAACATGCTGGATTTCAAACAGGGAGGGTCTGGATCCACACTGAGGCTCATGGCCAATTACCCAGGGAAGGCCTAGTCTGATAGCCCCTTATGCCCTTCATCACCTTTTTAAAGCAACGGAATAATAGCCACACGTGTATTTTATCCAGATTGCACCAAAAGGCACCTGTTTGTGAGGTAAAGTTTGAAATGAGATGAGAAAAATATTTGCTTGGCTGATAATAGCATATTACATGGGAATGCCTTGGGGGTGTAATTGGAGGTGGGGCGTGTAGCAGGCAGGACTTTACAAAGACATCTAGAATTATCCTGCACACACTGAAAGTTGCATGTCAACTCTTTTCTTTGCTTATAATGTTAATGTACGTCCTGATAAGTCCTCCCTCTTCTCTTTGCTGAATTTCCTTTGCTGAATTCAGGTTTACCTGACAAGCCCCTTGGGGAGTCCTCTTTGGTGTCAGCAAGGAAGAGAGAAAGAGAGAGCATGCTCCCTTGCTGCTAAGTGTGATGTGGGAGGGGAAAGGGGGGAACGAAGGAAGAATAAAATTATTCTCCAGCAGCCAAATTAATGTAAGGCTTCGGAACCAGAAAAGGTCTACTCCCGTTGCAGGATCACCAACGGTATAGGGTCCACCTCATAAAGAGAAAGAGAGAGCATGAGTGAGCTATAGCGAATGAAGAATAATGAGATTATGTGTGGCCGGGGAAGGACCTGAGATGGTCAAGGAGGTGGCCAAGGGGGAGGAAGGAGGGATTAAAGAGGAAGCAATGGCCAGAAAGTGGTTTGACTCAATCCCAAGAGCTGAAGATATAAAATTCTACCTTCTAAACCTTCATAATATAAGTCATCATTCCCTGAAGAAAGTAATAGAATTTCACTGGTAAAATTTCACAGGATTCTTTATTTGAAAAAAATTATCTTGTGCCTGAAAATATGAAAAAAGAAGCTTTCCAATATTGGGTGAATATTGTTTAATAGTAAATGCTAAAGCAAAGAAAATTGGTTTTAAAATGAGACACTAATTTACATAAGCATACTCTAACATACTGTGCCATTCATTGCTTATTTCAGAAAGTTATCAGAAGCATATGTTGAGTATGTTTTAAAAACCAACTTGCTTAGATCTGTGAAGCAATGTCTAGAGTTAGTGCTTATGGAAACAGAACAGCACACACACGACTTTAATCCCGTTATTTTGAAAACTTGAAAAAGCTTTGGTATCATCCGGAATGGTTGATTTTTTTATTTTGTGTAGTACCTAGACAAATACCAAGGATTTTATTTAAGAAAAATATGTAATTTTAGAAAACCGAAAGTCAAAATCTAGAATTAAAATTGTCACTTAATACAAAGGTCTGATTTGTAATTGTCTCAATATAAGTGGCATCACTTCCCCATTCCCTCATAGGATTACCTCTACATTTTAAGAAGAGCTTTCTAAAACTCATCTCTAAAGGAAAATATAAAATCTACTGAAACATTATTATAAAAATTTGAAAATTAAATACCTAATAGAAACAGATATAATGAAACAATGCCATCAGCCAAAGTAATGCTAATTTATATTAGCAACATCTTTAACTTTTTATACAAAATTTCACTGCAGCCACTACCCATTAACATTTATGGAACAATGGCCTGTGTAGCAGTGCCTGACTTTTACTTAATCACCCCATAAGTTCCAAGCTGGAATACTTGCAGCAACATTTATCAAGGGTCATTTTTAAGTGTTTGAGACTATCAAGCATAACTTTATACAAGACTACCAACGTTCAGTCAAAATATTACTATAGAAACCACCCCTCTTTGAAGTGTCATGTATTACATCTGCAATCATGCTGTCAAATAAAATGCCTTTAAAATGTAAGGAAGACAATTTCTTAATGAAATGTAGAAAAATACACAGAAGACAAATCTTCATTTTTGTAATATGGTCCTATTTCATGATTATCAGTAAAGAGCAAGACCAAAGGAGATTCAAATCAGTGGCCTTATGGTCAAAAGATGGAGTTGCTGATATGTGTAGCCATTGAAGACTTATGAGAACTTGTCACTGTCCTGGAAAAATAAAATTCAGTAGAGAGTGTGATTTTCTAACATGTTTATCCAAATTATCACCTTAAATATCTGGTTCTGCAAATACAAATAGAAAGCTAAGTCCTTCATTTTTTCCCTGCTTCAAGTTTAGCTGCAACACTCCTAAATGAAAAAAGTTTTCTGGTGTTTTAGATGTCAGGAGTTGGGAAGAACAGAAGCAAGAATTCCAAGAAAGGCTGTGGAGGTTTGCAGAGGATTGTGGGAACAACTAGAGGTATCCTGAAGAATGCGCTTTTGTCTCAGGTTGTCCACTCCTTCCTCCCCACTCTGCTAAAAGACCATTTTGGACCAGTGGAGCTGCTAATGCTGGGTTCATTATCACAAGAAACACTGAACTAGCTATCACCAAAGTCACCATTACTCCTTGGCAGCAAGCTGAAATAAGCTGTCATTGAATTATAAAGAGTTAGCACGGAAAGGGACATTAAAGTGCTTTCTCTGGGTACAGTTTCTAGCTAACTAGGGGCTAAACTGAGAATAGAGTAACTCTTGACTCTTAATCTACAGTTGTTTAATATGTAAATATTAGAAATTGATTTAGCCAAGGGATTATAGAGTAGAACATATTTTGTTAGATGTATACCTAATTATTTCATGATTTCCTATACCAAAATTTGGGTCCAGCTCCCCAGAGTCCCAAATAAAACCTGAACAGTTTTGCCCCATCTGAGCCACTGCTATCCAATAGATATATAATGGGAACCACAGATGTAATTTAAAATTTTCTAGTAGCCACATTTAAAAATGTTAAACGCAGCAAGTGAAATTCATTCTAGCAATAGTGTATCAGTTATTTATTGCTGTGTAATGAATTACCCCAAAACAGCTTAAAACACACATTTGTTATTTCACAGTAGCTGTAAGGCAGCATGCACGAACCGCATAGCTGGATTGTTTTGGCTCAGGGTTTCTCTTGAGTCTGCAGTCAAGCTATCAGCCCAGCTGCATCATTTGAAGCATTAACTGAGGCAGGAGGGTTTGCTTCCAAAAAGTGTCACTCTCGTGGCTGCCAGGTCTTGCTGGCTGTTGGCTCAGGTGTCTCAGTTCTTCTCCATGTGATATCTCATCCTTCAGGGCCTCTCTTCTACATTTGGCATCTTCAGCCTAAGAGTCTGTTCCTTACTGGTGACTGGGCTCTGAAAGATAGAGAGGAGGGGGTGGAGGAAGGGGACGGGGAGAGGAAGCTAATGAGGAAGAGGAGTACTCGAGACAGAAGCTGCAGTCTATTACTAGTCTAATCTTGGAAGTTACAGCCTATCATCGCTGCCATTTTCTGTTAGAACTGAGCCATTAAGTCCAGCCTACATTCAAAGGAAGGGAATTGCATATGGTTATGAATACCAGGAGTTTGAGGTCATTGGGGGTCAACTTAGAGGTGGCCTACCACAAATGCATTTTAATTACCCCAATATACCTAAAGTATTATTTAACATTATTAATAGGAAATTATTGATGAGATATGTCATATTCTTTTTTACACTAAGTCTTCAAAATCCAGTATGTATTTTATACTTCAGTACATATCAGTTTGGACAAACTGCATTCTAAAGCACTTATAGCCACATGTGGCCAGTGGCTACTGTAGCACATCACACATCTAGACGCTCTGCAGCCACCTGAAGACCCAAAGACATCAAGGGAATCTCCTTCACCAGGAACTTAAACAATTTAAATGATTTATCACTCCTTAGCAAGTGCTTACCATGTACCAGGTATGGTGCTAAATATGGAGAACTCCAAACCAGTAAATCAGACAAATAAGTATTTACATTCTGAATCTAGAACTACGTTGTTGGGTCCAGCACAGAGAGCTCTAACCTGTGATGGGTTCTGGAATTAAATGGAGCTCAGTCTTTCCATAGTCCTTGGGAAGGTGGATAACTCAGAGTCTGTCTGGCTTGGCCAGAGCCTCTGACAATGACCACACACATCATTCAACCCCCAGGCCCGACCTGAAACCATGTCTCCAGTCCTAACCTGGAACCCATATGTTGGCCTAAAATCTGATTTGCCTTGGACATGGAGCAAGTTAAATGTTTATTTAACTCAGTACATTGTACTTTCCACTATTTTCCACAAGCAGGGCCTGTAGGGGGAAGGGAGATGTATGAGGTACCTTGGCTATTTTAGGCTTCTTGGGTGCTTTGGAGGGGGCCTTGCAGACATGCTGGTATATGTCATGGTTACACCAAGCTTCAAATATATGTGAATAAATTTATATAGACAAAGAATGTCCTTAATTATCTCACCAGGTATGAATAGGTTTAGCATCGTAGAGAGTTATTTTTAGTCTATTCTCTGTCCTAACTCTGATAATAAAAATTTCTTGACTTGACTTGCATCTTTTTCACAGTGTCCTGAGTTATATTTGTGGTAAATTATAAGCATCTTGAGAATATAACTCTGTATAGCCAGGGCCTGCCAGAGGAGCTTCCTATCTTCCAACATAGCACTTACATGCTATTTATTAATGGTGATACACCTGGAAGTTCAGTTAAAGAATTCTGGGTTTCACGTGGGGGAAATGCAATATGCTTTTCATTAGCAATAGAGGAAAGCAGTTTTCTGAGTTATCTTTCTATCAATGTTAGTAATCATATATTTCAAAGTTTGAGGAAAATCCAAGCCTGTCTCAATAGAAAGAAATCAGCTTCATTCAGATAATGTCTGGAAAAATGGTCTTGAATACCTTCTTTATTTTTTGTCTTCATAAAAAAAAACTGTTTTAAAAATATAAAACAACTGTGTCAAGACAGTTTCAAGTAAAGGACTACAAAAAAATCTATCTTTTTAACATGTAAGACCCATTCCAAATTTTTATCATATGCACGTGCTATTTCATCAATGTTATATTAGTTGCATCTTTAACGTAAAATGTCTTTGTTCCACAATGTGGACACAATTTTAAAAAACATCACACATCTCATTGCTGTGTCTAATAATGTCACAAATTTGGTTGAGCTGCACAGACTATGGCTCAACCATAAAATCTGGAAAAACATTCAGGGGGTCTGGAATATAGAAAAATCCCCAAAGCTGTTTGGCTGGAATTTGAAGGGTAAAATTAAAGCTTCTGTTCTGTGTAAATCTGTCCAGATTTAGTGTTTTCCAGCTTTAGACACTGTTCTGGGAGCCAAGACCTGACTCTGCCTAAAGGCCCCTCCAAGAAGAGAAACCCCTATGCCCTGAAGTCAGTATACCTTGGAGAAAAAAATGAATTTTAAACATTCCATTGTAAATACAATGTATGCATGTCATCTTTTCACCTGTAGAGTGGCTTCATTCTAAAAGTGCAGCTTATTCCTGTTTTGGAAATTCTTAATAGAAACTAAAAAGAAAATAGCATTTTAATTGGCCTTGGTGATCAGCATGCCCAAACTTGGCATATGTGATGGGATACATGACTGTATTTTTGCGGAGTTTTAGAAAGCAAATTTGAGTCCACAGCATATATTCTAGCAAATACATACGGATCTAGCTATATATGCATAGATAGATACTCTTGCACATAATGTGCATAGGGACACTGGTAAAAAAAAAAACTATTCTCAAAAAACTGTAGTTTTTATTGTCATTTATTCTACCATATCCCACAAAACAAATGTTTCATTGTTGTGGTAATGCAGGCAGCTATGATGGATGGGGAGGATGTGTGGTTCTTTGGAGATAGAGACTCGAAGGTGGGTAACATCTTTTCGCCTTTTCCACAGGAACTTTAGTTTGTTTCTTTAAAGTAGAGGCTGAGTCCAGTCGCCAAACCGTAAAGGCGAAGACTCGCTTTAAAACTGGAACTCATTCCATGTGACCAGGGCAGCGGGCAGCCAGCAATCGCTGGGCGTCCGTGTCCCGGGAGGGCTTGCATGGCCTGTTGGCCGGCCTGCTTCGGCGAGGGGTGGCGGGGTGGGACCTCCTGCCCCAAGGTCTCGCGCGCTGCCCTCTCCCCCAGCGCGCGGCCGGGAGCCGCGCTCCCTCCCCGGGACCGGAGCGCGCTGCGCCGACGGGCTGGAGGTGCGGTCCTGATGTGGCGTCCTTCACCGGGACTCACGGCTCACGAGGGCCACCGCAGCGTGTCCCGGCGTGGCCTAGGAGAGCTGAACTGCGGGCAGCGGCCTCAGAACCCGAGGGAAACCGTCGAAGCCCCGGGGCACCTGGCCGGAGGCGCGCGGGCCGCGCCTTTCCACTCAGACCTTCGGGGGGCGGATGGGGTGTCCCTACAAAGCCCTGAACTCTTCGGGGGCATTCGTAAATTACGCGCAGGGTCCTCCTTGCCCCACTGCCGCGTCCACGCGGACCCCACGCCTCTGAGAACCAGCCGGTTTCCTTGCAGACTTGGGTAGCAAGTAGAGTTTTTAACCCCCAAAGCGAATTTATCGTAAAGCTCAAGAAGCTCGAGCTTCCTCCAGTTGCACTACCCTTTCCAAGCCCCTGGGAGGGGCGCTAGCAATTCTGGATTCCAAACTGTGTTTTTGACTTTAAGGCGCCCTTCGCCCCGTTGTCTGAGCTCAGGGCCCACCGGTCCCGCCAGCGTCGCGGGCCGGGAGCCACCCCCTCCTGCAACGCGCTCTTTGTTTTCTGGTCTGTTTGGGGAGCCGCCCGTGGGCCTAACTACCGAGCAACTCCGGAACGCCAAACGGGCTTTTGCGCGGCGCAGAGTCAGATTTCCTACGTCATTTTCACATCTTTCCCGGATTATCTTGACTATTTTGAGCCCACCAAGGGAACAGACCCACACAGCAGCTTAAGCAAAAACGTTGCAATTCTCAAGGAAGTCTAGATTTGATGGAATCTCTTATATTTTTAAGCATCCTTTTTTTTCTTGGTATAATTTCATCTCTTGGCCAAGGTTCTGAAATTAAATATTAAATTTCATGGCCTTCATATGTTGTTGAAACTAGTGTGGCGTGAGGAGGTACATGCAATATTAAATCTCAAAAACAAAACAAAACTCCAAACCAAAGCCTCCACTTTAGAACAGGCAGATTAAGCAGCTGTAGAGGAAGGAACAGGATTTCAGAATCAGGAGAAAGAAACAAGAACGTCTCTCTTGCTGTCATCAGAACCCCGCCCCCTTCTAGAACAAATAAAGCACTGATTGTCTCTAAACCTGAGGCCTAACCTGAATAGTGTGATGCAAATTAACACAACATCACCCATTTCTGCGCAAGGAAACAGTTCTGTACTTGGCAAACCCAGGCTTTTAAATTTCCTTTTATACTCAGGAGGTGGGATAGGTCATCTTTATATGGCAGAGAAACACAGTGCCTTTCCTCATTTAAAATCTTCCCAACTATTCTCTGGCCAAGAAAATTATCTGAAGCCTATAAGTACAAAAATTTAAAAATCTACCTACAGTTATAAATTTTATTTCGTATTTAACCCTCAATAGACTGGGGGTATTTTCATAAACACTGGATATTAGAATTCAGGTGGAAATATTCAGCAAATGACATTCTTCCTCTATTTATTGACAATGTTGCTCTCATTGGTTCTTCCCAAAACCTTACGGGTGGGGCAAAGAGGACAGAAAAATGTGGACAAGTGTTCATTTGCCTGGATCTGAACCTTTCGATTTTAAATCTTTGTAATGCCTGTTGAACCCAAAATGGCTTTGCTTGGTTTACTAACTTGGGTTTCTGCTGTTTAGACTCAGAACCCTAGTAAGTTTGGGCGACTTCTGTGGTTGGCGGGGGCTATATCTAATGCCAGGTGGACCCAGGTGGCTGCAGTCAGCCAGAGGGAGGTCTAGAAATCGTCCCAGCCTCTTCTCCCAGCCCCAGGCCAACGGGGAAACTTTTAACCTTGAGCTTTATTAAAAACAAACAAACAAACCCACAAGGTTTTCGCCACAAGGTTTTCGCTAGCCGCGCGTCCCCTCCGCTAGGCCTGCAGGCCCCAGAGCGCGTCCGCTGTGCGTGGGGAGGCTCAGCAGCTGGTGGATTCGTCTGGGTCACAGCTGTAGGGGTCGGGAGCTCTTCTCGGACTCGGGTCCTTTCAGAAAACTCTTTTCTTGTCGGATGTGGTTTCCCTTTAATTAATCACTCATGTCCGTGTGTCGGCCGCGCCGCTTCCCCACTCTTCCTCTAGCCCAGCACATAACCCGTCTTTGGAAGCAGGCGCGCAGGCAGAGCATCTGGGGGTTGCACAGTCCACCAGCCTCCATTTAAGGACCCCAGTTGGTGATACTCTGTAAAATTGGCCTTTTGGAAGATCCAGTCCCCCTTCCCAGACTTTCTAGTCGGTCGGCCCCAAGGCTTCGCAGTTCCAGGCGTCGGCCTGGGTGGTCCAGGTGTTCCGGGTGGTCTCAAAGACCAGATTTCCGTCAGGTTCTCTCCCTTCTCCACCTTCCTTCCTCCTCTCCTTTCGCCCTAGGAGTTGGCATCCTGCGGGCACAAGCACTTTCTGCTCCCACCCCACGCCACTGTTGGATCCCTCCGGGCACGGCTTGTCTTACTCTGGCACTGGGTCTTCCTGGACTACGCAGAACAAACTAGCCACCCACCCCTCCCCGAAATGTTGGGCTCCGGAGGTTGCTGGCCGAGGCCTGTACAGTCTCTTCTTTGGAAAGCCCTGACCCAAAACACTATATCAAGCTATTCTCGGAACTGTGGGCCCTATGGGCTAGGCCCGATGCTGCCGCTGCGCATTAAACACATTTCCGTAGCTGCGTTGCTGAATTCTTGTCATTTCCAAGCCACGAAGGGAGGCCTCGGATGCTGGCCTCAGCTTCAAGGGCGCAGCCGGATGTGGCTGGGACCACCCCGGGACTCGGGTGTCTGCAAGTGTGGCGCAGGCCCGCCCCACGCCGAGCGAGGTGGGATCGGATAGTCCCGTTTGTGAGCTTTCGCGGGGCTGGAGAGACCACATGGGGCTTGGGGTTCAGATCCGAATAGTGTTAACGACCCGGCTCTGCGGCACCCGACGCCTCAGGGGGCTCGAGTGCCGGGTCCTAGCCCCGCCTCGGGCCCCTGGCCGCCCCAGGTCTCCAGGCCGGGGGCGCGGGGCCGGGAGACAGCCCGCCTCTGCCCGAGCCGCGGGAGGGCTAGGCGGGCAGGCGGGCGCGGGGCCCCGCCACCGCGTCCCTGCGCCGCCCGGTTCCCCGCAGCCGGGAGCGCTTCCTCCGTCGGTCACGGATCCAGGCCGCGGGTCCAGCTGTCAAAACAGGGGGTGTCTCTTTCATTCTGGCTCACACAGTCCCAAAGGGGGACCAGGGGGCCTTAATGCTTGTGTTTGGACACAAGCAATTATCCCTAATTATTCTTTTTCTTTTGAGCCTGCCCGTCCCGCCGGCGAGCTCGCCGCGGAGCAGGCCCCGTAATCCTCCCCGGTCGGCGGATCGCAGTGGGCTCTGCGCGGCCCGAGGCTCGGGCGCTTTCATGTCCCTGCGGGTTTAGAGCTGATTCAAACTCATTGCGATGGGGGAATTAACCCCGGGGCCCGGGCTTTCAGAGGGCTCTGATAAGAGATTATACGTGTTGATGGCAAGCTTTTCTTGGCAAAATGTTTTCAAAGGGCTCCGAGTTGTTAAATCAAAGCACCATTGAATTGCTCGGCACCGCCCCCTCCCCCTTCCCCTCCTCCCGCCCTCCCCCCCTCTCCATCTCTTTTCCCTTCATCCCTCTGCCTCCGACCGCCGGCCAGGACTGCCCGCGGAGAGCCGCCCAGCCTTCCCGCAGTTGCAAGTCACTTTCCTTAGGAAGGTTTTTCCCTCCGTGTCTCTCCATGTGAAGATTGTTTTTGTAGGTGCTCCCGCTGCTGGGCACGTTGGTACCCCCTTTCCCGCCCTCGCTCCCTCCCTTGTCCCCTCACACACGCTTGCTCTAGTAAAGAAAACACATCCCAGATGAAAGACTTTTTTTTTTTTCCCAAACGTACATGTGTTTTGTAGAAAACGGAGGTGACAGGGTGGGATAACGAGGAGTAAAGGAAGGGTGGCTTTTCTTGCTCTCCCCAGCCCCAAAGGTCAGCGCAGTCAGAGGGGTAGCCTTAGGGTTAAACAGTGCTGTGGGCAGAGTTCAGATGTCGCGTGAATCTCACGATCCTGCCCTGGGGGCCCTCTGGGGCCGCGCAAAGGAAGAAAGCGAGTGTTGGAGGACTGTGTGGATGTAGATTTTGTACTGTGGAAAGTCTCTTTATTTGGCGTATGGGTCCAATTTACAAATTACAATGGCTTTTTGGTAACTCTGCTGGGCCCTGCTAGGGTGGAATGGGGAATGTGAATTTTAGATAGAGCCTGAAAAAGTTTTACAGGGACTTGACAGACATCTCCCCTTGGGAGAAAAAAAAAGTATTAAAAAAAAAGTTATAAATATATGAAACTATGTCCCTGTCATCGTCTCTTCCTCCTCCGCCATATATCACACAAACCACACTATATTGGTCAATTCCCACAGGTAGACTTCTTGGCTGTGCAGACGTTCATCCCCATGGCATACTTGCCCTCATTCCCTAGACTGGAACCCTGCCCTCCACCTATTTGCCTGGCCTGACACCCTGTCTGGTTTCTGCCAGGAATCTTTGGGAGAGGTGTAACGGTGTTGTTCTTTGTACCTTTGTCACTGTTAGACGCCCTGGGTTTGGACTGATTATTGGGAGAGCTGACTGCTTGACTCCGTATACACAGCGCACACTGGATTGGACCCCATGGCACACCAGCTGCTGCCTGTGTTGACTAGAATTCTGTGGTGCATCAAGCCTCTAGGCTGTTTAGTTCTCCACCCGCCCCCTTCTTCTCTTCCTGTTTACTTTTCCCTTCCTTCTCTAGCTTTGCTAAGACCCAGTGTGCCTGAGCAGAAGTCTGCCCATGAGCCTGCCCAAGTTATAACAAACTTGGTGCCAAGTTGGCACTCACTTGGTCTGCTGGCTTCCTGAAGGATAAACTGGTTCCTTGATTTGTTTTTCTGCTTCTTTCATAGTTAATGAGCTATGGACCCTGTAGGATGCAAAATTCAGATGCGACTTTTGTTTTATGTTGCTGTGGTATCTTTGGCTCTGTGTCCTCTAGTAGCTGGCTAATATGTAGCTAGTTTGCCTTTTTAGCTTATATTGACTATGCATGGTTTTTGTAATCCTAATCTATTTCACTGGTAATTATTTAAATTTTTGACTCTGCACTGATAACTGAGATTCACTTATACTTCCTTTTTTCATGCTGTTGCCTGGTTTTGTTATGTTATTCTAAAATCATTCCATTCCAGTCCACAAATATTTGAGTGCTTCCTACGTTCTGAGCGTTCTCAATGATAAACAAAACAGATGAAAAAAAGGCAAAAAGCTTTGCCTTCATGGAATTTACATTGTAAAGGAGAGACAGACAATAAAAAAACACTTATAAATAAATAGATAAATAGATAGATAGATAGATAAATGTTATAGTATGTTGGAAAGTGAAAGGGCTATCGTAACAATAAAGCAAATGTAAAAAAGATAGACAATAAAATGTGTTGGAGGGGATATGGAGGAATTTGGAAACTTTCGTGGGTGGAAATGTAAAGTGGTATAGCGGCTTTGGAAAACAGTCTAGCAATCACTCAAAAGGTTAAACGTGCAGTTACCATATGATCCAGCAATTCTACTCCTAGGTATAGACCCAAGAAAAAAGAGAACATGTTCACATAAAAACCTGTAAACAAGTGTTTTTAGTAGCATTATTCATAATAGACAAGAAGTGGAAACAACCCAAATGTCCATCAACTGATGGATAAACTAAATATTGCCTATCCATAAGAAGGAATATGTTTCCACCATAAAAAGAAATGAAGTAGTAATGCATTCTACAACATGCATGAAACTTGAAAACTTAATGCTAAGTGAAATAAGCCAGCCACAAAGGACTGCATATTATATGACTCCATTTATGTATAAAATGTCCAGAATCGTCAAATCCATAGAGACAAAAAGTAGATTAGCAGTTGCCAGGGGCCAGGGGAAATGAGGAATGACTGTAATGGGTTCAGGGTTTCTTTTAGGGGTGATGAAAATGTTCTAAAATTGATTGTGGTGATAGTTGCACAAATCATTGAATTGTATACTTTCAATGAGTGAATTGTATCTGAATAAAGCTAACAGAACAATAAAGCAAGGTATGATGATGAGGGTGGTAGTGGTAGTGGAGGTTGCTTGCAATTTTAGTAGAGAAGACCTGTTGGAGAAGATGCCATTTGGGTAAAAACTTGAAGTGAGGGCATTATCCACACAGATATCTGGAGAAGAGCATCACAGGTGGAGGAAACAGAGAGCAAAAGTTCTAAGGTGGGAGCCTGGCTATTCCAGGAACAGTGGGTAAACTTTTGTGGCTGGAGTGGAGTAATGGAGAAGGAGGGGAGTTGAAAATGAGGTCAGAGATGAAAGGTGTCGGGGAGGGTGGGTGTTGTAAGCCTTTTTTCTGCCTTTTGGACCTTTGGAGGTTTCAGTAGAGAAAGCACATGGCCTGACTAACTTTTTAAAGGATTTCTGGACCGTTGAAGGGTAAGAATGATGCGGGAAGACAGATCGAAGGCTGGGGTGAGTTCAGGCCCTTCCCCAGGGACTCATGGGCATGCTGATGCCTCTTTGCCTTAACAAGAGCCATATCTCTGAGCTGCCCTGCAGCCCATGGGAAAGGCCAACCAAAACAGACTGCTTAGGGACTTTGGGTCTGCCCTAGGGTGGGGGCAAGCCTGTGGGACCCTCCCTTTCCCTCGGGGCTGTGCACAGAGCATTGAGTGTTGGCTTCCGCCCTAGTAAGGGCCACATCAGGCACCTCCCAGATGTCCGGGTGAGAGATGAAAGCTCGGAATAAGTGGTAGTAGAAGTAGTAATAGTGGTCAGATTTTAGACATATTTTTGAAAAACAGCCAACAGAATTTCCTGATGGATTAGCTGTGGAAAATAGGAGAAAAAGGTTTTAGGGTTGAGTTATTAAAAATATGACATCTAACAACTGAGATGAAGAAAACTGAGGTGGAATGGGTCAGTAGGAGGAGGTCCGAATTTCAGTTTTAGACATATTAAGTTTGAGATTTCTTTTGGATATCCAAGTGGAGATGTCTACTAGGCAGTTAGATATATGTTTGTGGCACAGTGGGGAGGTAACATCTGAAAACGAAAATTTGGCAATTGTTGCATATTGATGGCATGTAAAGCCATGTAACTAAATTAGAACAATGAAAGAATGAGCATAGGTAGAGAAGAGGATTGAAAGGCTGAGGGCTTGCTGGTGGTACTCCAGCATGAAGAAATCTGGGAAAAGAGGAAGAACCAGCGAGGAAACTGAGGAATGAGCAGTGGCATAGGAGGAAATAGGGAGAGCAAAATATCCTGAAATCCTCATGAAGAAAGAGTATCAAGGAGAAGGGAGTGATCAGCTGTCTTTAAATCCAAGTACACTGAATTTAACAATTTGGAGGACTTGAAGAGGGGGTGTTCAGTGGTGTGTTGCAGGTGAAAACCTAGTAGAAATCTCTATTGCAAAGAGAATGGGAAGAAAGGAACAGGAGTGAGTATAGACAACACTGTCAAGGAATTCTGCCATAAAATGAACAGAGAAACTTGGTGGAGCTGGTGGGGGAAGTGGAGTCAAGAGAAAGTTTCTTTCAAAATGAAAGAAATAACCAGATGTTTATGTGCTAATGGAAATGATCCAATAATGGGAGAGAGAGAGCAATTGCTGGAGAGATGAGAGATGTCCTTTACTAGCCCCGAGGTATGTAGGAGGAAATAATACCTAGTTTAGAAATGGAGAGATTAACTTCAAATGGAAGCATAGATAGTTCATTTATAATAACAGGTAAGAAGACAGAATACATAGGCCCATAGGCTGGACAGAGGGCAAAGGTTATAAATAGTAGGAATCTGGGCAAGTTCTCTTCTGATTTCTTGTTTTCTCACTGAGGTGGAAAGCAAGGTTTTCACTTAGTGAGGAGGTGAGAAGAAGTGTTGGAAATATGAAAACAAAAGAAAAGGTACAAAATAGCAGGTATGAGAGTAGGAGATAAATGGATTAGAAAATATAGTATGTCTGCCAGGGAGCACTAAGGGCTCATTTGAGGTTCACGATCCTGAAATTAAAATGAGCCAGTGAGATTGGTTGTGTGTTTTTCTTCTGCAGGCTCAGAGTAGGTAGAAAGCTGGCTTTAACTAGGATTATGGTTTTGCCAAGCGAGTAGGACTAAGAAGAAAGGAGCAATGGCACTGAGGAATTTTGGATGGGTAAAATGGGAAGGGAGAAGAATATCGAGGCATGAGAAACAATGAAAAAGGTGGTGGGATCAGTGGAATGGAGGTCTTAGCAGGTCAAGGTTTTATTGATTTCAGAGTACTAGAAAGAATGATCTGAAAGATACAAGGAGGTGATGGTTAAATAGGGAATGCATGAAATGAGATTATGGAGGATTCTAGTTATGGGGGTGAGTAGGTAGAAGACAAGATCATTGGGAGAGAGGAATTCAAGGAACCATGAGGTCAGGCTATTTGAAGGGTCATCTTAGTGTATATCGGAATCACTGAGAATGAAGAGATAGGCAAGGAAATTATACAAATTAAAATCAAAATAACAGCTGTATTGCTAACAAATGCATAATTATAGGATGTGATCTATATATGTGACAATCATAGATCTTTCAGAACTAACCCCTAGAATTAGAATGATTCACACCCTCTGCCACAGGCAGCACTGATGTACCACCTGCTCCCTACATAGAGACTGATCTGTAAAACGTGTGGCTGAGAGTGCAGATCGGAAAGCAGGTTTTCTGTGAGCAGGCTGGCTCCTTAGAGGAGAGCAGGAGTCAAGGGCCTGCTCTACCCCAAACTCACCAAGAAGATAAGTCACTCCAGTAGAAGAAAGGTACACTGTCATACTTCATACTGACTGATGTCCCTCCACATTCATGCAAAGCTACCCAGATTATTTGATGAAGCAAACACAATTTTGATACCGAATCCAATAAGTATAAACAAAAACTATATACATGATACTTATTCAAAAATTCAAAATTAGTGATGTTAATGTATTAGTGACATATTAGTGATGTTAATGTATTAGTGACATATTAGTGATGTTAATGTATATTAATGAGTCATTAAGAGCGAATATGATAATTTTAACAGAAGTTCACATAAAAACATTAAAAGACAAGAGAAAAGAAAGATTCCAGTATCCAAAGTTATGCAAAGATATGTTTGATATGTTCACTTGAAAACCTAGAACAAAGTTAGCCTCAATAGTATTGAATATCATTTTGGAAATTTTGGATAATACAAGATAAATAAAAATTAGATGAATAAATATTTCAAATGATCAGTCAAAAATATCATTTTTTTGGTCAATGGCTGTATAAAAAGACTAAGAAATTAACTGGAAACTGCCTTGGAGTAATGAGTAAACATAGGAAAATGTCAATTCTCCTAAAATTAATATGTAGTTTTAACCTAATTCCAGTAAAAAGTACATAACAATTTTCCTTGAAACTCTCTGAAATTTTAAAAGAATTGATAAGGAATATAAATGGGTAGGAAAAGCAAAGAATATTTTGAGAAATAGGAGGAATGGGGTTGTCAGCTCTGAAACATTTAAAAATAACAGTAAAATAGGATCATTGTAACATTGAACACAGATATCAATTAAATAGAATAGAATATGTGATAAAGAAGTTAAAACCAAAGAAAAGTAGAATATAATAAACCCTATTGGGACAACTGATTACTATATTGGGGAGAATTATGTATGTGTTCCCACCATATCCCGCCCCCCTTGAGTTTTAAGTATAACTAAAGAATTAAACTTAAAGGAAAGAAAAATCACAGAAAAAGTAAGTATAAAAGAATGCTTCTTAGCTCTTTGGAGTGGTGAACACATTGTATGCTTGGAAGCAACAGAAGAAATGACAGAGAAAACAATTGATGAATTTAACTCTATAAAAAAGTTTACACTCTGTATAAACAAAATAATTAAAATAAGAAGACATGGAAAATACATTTGTAGTCCTCCTCCATACACCTACCAGAATTAGGGAAATATAATCATAAAAAGAGCTCTCTCACAGTGAAAAAAAAAAACAACTTATAATATGTTCATTCAGTGGAATTCAATTTAACAATTAAATTAACCTGATCTTATAGTTTGTCAAATGAATAAATCTCAGCAATATTGTTTTAAAAGAATAAGTCTCAGAATGCTGTTTATTATATTTAAACACTTACAAATCAATACCCTCTGTGTGTCTGTTTATGTACTGTGTCACGACCAAAGACCAAAAATATTAAAATGTGCAAAGAAAAGATATAGTAACTGTAAGTGGTTACCTTTCTGGAAGAGGGAGTGGGAAGTGTGACTCAGGAAGTTTAAAAGGGAGCTATAATTTTTCTAATATTTTCCAAAATAGTCCATAATAAAAAAAAGAGGACTCATGAATTGCTAAGGAAAAAAACACCAAAACTCCAAAATATTTATGTGAGAACAAGAACAAACAATTCACAGGAAATACACATCTAGAAAGATGTATAGCCTCATTAGTAATCAAAGAAGATAAAACTAAAATGAGATACCAATCACATTTATTAAATTAGTAAAAAAAATTCAAGACAGTGTCTCACACAGTCCAAAAGTTAGTATGCTGTTTTAAAACACTTATACAACATGCAGAATCTTAAAATTTTAAAGAAGATATGGCCATTTAGTGCAGGAACTTCAAGCAGTTTGACATATTTGTCTTTTTCTTTTCTTTACAGTTAAGACCATACTCATCATCATTCCTGAATCTAAGGAGAAAATCTATCTTTTAAAGAACTTCAGACTTCCTGAAACAAAGAAGACTCATGAAAATAGCTAAGGACAGAGTCTGCCCTAAATGTTTCCCAAATAACTAACTCCTTATCTTTAAATGTCCCTCAAATAAAACTTCTAATTCTCAAATATCCACTAAATTCTCAAGCTTTTCTTAAAACATTCAAGACAATTTGCAATTCTGCAAATCAAATCCAGACTCTCCTTGAGACCCCTCCCTACCAACCCATGAGTGTGACTGGGTATGCACACGCTCACACACACACTAGCGTTTACTTTTGGTTTTTCATTTTTAAGGACTCCTCAGGCAAGGGAGAGTTCCTCTTTTGTGAAAGAGCATGCCTCTTCTACGCGGGGATATACTTTCACCCCCCAGCGACTGTCATCAACGCTTCACTTTTTCCATTTGTTTTTAAAGAAAATGGTGGGGGGCATCACTGGAAAAGAGATGTCAAAGCAGTAGGAGGCATTTTTATTTTTGTTTTTGTGTTTTCACAAGGGAGTCCTAAATATATTGAATTTCTGGCTCATCTCAGCTCCTAAAGCTATTTCTTTGGGATGCCATTCTACTGTGAGGTTTTTCACCCTCCCGCACTTCCAAAGGTGGCTAAAAAAAGAAACAGCAAAGAAAAAGTTACACTTCCTTTAGAATCTAAATATTTGAGTTCATGAGTAAACGGAGACATGTTTGTGTGACAGTTCTCACCAATTCGTGCCTCCCAGTGATTTCAAACTAAAATAGAAGGGAAATTGGCAGTTTGAGAGTTCGAAGATGTCTGAGAGAGAATGCCCAAGGCCTATATATATTGATTTAACAGGGGAGGAGTCAGGATAGCCGGTGTAGTCACAAAGGAGTTATCTGGAGTTAAGGTGAGCTGAAGCTGAACCAAGAGCTCAAAGCAGGTGATTTGCTTGGGCAAAACCTTTTCAGCTCAGGTAAGGATGTGGATGGCAGCATGGAATAATAGGAGCCAATTCTCCCAGAGGCTGTACCGTGGACCAGATACTATTCTAAGCACTTTACGTGGATTCACTCATTTAGGCTTCCTAAAATCCTATGATGAAAATATCACTCCAATTTTATAGACAAAGAGACCAAGGTCCAGAGAAATTACATAACTTGCTCAAGACCACACAGCTAGCAAGCAGCAGAACTGGACTGTCACCAGGCATCTTAGTTAGAAGCCATGTTATTAGCTCCTACGCTGCAGTGCCAGATACTTGATCAGAAACCAGATGGCAAGAGGGGAAGTTAGACTGAATGTTCGTGGTGAATCATTCCCAGGTGCCTGTCCGTTTAGAGTAGGGAGTCAACACTTGGGGCGCTTACTGTCTGCCCTCAGCTCTAAGGAGTGCTGGGTCAACACAGCTGCCTTATGCGCGTGTTCAGCTCTCCAGGGTCTCATGCCCTGGTGGGATGGAAAGCTTAGTTGAACTCAGAGGATGTGGTGGAGTACTGGCCTGTAAATTCTGACTGCTAAACATTGAAACATTTAATTTAGAACAGTTTCAGATTTACAGAAAAATGGCAAGCGTAGCACAGAGTTCTATACACTCTGCAATCCAGTTTCCCTGTTACGGATACCTCAGATTAGTGAGGTATGTTTGTTACAATTAATGAACCAATATTGATACATGATTATTAATTAAAGTCCATACTTCATTCAGATTTCCCCGGTTCTGACCTAATGTCCTTTCTCTATTCCAGGTTCCTATCCAGGATACCATGTTAGATTTAGTTGTCATTTCTCCTTAGCCTTCTCTTGGTTGTGCCAGTTTCTTCAGACTTTACTTGATTTTGATGACCTTGATAATTTTGAAGAGTGTTGGCATTTTGTAGAATATTTCTCAATTAAGATTTCTATGATATTTTTCTCATGATTAGACTGGAGTTTTATGTTTTCTGGAAGAAGACCACAGAGTTGAAGTGTGATTTTCATCACATCATGTCAAGGGTACATGCAGTCAACATGGTTTTTCACTGTTGATGTTGACCTTGATCACCTCGTGGAGATAGTTTGTCAGATTTCACCCCTTACTCTTCCCCCTCCCCTCTGCCACACTGTACTCTTTGGAAGGAAGTCTTTATAAACAGCCCACACTCCAGACAAAGATAACTCCATACACTAAATGTCAAGTTCAAGCTACAAAATAATTCCGACCCCTTCAGCATCATGCCAACTTGCCAAGACTTCAAAGGTCCATGGAGTTAGTTGCACAGGCGATAAGCAGGATTTAGGAAATGAGTAAAGAGCTTTATTATGTGTATAGTTTATAAATGCCCAACTTCCAGTTTGACATTTTCTGATAGCATTTCTCATTAGTCTTATTCACTTTAACTTCCAGGGGGCCACTGAGTATGTTCTGACAAGATCAGGGTTCTCAGCACCCTCAGCATAGCCTCTGCCAAGTCATGAACAGCAACATTCCAACAAGGCGGCTCCCTCCTTTGCTGCTGACAGGTGATGGCAGAACTTTCTAGGGATGCCCACCTGAAACAAAGGTTCATTCATCCACTTAAATGCTTATTAGGTACTTGCTATGGCTACATGCTGGACAAAGTGCTAGGAATACAGTGAGGAGCTAAATAGTAAATCTCTTACCTGCATGGAATTATATCCTGGGGGTGGGTTGGGCATTTGTGGTGAACACTATGAAGAGCATAAGCTGGGCAGGCTTAGAGAGTGACTGGTGATGGCAGGGCTGGATGAGGAGCCGGCCTAGATGGGCTTGTCAATAAAGGCCTCTCAAAGGATGGAGAAAGAGCCAACCATAAAAAATTTTAAACTTTGGAAAAAGGCATGCACAAAGGCCCTATTGTGGGACTGAACTGGGAGGGATCAAGTAACTATAAGAAGGTTGGGTGGTTGGAGCACAATGAAAGAGCGTGAAACCTAAGATGAGGTAGGTAGGGGCCAGATCTCAAAGGCCATGATGGGGAGTTTGGATTTTAGATTGTGTACCTGTCAACCTTTTTATCATAGGGTGATAATAATTATCCTTTCATTATATGTTTATGTATTATGTTTCAAGGGCCTCATGTTTTGATAAATCTTTGTCTGTTCTAATTAAGCAGATGTTATTGCTAATTACTCCTTCTGCTTATAAAACTTAAGGGCATATAACTTAGAATATAACTTAGGGTAGTATAACAGCTTTTAAAGGCAAAGAAACACATTTTTAATTGATGTAAAAGTGACAGTAAATTTTTTGATAATCTTCCTATTTCCCATCCCTTTGAATCTGGGCTGGCCTGTGACCACTTTGACTGATGGAATGCAGCACGAGTGATGCGATGCAAGTTTTGGGCTAAATCTTGAAGAGAGCTAGTAGTTTCTGCTTTGAGGTCTTTTGGAACTGTGAGCTTCCATGCAAGAAGTTTAATTACCCTTCTAGAGAGACGATATGGAGAGGCTCTGAAACTATATGGAGAGGGGTCCAGTCGAGCTCAGCTTCTAGTTGTCCCCAGCAAGGCGCCAGGCATGTGGATGAAACCATCTTGGAGCCTCCAGAGCAGCCTGACTGCCAGCTGAATACTGCCCTAGGACCCGAGTGAATGCCACATGGAGAAGAACTGCCCCCCACCTCCACCCTAAGTCCTGCTTAAATTCCACATGATGTGAGATAAAATAAAACTGTTGGTTGAGTCAGCAATTGTCTAAATTTTGGGGCGTCGTTTCTAACACAGCAACAGATAGCCAGCATAGTTAGCATCTGCTTTCTTAACGTGAATGACTAATGCATAATTTATATTCAGCTTTTTAAAAATTAAAAGTAGTCCATATACTTTCCTTATCAGTGGGAGCCTCAGACAGGGCACCACTGATTTACGGTCTCTCCCGTATGCATATTCTTGGTGCCATGCTATCCCATGTAATTTCCTCCTTCTTCTGATGTAGTAATCTTTTCTGGATTATTTGTGCTCAAGTCTATTGGTTCGACCCCCACGGTCTCTTTCCTCTCCTGTCCATAGCTGCTGATCCTGTTAGGCCTCCTGGTCACGTGCCTGGACAACCAACACCTTCTAACTGCAGGGGCAGTGACTCTGTTCTGTTCACTGCTGCGGTTCAGCATCTAGTGTTTGGCATCAGTATGTGCTCAAAAGATATTTGCTGAATGAATGAAGAAAATTTCCACTCCAGTCTTCAACCTGCCTCCTGCATCCCCATTATGCATCCCTGTCTTGCGTGTTCCTGTCAGGATTGTTGCTCTAAAACAGAGATAGTTATATCACTTACCAACTTTAAAAAATTTTTTGTTAATTGATTCTCATTGCCAAAAGACCAAAACCTCAAATCTAGCCTTCATGGGTCTTCAGAATTTGTTCCCAATCTGCCTTTAGGCTCATCTCCCAAACACTAAGCCCAGCCATTCTGAAACACCAATTCCTGAGACACCACGTACTCCCTCTGTTCACACTTTGTTCTCTCAAATGGGATCTGCTTACCAGCCATCTTCTCAGTCAAGCCAGGTATTATGCATTCCTCAAACCACAGCTCAAATGTCACCTCTCTGGCTTATTCCTGATACCACCTTCTCCATCTAGACACTCACCATCCCTTCTGAGCTTAATGTGCATTATTCATATTGCTGCTATGGCCTATCCCGTGGATTGCCCATTAGCTTGCATATGCCTCTCTCCCCCACAGGATGGCACACTTTCTGAGGGCACAGGGATTGCATCATATTTATCTTTGTGTCCTCAGTTCTTAACACGAAGGCATGTGTGAAATTAATGATGAATTAAAATCTACTAAGTCCTTGCAATGTGCCAGGCATTTTATACAATTAGCTCTTTAATTTTCAAAGTAATCATGGGAATTAGGTTATATTGTGGTTCCTATTTTATAGTTGAGGAGACGGAAGCTGGGAGAAGTTAAGTGAATTGCCTGAAATTGCGCAGGTAGCTAACTATTTCAGAGCCTAGAGTTGAACCCAGGCAACTTGACTCGATAGCCTGCAAGTAGAACCGTTACACAGGCTGTGTCCCCGAGTAAACGCTGACTGTTTATTAGAATCCCCTGAGGGAAAGACACTGCTGTCTGGGCCCAATCCCACAACACCCGAATCACTGGACCACTGAAGCACTGGACTTGGGCTCATGCATTTTTCAAAAGCCCCTCAGGATTGAGAATTCTGATGATAAGTATCCCCTGGAGCATTTGTTAAATATCTAGATCACCATGCCTGTCTTCCAGAAAATTCTATTCAGTAGAATTGAAGCCCAACAATTTACAGTTTAAGAAGCATCCCAGGTAATCCTCGTCTTAAGGGATATTTGGGAAATACTGCTAGAGGTCAGGGTTTTAAACACACTTCAACGGGTCTTTACACATTAACCTACCAATGATGATATAAAGACTATGTGGAAAGTTTTTGGCTTTGTCATTATGTGGATGAGCCTTGAGATCTCACAGGCATTGCTTTTGAGGGGGACTGGACTGGAGGAGCTGACAGCACTGCACAAGTACACATCTCTAAAATCGTCCTCTGATAGTGCCTGACTTTGAAAACCAAAATTTCGGCAGTACAAAGAGTGGCAAAGCAGATAATGCAGTGAGACTCTCATTATCATCTTGATTTCTTTAGATGAAAACTTATAAAGTCCCTACTGTAAGGCAGCCATTTCATCTGTCTCTGCGCCCCGAAGAATTCACTTGATATTCCCTTTCCATAGTCTCCTGTCTTATTAGTGACTCTCTGGAGTCTCGGACAGCTCATTTCTTAGCTATTTCATGATCATTATGTGGACCAATTTCATTTTATGCTTGCTAACGTTTGCACTTACTGAACTTTCCCAAGATTCCGAGGAAAACGCCTTATCTTTCACGCGCAATGCATGTCATTTGACTCCTGCAACCAAGAAAAATCTCCCCTTTGCTGCTTTCTTCTCCTCCCTAAAAAGAAAGGAAAAAAAAAAAAAAAGGTCCTGAATCTATTTGTGGACAAATGTTCCAGTTCTAGAATTTACCCTGCCAGAATAATCTTCCTAATGGGAAATCTAGTGGGCCTCCCACTGACAGAGGAGACCACCCCATCTGCAGCTAGGGACGAGAGACACTCCCAGCCCAGATGTAGGCAGATGCAGCAGATCGGGGCTTGATGTATATTCATTGCTTATTTAATATTCGAGCATCTTTTTCTAAAGATATTTCTATTGAACTCACTGTGGTGTTACCATCTGGAAAATATCAAGCCTCACCCCACTGAGGTAAACCCCTATTGCGTATTTTTTCCCTTTAATGTGAGCCCAGTGCGCATGGAGCGTGTACCTCTCTATGTTTAGCAGTTTCTCGCCAAGGCAGCTCTCCAACACATGCCACTCTCTAAATAAATCAGTGTTGTGTAGACTCATTAACAGCGCGTCCTAATTGATGCTTAATGGAATGTTTAAATGGGGCTCTAGAGACCTCCATGACTTCTTAATGCAGGATCCTTTTTACATTTTAAAGTGGTGAATTAGGGTTTTAAGAGAGAGCAGGTTGTCTAAACACTCATTTTGTTACAACCATTTTTTAAATTGGGCCAAACCTTCTCCGAAAGCCTAGAAGCAGATTTGTGTCTAAACCTACAAATAAAGTGTTAACTCAGTTCTAAGGATATAGGCCAACGGGGCAAGCACTGTGCTACAGACAACCCAACCAATGGAAACTGAATAACCATCCATGTGGGACAAGAGGGATAGATTAAGGTAAAAGTTTATATTTGGGTGGGGAGAATACTCGTATTTTTCTCAGTAGCTTTACTATCTTTGTGCTTTGAAAAATGTTAATAAAATTAATTTCTGTTCTCAGGTTGTTCATAAACTGCTCGTGTGGGGAAGTTCTCAGATGTGGTTTAGATGGCAAATGAAAACTGAGTCTTGATTTTTAGGTTTGGTGCAGATAAGGCAGAAGTGGATAAAATTTCTGAAATACTTGCTATGTGCCAGGTAATGTGGTAACCAGAGAGAATAAGAGACCCCTACCTTCCTTCCAGAACACTGTCTAAAACACTGAGTTCACCTCAGGCACAGATGATATGGGACAATAAACTCATTTTCCTCTATGCCCAATAAACATAGCACAGAGCAGGAGTCCCCAGTCCTTGGACAGGTACCTGTCTGTGGCCGGTTAGGAACAGAGCTGCACAGCAGGAGGTGAGCAGTGGGCCAGAGAGCCAAGCTTCATCTGTATTTGCAGCCACTCCCCAGCGCTAGCATCACGGCCTCAGCTCCACTTCAGAGCATCAGGCATTAATTAGATTCTCACAGGAGCACTGGGCCCTGGTGCCAAAATGTTTAGGGACCGCTGGCATGGAGGTATTGAAAAAAGTGATTCTCAGTAAAAAGGACAAAAGTGAGATTGAGTTAGGAAGGAGGAAAGGAAACAAACCTATGCTACTTTTGACCTGAATTACCACGGAGAGGAAACAGAAAAGCTGATATGAAGTAGCTGACTCTCACAAGGAAGAGTCCCTGGAAGGCATTCTCTTCTCCACCAGTGTGGCCTTGAATTTCAAAGTTAAACCCTCAAGATGGTACAAAAGACAGGGTTGCCTACTCAGAGCCACTGGCAAGACAGGGGTAAGAGCACAAAGTTGCTGAGGAATGTCCTTACACTTTAATTCTCATTCTAGCTCCCCTTGTGAGGCTTCTTCCACGTCATCACATGCTCATTGCTTCTGTCATCTGCATCAGCTTGGTGCTCTTCTTCAGGCCAGACAGTGCTTGGCAACAATTTACCACACAGCACGAAGTCACGTCAAAAATCATTCTGGTGACATAAAGACTGAGACAATGTTAGAATCCAGATGTGATATTGTCATCTATTTGTCATATGTAAATGTGGTGGCTGAATTCTGATGTTTTGCCTGCTGTCTCTAAGATAGTGAGACATATCAGATGGAAAAGTATTGTCCTAGCACAGGTGGTCCTAGCACAGATTTTGGAGATTTCTGAATATTGGCATAAAATAACGTTTCTCAAAGGGAAGTCACCCAAGTGAGACTATCACATGCATTTCTCCTTTCCTTTAGCCAAAAGAGGTTTTGTAGAAAATGAGATTTTCACCATGAGGCTTTTCTTTCTATTCATGAACACACAACACTGAGCAAAAAGTTTGGGGTTTGTATGCATCAGGGAAGGTGCTGAGTATCTGGACAGAGAGAGGTCTGAGCCACTCTTGCTCCTGCACTCAAGGACCTGGAGGATGTGTGCGTGTGTATGTGTAGGGTGACTGATACGTCATCAGGGCAGGACCTCAGAGTGGAAAATCTTGGGACAGAGGTCTGTACAAGTGCACTGGAGGGTGCAAGGAGGGTTCTGATGCTACCCAAGAGAGATTAAGGAAGAGTCAAAGACGAGGCTTTTATATATTAACCTTGTGTCCTGGAACACTGCTAGATATAGTTTCAGGAAATTTATAGATTCTTTGGGCTTATCTATGGATGATCATGTTATCTGCAAACAAAAACAGTTCTATTTCTTCCTTCCCAATCTTTTTACTTTTCATTTCTTTTTCTTGTCTTTTCGCATTAGCTAGGACTTCCAACATGGTGTTGAAAAGAAGTGGCAAGAGGGGGCATCCTTGCCTTGTTCCTGATCATAGTGGCAAAGCTTCAACTTTCTTACCATTATATATGATGTAGGTTTTTTTGCATATTTTTTAAAATTAAGTATATAAAATTTCCCTAGTTTGCTTAGAGATTGATTGTTAATGGGTGCTGAATTTTGTCAAGTGTTTTCCTGTATCTATTGACATGATCATGTGATATTTCTTCTTTAGCTTATCGATGTGATGAATTACGTTAATTTTTGAATGTTGAATCAGTTTTGCATATCTGGAATAACTCCCACTTTATTATGATATATAATTCTTTCTGTACATTGTTGGACTTGGTTTCTAATATTTCGTTAAGGATTTTTGCATCTACGTTCTTGAGAGATTAGCCTGTTGTTTTCCTTTCCGGTAATGTCTTTGTCTGGTTTTAATATTATGGATAATGTTGGCCTCAGAACGAGTTAGGAAGCATTCTCTCTGCTTTGATCTTCTGGAAGAGACTGTAGAGAATCAGTATCATTTCTTCGTTAAATGCCGGGTAGACTTCATCAGTGAGACATCCAAGCCTGACGCTTTCTTTCTTGGAACTTTATTATTTATTCAATTTCTTTAATAGATAAAGCTTACTTGAATTACCTGTTTCTCCTTCTGTAAATTTTCTTAATTTGTACCTTTCAAGGAATTGGTCCATTGTATCTAAGTCATCAACTTTGTGATCATGGAGTTGTTTGTATTATTCCTTGGTTATTCTTTAAATGTTCATGGGATCAACTGTGATCATGTCTTTTATTCTTAATATTAGTAATTTTTGTCTTATCTCTTTTTTTCTTGGCTAGTCTGGCTATATTATTCCGCATCCACCCCACCCCCTACCCCCCCGGGCCCCAAAGAACCAGTCTTTGATTTTGTTAATTTTCTATATTGTTCTTCTGTTTCAGACTTAGTTTCTATCTTCTAATTTTTATTATTACTTTTCTTTCTTTTGGCTTAGATTGCTCTTCTTTCTCTAGTTTCCTCAAAAATGAGACTTTGGAACACTTAAGCTGGGTATGGTAGTCTGAATCCTCTGAGAAACAGACACCAAGATGGAATGAAACACCTTGATTAGAGAAATGTCTGTGTATGGGGGTGGGGAAGGAGCTGAAGGAGGCTGGGAGAAGACATCAGACCAATGCACAAGTCTGACCTGGGGTAAAGAAGAGAGGGAGGGCAGGCTCAGGCTGGGTTCAGTCTAAGGAAAGTTCAGCAAGGCCATCACAGTCTTCAGGCCAAAGTTGGCTGTCGGAAAGTTCTGTGTCTCCTAGAAAGGGCCTGCATTAATTTTCTGCCAGGCTCTTTCAGTAGCTGCAAGCATCCTGTGGGAAGCATTGCTGTAGCACACACACTGCAATGGATTTCAGAGCATACCCGTTGGGGCCCCGGTCAGTTACATATCCTGCAGTGGGAGGTCTGAAAGGTGCATTTCATGGCCACCTCACAAAATTTTGAAAGGGGGAGAGAAGAAGACAGAGACTCCCAGAAGCATAAAAGAATATAGTACATTTGAAATAAGTAATCCTGTTGGTTGGAGATTAAGTGAAGTGG
Source organism: Cynopterus sphinx (assembly GCA_030015415.1). NCBI lineage: Eukaryota > Metazoa > Chordata > Mammalia > Chiroptera > Pteropodidae > Cynopterus > Cynopterus sphinx. The sequence continues at coordinate 39,655,486 of CM057379.1, forward strand.
TAGGAGGGACAAGAGATCAGTGTGAGATAGGCCTTAGAGAACAGCCAGGGCTGGGATCTAGTGACAGGCATTCGGGGCCATGCTGAAATTCTGGATTCTTTCTGGAAAGCAAAGGAGAGCTATCATTCAATTTTAAGCAAGAGAGTGACAAGAGTAGATGAGATCAGTTATAGGAAGAGGATTCTTCTGCTGGCAGTGTGGAAGATAGAGTAGGGGCAGAGAGTGGCGGTCAGGGAGACTAGTGAGGGGAGGAGGCCTTGGTCTAATGAGACATGATGAGGGCCTGAACCAAGCAAGAAGTGATGCAGTGGGCCAATACCCAGGAGTTCCTTAGGAGGTAGGACTGATATGACCTGGGCGCAGGACAGGAAAGTATAAAATAATTCCCCAGACATTTGACTTAAGGGATCAAGGAGTGGGGGAGAAATTCATGGGAAATAGTCTCCAGGAACAGGCCAAACCCAAATCAGGCCGACCAATGGCTCCCATAACTATAGAATAAAGTCAAGTTTCTTAAACCGCCACTGTGCACCTCTGCCAGCCTCATTCCTCACACTCCTTGCCTCACAACATGAGCCAGAAATAACTCCCAGCACCTCAAACAAGCTCAGTTAACTCTTGCCATCTTCTTTGCCTGAGTTTCCCCCTCTCTTCCCTAGAAATCATTTGTCTTATACTCTGTGCAGCACCTTCTGAGGCTCACATGCATTCTGGGCATTGCTAGGTTAATGTTTGTTTACGGGAACATAGGGCCAGCAATCCTTACTCTATTAAACTAACATTTACCATTTACCACTTGTAACTAACTGTCCCCCCACGCCACCCCCTGCCGCCCCCCCTCCCTGCCCAAATGGAAAGGCCTTTATGTGATGAAGTCACAGTACAATTCCAGTGAGAAGAGCCTCCAGGATTTTCTTAGCAACTTCGGTGGCAGAGTCCAGTAAAGAATTACTTTCTGTTGTCACTCCTGGTTTTAGTTGCCGTCTCCCCAGCAGGGCTGGAGCAGCTTCATTTGGGTTCTGTGTCAGCTTGTTCTCACTATATCAAGGTCGAAATAAAATGCAAATTTTCCACTTACGAAATAGCCATTCACACCATAGCCTTATAAATCTGACTGGGGCCCTACTTCATGCCTGGGAGGAGCAAAAGGTTTCGAAAGGTGGCAGAGCACTTACTTGAGCAACATGGTGTATTTCTACTTCTCTTTCTAAACAGAGCAGAATAGAATGTGTCACAAGAATAGTGTAGCTTTGGATAAGACGGCTTTGAGAAATGTTGTGAGAAAACTATTAATTCAATCCAGAAGTGAACTCTCGTGGTCAGTTGACCATAGTTTGGGAATCATCAGTTTCAAAAGAATTCTTAGGAATGGTACCTGAGCAACACTGACGTCATCTCCCTCCTTTTGTTGCTCATTGTTTTTGTTGTTGTTTTTGTTGTTGTTGTTGTTGTTATTGTTGTTAGTTTGTTGTTTGTTTGGTTTGGTTTTTGTTCTTGTGTCATCAACCTGGCTCTGAGTAAAGAGAACGAATGAGGAATGAAAAAATTAGGCTTGTAATGCATTGGTGAAAATTGAATGAAAAATGCTGTATGAGATCATGCCTAGGTGGGTGAACTAAAAAGGTACAATTTTTCCATTTGGCATTTTTTCATTGTGTGAGTATCACCTCCTGGTGTATCTTCCCCATTGACAATGACCCTTCTTACTGAGGCTCCTGATGAGATCTATAGGGTTGGGCTCCTAGCAACTGTATTTCTAGGACATAATTCTGACTCTCATCTCCCACCCGTAGAAACCTTTTTTTTTTTTCTCTCATGTATCCCAAGCACCCACAACAGTGCCTGGAACATAGGAAGTGTTCAATAAATATATGTTGAATTGATAATCCTGGGATGCAGACTAATGAATTCTTCCTGTGCTTGAGGCTGGAAATATATCTCATGTACTCTGAAGCTATGGGCAGCCTCACCCCATCATGGAGACTGAAGAGCAGGGGATGGTGGAGACGAAGGAAACTTGGAGAGAGATTTGACATGTGAGAGCTTGGGCTAACTCCCATTGATTCTCTAGTTCCTGCTCTCAGGCCTTTTCAAGACCAAGCTGCAAACCACTATCTTTGAATAAATTCCTTCCTCTGTGCTTCAGCTAGTTCCAAGGTATTAGCCCAAGGCAATATAGAAAACTTGGAAGCTGACATGGCAAAAGTCGCTGTGTAATTAACAGAAAAGTGGGTCACTCATTACCAGTGGCCTGAAGCTAAGATGAGTGGTGACCTCTGGGAAATTCTTAGCAAGCTCGCCATAACCGACCCCTTTCCCACCTGTTTGAATGCACAGGTGTGTTCTGGCAGTGACCAGTGACATGATGCTGGTTTAACATAGTTGGGAGCGTGAAATGGTTAAATAATGAAATCCCAGTTTCCACAGAGACCGTTGATAATATTATACAGGAAATATTATAGGGCCCATATTGGCACTCTAAACGCATGGTCTCAAGTGGAAAACTTTTTTCTCTCACCACAAAGTAGAGGCAAATAAACATCATTTCTCGGTGCCATAGCTCCAGGGAGACACAAGATCACAGCACAGCTCATTGCAGGAAGTAAGGCAAGAAGCTGTAATACCGCATATACAAATTGTGGACTTGCTAATTAGTAATTGGTGGCCAACTACTCTGCAAAGTATATCAGAAGTGGAAGGAACTTTCTAAGCTCTGTACGATTAAGAATTAATTTATAGAGATACAGTTGATGAAGTTGTGGTATTTCCACTGAACTTGGAGCACTTACAAGACAACGCATAGTTTTCGGCAGTTACTACTAAATATGCCATTAAAAGAAAACACATACTACTGTGGAACACAAAAATTCAAATGACAAAAGAAAATTCCAGACAGAATTAGGATCAAGACATTTCCCTTAGCCATGTGTGGCTTAGAAGTTCACCAATACGAATGAAGAGCCATATGAGTGGCTGTTTTTGCTAAGTTCTGCTGCGGTGTCAAGCAGCTTGGCTGTCCAAGGACATACAGCAGCCAAGGATTATTTCTCATACCTGGAACCTGTCTGCACCAGCCTGTGCTGCAGCTCCATCTCCTGTCTTCCCCACATGGGACCAGGCTAAAGGAGCAGTGCCGCTCTGCACATTGCTCACATACAGATGGAAGAGAGAGGGCAGAACCCTCTATCTTGGTGGTGGTGGTGGCACCACCATTTCCTGACTACGTTTCTCTGGCAAAACAGGTCACACGGCCAAGCCTGCCTGCCACGGGGCAGGAATTTTGGTCTCCCGGGGACAACCACTAGAGCGGGGCTGAGTCAGGAGGTGCAGTGAATCTTTTGACAATAATACAGTTTAGCAGGGATTGGGTATATTTCCAGAACCACGCTCTCTATTAATGGCAGTCTGACCTATATGATTATGCTTAAGTTAATTGTACAGTAAACAGTTTGTGATCGCAATCTATATGTGGGCTTGGTCATTTCTAATTCTTTCTTTTGTGGCTTCTCAAAATGTGGGGATTAAAGGCTCCCTCAGGTATTAATAAAAACCACTGAATGGACCAGATCAACCCCGACTGGCAACTGCGGACAGGAGTCTGACAGTGGGGAAATGACTTCAATAGGATCCCTCAGAGACATGTTTTTCAAAATCCTCAAATTTCTGGGCTCCATTCTAGATATAATGAGTCTAGGTCTCTAGAGGCAGGGCCTGGGAATCTGCATTTAACCAGCCTTCCGAGTGATTCGGACCTTTGAGAATTGGCACCTCAGAGAATCCACCCTTCCCTGGGCTCCTTCCTGTCAGAGAGCAGTACACGGGACGCCCAGGCCCCCAGTTGCTGTCCTGTTATGCAGCAGCCCGTGTGCTGCGGATCCAAGCCAGGACTTGGAATTTCCTGGGAAGCCAGGGAGGAGGAGGTACTTTTTATGAAATGCTTTTTAGTGAGGGCCTCTACTCTCTCTTCAAATACATTTCAGTTTATATAGTTCACTATTTTTCTCATAAATCAACATCTGTGAATCATTTGTTATTTGTCTATTTTTAGAAATGAGACTACATTGAACAACATGTCTCGTAAAAAATCCTCTTATAATAGTCACAATTGTTCTAAAACATGTATTTTAACTGCTTTTCCTCAACAATGTACTGTTGGAACAAAATCTGTGATGAAAGCTTAACTGTACGTTTCCAAAACTTATTTTTGGGAGGTTTACATGTTGTTAAATATTTCAGTTATTGATCCCTAAAATGAAAAATAAAATTTTAAAGTTTATATTTTGACTGGGCTCTGCCTACGATTTTCCAGGCGGCTTTAAAGAGACAGACAGCAGTTTTCCATGTGGCATGATTTGGTATGAGTTCCATTGCAATGACCTCTGTTGCTGCCTGGGTCATTAAATTCATGCTTCCAACTAAAAGTTTCCTGGCCTCATTACATCTTAACTGGCCTGGTCTAGCACCCTGGTGACATAAACTGCCAGCACACCTTAAGGGCAGTTCAGCTGCAGGGAGTTTTGTTAGGCTGCTCTGCTCTCCCATGGACTCCAAGCCATCACTGGGTTCCAGAAGAGAAAACATTAGGTACCAACCCTTTCAAGGTCTGTTCTGTTGTTCAACCCACACTTTATGTGGATTACTTTCTAAACTTGGTTGAGCAAGTGCGTTCATGATATTAAGATCTCAAATGTTATTTTTGAGTTATTTCTGTCTTTCTGAAGTCGTGTCTATAGTTAAAGTGAGGAGGGGACAATTTACTACAGAATTCATGTGAAAGGAAGAAGAGAAGAGAGGGAAAGAAAGAAGGAAAGGAGGAGGAAAGTTTTTTTTACTAATTGAATACTTTATTGAACACATAAAATACCAAAAAAATGCATTCAAATGCTTTCTAAAAAATCAGTTTTAAAGGCCTTTCTATTAGGCTAAAGACAAATACAATAAAGGCAGATATGCTAGTTCAACATAATTGGCTGATTTTATACAGCACTTTATGTTTGAGTCTACAAGTATATTATTAACTGACAGAGAACATCTGATATGCACATTTCTATAAAACTAGGAATCAAATTTCCGAAAAAGGAAGATTTTTGTGGACCTCATCTTTTATACACAACCCCAATAAAGAGGGGAGATAAAGGGGGAGAGAGAGGAAATAAGAAAGGAGGAAGGAAGAAAAAAGAAAAGACAAAGAGAAAGCAAGAAAAGCAAAAGAATTTCTGCTTTGTCCATTTTGCCTCCATTTTGCTTCCACTTGTGGTGACCTGGCCTCATAGCTGCTTTCAGCTGAATCCAAAGATTCACATTTCTGTGTCTCTCCAGTGATGGGCTTTCTTTCCTATGGCTCCTAAATTCTACAAGTTGAGCACAGCCAGATTCGTGTCATAAGATAAAAACCGTCGTGCCTAAGAAACTTCTGGATCTCCAGGAAGTTGGCACAGAAAAGGACAGAGGGCAGCTTGAAGTCTTAAACTCAAGCATCATTGTCATGAAATTGTCATGAGGCCCACTGAGAAGGATCTGCTCCCTTTTATACCGACCGCAAAGCAACAGCTCATTAACGTGGCATCACGACAAGCCATGTGAGTGGCAGACGCCATGCCAACTTGGGGCACTGTTTTATATTCAGCTAATGTAGACTTAATTTAGTTTCTTGGGATTAGAATGCTTCAGCATTGCCTTATGAAAATATTCCATTCTGGTTCTTAGGCAGGGCATTGGTTCAGAAAAGCTGCAAGGTTGTAGCTGCCAGTTTCTTTTGCAGTCCTGTTTTTGTCTGTAATTGCTAAAGGCTCGTAAGTAGACATGGCACTTTACAAATACACAAAGACAAGGGCTTGGATTTCGGTCAGAAAAACACAACCCAAATGAAAATAATCCAAGCAGAAACAGTGACAGACAGTTTGGGGGACAGGCATTGGCTTTAAAAAGTGAAATTTAAAGTATTTGTTTTGTTTTTGTTTTGAAATGGGAGTGATTTGAAAGGAAGGAGCAGCTGAGTCCTGAGGTTGTTCTGTGTTTAATCTACAGGCTCTGGTCTCAGGAGGTCACTCAATTCAAAAGCAAAGTTGTTCAAACTGACCCCTCCTCTAAAGAAACTGCTTTCTATGGCAGACAGCTCCTTTTTTTTTCCAATGGCTTTGTGGCTGACCTCAGCTCCCCAGACAAGTGTAGGCTTAAATAAGATAATTGCTTTCTAAGGCAGTGTGCCTCCCTTGTAGAAAATCTTCTTGAACACAGAGTATACCTCTACCGAGAGGCGACCACACCTGAAGCCATATCCCTAATTGTTTTCTTTGCCTTCACCAGAAAGCTCTACCAACTGCACCAAGCCAAAAACAGGCATTTAACTTCCTAGAAACAAGGCAGCTAGCTACTCAGCACTGTGGCATAGTCAGTTAATCCAAGACACATTTTTATGCAAACCTCAAGTTATAACCCACATATGGTGGCAGATCGTTATCCCAAGACTCTAAATTGAACCAGTTATATAGTTGGAGGTGGATCTATCATAATCTGGAAAACTTTTCTTTTTACTGGTCTATTTTAACAAGTGTAGGGAGGAAATAAAACTCAAAAAGCATGAACTGTTTTACATCCTGAATTGAACTTTGATAAAAATGGAAATACTCCAAAATAAAGAAGTACTGGCAAAAGAGGAGGGAAAGATACAAACAAATAAAGGAGAAAATGTGGAAATAAAAATGTTCTGGTATGGCTTTGACATTTCCTGATTTAGTTAAGAAAAAATGGCAGGATACACAATTACGTAGGCCATATGATCCCTAGTGAGGGGAAGACGTAGAGAGAGGGAGTCAGAGACAGACAGAGGTAAAAGACTAAAATGCAATGGATCAGAACAGACTCCAGTGGTCATCCCTGGAAACTGGGATCACAGGTAACTACCATTTTGTCTTTGGGCTTTTTTTTGTGTTTTCCAAATGATGAGCACGTTTTTCTCTAACATAAAAAAAAATAATATTTAAAAAAGTTGTTTCTTTCTGATTCAAAATGCAATGATCTTTAACTCCAAGTCTGAGCACATGAGCTGATAGGGTTGTTAAAGGCAGAGTTTCCATGTGTACTAGTATAGCCCCGGCCCAGAGGGCCAGGAGCACACACAAATGCTCCCCTACATTTCGTGTACTGCTTGTGGATAGGTATAAAGATTTCTCCAGCCTAAACATATTTTAACAGTTTCATTGCCCCTGGCTACAGCAACAGATGACAAAACGTTTTTAGTGCTGACCTATTGCAAATTCTTACCATTACCATTAGTGAACGCTGTCTGCAAAGTCAGTTCCAATTGTCGATGACAGTTGGTTTACACCTTACGTGTGCTACAAAATGTGAGCTTACCACAGTGGAAACTGGTGTGCTGTGTGCAGGCCAGGCTCACCCTGGCTGTCGGCTTTAACTGAAAAGGTTGTTTCAGGAGCCATGATCTCCAGATTCTGGGCTGTTCCAGTGCTTGGAGAAGCTAGAACCGGGAGAGCACACAGAAATTTGCTCCAAGCGTCTGGTTCTATCCACAGTAAGCTGGCTGCACAAAGTCTCCTCTGTACACCTTTCTATTTTCCTGGCATTTATCCTCTGGATTGCTTTATGGATAAAAGATACCCTCAGAGGTAGACCCCTGATAGTTATCCAGGCCCACTGCCTAAAGCTATTCATTCTATTTATTTCTCCACTTGAAAACACTTGAATTAGAGGTTTTAGGTGAACAAGATCCTTTCCATAGAAATGTAAATGCCTCAAACAGGTTATGAGCCATCAGTCCTTCAGACCTGGCATAAATCCATTTGATTAGATTGCTTCCCTTCTAACACCTTGTCAGCTAGATTTTTGAGAAATGGAACTTTTGATGATCTATAAAGGATACTAAGTGGCAGGCAGGGATGTAAAGACATGGCTTGAAGATTAAAGCAGCAGGTGGTCACTTTGACTCTAGTGCCTGCTCCTCAAACCTCTGACTGCAAATCCTCCCTCCACCCTCTGACTTTGCTTTCCTCCATCAACTTCATCAGCTCCACCAGTAATCCAACCTCCAGCACTGCATTTGTCCTCCACTGTCTTTCCCCCTGGGGCTAAGTACTCTGCCTTTCCAGTGACCTCACTTTAGCTCCTTCCCTTTGTCTCCAGCATCTTCAGCCTTTCTCCCTTTAATCTGTTTTGTCATTTAAACAAACAAAAAATACTCTCCCTAAACCCACATCCCAGTCCAGCTGGGAGGAGTTGCCAATACTCCTTGATTTTCTTGCTCTCACCTTCAACTGCCTCCTCAATCCTTCCTTTGTCCTCTGTTCACCTCCCCACTATGAAACTGCTCTTGCCCAAATAACCAGTGATATTGTGATGAAAGCAATGGAAACTTTGGTTCTTGACTTATAGACCTCCCCAAAGCCCTTGCCCCTGGTGACCTCTTTCTGTTGCCTTGACTTTTTTCCTTGGCTTCTTTCGTCCTACTCTTCATGGGTAACTCAGTTCTCTCTCACTATCCACATCCTGATGACTCCCATGTCTGTACTCTCAGCCGAGACCTACCTCCTGAGCCACATGCCCCGATCGCACTGTCTATAGGACAACCTACATCTCATAGACATGTCAATCAACATTTCCAAAATGAAACCCTTCACATTCTCCCCTTCCCCACCAGCCTGATGTCTCCTACCCTGTGAACTTTGTCCCTGAAGATTCCTCTGCTTGGAGAGTGAACCTCTTTTCCTTGACCCTCTGATGCATTCATTCACCTGGCTGTTATTCATCCTCTAGGTCTCAGGTTAGATGTCACTTCTTCTGGGAAGTCTTTCTTGATACTTCAAGTCTGAATCAGGTGCTCCTATGGTTTTGGAAGCTCCCACCTATAATCTTTCATTAAATCATCTATCCTTCCCACTAAAATATTCACTCCCTGAGGACCGGGATCTTTCAGTCTTGTTCATTATTTCCCTTGGCCCAACATGGTGTCTGGCACATAGGCTGTTCAATAAAAAATTTATTTGAAAATATAAAACAGCTCATTTCTAACACTCAGACAGCCAGGAAAGGAGAGATAGGGGTGTCCTCCTATCTAGCTCCCCTTCCCCATAGTCCCTGTTCATGAGATCCAGGCTTCACCACCCAGGCGAGAACTCCCTTTGCCCCACTATTCAACTTAATTGTGGGCTGTGCAGCCTGGTGTGAACCCATTCTGGTACTCTTTTCAACATGAATAACAATTTTTTTCTAGGAGAAAATATATTCTTTGTTATTAACCTTTAAAATAGCTTTTATAATACATATTTTTTTAAGTTAAAGACTATCTCCACCACACGTAAATGTGGATTGCTCAGCACAAATACATCCTAGGTTGGTTCTTCCAAGTAAAATAAATAACTTGCCACAGGATAATTCTTTAAAGCAATTTGGTTTATGTCTTAGTTCTTATTTTCCTTTTGGAATCTAACTTCGTTACAGAAAAATGTTCGATTCCAATATGGTCATTTTCAAAATGCATTTTTAAAGTTCCAAATCCTCAATAGTTTTTCCTTTTGCGTTGGCTTGTTATGAGTATTTATAGGTCCAAACACATAACCTTTGATGCTTTAATTAATGCTTATGAATACATTATGAAAGAAAGAACATATTTTAATGAGTTTATATAAGTGAGTCATATGATTTACCCAACTGAAGCCACAACACACAACACCCTACATTGTGGGACATCTGTTTGTCTCTTTCGAAAGTTTTAATAGCATTTTGACAGCGAAGTTGAAAACAACAGAGATACACTCACCACCATGTTGGCAAGAGGTTTGTCCTGGTCCCTTTCCTCCTCAGCCACTATACCAAAGGACAGCAGCTATTTATGAGATTCAATTAAGTTTTTAAACCAGTGATGGGGGAACACCATGGCTTCTCTAGCCAAAGAAAGGTATTCACTGTGGCAATAATAAGAGAAATGTAAAGAAAATAAAGAGAAATTGGGCAGTGAAGAGACAGACTATTCTGGTTCTGTCTGCAACTGTTGGTTAAGATTTGTTCTTGCCATCACGTGAACACTCTTCCTCCCAAGAGAACTTTCAAGAAAGTACTTCATCGTACCGTTTAGATAACCACGACCTGTCAGCCCCAATGCTGGGAATGCTTTATGAGCACTTTTTGTTTCTCCTTCACTTTTCATGCTCATTTCACAAGGGCTTGCTCTTGACCTGACCTTGCTTTTCATCCTCATTTTGTCTCTAGGGTGGATAATTGTGTGGAATATAGGTCAGAGGCGGGACCTACCCAATTTCTCTGTGTCCTGGGATTTCCAGCCTCCATCATGTGAGTCCTAATCGGAGGTTTCTCTTTAACCTCCACCACCCACTGATCGTGAAGGAAGGAATCCTGTTCTCCTTAGTCTATCAGTTTCTCTTATCTTCTGCAGCCCCCTGCATAAGAATGTAGTAAATGTCCCATCAATATTTAAGTCAGTGCTACTCAGTGTTGTTTGGGGACTGGCAGCATTAGTCTCACTTGAGAGCTTGAGAGAAATGAAAATTCTCAGGCTAAACCTGCTGAGTCAGGATCTCTGAGAGGGGAGCCAGGAGTCTGTGTTAATAAGCTCTCCAGGTGATTCCTATACAGCGTGAAAACCACTGTCTCATCCGACATCTGTGAATGAAGGGCAGTGATAGAGATTATGCTCTTTCCAGTTCCCAGAGGAAGGCAATCAAACTCCCTAGCAGCAGGTGACAAGGCTCTCCTGGTCAAACAGGCAGCGTCTATCTCGGCCAGTGGTCCTAAACAGGCCATTTTCTAAAATCATCAGTAAAGATTAAGGACCAAGCTTTACCAGCTGGGAGATTTCTCTTGAAAGTCTCAAAGTTTCTATTCTTTTCTCTCCCTGGGCTCCCTGCCCCATTATCACTTCGCAGCAACCAGTCTGATGTATGTGCTCCCTGTGTGGAGATGCTGCATCCTAGTCTTTGCCCTTGTTCATTTGTGGGTTTCTGAATCTTCAGCAATCTAGAACTGACTCACACCCCCTTCCAAGGCTGGGCTCTGCCAGTGGACAAATATTTACTGAGCACTTGATAGCTACAAGGTTTCATTAACTGTCCCCTCTCCATAAAACCTCTTCAGCTCACTGTTGCCCATTCCCTGTGGAATCACGTCTTGGTGACTGCCTGCCCCACAGCAGGACACTCAGTCATTGAATCTCAGGAAGAAACAGCTGATGCTCTTTAGCAGTCTTTGCTCTAACGATTTTCAAACTGTGTTGTAAAGGAACCATATTGGAATACCTACTCAGAAAATAAAACTAAGCAGTATTTTACCAGTATGAAAAATGCATTTTGAAGTTGAAATGAAGTTCAATTGTAAGTTAAGCAGTAAGTATAACAAGTCTATTTTGATTTCCCAAATTGAAGCTAGATAAGAGCAGTCATGCCTGCCTCTGTGTCCATTCTATTTCCAAAATAGTTGGTTGCACAATATTGAGAGAAAAATCTTCATTTAGATAAGTAGTTTCACATGGTAATAGTAACTTTTTAGTATTTTTTAAAGGTTAACCTTTCTTGCAAGCTGGGATACTCTTTCATTAGATGGCAGGACAGCTTTATACAAGGTTTACTCACAAGGAGATGTTTTTATAGCATTATAATGAACACACTGCTAGTCTTCAGTGTGCTAAAATTTGGCATATGTAATATTTGATAGTCTTTTTTTATAGAGTTGGAAAAATATTTTAATGCGATTTAAATCAAATGTCTGTGGAAACTCTAAAATCTTTTGCAGCCCTCAGGGCTCTACAAAGCACAGCAGTCACTTCACAGATGAGAGACAAAGATGAGAGAGTGAAGTCACTTACTTAGGTCCTGTGGCTTTTTGGTGTCAGAGCTGGCTGCATCTCATGTCGCCTGACTCCGGGTTTTTCTTCCTGGTTTCACATGGATATCTGAGCCCCTCGTGTAGATTCCAAGTGCCTTTTGCTCAGGGCCGAATCTTCCAGAGTGGGAGCTCTGTTTACCCTGCTTAAATGAATTACAGAGTGGAATGTCCCTCATCTTCAGCTGGAGGGTGCTGGGCAGGGAGAGCTGAGCAGGAATGAAGATCCCGCTAAGTGACTCGGCCTCTTCCTGATGTCTGACCACGGGCTGGCACACACAGTCCTCTTAAAATAATATGGTTTTCCTTTCAGCAGCCGGGGTTTGGCACGCTCACCCAGCTCTGCTCAGCTTTTCTTTCATCAGGCCTCGTCTCAGAAAGCACTTGCTCACTTAGATGAGCTGTATCTGGCATGTGCTCAATTTAGCTAACAAAGATTTTATTCTAGCAATGTGGGGGGCAGGGACATAGGGCAGAGAAATGGAGAGGGCTTGGAGAAAAAGTGAATGTATCCAAGCATTTACAGATCGCCTCAGATATTGCAGGCTGCATTTCACAGGTCCTTTTTCCTGGCAGCACACAGTTTCGAGACCAGCACCCCGGAGAGGAAGGCTTAACAGGGCGAGGGCAGAGGATTCTCAGAGAAAATGGAACTGCTCTACCAGGGTCCCTGCTTAATGAAGAAAGGTAAACCTTTTCTCTACCACAGCAGTTTGGCTTCCCTTTGTACCTCAGAGAACTGGCAGCAGCTCTTCGTGCAGGGTTTGCTGTGGCCTGGTGATGGGGTATCTCCTCCTCTGCTCAGAGGTGAAACTCTGCCCACCTCCAAACAACTTTGGAGATTAAACAGGTTTCCGGTACATCTGTCATCAGGAAAGAGAAATTCAGTTATGTGGGCCCCAAACAGCTCACCTAATAAAGCCCCTCAGGTCTCTTAGCAATCTGCTGTACTTGAATATTTCCAACTATTTTTTGCAAGGTAGAATTTAATTTTAGAAAAATCTGAGGGCCCTGTCAGTAAAACTAAAAAGAGCTGGAACACAGAGGTTTCGCTGACACCAATCCCTCTAAATGCTTTACTTTATGAGGAAAATGAGCCCAGGAGTGTGATTTATTCTTTACTTCCTGTTAGAATTAGAATCAAATGGATTGCTTTAATATTTTTGCCTCTCACAAAGAAAAGTAATAAATCTAAGAAGGCTGCAAGCTCTTATGTTCAGGCCTAACTTTCTCATATAATCACCCTAGAGAAGATGTTGCTGGTTGCTTCCCCAGTGTCTGTTCCTCGTCAGAAGAAATGGCTGGCAATGCGCTCACATGAAAATACTCATAGCCTCAGACTCTTCTATGCATGTAGCCATGCCACCCAGTTCTGGCCAATGACATGAAAACAAAGTATATATCGTGGGCCTTTTGATGAAAGTTGGCTCAGATATTATGTAAGTTTTGCATGACCCTTTCTCTGTCTTCTTGGTTAGAATGTGAATATGATGACTGGAGGCAGAGCAGCAACCTTACAACCATAAGGATGAAATCCTCACAGGAAAAATGGTGGAATAAGCAGCTCAAAGCAGTGTGGGTCCTTGACGACTACCTTGAGTAGTCGTAATAACAGCCTTTGAGTGCCCACCTCAAAACTCTTTTCCTCAGCTGAACACAAAAAAATCATTTGGTTAAGACCTTGTATTTGGGTTTCTGTTAAAGGTAGTTAAAGGCAATTCTAACAAATACCCTTTCAAACAACACACTTTATACCATCACTTTAGGCCAAGGAATGGTCTGGCCGACTTTTCTCATTTCATCACATGAGGAAACTAGGGCAGTGAGAAAGTGTAAAGCGAGAAATTTCCCTCTTGCTGAACCAAATTCTACCTCTCAGCCCTCGACTTCCTGAACCTCTCAGCAGTGTTTAGGTCATTGGCTACTTCCTCTTCCTTGAAATTTTCTCCTTCCTTTCTTCTGTGATGTGACTTCTCCATGCTTTCCCCTCATCTTTTTGGTCCAGTTTCTAGTCTCTCATGGGTCCCTCTTCTTCCGCCTGCACCTTAAGTGCATATGTCCCCCAGGCTTGCTCCTTCTCTTAGCATCCCACACTCCCTTGCACAGCAATCTTATGTCTACCCGTGGCATCCACTATCAATGCCGTGAGTTATATTAAAATGGTATCTATCGACACCAGAAAAAGATGTCTATAAAGTGCTGCTGAGAGAGAGAGAGAGAGAGAGAGAGAGAGAGAGAGAGAGAGAAAACAAACAGCTCACAGAATAAGATGTGCTATTTGATTCTATTTCTGTTAAGTGGGAGGAAGGAAGAATATATGCCTAGAAAAAAAAATTCTGGAAAGGTTACAAGATATTAACAGTGGGTGGGTGGTCAGGTTTAAAATTCTTAATTCAAATGTAAAACTAACACTGTAATCCCTAAAGATGGTGAGGAAGTAGAAATTGCTTCAGTGGATATTCAGTCATTTCCAAATTATTTTTTCATTTTCACTCTACAGGTACTTTCTCATCCTTTTCACAGTCACTTATTCACTCAGTGAGTTTTTATTGTACAACTGCTCTGTGACAGGGATGTGAGGAGCATTGTAAAAACAAACCCTAAGTACAGGAGCTCTCATTTGAAGCAAACTGGGTACTATCCCATTTTTAAATCCATAGGGAAAGGGCATCATTTGCATACTTACATTGGAGGGATTTTCCACATTATGTGTTACGCAGCAGCTCTCCCTGCCATCTTTTCTGACTGAGCACAAGGCATTGCACCCCGGCCCAGGCTGACTGCTCCTTCATGACTTCATGACCCCTAGAGACTTTCCTGGATGAGGCGCTTGGCCCGTCGCCTTCATTGGGCCTATCTTCTCTGGGAACTCTAGGTGTAACGTCCCCAGGATGTTGGCCAGCTTTCCTGATTAACTCTAAGCACTCCAAAGCAAAAAGTTTAGGGAAAAATTATAAAACAAAACCCGCCATATACAAATCAGGCATGTCTGTCTTTGCTGCTTGCAGAACGCTCACCTTTGACAATTCCCCTTCTCCTGTGTCCAGCTCCAATTCCATAAAACTGCACTTGTGAAAATACTCAGGTGAAATGAGACAGCTCTTGCCTGTGCTCAGAACTGGATGTGTTGGTCAACAGGCTCAAACTTCTTTACTGCCACCACCCAACCTACAGAACCAGTGGCAGCTGGGTCTGCGCTTCCTGTCTCCCTTCCCAAGGAAGTGAAAGGAGCTGCCTTCGGCCCAGTTTGTGATCCTGGGCTTGTTCTCTGTATTCCTTTCTTGCCTCTTGACCATTCTTTCTCCACTGATCATCCTCTTTCTCTCCCGTACCTTCAACCCCTCTTTCTCTACTAGTTCTTTCTCATCAACACACTAAACACACTAAAAGCCTCTTCCAATTGGGGAAACTTACCGAATGGATTGATTGTGTTATAAATTTTGGATGAGGTCGAAGCGCCATGCTGATCAGGCTGCATCTCGTGCATTTAAAAAAGAGTTGGGCCTTCTGGGGCTAGTAGGCCCATTAGCCAATGGCTTATTTACTGAACATGCTACAACGTTTTTTCAGTCTGAGATCTCCCTTCAGTTACTAGTACCAGACCACTCCCTTGATGATTAAGCATTCTGGCTTCTCAGGAAAGGCCTCTGATGCCTCACGTGTGGAATATTGCTCCTCTCTTGCTGCTGAGCAGTTGCTGGATGAGCAGGAAGGATGGGAATAGAAGCTGCCGGCAGGCGCTGTGTACAGCACACCCATTACTCCATCCTTATACATGAGTCAACAGGACCTATTGGCTCCATACGCCATCAATTCTTCATCTGAGTGTGTGTGTGTGATGGAGGGGGGGAGGGTTGTGTATCTAGCTGACTTTAAAGGAGGGCCACTTAAACATCTTTTAAGTCTAAAGAACTAGAACCCATTCTTTTTGCATGAGTGGGAAACATTTGGAAAACTGGCTAAAAAATTCATAGAAGTTATTGCCATTTTCTGAGCATGTATGCCCATGAGCATTTTTTAACCCATCTTTTGGAATTAAAGGGCCGATTTTTCACTAGAATCAGTGTGAGGGAAGTCTGATACATTTCCCCAAAGACTCCTTTACTTACCTAGAAAAAGAGCTGCAGCAGGGCTGGAATTCGTCAGCTGCTAGACTGTATAAAACTGCTATACATGAGGAGGGCTTCATTCAGGTGACTCTTCTAGGGGTTTTTAGGAATAAGAATTTGGGTTAGAAGGTGTTAAAAGCCACAGGGTTTTTGAAGAATCTAGTATGACCTCAATTTCCCAGGGGCCTGTTTTCAAGTCTTATCTGAAAACTAGAAACTCTCATATCTGTTGAATCTCCCCATTCACCCATCATCACCTGGCATTCCACAGCTCTCAAGGCTGAGGTAACCACAGTACAAGGCTGCCCGCTTCCATGGGACTTTTTGTGAATTTGGTTCCTGATGTTGGCCTTATACTTGAGGCACAGAGATTTTAAAAAAATGTTAGTGTTCATCTCTCAACTCTCCCGTTCTTACAGGCCCCTATTCTTCCCACTGCACAGATCTCCTAGGCACCTCCCCCAAGGGGTGACCACCCAACAGCCCACATGAGCCAGCCTACTAACGTGTTCGGTTTGTACTGAAAATCAAAACAGAGATCTGAGAAAACAATTCGCTTTGAAAGACACCAGGAGAGGCCCGAGAGAAGACCCCTGCAGTCTGTTACAGATCGGGGTGACAGCTTTGGAAGGCAAGCTTGTTTATCCATGTCTCAGGTGAGCGCGTGCATGCGTGCCTATGTGTGATCTTTCTGCCTTTGCCCAGATGTGAGTATGGGCTTTGTTGATAACAAGTGATTTTGACTTTGAGGGCATGGTGTATGCATAACCTCTGATGTATGGTTGCCTGGGGTTGAAAGGACACACATCCGTGTCTGGTCACACGCATTGCCTTGACCCTTTCCTGCAGCAGCTCTATTCGTTAGGAAGGGAGACAGCTCCTTGAATGTTTTTCACGTCTTTCCTGTGTGCTCTCCTGGTCATTGCCCTCTGGACTAACCCACTCTCTTGTGAGGTCTCCCTTCTGGAGCAAACTGCCAAAGTCCACTTGTGTTTTGGCTCCAGCAACTGGTTTGACTTGCTTTAAGTTTTAATAGATAGAAAGTCTGTTGGTTCTAGCACTCCCTACAGCATGTTTCCCAGATGAAACTTTCCTGGGGCAGAAGGAAAAAAAGAATCAGACTCCTTTGGCTACATAAATAGATGTGACATTCAGAGCAAAATGGAATTTCTTGAACATCTGTAGGCTTGTGCAATGACCTATGAAGTCAAAGTGACTAGAGATTTCTAATTACTTACTTTAATACTTTTTTAAAAATGAAAGAAACAAAGAAATGAGATACTTTGCAATCCTGGCTACCTACTGGGATTTATTAAGATTCTGGTGAGGGTTACTTTTTTCTGATGACGCCGAGGCCTTTTATTTGTAAGAAACCATTGGCAACTGAGGATTTTGCATACAGAATTCAGAAGGGAAGAAAATATTTTGTGATGACATGACTCTGAGCCAAACATAGCGTTCAGACTGGCTGCCCTGTCAGGTCGGTATCGAGATAGAGGGGACACAATTATCAAATCTGAAAGCAGAAGGCATTGAGATTTCAGAGCAGGGGAGACCAGCACCATCATCAGTCTATGCAAATGACAGCCCTTCTGCAAATATGAGGTGGTAAGTGGGATGACTAGAGCTGTTGTGTAAGAATGTGAGGGGGCATAAGGGCAGCTGAGAGTGCCTGACATTCCAGAAGAAGGCTGGGGAGGGAAGAGTTTTCGGCAGAACCACAGGTTCTAACCCAGTGCCGCTGGTTTGGTCGAGAAGTGGGTTTTCTATATAAGCTGACCATCTAGGGCTGGGATAAAAGGGTGAGAACAGAAACTTTCACAAAAAAGGGTTTCTGCCCGAGGTGCAGCTCTGTCCAGGAGGAGCAGCAGAGCTGGGGTGGGGGTGGGGCTCCCTGAAATGAAAAAACTGCCCAGTGGTCACAGCCTGGGTGGAACCCAATAAGCCCATTGGCCCATGAAAGAGTCCTTCCTGCCTGCCACGCAGAGGGGATTCTCTTCCTATGTAACGTGGTAAATGCCCCTGTAATCTCAAAACGCAGGTAAGCACTTGGCCCTGGTGAGAAATGGCCGGCTTCATGTTTCCCCCCAGTATGATTTCCTGTACACCCAGCAAGGGGCCCTGCCCACTCCCCTGCAGAGCTCGAGCCCGCTGAGAAGGAAAAAACAAGGCCGATTCATGTTTGTGATTAACTTCTCCCCGAATGCTGTAATTCCATACACGCGACTGGTATCGCTGTCAGGGCAGGCCTGGCTCGGCTGGCAAAGGTGGGTGCCACAGATTCCGTACCGACCCGGGCCCCAGCCACCAGGCCAACACCACCTTCTGTGGGCTGCGTCCTAGAGGTTACCTCCTTCAGGAGCTCCTTTTCTGTATCTGCTGTTGAAGCTTCCCTTCCAGAAACTCTAAGCCGATTTACGTGCTCCCTCTTCCAGGGACTGGACTTGTCTTCTCCTTCACTTGAAGGTGGCAACTCGATCTCCTTCTCCTCAAACCTCCTCAGGCACCAAGCACAACGCCAGGCACAGGACTCAGAAAAATCACAACAAAATGAACCCAGCGTCGCAGGACTACCTCACCTGAAAGACTGCACTGGCGAGAAAAGCCCAAAGCCAACTCCCAGCCCCTCGTCTGTGACTCAGCTGGCCTGGAGGGGCAGTGCAGATGCGACCTCCCTCTGTTTTTCTCAGCAATCATCTCAGCCTCCTTGTTATGATAAACTACTTGCTCCTTGCTCCTCAGTACATTCAGGAACTGGACTGCTGCCAAGGAAAACTCAGGAGCAATGGTAGGTCTATTGAAATAAATTAATGGCCTATGATAAATACAGGAAAAACAGTGCTAGTTAATAAGCTTTTATGCCAACAAAATCACATGGTTACTTAAGAGGAGTTTTTACATAAATATATTCTAAGTAATAAAGCTGATTTAAACACACACACACACACACACACACACACACACACACACACACACAGTAATTCTCAACCTATTTAGCCAAGTAAATGCTGGTCCCTCAAAGTTGTGATCAATACCTTGGGAAGCTCCAACTGCCTGAAACAGCTATGTTCTTATTTTCTGAGGCCTTCAGGGCTGGTCCAGGAAGAACATTAGATGCCTTACTTGATAATTATGCTTTTTGGTTTCCAGTCCCAAATGCTATCTCCCAATTTGATTATTGGCCTAACTCACCAGACTTGACTCTGAGTTATTTTTACAGTTCCCCAAAATTAAATCCACCTTCAAAAAACCAAATCTTTGCTACTCCTCAGCATGCAAAAGAAGGTACTTTAAGTTCTGGAGTTCCAGAGATTCCAAAATTATTCTGCGCAAGAAAAATATCAGTGTCGACCTCACAGGTGACCACTGCAAATATGCAAGTTCTGATTTCTTTGTTTGAAGGTCTGTCATGTCATTTTAGAATCAGAGTTCATATTTACTCTTCTGTGCAGACTGTCATCAGGTTTGGTTTGCACAAAACAGTTGACCCGAATCAAGGAATTTAAACTTTGAATACCAGACCAGCTATGACATTTGCATCAGCGAGAGCCTTTGCAAATCAATAGGAAAACCTGAGCAGCCCACACGGGTGTTTCACCAGCTGGCCACCCCGCAGGAGGCACATGTTGTGAAATAACTAAAAGCAGCCTCTTTCCTTCTAACCTGGCATAAATCACTCTGATTCGATTTCGCAGGGGGTGGGGTGTGCAGGAGTGACTGGTCAGCCCCAGCAGTAAATGGCTAATTGAGAGCCTTGTCCCCATATGGAGTTTGGGGCTGGGTTTTGCCTTCATGGTAGTATAGTAGAACGCCACGACTCACTTCCAGATGAGAGTCAAAGCACTAACTCTGTGCTTAATGCAAATCAAACCCCAGAGGCCTGGCCCTGAGAGGAAAGGCTCAGCTGTGCTACACCTTGGGGAACCAAGTGGGGCAGATATTCCTGTTACCCAAGACTTAATTCATATAGCTCCAGGAGGTCCTTTTTTTTTCTCTTTCTTTCTCTCCCTCTTAAGAACTACAAATGAATGAAAGGGCAGCACTTTACAGTGTAAATTCCCATTTGTTTTCTGAAGCTAAATATCTGTTTTCCCCACCCCCACCAAAAGGCAGTGGGAATGCAAACTCTCATTCTCCAGCAACCTCAGGAAACCCCAAACTCTAAAACCCATCTGTGCTGTCACCCTTAGTTTCTGGTGTCCACTTTCTAGACTGAAGGTGATATGGAAAAGGCCTGATTCAAGGGCTCTCAGGTTAGCAAAACTCCAATTGGCACAGCTTTGACCATGTCATCACTGGAGAACAAGCGGGCACACTAAAACTCCTGGGGAAAAGAGCCTGCTGCTTGTCTTTTCTCACTACAGGGGGATGAATCTGCTCAGAGCTGCAGAAAGGCGAAGACTGTGAGGAGAAGTGGTGGTCTATACCCTCAAGTTGCCTTGGCAATGAAACCCATAAGGGAACATAAGAGCTGACATTTTTTTGAAGCCCAGGTGACCCCTAACCTAAACTATGACATAGTCAGGTATATGGCAGGTCTGAGGCAGCAATACTGTTGCTCACTGTTCTTTAGAGGATTTTACTGAAATTCTTACCCCTGTTCTGGGGTACACAGATTAGTGGGAAGTCGGTGAGAATGTGGCCTTTGAAGGGCTCTTCTATTCCACTTAGGATGTTTAAGACTGTGAAACCCAACTGCCCAGGTTAGAATCTGGGGAGCACTTACTGTGTGACTTTAGGCAACTTACTTAACCTTTCTGTGCCTTAATTTCCTCTTCTGTAGAAAAGGTATAAAAATAGTACCTTCTCTATAAGGTCACTGTGAGGATTAAATAATTGAATATATACCCAGGCTTAGAACAGTGTTGGACATGGACTATGCTATATGAAGGTTAGATATTGTCACGTGGAGAGACAAGACCTGTCAAGAGTCGTATCCCAGAAGAATATGGCCATGTATGAGGCTGTACAGGAAGAATACTTTAAAGCTGGAGAAAAACGAGGGATCTGTGGGGTTGAAGTAGGCAGGGTGGGCTTCTTGGGAGAGGTGGAGTCTGAGTCAGGACCTTGAGGGATGGTCTACTCTGACCCTTTTCCTGTAACCTAGATTGATCTCCCGTGAATGCGGGTCTCCCCTGCCTCGAAAGAGTAATAGTCATGGCTCCCCTCACTCTGCTGTTGGCCAGCCCATTGGTCTTCTGCCTTTATCTTTGATTCCACGCTTGTTCAAGTACTGTTGGAGCAGGTGAGTGGTTTCAGCTCAGGTCAATAAACTTTAGGACAGGCCTGTACTGAGTGAGGACCTGGGCCTACAAAGGTGAGTGTCAAACAATATCAAATATCGCCCTCAAGAAACTCCCAAATCTGTTGACAGGCAAGGAAACAGTTTTATAAGCCAGTGTGTTGGGGGTGGTTGCTCTGGGAGTACAGAGGGGAGGACACAGCCCAGGACAAAGAAAGGTCCTGTACTCAGCAGAGGTGACTGGGAGGATCCAGGGCCAGGGAACTGAGGTGGAAGGTGCTAGAGGAATGGCAGTCAAGACAGAAGGAAGTGCTTGAAGTTTAGTTTGGACTCCCAACACTCTCCGTGAACACGGGGTGGGAAATTCCTTTTGTTTTTCTCTTCCTCCAGCTGCTCCAAAAGCTTCCAGGATTTGCCTGAGATTGAAGCAGATGGCTTGGGGTTGGCCTGGGCTGACCAGCATCTTTGTTGAGATGATCACAGGCCCCCTGATGGGCCTGCTCCAATCTGGTTGGGGTCAGGTCGAGGATGGGGGTTCTTGGTAGAAGAGACACAGCATAAGCAAAGACTGCAACAGTAAGGCATGTGGAGTTGTAGTTTAGCACCAACTTTAAAATCAAACCCCTCCTACCAGTTGGCTCTGTCACCTGGATTAAGTTGCTTTGCCCCTCTTGAGTTTTAATGACAAAACAGGCAGACTAATATCCGGTAGGGTGCATATGAGGATGTATGAAGAATACCTACCAAGGCCCTACTATGTTCACAGCTGGGAGAGGTTGTCAGGGTCCCAGTTCTACTCTCTCAATCTGCTGTCTGTGCTTATGACAACACTGAATGGCACTTAGATCATTTGCTGTTAAAGTAAATCAGGGAGCTCAAAATATCTCTCTTTGAAATAGCTTTTAAAAGAAGCCAGTTTGTCAATGATAAGGCAGTGAAGGTGTTGTTCTTTATCCCAGCAATTGGGATAGACTTTCCCAGAGAGCCCTTCGGTGACGGGAGAGCTGCCTCCTGGCCTGGAAGAAGGGCTGCAGGCTGAGAATTCCATTTCCTACTTTGATTAAGGAAGGAAGTGGCCAATTATGGCTGATTACGGGGAGGGTTTTGGGATGTGGACACCTACTTAGGAGATCCTCCTTCCTAAATGTAGACTGCTGAGTCATTTCAGGGAAGTCACAAAACAGCCATTGGACAAGAGCATTTATTCACTACCAACCTGTCCCCTTGATGGCCCAAATGAAATCTCCCTATCCCATTACCAATCCTATGCCCTCCATGTTCCCTATCACTGCAACTTGAAACAGCCTGTCCAGAGATGATGAGCCTGAAAATGACTAAAGGAGAAGAGAGAAAGAGAACAAATAAGAATGTTACTTTCACTGGAATTATGGCAAAGTTTTTAATATTTCTAGAGTTGAGCTTCTTAGATTTAAAAAAATAACAAAAATGCATAATTCAACATATAAGCAAAGGTATGAAGAAACAAGCCCTTACACATGGCTAGTTATGAGTAGAAATGGTTGCAGCTCCTGTGAAAGGAAATTTGGCAATATCTATCACAATTTCATATGTTGACAAATGACCATTTGATGAAGCAGTTCCACTTCTAAGAATTTACCCTTCAGATATTCTCACTTGTCCAAAATGACAAATGTAAGGTTACTGATTCAACGCAAAATTGTTAACAAAAGATTTTAAACCTAAATGTCCATCAATAGAGGACTTAAATCAGTCATGCAGTAGAATACTGTGCAGATGTATAGGTGTGTGTGTGTGTGTGTGTGTGTGTGTGTGTGTGTGTGTGTGTGTATACTTTTTATGTATGTAAATATCTCCAAGAAATGTTCTTAAGTCAAAAAAACAAATTGCAAATGAACATGTATAGTATGCTGCCATTTGTATATACATATCGACAACTCTGGAAGGATCTGGAAGAAGTGGACTACACTTGGGGACAAGAGTGAAAGGGAGATTCTCACCATTTAGTTTTTTATTTGATTTGAATTTTGAACCATGTGAATACCTAACCTATACAAAACATTAAATAAAAAAGTTGCCTTAAAAATAAATGAACATTTGTTGTCCATCGACAGATAAAAAGATAAACAAAATGTGGTATATATACAAAATAGAATATTATTCAGCCTAAAAAGGAAGGCTATTCTGATACAGGCTACGATATGGATGAACCTTGAGGATATTATGTTCAATGAAGTAAGCCAGTCACAAAAAGATAAATACTGTATGATTCCACTTATGTGAGGGACTGAGAGCAGTTAAATTCATAGAGAAAGTAGAATGGTTGTTGCCAGGGGCTGGAGGGAGGGGAAAGGGGAGTTAGTGTTTAACGAGTACAGAGTTTCAGTTTTGCAAGATCAAAAGAATTTTGGAGATTGCATGCACAACAATGTGAATGTACCTAATGTGCTGAACTGTACACCTAGAAATGGCTAAGATGGTAAATTTAATGTTATATGTATTTTACCACCGCTTAACTAGGTCGATGTCATCATCCCACCTGTGACTGCTCTGAGTGCAGCCACCTAGTGTGATGTGTTGGAGGATTTCAGGGATCTGCTTCTCTGCCTGGCCTTTCCCTTGCCCAGATTTTCTGATTATTTGATTACAAATCCAGATTATCTGATTGCTTTCTGCTTTCATTTTTTAATTTGAAAAGTAGAAACACAATTTCCTCACCCTGATACCTTAATTGGATAATTACATATTGATGCTTTTCCACTTGGCTTGCCAACCTTCACAATAAAACCAATCCTCTGGGATTGTCTACTCTCATTTTGTGACCTTCCTCTTACCCAGGCTTTGAAGAAGTATTTGTGAAATGCTTCATGTCCACTGGATTTAAATAAAGCTAAGTAAAAAGGATCATTTGACTATGCTGGCCAAGCCTGATGGTATGTCTTCTACATGCCATTTGTGGTGGTCATTCGTACACAAAGCAGGGAGCACAAAGCAGAGATCACAGAATCCTCTGGCTAAACTGGGAAGTTGGCCGTGAAGTGCAGAAGCAGTCAGTATCAATGTCCTGAGCCCAGCCACCACCACCAGCTTTGTGAGAAAGGTAGCAGAGAGATGGGAAAGATGCACAAAAGGCTCACGTTCATTCTCTTGATGCCCCTGCCAAATACTCTTATAATATCCTGCCCCAAGTTGGCAAAGCAAATAGGACATACCATCCTTGTGGGCTAATACTTGTAGGTTACATTATACCCTGAAATTAACATTAAAAACCAACTTCTTATTTTCGAAGTGCTTTTCACAAGCCAGCCAATGTAATCCCTGACTAGTGTGGTAGGGAGTTGTCAGAGTTTTACATCTTCTTGCACCAGCCCTAATTAAGAGCCTCCATCACCCTCCACCCAGAATGGAGAGAGTACTCTCTCCTCCCTTGACCTGGATTGACCTGAGTGGGATTTTTAAGGCTGCTTCCTATTATTTCTTTACATACCAAGTCTAAATTCCATTGCCCAGCCTTCCACGCCAGTTATGACTGGATGCTAGCTACCCTTCCATCTAGCCAACTTCTCACTCACACCCAGCTTGCCCCTGTCCCTGGGGTCCTGAGGGGCCCTCTGAATCCTCTCTTATATCTCTCTTGCAAAACCTGGCACCAGTCCTACCCTCTACCAGCTCAAATCCATCTTTTCCTTCTCTGAATTCCTATGGCATTTATTGCTAACACCCTACAATTTACTGAACCACTTAATTATATCCTCTCGCATACTGCTTGATGATTATTTCTTGTATTTTAGTCTGGCCTTCTGAGTAGATATTGAAATCCAGTGTGGCAGAAACCATACCTTAAACATTTTTATTATTCCCATAAAGCACATGATAATAATAATGGTGGTCATTTATGAAGCACGCACTGTATACCACAGTACTTTATTTATGCGATCTAATACTCACAATACCTCTAGTGAGGCATTATCATGTCTATTCTTCAGACGATAAGACCAATGCTCAGAGAGAATAACAGGGACACATGGCTGATAAGGGCTGATTCTGGAATCAGATCAGTGGCCTCCAAAAGTTTTAATCAAACTTTTTGACACATATAAGAAAATCGAAGTAAAAAAAAAAATACTTTCCTAAGACCATCCCCTTACAGAAACGAACAGGAAGTACTCCCAATATTTCTAACAAATGTAAGCTCCACTATAAAGGAAGCTCCTGAGAGCAGGGACTTTAGTCTGTTTTGTTTACTGATGTATCCCTTAGAACAGTGCTTGGCTCATGGTTGGTGCTCAGTAAAATATTTGCTGAATGAATAAATGAAATCTAATTAATAAACCTCTACTGAATGTCCAGCAAGTGTAAAGAATTGCTAATACTATGGGAAAAAAATACTCTACTTATCTTCACTTACTACAGAATACTTGTTGAGGACAATTTAGAAAAGAAACATGGTACAAGCACAGGTCCCCAACCTTGTCCTTTTAGACATGAGAGGGCTGGGGGTTTCCTGAAGTCCGATCTCTATGAAAACAATGAGCCACCAAACAGTACACAAGGTCCCAAAATCATAGTTTGAAATTGTTTAGATTTTTTTTGGCCTAGGCCATAACCATGAAAAAGTAATGAAAACAAACTAAGAATTTGGGCCTAATCACTGTCAAATTGTCATTCTCTCCAATAACTTTGATGGTTTATTTCTTTTTACAATCCAGTGAAACCTTGCAGGAGTGTGAGGCAGTAAGGGCTGGTGTCTGGTGGTGACAGCGGAAATAGAAAAGGGTGGATGGTAGGAACTTTGGGATTAGCTGGATGAAAGGCTAGGACAAAGGGAGAAGCCAAAGGGGACTTCCAGGAGACTCATATGATCACTGAGAGCATCAGAGAAATGTGAGGGCCAAGTTAAGGTGAAAGGAAAAATGATGAACCTCACTGTCCTACATGCTCATTATGTTCCTGCCGTACTAACCACCTTTAGTTTGTTTCTAAACCACATCACCCTCACCTCATTCATTCAAATGGAAGAATATTCTTTCTGGAATATTATTCTCCCATATCTCCCCATGGTTGTCTTGGTTTCCATGTCATCTCTCCAGAATGGCCCTCCTGAACACCCCACCTTCGTTAGCCATCTAGTCTCCCGTCCCTACGTCACACATTGTTTTCATTACAGAACTTGGCACTACCTGAAATTTTCTTCATTTATTTGTTTGCTCTCTCTGTCTCCTCTATCACAGTGTGAGTTCCAAGAGAGTGGAAACTTCCTCTTTCTACTGGATCACACTGTATTCACAGAGCCTGCATCAGTGTGGGGTGCAGAGAAAGCGCTCAGGTAGAAAACTCAGGCGAGAACCTCAGGCAGTGATGTTCATATCACACTGGAAAACACAGGCCTTCAGCTCAGGGAAGAGGGTGGTTTGAAGATATGAGTCTGGAGTATGATTGATGAAGCCAAAAGCAGGCATAAACTTTCTTTTTATGACTAATTTTGGATAATGAGCTCAAGCCAAGTGTAAGAAAATGCTCCCCCAAAATGTTTTCCTAGGTCAAGGTGAGAAGAAACAGCTAAAGTGATCCATTTTCTTTTCTTTGAGGCAGGTTGGGGTAGCTCTGTTGCTTCCAGTTCGATTGCGTACACATGTAAAACTGGAAGAACATTAATGGAGGGAAAATAAAAAGTAAAGACTGTGCTCAAATATCTTTAAGCTCTCTACCATGTGGCAGCTGCCTGAAAGCTTCACTCACAGAACCATCAAATCCTTCTTGCAACTTGTATACTGATACAGAAGCACTTCCAGGATGTAGAGTGAAAGCAAAAGGGCAGGTGCAGAGCAGCGCACGTGGTATGCTACCTTTTTCATAAAAAGGATAGAATAAAGAATATACTTATGCTTGCATGAACCCTGGAGGGATAAAGGATATGCCAATGAAAGTTACACACTGAGGCAGGTGAAATGGAGAACAGAGTAGCTGGGCACAGGATGGGAGGGAGACATCTCGATGCATACTTTTCCATATCGTTTTGATCCTTGAGCCATGTGAATGGATTAACTGTTGTAAATATATTAAAATTTGAAATTAATGATTCTCGCATATAATTGATAGTAATGACAGTAATTGGAGTTTTGTAATTCAATGATCTCCTCACCAAGATTTGGCACAAGTAATGTTGAAGATTCATGCCAGGAAGGCCACTGTCAGCATCTTCAGTGAGAAAGGCGCATTATGTCTTCACAGATGAAGAACTGGAGACTGAGCTGATGTTCCTAATTCTGGATGTGGTCTCCTGACTTGGTTTTCTTCTTCCTAATCATGAAAAATACTGCACTGAGGCTGATAATTCTTCCTTGCAGAAACAATAACACAATAGGTGGAAGTCACCTAAGCTACACCAACTTGGGTAGGCCTGAGCCCTCATTTAAGCAAGGAGAGAGCAGTTTATCTCCTAATCTCCCTCTGATTCTGTCTCTTTATCGTTTCTGACAGAAAGCTTTGGAAACAAAGTAAATGCCCATCAATAGGACTCTGGTTAAATAAAGAAGCAAATGTGGGGCATCAATACAATGAAACCCCATGTAGCCTGGCCATTAGAAATGACAATATATCTGGCAATATCTACTAAAGCTGAACATGTCCTTACGTTACCACCCAGCAATTCCACTCTTACATATATATCCAACAGGAATGTGTTTATATATCTACCAAAAAAAAAATACGTGGCAGCTCTATTCATAATAACCCCAAACTGGAAACTACCCAAATGTCCATCTACAGTAGACGGGATAAGTAAAATATGGTTACATCCATATGACAGAATGCCACATAGCCACTAGGGTGGGTAAACAATATATACTACTATACAAATGAAACCTCACAAATAGAACGCTGAGTGAAAGAGGAAATAAAAGAATCCCACTGTATGATTCCATTTATGTAAAGTTCAAAAGCAGGCCAGGCTAATTCCAGGCTGGTAGAAGTTCTCTTGGAAAAAGGTGGTGACTGAGAAGGGGCAAGAAAGTCTTATAGGATGCTGGAAATGTTGTTTCCTACATAGGTGTGCTCACTTTGAAAATACGTGGCACTGAACACATGTGATTTGTGCACTTGTCTGTGTGTATGTTATATACCAAAGGAGAAAACGATGCAGCTCTACATTTACTGACATGGAGCGTGGAAGGATGTGCAGGCCCTGACACAGAGGCGTATTCCATTTATGTTAAGTTGTAAATATCAAACCTATATGCATAGAAAGTTACTCAAAGAAACAGTTCTTATAAATGTTAACAATGCTTACCATTGGGTCACATTGTGAGATTATTTTTACTTTCTTATTTATACTTGTCTGTATTGGTTTGCAGTTTTACATAGCATATGTATCATTTTATATCAACGACGTTTTTATTTTTTTAAAAAACTCCTTGATTAAAAAGAAAATAAAAGCCTGCGTTTTATTTTCCATAGATGAGAACCAGTAACGACCAAAGTCCATCAACTAGGGATATGATGTACTCTATGCGCATCAATGCACTTGTAATTGCTCTGTTGGTAAGTATTTCCAAGGCTGGTTCTGAATAGAACAACCACTGTCCTTCGTGTCAGTGGACAGTACACACCTGTGGTAAAATCTGAGGGTGGATGAAGGGGAGAGGTCAGAGTCTGAGAGTTCAGGGTAAATGCTGTAGAAATTTTAGGTGCTCTGTTCTTCCTCCCTTAGAAGCAGAGAGCAGATGGGTCTGTTTATTAAAGAAAGATAATCTCCCTACCATTTATCTTCCTTCTGCCTCTAATCCATGTGCTTTCCACAGTGCTACCTCTTTTGCTCAGGTCAAAGGGGTTCCACCAGTTTTTCCCCAGGCCAGTGCTATCTAGTTTTCTAGAGAGTTTCCTATTTCTCCCTCAATGCTCTTTTACTAAGAGCCTCCTCCACATGCTCACATACTCAAAATTCTTAAAATGGGGATAAATTACTTTCTTCTACAATCGAAATCCAAGTTTAAAATGTAAATAACCCTGGGTAAATCAACACCTGGCCTTAATATTCACACTAAGGTGTGAATGTCTAAATAATTACTAATGAGTAAAATTTGGTTGGGGGATGGGGAAAGAGCAACCCAGATCTTGTACAGAGCTGGCCAGGTTACTGACAATAACTGCTTTTCCCTTCGCCACAGCCCCCAGGCCTGCTCAGAAGATCTGCCACCCAGAAGCAGAAGGCAGCCACCGTCACCCTGACCAGATCTCTATCCATTCCAGATTCCGGATTACAATAATTTTGGAGAGGGTCAACCAAGTCAGAGCCCCAGATGGCAGAAGAGCTGCTTTAGCTTAAGAATCTTAACTCTTTTTCCTCAGGGCAGGAAAGGTTTGAGACAATGAAGGATGAGGCTTTCCAGGCCCGGGACACAACCTTGATCCAAAGTCTAGTCATGGCTTTAATTTTTGTAAATCAAAGCCTCAAGTTTTCCTTTACTTTCTCAGCTGAAGACATGTTTCCCAAGATGCATGAAAAATAATAAAAAGTACCAAATTGGAGATTGTGTGGCATCGTGTGCAGGAAGGCAGAAATCACTGCTTTACTAAATTCCCTTTCCTAAGCTTTTGTTTCCCCTCCCACCATTGTCTTCACAAGATCTTCCCATACTGGAAAGCATTTGTCTAATTATCATCACACATGATGGGCCTATTGCCAGCTGCTTTTTATTTTAACTTCAGATTCTTTCCAGAGTGTTTTTTTTCCCCCCTTGGGAGTGGGGAACAGGAGAGAAAAGTGTGTGTGTCTGTTTTTGCTATTACACAGAACTGATCAGATTTCCTTTTATAATCACAATTAAACTTCCAGACTCAATCATACAAATACTTCACGCTTAGGGAATTTGAGTGCCCATTGATTTGGTCAATCTCACAAAACCTTCCACGTCTGGAGGTGAGAAACTGATCCATGAGGATGAGCAAATCATTCTAGGGACATAAGGAGGAGTACAGAGTCCTCTTAGAGCCCTCTTAGAGCCCAAAGCTGACTCCCAGCTCAGTGTTCTCTCCATCAGCTGAGACTGGGTAGCACGGGGTTAAGCCCAAAATACATTTCCTGTCCTCCCTCTAATAGAAAGGTAAACCCCAGAGAGCAGAGTCTTTGTCTATCTTGTTCACCAGGTAGCTCCCCAGCACCTGCTTGGTTTGCATAATAAGAGGTAGGGAGCAGATTCTTGCTGGATGGTAAATTTCCCTTTGCCACTCTCTTACAGTGGTGGGGCAGGGTGAAGGAAAGACATACTTTATAGAATCTCTACACAAAGCAGGACTGTCAGGTATTAAAATTGGTCAGAACAGTGACAGCTGTAGAAGGGATTTAAAGACAGCAATCTGGCGGATGGAGGAAGGTGTTGGGGCTTAGGGATGCATGGGCATAGCAATCCCGGTCTTACTGCTATTGCGTTTTATTTCAGAGTTCCTCATGGAGCCTATGGGGAGGAGAGAAGAGGGGTTCAAACTTCTTCCCTTAGTCTCTGGCCCCTCACTGGCTCAGATGGGACAAGAGGTGTGAAGCTGTGCTAATGGGAGTCTGGGGTCAAAGGACCCAAAAGATGTAGGGGACTTGGAAGAGGTCTCCCTTCTGCTCCCAAGAATTGGCTTCCCTGCCCCTAAAGAGCAGAGACATGAGGAGGAGCATCTGTAAAATTTAACCTGACTGGTCATCTCAACTCAGAACTTCAGTTCTAATATTTATACATTCTTAAATGAGAACACCTTTACCAGGCTTCTAAAACCTTTCAGAAATGGAACCCTAAGCTGTCATTCACTGTTCTCCTACAAACAATCACCCAATAGGGCCCACCCCACCTCCTTGACTAATGTGAAGGTTCTCTGGGATAACCAGTTCTCTTTAATACATTAACTGAAAAAAAATATTGCTTTGTATGTGCTAGGAATGAACAGTTTATAATCAAGAAGAGGAAATAGGACAAACACCTAAATGACTATTAAACACATCTCTAAAAGCAGTATCAAAACAAATTACTGTGAGAGTTGGGGGAACAAAATATTTCAAATGGCTGGAGATGAAGTAGGTTTCGAGAAAGACCTTGAAGGATTTTGAACAGTGGAGATGGGACAAGGGTCTGCCAGGTATTAGAAGGTCTGAGGAAAGGTCTGGGTACAGAAGAGCTTGAGGGATCAAAATGCTAGAGAAGAAGGTGAGACAAATGCTCATTAGAGAGGGCTGGCAGGAGGGCAGGGAGGGAAGCTGAGGTCACCCCAAGGAAGTCTCAGTCAATCAGGCTGAGAAGTGACCATCTTCAGTAGATCTGATAGGTTCTTACTCTAGTAGCAATCTGCAACCTTGTGATTTAGTCGCAATGGAAAGCCATGGAGGCTTTTGATCAGATAAGGAACATCAAGTTGGCCTTAGATGATTGAAGTGGTGACTGCAGGGTGCAGGGTGGGTTAGAGGGAAGGGAATAGAAAACTAGGAAGCTGCCTGGCAGGCTGTCCCAATGATGCAGGAGAAATGAGGGGCCAACCTGGAGTAGTGGCAAAGGAAATGGAAAGCAAAGGCAAAGTTATTCTACAACAGAGGAAAAGCAAAGACTTGGAGAAAGGGATGAGGTGAGATGACTGGGCATTTGGGGGGGGGGGTTTGTAAGGGAAAGAAAACAAGTAAATCCTGAGTTTGACAGCCTAGTAGCATTCAAGTGGATGGGTCAGGCAGGACTAGAGAGGGATAAGGGATGTGACAAGCAACAACCTCTAAGATGGGGGTGGCACTCTTAGAGACTTTGAATAGTTGGCAAGTGCACAGGAAGTACCAGAGTGTGGGAGCAGAGCAACGAAAGCAGTGGATGGGCTTTTTGTGAAAACTTGCAATTTTCTTCAAAACCATTCACAATAATCTAACAGTGGTTGTCTCCAGGGAGGTGAACTGGGAGGCTGAGCAAGATGACTTTTCCTATTATACCTATTTGTATCTTTTGAATTTGGAACTCGTATGAACTGCCTATCATAATTAAATTAGAAAATGGGATCCAGGGCGCTGGTGCCTGCGTCTGCAGTAAAAGAATCCTGCTTTTCACCTGTGTTTCACCAGCTTGGCAAAAATGAATTTAGGAATTTCAGTGTTTTGTTCCCTTCCACCCTTCATTTCTCACCCATTCCCCAGCTACTTGAAGGTTTTTCTGTATTTGGGATTCTACTTCATTGCCTCTACCAAAGAGACATAACAAAGTTCTGTTTCATCTAAGAAGCCTAAGGGTCAAGGACATTTTAGCTCGGCTACTTCTTAACTGGGCATCATCACCGTGCCAAAATCTGGCGGAGGATAAGAGAAGGTGTGAGAAGTGGGGAAGGAGGCTGGTGGGAAAGGAAGCTGTGGAGAGAGATCTTTATCATTGCTCCCGTTCCGACCGACCAGAGAAGCAGTGTCAGTCAGCATCTCCCTTTTCAACATTCCTGCTAGCTT
Organism: Cynopterus sphinx; assembly: GCA_030015415.1. Lineage (NCBI taxonomy): Eukaryota > Metazoa > Chordata > Mammalia > Chiroptera > Pteropodidae > Cynopterus > Cynopterus sphinx. Next base: position 39,688,109 of record CM057379.1, read on the forward strand.
AGGCCACACCGGAGGTGGGATGGCACTGGCTTCGTGCCGGAGACGTGGCCTTACAGATAAGAGGTCGCTCCAAATCCAGTGTGTCCAAATCTCCGGGCTCCCCCAGGTCTTCCTTGGGCTTGGGACGGAGGCACCCAGTCTCTCCAGGTGGGTTGGGAGCTCACCCAGGCCGGGGATGCCACTGCCGGCCTGCTCTTGGCCCACCTCGGACGATCGCCCGCTCATCTCCAAACTTTCTGGCAGATTCCACCATAACCTCTTTCTCCTTGACTTTCCTAGCAGGGGGGCCGCGCAGCTCTCCCACTGCGGGCACCATGTAAACTCAACGGGCGGGTGAGGACGAAGGAGAGAACCCAAGGGGCCCTGCGGGGGACGCGCAGCCGGGTCTCCGGGCCTCACCCCCTCTCTAGCCCCCCCGGCCCGCGCGCGCAGGTGGTTCTGCCGGGTCTCCGAGCTTGGCCGGAATCCGGGGCGGCGCGGCCAGCTGCGGCGGGTGCCCCGGGGGCGCGGCCCGCGGGCAGGGAGGGCCCCGGGGCCCCGGGCAAGTCCTTCGCTGCAGCGCGAAGCGCGCCCGACGGTCCGCCCGCTGCTTCCCCGCAGTGGGTCCGAACCCCAGTGTCTTCAATCCCCCCACCCCAGCCCCATAGTCTGTTAAAGTGACTAATAAACTCAACACAGCGTTCTCTGTGCAGCTTCAAAACACTCGGTAATTTCGTTAGAAAACGTTGAAATTCAACCCCGAAGTCTTCCAGCCCGAATGTTTAGCTAGAGTAACCCCGTGGGTTAATAAACTAAACAGAGGCAACCCGTGCGAGACTGGGGCAATGGAAACCAGGCTGCCCAAACCGAGGCACGTTTATGAGAGCCCTTTCGGGGAGACAAAAATAAAAGAGGGAGGGAGAGGGAGGGAGAAGACACCGGGCGCGGAGGGCTAATGTGAAGCATGTGAGCGGGGCTCAGCTTTCAGGCACCGCCGGCCCGCGGCGCGAGCGCTGTCAGGCGGCCTCGAGCACCTCGGGCTGGTCCGCGCCGCCCGGAAACCCGACCCGGCGCCGCGAGCGTCCCGGCCGCGCCGGCACCGGCACCGGCACCGGCACCGGCACGAGCGGCCCCGCGCCCCGCGCTCCGCAGCCGTGCGCCCCGGGCTGTGCGCGCCCAGGGACGAGCGCCGCGAGCACCCTGCGGGGCGCCCTTCCCTCCCGCTTTAAAAGAGCCCGAGCAGGGCGCACTTGGCAGTTCGGAGATGCAGAAATAGGGGAGCCCCGCTGCCCTCCCTCCCCCCTCCGCCCCGCTCCCGGGCGCTGGCAGCGCAGTAACAAAGACGCTGCCGGGCGGTTGACCCCGAAGAAGCTCCGATGAAAAGTAGGGCAGGCCACGGGAGAGAAGTTTCTACAATTATTTTCTTTTGCCTTTACGTTCCCGAAGAGAAACCGAAGAGGTAGAAGGGAGAGGGATGTGGGAAAGGCAAGGCCCAGAAATCGGAGGCATTGTATTTCTCGTTTGGGAGAAAAGCTGTAAAACAGCTCGGCCTCTTGTCCCCCACCCCTCGCGCCCCGAACAGGTCTGACCATGAAAAGAAGAAAAAGGAGGGCACAAGGGGAGGTTTAATTTTCCAGACCTCCCTAACTTCCCTCTCCCGGGCTCCGTCATCCCTTGCCCCCTTCTGATTCTCGGAGGGGCGGCCCCCACCCCTGGGAGCCTACTCGGGGCGCTCCGCTAGGAGATCAGAGGCGATACAGGTTCGATGCTAAATGAACCTCGGGCCACGGGACAATAGCGCGGACCTCACACGGGGGCACTGCGCCTTCCCCCAGCCGCGCTCGGCTCCCGCCGCTTCTTTATTCCACGCGGTGAATCCTCCGCGTCTCCTACGGCCGCGGGACCAATGGGCCGACGGGGGAGAGCAGGACGCGCAGGAGAGGGTTTGAAAGGAGGTGTGGGTTTAAATTTTTAAAGAGCATAATTGGGTTGAGAAGGGTTATTTTTTCCTTGACCAAGGGAGGGGGGAGAGGAAGAAGGAAAGAAGAAAAAAAAAAGTCAGGAGAAATACAACACATTTATCTATCAACCGCTAGACAAGACAAAGAGGTTTTAACAACAGTTTGAAAAGAGCGGCCTGTGAATGGTTACTATTCAATTTGTATTTTATTCCCCGCTGGTCATGGAATTGAGATCAGAAGAAAAAGTGAAAACACATGGCTGAGGTCAGGGGATCAGAGAACCACCACATACAGCAAAGGGAAGGGAAAGCAATGGGAACTCGTGTGAAGAAATGGATTATATAAACAGAGCTTACCATCGCCTGCGCCCCATTATCCTATAATTTACCCTGCATGGGAGCATAGAAATATATTAAACTAGTGATAGGTTTTACCATTTCTTTACAACCCAGCCTCGTGCCAATCAAGCCTACTATATACTTTGAGACATGTTTAGAATTCTTGAACTAATGTGTTTATTTTAAATATCACAGGGAAATTATTACATCACCAGAAAATAATGCCAGAGCGGGGGTCTGCCGCCCTTTTGAAGTCCTGCTGCAACGAAACATGATTTTAATTACATAATCACTTTGAAACTATAATTATACAATAAACGATGAGGATTAAGCGGGAAGTATAGAGTACATTAAAAATTGCTTAGGTCTTGAGAAAACAAACTGAACATGCAGGGGGAAAAGAAAGAGATGAAATCCGAGGTCCCGAGGAGGGGGTTGATAAATCCTGCCTTCGCCTTCCTCTGAGCTGCGGCGAGGACTGGACCTGGGGTTCCTGGGAGCGCCGGCGGGAGGCCAGGCCGGTGTAGCCGAGTAAAAACATGTAAATCTGAGACACGATCAAAGGAAAGCGAGAAGGACGGCTCCGGTGCGTTTGCTAACCTTCCTACACCAAAACAAATAAACAGGGTGTCGTTGTTTGGGCGTTTTCTAAGTGCATTTACATTGAAAACCCTCATGCAGCTGAATGCCACCGGAAGGTTAAGCTGTTGCCAAAGAGGGGTTTGTTTGCCTTTCCCTTCTAGGAGGAAAGGCATCCAACAAGAACCGCGTGGTCACTGCTCTGATGCTCGCAACAAGTTTGTAAACAACCGCGCGTCTGTGGCGCAGCAGCCCAGAGCGCCTGCGGACACCCTCCCCTACGCTCCTGCTTCTCGGGGCGCACACTCAGCCTCGCATCCACTTTCTCACCTGGGTCCCCCTTTCCTGAAAGTTAACTTAAGTTTGCTTTTGCGTTTGTCTTCCCAGTGAGGCTGATGGCAGGCGCACGGCCCTTTCTTTAAAAGGTAGAAACTCGACTGCGTCCAGAGTCCATCCATGCGCGCCTCCCTCTCCTCGGCTTCCCTGCGCCCCCTGAGCTTCCACACAGCATGGGGCGCAAGGAACCAGGCCTGGACGTGGTCCTTCTCCTCGTATCCTGGTGCGGGGGTGGGGGGGGTACTGCACTGGAGCTCAGAGGTGGAGGGCTTCTGGACCTAGGCACGGAGTCCCGAATGCACTTGGATGCACCCTGGGGACAGAAATACCCTACTGAACTGCACAGGGTGGTGATTATCTTTTTTCAGTGGCACCTACTTTACTGCCTGTGCTTTGCCAGGCCAGCAGCGCCCCGGGAAGGGAGGGAAGAGTGCAGCCCCTGATTTGGATCTCATCAACCACCAACGCCGGCTTTTAGGAGGCTGCCGTCACCAAAATGCCGGGCGGCGACGTTTGAATTCATTCGCAATCCGTTAGTTTCCCCCGGAACTCAGACGTGAGGCTAACGAGAGAGAAAGTGACGTAGGTATCCCAACCTTGCCGGGGCGGCCCAGACGGCGTGAGGCGCGAGGCAGATGGCTTTCTTCAGCTCAGAACCATTAATATTAAGATACATCAGTATCGCATTAGTCTGCAGCGGACCATCAACGACCAAGAACAAAAGCACAAGAGAAATAAAATAGTTCATTCGAAGAGTCCTACTGTGAATGTGTTTATTTCTTGCTTTGCTAAACCCAGGATATAATTTACTCGCTGCCCTCCTGCAAACAAAAGCGTGGCGCTAGCCTGACAACATTAAAAAGGCTCTGTCAAAACCCCCAAGGAAATTACAACCGGGCACGAACTCAGGGACCATTTTATACTGAACCCGCAGTGCGCCAGTTCACACAGTTCTTTGCCCTGGTGAACACATGAGGAGGCCAAGATTTAAAAAAAAGGGGGGGGAGAAATCCGATTTCCAGGGAGTAATATTACTAATAAATATTATTTATCTGCTGTTTATTTAATACAGGTAATTTACCTCCGTTATCTCATCTAATCCAGCCGCACTGCAGGGTGACTGTTTAAACCCTACTTTATTAATCAGATCACTTTATGTGGTGTTTAAGATGTGCCCAGCACTGTGAAACCACCGAAAAGAGTGATCGCCTGGGAGAAACAGGCTTATCTGACGCTGAGGAGCTGAGATTGGAAACCAAGCCCTAGAGAGCAGGGACTGTGGTGCGTCGCCCCACCCACGAGCCACCAACGAGGCTCCGAGGGTGCTGAATTGCCCACCGGGCCAGGAGCCGTAAGTGTGGACCGTGCGCTGCACGAGGAGCGAGGGCCAAAGGCGGCGTGGCCCAGGGAGCGTGAGCTGTTTCCTCTGCCCCGCAGTCCTCCGCCGCCAGGGTAGTTTGTTTTCCCGGAGACTCATTCCAGGAACCGTAAGAAGGTGCCGTCTGCATGGGACCCCGGCGCCGCCCTCCGAGCACGCGGCGCGCGAGAGCTCGGGGATCCGCCAGCCTGAGAGAGGAGGGCGGGGGTCTGGCCGCGAGGCTGGTCCAGCGCTCACTCAGCTGGAGGGGCTCCCCCCGCCCTTCCCTCGGGGACCCGAACCGCGTTCCGTCGGGCCGAGAAGGCGCCTTCCGTGGACGCGCCGCGCGCACCCCAGGGCGCCCCACGCTGGTCAGCACCCGGGTGCTGCTCCCTGCTGCCCACATCCCTGCGCTGCGAATTCGAACTCAAGTCAGAGAGCAGCTGAAGGGTGGGCTGAGGCGGAGAAACGTTCCGGAGGTCGGCCAGGAGGGGGCGGTTTAGAGGCTGTGTTTTCCACCTGTTGGTAAAACAAGCCGAAAGAGTCGCCGCGGCCTTCCGAGCTCCCCTGCTGCCTACCCTCCACCCCATCTCTGTAAGGTGGCATCCGCAGTGACCCACAGATATGCACGACTCCTCACATTTACCGGCATAGCCTGCGGCCGGCCTGTCTCGAGGCTCTTTGCGCGCAGCCTTTGTCTCTTTTCCTCTTCGCACCTAATAGTTCTCAAGGCAGGAGAGATCATCCTACTTAGGGGAGCTACGCGGTCCTAACCGGTTAGCACAATGCCCAGCCCCTCTGGGGTGTAATACATGACAGTTCCCTCCCATTTTTTTAGGAGGAAAGCGCAGAGAGGTTAAACAATCTTTCTTGGCAGACACAGCCGGGAGGTGCCTGGAGTCGCTCTGCGGACAATCATCTGATGTCAGGACACCTTTCACTTCCCCACTGACTCCTGAGCAGGAAGCCACCAGCTCAGCGTTTGAGAAAAACTCAGGATGGGATTTGCAGGCAGAACTGGGGATGGGGAGAGAGAGGAAGTTCCTTGCCAGAAAAAAAAAAAAAAAATCCGTAAGATTGAAGGTCCTCAAGAGGGCTGTGAGGTTCTAGTGGAGAAGGGAGTTCTGACTCATCATCAGTATTGTACTATGAGAAGAAGGTAATCATTTGAGTGCTGATCATTTGCCTGGTGCTATGCCGAGCCCTTGTTTTAACAGCCATGTTTTCCATCTTGGCAACACAATTGGAATCGCTTGGGGGAATTTTTAAAATCCAGATGCCTAGAGCAATTAAATCACAATTTCCAGGGGGTAGGACCCAGCCACCCTGTGTGTGTGTGTGTGTGTGTGTGTGTGTGTGTGTGTGTGTGTGTGTGTGTAAGCTTCCCAGGTAATTCCAATGCGCAATCATATTTGAGAACCACACTTTAGAGAAACTGTCTCATTTAATTCTCATAACAACTGCACAAGGTTGATACCATTATGATGCCCATTTCATAGGTAAGAATGCTGAGGCTTAAAGATCTATACTTGGTCAAAGGTCAGCCCAGAGTCAAACACAAATGTCTGGTACCAGAGAGCAAGTATCCAACTTGTTTGATTCCCTTTTAACTTTAATACCTTTCCCTACATCTCCTAAATTTTACCCCACTGAAAAGATACCCTAAGGTTTGTACAGCAGGCAGAGGTAGGAAGGTCACAGACATTTCAAATCATCAGGCAGAGAACTTCAGACTACCTACATTCAGGGTCTTGAGTAGAGAGGGAAGCAGAATGTGGAGAAGGGGACAAGAATAGCTTTGGTTTTCTTTGGAAAAGGTAGGTCACCAAATAACCCTGGGCCCCAGACAGCGTGCTGGGTTTAGGAAGATGATGTGTGAGGGTCAAGCCACATGAGTATGGTATGGACCCTGCAGAAGTCTAGAATGAAATGAGCACTGAACTAGGAAACCTGACACCTGGCTGGCAATGTTACTACCTTGGGCAAGTCTCTTAACTACTGGGCCTCAGTTTCCTCTCATCTAAAAAAAAGTGATTGGAGAGGAGTCTCTCTAAAGTTGCTTCTATGCATACACTTTATGGTTATTTAAGGCTCTCATGTAAATAAACTTAATTCTGGGTTAAATTAGAATACAAATAACAATATTTTAGCATCTTCATTTCTTTTCATACCTTCTCTAAAATTCAGAGTTGCTCCCCTTCTTTTGAAAGTGAGTGAGGTTCAGGGTTATTCTGAATCCTCTAGTGGTTTCTAGTACTACTCCTAGAAACACATCAGCAAACCCCCACTCTTCTCTTACCGGTCATTCTACAGTTGGAGAACGTCAGCATTGGGAGAAGTTAGAAGCACTTGACTGTATGGGAAACTGAACTTGAGGTCTTAAAAACACCCCAAACCAGCCCCAGAATTCAGGCAGGGTTAGGGTGGTTTTTGTGTTTGGGAAGGGGGTAGAGAGATAGAGAACTAGTCTTCTAAGTCCATCTTTTCTCTCAGCCTCAGTTCTTTTTTGCCTCCAGCCCAAGGATCACTTCTGATTCCCAGTGGATCTACAGATGCATCAGTTAATGTCTATAAAGAGGTTTAAAAAGTCTGAGGGCCAGAGTTGTGATTTAGTTTCCTGGAGGAGGGCCTACTGTGGTGATGCAGAGAGACTCCTGTTCAAAACACTTTAGCTCTCTACATATACATGCCTTGTACCTCAGTTTCCTAATTTCTGACTGCTTATTAGAATTACCTGGGGAGATTTAAAAATAATCATTTCCAGGTCCCATTCAGATCAAATCAATAGATCAGGTGGTAGAGCCAACACATGGGTATTTTTTTAAAAAGTGGCCATGATTCTAATATGCTGCCAGAATTGAAAGCAGTTGCTATAGATGCTTATAGAGCATCTATGCAGGAGCCAATGGTCCCCCTGGAGTTTTACGGCAACAAGTCTGGTTGGAGATCTAGATCTAAGGTTGAAGCCACGTGGGTGCATGTAGTTGCCCAGGAAAAGGGTGCAGTGTCTGAGAGAGCTGAGGACAGAACCTTAGGAAGGCACATCGACACAAGAAGTGGAAGAGACTATGGAAGAAACTGAACTGGAGGAACTTGAAATGCAGGAGAAAATCCTGAGGGCATGATCTCCTGGCAGCAGAGGGAGAATAGAAGGTTGCGGTAGACAGAGAGGTCAACAGTGCCAGGGCCACAGCTAGGCTAATTTAAGATTAGGACTGAAAAGTCTTTATTGCACTTAACATCTGAGAAGTCTTGGGTGCCTTTAGTGAGAAGGGAAAAACATGGTGAGGCCAGGCCAGCTGAACTGCAGTAAGCTGAGAAGTATGTGAAGGGAAGCCAAGGGAGACAAGGAAACTTCTTTACCCAAGCCAAGGCTGCAATTATGATTGGGACAGGTCCCCCCTGACAGTGTAAGCATCTCTCTACCACTCCATCTAAGATATAAAAAGAATCTGACTGTTATTTTTGATGCCCAAATTGAAATGGGCTCTCCCTCACAGGTACAAACGCACATACTCAAGCACTGAGAATACTATATGCCGGAGGAAATTCAAGCCAAAACTCGGAACCAGATCATAAAATCTATTTAAAACATGCTTGATGCTCCTTGGCAACAGTGTCTAACTCGGGGTAGAACAGTCCACTGGAGCCAGGTGGCAAACTAAGCACAACCAGTCATGACTCCAGGCCACAAGGACCAGTGTGGAAGCTGCCAGGCCTGACCTTGATGCCCAACAGGAAGCTGGTGGAGCAAAATAGCCGATGCTCCTCCCCTAGAATGGCTGACACTATAAGGCGACTCGGAGAGCCTATAATGAAAGAAAACACACAAAAACACCAAAAAAGAAACGGAAGAGTCCCTCTGTGAACAACCCAAAGCTGTCAAGTGTGACCAAGAAACTGATGCTAAGAGGAGACTGGTATCTCACCTTCCTCAGCCTTAGGCAGGGCAGAAACTAGCTCTGTAGCCAGGCAGCAAGGGCCTGGGGCAGGTCTGTGATCTTGACTCCCACTTTTCTATGCCTTCCTGTCTTCAGTCCTCCTCTCCTGGAGGCCCTGCCTTCCTTTAACTCTGACCCTATCAGGGTCCAAAGGTGCTGCTGGGCTAGTGAGGACCCAGCAGGCTGCCAGACTGGGCTTGCAGCTCCAGAGTTGTGGGAAGAATCTGAACAAACTCCACCACACTGTCTCATTAGTTACCACTTGGCTTCCATTTAAAAGACAAGGATCAGAATAGCATTTCTCCTAGGGGCAGTGGTGGCTGGGAGCAGACAGGAAGGTGTGATCTTTCTTGATCTGGGTGCAGGTTATCGGTTAGGATTATAAAAGTTCATGAGCTTCATGATTTGCACACTTTTCTGTTTGTATATTGTACTCCCATAAAGTGTGCGTGTGTGTGTGTGTGTGTGTGTGTGTGTGTGTGTGTGTGTGTGTGTGTAAGGCAACGATGAGGATGCCTGGTGGCCCACTGTCGCCAGGCCCCAAAATACCACCCTGTTATTTCTCTCTCTCTCCAGGCAATGGCCTACAATTTTCCTCTTGCCCTGCAGCCACCACCATGCAATTTGCACCTCACTAATTTCCTGGCGAAGCCTTAATGCTTTCTGGTCACTGCTCCACCCTCCCCAAAAGCAGTCGTCTGATGTCAGTCCTGCCTCGCTGTTTGCTGTTTGGGGCTTAGGGGTCCATCTGATTGACCAGAGTGATCATACAAAGAAGTAGACGCTCTGGTGACGCAAAATAACTGTGTCATGGCTTCCTCAAAACCTGTGGTGCAAATGAAGCTGAGGGTTTTTGAGTTGTTTTGAACATACAAAATATTACATTTCTCCTAGGTTTGAGGGGGTGTCACTTGGCAGGACTGAGTGATTGATGCTTTTTCCAATTTTCTGCTTGCTGAAGCATTAAAGTGACAACAAACGCTTAAGTAAGGAGAAAGCCAACAGCCTGGGCACAGAGCACTTACTTCCCATCTACAAATAAAAAGCTTTTATTAGAACTTTCTCACTTTGCCTTAGATCTCAAATGATCTTTCACAAGGGCTTGCCAAAAAACAACTGTAGTGAATTGTGAAGTCCTTTTGCAGGTAGTAATTAAAACAGTTGAGTTCTCCTCCATAATTAAGAGTTAGGAAGACTATATATAAGTGTGAGTAAACACCTAAGGCTCTTTATTTATGCTTCCTGATTCTTGAGGCAGGGAGAGTTAGTGGAAAAATTCACTCGGGTTAGATGTCAGAAGAGCTAGGTTCTGGTTCAGATTAGCTGTGTGACCTCAGATAACTTATTTAGCCTCAGCTTTAAAAATGAGAGGACTGGACTTGATAATAGTCAAGGGTCTTTTGTTGTCCAAAGCTCTACTGAGCCATGATATTTTTACCTAGCTAAATATACATTCATCCACCTTCATTAAATACATAATGGTTTGTAAGAAAGCATTCCATTCACTTGGAGATGGGCATTTATTAAACATTTATTTGATAGATTCTATGCTGGCATACTGTGAAAGATACACGATGAATGCAGCTAAGTTCTCATTCTGAGGTGTCTGTGAATATCCAAATAGTGCATGTGGCACATTTCTCCTTTGAAAGACAATGATAGCAATGAACATGGAACTCCCTCTGATCTGAACATAAACGAGACATAAACTCTGCCCACATGACAGTCCTTACCTAGGTTCATACCCTGATTCCTCCAGCATATTCTGTTTAAAAGACACCTCTGTAAAGTTTTCGAAGACTAAATGTCTTACTAGGGTTATCAAATCCATCAGTTTAGAAAATATGCTCAGCAAAAAGCATATGCAGTTTGACCTTTGATTTACTATGGATTTTAAATAGCCCAAGGTCGAGAGCGTTTGTGTATGTGTATATGCATATAAATACACACAAATGCACGCACACACCTATGTATCTACCCACCTTGGATTTATAATTTGTTTGTGCATTTTATTAAAAAAAAAAAAAAAGCTCCCTAAGAATTACCAGCATTTTTTCGTGGTTATATGCTTGCACACCTAAATATTTAGCCACATCCACTCACCCTGTGGATCTCTTGCTCCTCAGACTATAGAACTGGCACCTGTGGCAAGAGTCCCCTGTCCACACTAGCTCCTGATCCAGGAAGCTGTCCACTGGCAAGGTTCTCTGCTGGGATTGGTTACATAATTTGTGGGGCCCAGTGAAAATGGAAATGCAGGACCCCTTCTTTAAAAATAGTTAAAAATGTTGAGATGGTGACAGCAGAGCACTACATCAAGTGTGGGGCTCTTCCAAGATCACGCGTCCATAAAGCCAGACCTGCCCTCCGCTTTGCCTGTCTGCACTGCTGGGAAAGGACTGCTGGACTTGTAGGCAGCTACAGCAATGGCACCATCTCTCTCTCTCTCTCTGCCATGAGCTCGGTTTCCACCAATCCTGCCTCGACAGGCTGACAAGGATGAAAAAATAGGAGAGGATGGCAGAGCAGGGTGCATCACAGATGGCTCATGCTCAGCATCAGTGAATGTCAGCAAGGACTGTCAAAGAGCATGCCACCAGGCCCTCGCTTAAAAAAATAATAATTAGAGGTTGCAGGGTGGGGTGACGTGGGAAGAGATGAGCAGTCAGGTTTAGGGCATCTGCCTTTTCTTTCTGTCCCTCTTGGCCTGGATTCTGAGTTCCTCATAGAGGCACTCCTTTGCTCAACTATCTTAGACTGCAGATAGAAGGGGCCACCCATAGATTGATCATTCACCTTGAATAAGTGTGATTCTTCTGGATTATTTCAGGGCTCAGCTTGGAGACATCAACAACTCCTTTCTTTACAGATGAGAAAACTGAGTACCAGAAAGGTGCCATGATTCTCCCAAGAATCAGTTAAAGGTAAAGGTGGAGCCGAAACCCAGCTTTGAAAGCTAGCTGAGGCAATTCTTGCTAACACATAGATAATGACACCTAGATTGACAAGCCCTCTGAAAATATGTAGCCCATTTATTATGATGGACATGCTTTTGAAAGCGTTCTTAAAGTCTAGGAAAAAGTTCTTTCTATCTTAATTCTTCCAGTTGAAGATGAGGAAGGAGGGTCCGGGATATGAAGGTGTAAAGTCTTCTAAGCCTGTCTTCAACATGCCCAGACTCCTCCTTCTTGGGCCCTTGTCACCATAACGGCAGCATTTTCTCTTCCCAACATTTAGAACCCTTAAGCTCTCCAAGCTGCACTCCTCCCCCTTTGTCCAGTTTGAGGGGTTGAGACTTCTGGTGTGAATGGGTTTTGGTCACAGAATAGGGTGATTTCCCAGCTTGCAGAGGAGACCCTGGAGATCTCTAGAGAGTAGTCTCAAGAATGGGAGGAGAGGAGAGAAGGAGAAGGCAGGTAAAGAAACCTCCATCTTTGGACCTAGAAGGCACATGCTAGAGAATCTAGAATGCCAGGTAGAGAAGAGATGGCAGAAGCATTAAACCCAAAGCTGGCAGGTGACTTACCAGGGTCACAAACTGTAATCCGTGGCTCCCAACTTTCATCCCAGCCTTTTCCCACTTTGCCATTCTGTTAATGGACTAGCTACTGTTTTACTCTGAAATCTTGGGGCTTTTTATCCGTCCGTGTATCTTTATTAAGCAACACTGCCCCCCACTTTTGCGCAACCCGCCATAACCCCTACCCTTGAGGGTGACCTGCTGCCAGCACTCTGGCTAGTGAAGACCCTTCTTAGTGGCTACCAGGACCTGGGCTGACTCCTGGAGGCAGGCTCTCCATCCTTAGTTCTAGCTGAGCTGGGACAGCTCTCCTTTCTCACCTCCCTTGTTCTTAGCCTACCCCTCCCTCCCTTCCCATGGACCCAGCACTCCCAGACACATCATTCCTGTTTTCTGGCTGGTTTCAGGTTAGCTCCATTAGTGTTTAATGATTTTCCATGTCATACACCCCCCATACCCGACACCCCCATGCCTCTAGTGTGACCTCTCCTCCAGCTGCTGCATCTCTATTGAGCACTGCCCGCCTCTGGAATGTACTCTCCCAGGTACTAGAACTGTCAGTGTGCACAGCAAGCCAAGCGAGGCGAGAGCGTGTGCCTGTGAGCCAGCCTCCGCTAGGACAATGGGACTTTTATTTCTGGCCTGGCTCAGCTGGCAGTCTCGTTCCCACTCTCTGTCTTGCTTGGGCTTTGGTTTAAAGTTACCCTTTCAGGATTAGGTTGGTGTTTTCTTTCCCATGCCACCAGGGAAGTTTCTGTTTCTGAAGTGGACGATGCACAGACAGGTCAGTTAGTCATAGGCCTTTGCTGGACCACAAGCGTTGCTATTCGAAGGCTTCTCTAAATCACTCTGGCAAATGGAGGCCAACCAAACTTGCTTCTTGTCATGTGGAAAGGCACATTGCAGTGCAGGCTAATCTTTAAATTATTGTTTTCTATTTGGTATATGTTATTATAACCAAGCATCCCTTCCCCATCAAGGTTTTCACAGAAGATTGTGGAAGAAGAGAACTGCTGGGGGATGGGCCATCCATCACACCTAAGTCTCCTTTTTCTCTCAAAGTCAATGAAAAAAAATAAAAATAAAACAACAAAAAAGTTTTTGGTTCCTTTTAGCCCAACTGAGATGGGATAGCATTTTTTTTTTTTTTTTTAAGAAATACTAAAAACCCTGAGGGGTAGAGGCGGGGAACACAGAATCTGTTAAATCAGTCAAGCACTTTAGGATGTCCCAAGGCCTTTATCCTAAAATCCTTGTCCCTGTGGGACTGTCATAACTTTCCCCAGCCGTTCCTGTGGCTATGTGGCTGTGCCCCTATTATTTTCTGCTTGAGGAAGCCATGCCCCACAAATAGCCTCCCAACCTAGATTATGAGACCTCAGCCTCCATAGAAGGGGGTTTTATAGAAACTTTCCCCCTTGCAAGCTTGCAGTCTGATGTTAATTTAACCACACCATAACCACACATAGAGATACACCCATACCATGAGAGAGAGCACATTAAGAACAAGGGTGGCTTCTCTCAATGTACCGCTATCTTATCCAGACTTTATCTCTTTTTTCTTTTTTTTAGTTAGTACAAAGCTAATAGCTACTTATAGGAAGGGCACAAAGCAAATCAAACAAACTACATTCCTCTCATCCCTTTTCCCCAAATAGTACTCCTAGGAGTAACCATGCTCCTAGGAGTAACAGTTTGGTGTCTATCCTGTCAGATCACAGACACTTTCAATGATCCAGGTAAATACTTGAGGGTCAAGTTTCTGTTGTTGATATTATTTTCACCTTTTGTTTTAAACTTCACTGAGAGACTTTTGCATACAATAAAATACACCCATTTTAAGTGTACGGTTTGATGAGTTTGGGTGAATGTATACATGCACATGATCACCACCATGATCGTGACAGAAAACATTTCCATCACCCGATAAGTTCTCTTATGTTCCTCTGTTGTCAATTTCCCACCCCAGCCCCAGGCAACCACTGTTCTGCCCTCTGTCATTACAGATTAGTTTTGCTTTTTCTAGAATTTCATACACTCTTTTGTGTTTTTATTTTCTCAGTGGAATGTTTTTGAGACTCATCCATGTTGCTGTGTGTATCAGTAGTCCATTCTTTTCTATTGCTGAGTAGTATTCCATTATATGGATATATCATTTGCTCATCCATTCATCTGTTGCTGAACGTTTGAATTATTTCCAGTTTGGGGCTTTCATAAATAGCCCCAAAGCTATTATGTTGTGTTTAATCACAAGAAAGAAAGGGAGGGAGGGGAGTGAATGAGAGAGAAAGGGAGAGAGAGAGAGCAAAACCAAAGTTAGTTCAGGCCTATATTTCAGAACTTAGTAATTAACAGGCATATTTCTAAGGCCAATATCTCTACATGAGCCCAAAGTACAGATGAGCAATTTTAATTACCATCATTACCATCATCATTATGATGGTAATGATAAAAGTCATTAACATGAAATGTTTACAACATACTTTCAATTGCAGACACTATTTAAGACATGATCTCTGGCAGTAACTGGACACTGTTTCATAATTCTATAAATGCCGGGCTCTTAATATGTTCTTTCTCAATTTCCAAAAATTTAGGTACGTGTATACATCAAGGATAATATGTCATTGTTTCACAACACTTTAGTACAATGGAGTCCTTTTACAAAGAAAATTAGAAAAGCTTTCACAAACTTAATACTACTCCGGTCTGAAGCTGTGAAAGCAAACTCAAAAGTTCATCTACACTTTGCTTTTGCCTGTCATAGCCAACTCACTATCTGCTTTTCAACTTCAGGTTTTGTAAGACACCTGCAAACACCTCTCCTTTCTTGATTTATATGTTAATTCTTTAAGTAACATAGAACTAAGAACAGGAAGGACGCCCTTACTGAAAGGACCGCTTGCTGAATAGCAGCACTTACCAGCCCCTGCTCTATGTGCCTCCTGCAAGCAGGAGGGGGGTTTTCTCCCCACCACACTCCCCTTACTTTTTAAAAGAATATCGGGTCAAATCCCATAATCAAAGTCTGTTTTCTAACGATTGCTTCAATCATAGTAAGGTTTATTTATTATTACTTTCAACATTGATCTTGATTGGCTAGAAATAATAGGAACTATGCATTCCACAGGGAAACGATATGGATGATTATGATGTATCAAGACTCCTTTTTACAAGTGAAAAGAGAAAAGCAAAAAGCAAAACACTGTGCAATGAGCGGCTATAGCAAGGGGTCCCTACCCCTGTAGTCTTTCATAAGTGAAAAGAGAAAAGAAGAAAGCAAAATACTATGCAAAATGCAGCAATTTTCAAAGCAGTGACAAGGGACACTGAGCCTAAAGAACTGACTGCCACAGTGGGCTATTAGTCTCTTTGGTTTCTACATGAGTCATCTAGTCAAAGCCATGTTGGTCACTGACATTTATGGAGAGTCCCATAGACAATGTTCTTTCGGTCCTGCAGCCAAAGTGTCTCTGTCCCCTGCCTTTGCTCTACTTACATAGACCTGGTCTCCTTGGATAAGTCCTGCACCACTCAGGCTGGCCCCAAGGACTTATAGGAACTGCCTGGGGCAGCTTCCTAAGAACGACCTCCCAGCCCCACTTTTTTTGGTCCATGGGAAGGAAAAGGCTGGCTCCACTGGTAGTTAGAAGACTTGAGGGATCCTATTAATAACTTTGTCTATGAAACATTGACCCGTGTGCCTGCTCACACAGATCATTTAATCCCTGATTACAATTAAGTTTTAGAAAATGTAATAAGAGTGATTCCCAGGGACCCCCTCAAAGACGGCTCTGCTATACATACATCTATTAATTTAGAAAACCTATTAAAAAGGATCTTAAAAAATGTATAGATAGCAGCAAAACATGGTTCAAGTTACTGTGCTGACTTCATGAGGTAATTTGGATGATGGAAGACATGCCACCCAAAAAGCAAAATCACCTAGTGAAGTGTAGAATAAACCTACACATTCAAACCATGACGTCCATGCTTCTAACCAGGAATGCAATTTTCCCCCTCTTTCGAATTATTCATTTCCTTTTTAATAGGTCACGTCTCATTTACCTTGATTTAGCATCAGACCAAGTACAGTTATGTATTTGGTGTAGGGGAGGGAGAAGGAAAAAGAACAAGCAAGAACTTTATACGAAACATGGTGACCCTGCCCTTAAAATCCAAGTCCACTCAGGTCAAGAATTATACCGTGTCTTTGATTCTTTATATTTTGAAAGAGTATAGGGCTTTTCTATGTTTATGTACTTGAAAGACTAATGAGAAGTATGCTTGAAAATACCATTTGATGAATAACGATTTTGCATGTGTCACTATGAGGAAGTATCATGGTGCACATTTCACCACAAAGCCAAGGAGTATTTAAAAAGAAAACTCCACTGTAACATGAAAAATAGACCAATTCTACATCTGCCTACAGAATGAATAAATCACTAAACAAATATTTTAATGGCCTTAAAATACAATCCAAAAGAGTAATTCCCTAAGGTGGTTAGCTTGAGTCCTCATTAGAAGGTTTGTTTTCTTTGAGTGTATAGATTGGTATAGATCTACAATTGTAATTATGTTAAATTTACAGGAAAAACATCATATAACCACATCGTATGAAATGGGCACTCTACACATAATAAGGAATAGAAATAAAGCATTCAGGTGAAAAATAAGCTGTAATAACCAAACTTGATGAAGAAAATGCCACAGTCTGAGAGGTTCCAGTTCTGACAGGATCTGTGGGTGACTTTAAAAAAAACATTCAGCTAGGACCCTGACTGCTTTCTACTGTATTACCCTTTGCACCACAGCTCCTGTTGTATTTATAACCCTTTTAAAAAGCATACTACTCAACAAATATTTGTTGAATAAGTAAATATTGAACCTAATATAGTTCTTAACATCCTACTAGCTTTTTTACAGCATTAATTTTTTTTTGGACTTACTATTGGCCTGGTGGTTAGAGATCACTGGATGAAGTTTAGGAAATTATAATGATCTTCAAGCGGTGATGAACCTTCCTAAGACTGGTTTCTCTTTCAATAAAAAAGTTAACATTTTCCCCCATTAAATCTATTAAAGAGCTTTGAAAATTTTAAGCAATGTCTAAAAATATTCTTATTTTTAATAACAGCAACAACAACAAAAAAAAACAATAGAAACTTGCCTCACCAATTTGAACACAGAAAGGCATGTATTATGAAAATCTGGTGGTATTCTTACTGAAAGTCAGATTTCGTCATCATAAACAGTGCAAGGTATAATATTTCAGGAGTTCTTTCTATGTTCTTCTAAGTGCATAGAGATTATTTTTTAATAATTTTAAACAACAAAAACATTTTTTTTTCCAGTTTGCTTTTTTCTTAGGTCCATGTAATAGAACAGAGTCCAGGTCAGCCTTCTAAAAAAAGGATCTCTTTCACTCATTAATCCATTCAACAAAGATTTTCGGAGCCTTCCCTGTATGCCTGGCACTATTCTGGGCATGGGGCATACAGCAAGGGGTCCCTATCATTGTAGCTGATCCCTGGTTCAGTACTCAGTATTGACTGTGAATGTTTGTCACCTACCTCTTGAATCTTTGGGAACACACATTTTAGTTACTGAGAAAAGAATTTGATTGTAAATTATAAAATTTAATTATACCAATATATTAGCTAATAGAGCTTTATTACATATATTTTGTATAATTTCATTGAAACCAAAAGATAGTCTTATCTTTGAGTTTAGACTAGAATATATTTTGTCCTCCTGTTTCATTTGGAGAGCACTGACATGCAATACAGTGTAACTGTAGCTCTTTAATGTCTAGTAAGGGGGTTTGGAATCCTCCTTGTACCCCCAAGTTATGCCTAAATCATACCACCAGCTGCAAGAAAAAATATTCCTTAGGAGAAAGCAAGCCTGTTCTCATATACTGCAGAAAAACTGCTGTCCTGGAATGGGAACATCCAAGCATAATGTTTTAGAGAAAAAGGATAAATGTCTTCTAGATTTTCTTGTTTCATGTGTTTCTATGTACACACAGACGCACATATACACACCTAAATCCTTTATCAAGAGTCTAAACTCCTGGAAACCTGGAGACAGCACTAGTTATTCACTGTCCGAGGTCTCCCAGTAGCTTCTTCTTCCGAGTAAATGTAAACCCTGTACTAAGGAAAATATCTAAGAAGCCATTTCTTAATGCGATCTCCCTTCCACACACCTGGTTAATTATAAGAGGCCGAGCCACAGAGCCTCTCCAGAGGCTGCTGGCCAGTTAATCCATCCTTCAGGTCTCTCATGGTCACCCAGCACTAACCAACTGCCCTACACAGAGGTCTGATTGAAGCTAGGTTGCTGGCCTTGTCAGGATGACATTTATAACTGCCCGCTGACCTTGCTTGGCCTGCTGGAGACTGTGTGGACATTTGTGCAGTCCCCTGTGGAAACACCTCTACCCACTTCTCAACCTTGGGCAAGAACTTTTAGAGCCCTGGCAGCTGAAATGAACTGCCTGGAGGACAAAGAGGTATTTGCTGGAGTGCTGGAGACTGTAAATGAACACCTTCTAGGCGAATGAAGGCAATTTCTCAGCCCTGCAGGGGCTGGGTTGAGGTTGGAAGAGCAGCTTGTGAGAGAAGGAGTGGGCTCTGTGCTGGGAAGAGGCAGTTCAGGATGGGCCCTGTATATCCCTGCATGTCCTTGCTGAGAGTGTCAAACTGCAAGGCTAACCGTCCTGTGACCCTGAACCATTTCTGTAGCTATAGCCAGTCATGTAGACAATTAAATAGGTCAAAGTGACCGTAGCATGACTATTCTACTGTCTACTCTCCCCTTGATGGAGGAAGGTCGCTTGTTTACTTCTCGATGTAAGAGGTGCTGAGCTCCTGGCCCTGGATTCCTTAGCTGTGGCACAATCCTCTGTGTAAACAGCTATATCTGAGCCCATCTCATCTCCCCATGGGACTTAAGAATAGGAAATTTGCTCCATGGGGTCAGCTCCACGTGGATGTTCCTGCCGTTTGCTGTGCTGTGAGTAGTAATCTGACTTGAGTCTCACTGTCTACTTTCAGTACATATGGAGTTGTGGCAAGCCAACCTACTTGCTTGCCACATTAGTTTCCTATTGTTGCTGAAACAAATTACCACAAACACAGTGATTTAAACAACACATATTAATTATCTTCAGTATTAGCAATCAGAAGTCCAAAATGAATCTCATGGGGCTAAAATCAAGCTGTCGACAAGTCTGCATTCCCTCTGAAGGCTCCAGGGGAGATTCTATTCCCTTGTCTTTCCCAGTTCCTGCCTTCCCTGGCTCATGGCCCCTTCTTCCATCTTCAAAGTGCATCACTCCAGCCTCTGCTTCTATCATCCTTTTTTTCTTCAGCCTTTGACGTGGCCTCCTTTCTATAGGGACCTTTGTGATTACATCAGGCCCACTCAGATAATATAATATCATCACCTCAGGCTCCTTAATCATATCTGCAAAGTTCCTTTTGCCATGTAAAGTAACATAGTCACAAGTTCTGGGGATTAGGACGAGAACATATTTTGAGGGCCATTATTCAACCTAACACACATGCTTTGTCATCTCCTTGTTACTTCTTGCCATTCTCTGTGATACTTTAAAACCCAGATACTTTAAAACCCAGAGCTGACAGCAGCATATTGTTTGGCTCACAGCAAGACAAAGCATGTGAATTCAAGCCCCTGACTTTACCTGATGCTCCTGTAAGATGGGCCAGACTCAGGCCTGATATGTGTAGAATGAAACTCCATGAGGGGAGAGAACCTCATCTGATTTATTTATCCCCAAGCCTAGGTGCTCAATACGTATTGTTGAATACATTTATTTATTCAACTTGCTTGTTGCCAGTTGCCCACTTATACTCACCCATGAATTTTTCAAATTACAAACCATGGAAAACCTCTTATCTATGTGATACATTTGCTTTCCCTACATCAGGTCCCAAAGATGGACGTCTAGTGGTGCCTTTCTCAGAATAGTGAGCAAGAAAGAAGGAACAGGTTTCAGAGGAAAGTAAGTTCTGTCTTGTAAGTACTAAGTTTGAAATGCTGATGAGTCAACCAGACTGGGGCATTAAGCAGAACGTTGGAAAAATGGTAGAGAAAAATAGCAAGTTTGGACATACAGATCTAGGAGGCCTCATGTAAAAGAAGTGACTAGATTAAGGTACATGATTAATGAAACTGCCAAAAGAAAGTATGCGGAAAGGAGAGAGAAGAGCTAATTTGGTTAAGTTTCCAGTATCTAAAATTAGCACTGATGTCAGCAGCATTTTTGGTTCATATTCATATAGGTTAATGATTATAACCACTGACACATATATCTTTAGATTCAAAAGTCTTAGTAAGGTCATTTTCCTCACCCACAATACCTTATTTCCTGTCCCCTCTAGCCCCACACTCTTCTTTTAAGAATGAGGTTCTTGGGTTTCAATCACCCATTTAAAAAACATCTCCATGATCCGCATCCCATTTGTGGGAGCCGTGAGTTGTCCAGCCGTCTCCTCCCTGCACGCCCTCCACCTCTGCCCCCAGGCGAACCGCGTGGCTTGGAGCACCAGCACATGGGCTTGCTGAGCTCAGGCAGCTTTTGTATGGCAGCACCTGCTGCTGCTACTACTACCCCTAACCAGGCAGGAGGCTCTGAACTGCATGGGCCCCCCAGTTCAGATTTCTATCTGTAACTATAAGGAAAGGATCTTTTAATTATAGATTTTAAGGAGACAAAACAAACAGGCCGATATTAGCCAGCTTCATGATGGGAACAAAACTATGTAGGGTTAACTTAAGAACATTGTGAACAATCAGAGAGAACTTTCCTGCTATTGCTCCTGATTTTCTCTTCTCCTCAAAAAAGGAACTGGTGAAAACCCACACCCAGTGTGGTAGCCAGCTTTCAAGGTGGCCTTCAGTGATCCTTACCTCCTGGTCTTCACACCCTTACGTGGTTCCTTTATGCACTGTAACTGTGAGCCTGTATGACAATAAACATGGCAGAAGCGACGGTATGTCACTTTCATGATGAGGGTACACAAGGCACAGAGGACTCCATTTTCCATCAGCCATGTTGCGAGGACACCCTGGGGAGAAACCCACAGGGTAAAAGAAACTCAGGCCTTCAGCCAACGGCCATGTGAGTAAGCCTCCTTAGACATGGCTCTTCTAGACCTAGTCAATACCTTGACTGCAACCTCATGAGAGAACCCAAGACAGAAGCACCAGCTAAACTGCTCTCAAATTTCTGATTTAGAAACTGTGCAATAACAACTGTTCATTATTTTAAGCCATTAAGTTTTAAGGGCAGTTAGTTACACAGCAGTAGGTAATTAATAATATAACCGGGATTGGGGACTACCCCCAACTTATTCCTCTTCTGGATGTCCTAGCTCGGCGAACCTTCGCAGACCTTGCTGCTCTTGCTAGAGGATGGTGGACATTGAGGTTAGAGTATCTTTGCACCAGGAATCTCATAATTATCTTTAACCTCAGTCCAAGGGCTTGTACAATGTCTACTTTAAAAGGGATAAAATGCAAATTGCTACTATAGATTTGAAAACATGACTTTTAAATGATAACTAAAAATGAGTAAATACCAATAGGAGATTCTATGTTTTTACTTAACAAAATAGTAAGGTTTAAAAAAACTGTAAGATAATAAATTCATCTTGTTTAAATCACCAAAAAATAGATTTTAAAAATATTCATATTTAGTGGTGGTGCTGAAATGTTTCTGAAATATGTTCAGAACATTAAATTTTTTTATTCTTCGATGCATAGTTTATTACTTCTAGGAATAGATCTTATGAAAACAATCAGAAATGCAGATAGAGATTTATAGCTAAAGATGTTCAGGGCAGCATTTAGAGTAGCAAAACATTGGATACAATCTTTTTCATATAATAGAGGATCTTTTTTAATTATGGTACAGCTATTTTATTTAAAATTATGTCATTATTAAAAACTATGGTTACAATGTTTTTTATTATGTGGGCAAATGGTTAAGTAGAAATACAAAATACAAATTTATAAATGCAATGTAGTTTCAACTCTGGAAATATAAACAGACGTGAATCAAAGACTGGAGAGAAATGTGCTAAAATATTAGCATCACTTATTGTTTGAATGATTCTCCCCAAAAGATTTGGGATAATCACTTTCTTCTTTATACAACTCAGTTTTCACACTGATACATATTAGTTTTATAATCAGAAAACAAATATTTAAAAATTGCAAATATGTGTAAAATACATTTTCGTAAAGTACCTAGTATTTGCTTTGCCCTTTAACCACGAACCACAATATTTTGCGTAATTTATGAATAATTCACATCAAAAGCGCTGGCCACCTAAGTTTCACACTTCTTCACTTCTTTCAGGTAGAGGGGACTAGCGGACATTCTCTAATAAGAGTGTGGCTTGTGAAGCAAGTGTCGTGAGCCCAGGAGGACCCCAGAAAGGAAGTGTCCCTTACAGCATTCAGCGTGTACCCTGGGTGAGGTGCTCTGAAAGAGGCCCTGTGAACTCAGAATTCTGTTTCCTTTACTTCGAGATGGAAGTGGGAAGAGAGAATGTAATTACAAAAAGTTGGTCACTGACTCTGAAAAAGACTCAAATTACTGACAGCTTAAAGTAATCAACGCTATGAAAGCCATAATTATCTCAATACTGTAATGGTTTGAGGTTTGAAAAAAAAAATAAGTTCCTCCAATCTGTGTCTTTCTGTCTGGATCTCTCTGGTTACATAACTAGAAAAGGGCCTGCTCAAGAATGAATCACAGATGGCTCTGCTCAGTGTTTGCTTTGAAGTCAGTTCAACTTGATTTATCGGGTCTGTGGTTTGAGGATGGGGTAGAAGAATCCAATGACACATCAGTGTCAGGGCCTGAAATTAGGGACAAGCATCTGATTCCTGGGCACAGTGCATTAGAAGAGAATTTGCCCCTCTGGGGTGTTGACTCTGATCCTGGCTACTTGGTGGAGAGGGGCGGAGGATATCGCTTCCTGGCCTGCTGGCCCTGGGACCTAGGGGCAGGCAGAGGCTGCTTCTGGCCCTGCTGTGTGACCCTGCGGCTCTAACCATGAACCAGGCTTGGCCTGATTGGTCCCTTCCAACCAAGGAGGTCTCAGACCACTTTTAGCTGAGTAAGGTCAAGTGGGGACCCTGGTTTTAGCCTCCATTGCAGAGGCTTGGTATTTATAGCTTCTTGTTCTGTTCATTTTCTTTCAGGAGGTTGATGATATCATTTCTCTCTCCAGTTTTCTAAAAGGAATAATTGACTCAAGAAGCTGGAGTGTCAAATATTTGTGGAGGACGGTATGAGGAAACCACGGGAGGCAGTGAAAGTGAAAAGGTGTCATTGAGAATTGAAGGATAACTAAGATCAGCACCGGGAAGGCACTAGAAGTCACCTAGGTCCAGGGCTGCAGACCCAGACACCTGCAGGGAAACGGCCGCCTACCCAGAGGTGGGAACTCGGCAGATACTACCCAGCATGGAGTGGAGAGGCTGAGGACGGGTGAATGCACACCCTTCCTAATGGCATGCATGATAAAGAAAATCCTCATAATAATTTGTAGGCCAAAGAAAACACAACCAGGGGTTGAATTTGGCCCAAGGATCAGCAATTTGACATTCTTGTGTGATCCCACCCCTTTAATATACAGATAATAATTAGGTGCTGAGAGATAACCTATTCAGTTAGTGACCAGCTGGGCCTAGAATCCAGGTCTTCTGGCTCCCTGGCCAGGGGCCTTCTGGTCTGAATCTCTGATGAGAAACTGCCTTGATAGCAACCCCTATTCCCCCACGAGGACCATGATAACAGTTTGACTACAAAAAAGCACGCCATCGCCCTTGTTCCAGTAAATGGCCAGCCTCAGAAAATCCTGCCCCCTAATATCAAACAATCTTCTTTTGAATTTTCCCCAAACTGCTCACTTGCCCCCTTGGATGCTAATCAAAGATTGCCACATGTACCCGAAAACCAATTTCCTCTTTTTACTCCCTAAAACTACTGTCTTTTCTAACAGCTTTCAACCCTATGAAACAAAAGTGACCTGCAGAAGGGTTCCGTGCCTGAGAATTTATGAATTAACAGCTTGTGTTGATTTTGCCCCAGGCTTTGTTTTGCCTTTGTCACTGCCATATGTGAGAGGACTGCAGCTCTCAGTGATTTTGTCCTGTGTCTGTTCCTGGCTGAGAAGATACAATCGGTACTCTGTCACCAGCAAACTTTTACTAACTTTCCTAAAACAGCCTACATTCCTAGGATGCCAGCCTGCACTTTCTGCTCCCCCTGCACTAGAGCTGCAGAGGAGGCACCTGCACCCACAGGCTCCTAGAGACCTGTTTTGCACAAGGGCTCCTGTACAAGGTGTTCTCCTGGAGCCCCACCCACCCTCGCTGCCTAGGCTCTTCACATCTGCTCCTGCCCCACCTCCTTGTCACCCTGGGCATCCTAGGGACCTGTGATCCTATGAGTCATGAAACCTCTCTGCACTACGTTTTCTCTCAACTGTGAGAATAAAAATGCATCCAGTCAATATTTTCTGAATATTACTGAATATTTTCTTTGTGACACAAATGTGAGCAAAAGACTTAATGACCAAGGCCTCTATTTTTCCCTCCCCCATAAGAATCTGCTGAAGGCCACCATTACAATTGCTAGCGTTTATAAAGCACTTACTATTCCAGGCACAGAGCTAAGCACCTGACATTCTTCCTCCCATTTAATTCTCACAAAAGTCTAATGAGGTTGTCATTCTTATCCTCTTTGTGCCAGTGATAAAGTGGAGGTTCAGAGAGGTTTAGCAAGTTTCCTGGGGGTCACACAAGGACAGAATCAGATTTGAGCCCAGGTTTAAGCTGGACTCTTGACCGCCTTCCTATAAGGCATGTCTGCCTTTCAATGGGATTGTCAACCTCTCCCCACCTCCATCCTACATCACAGACCCTGCCCGCATGCTACTGTCATCTCCTAAACCCATATGGATCTGCTATGAGTTTCTAGGCGGGGAGGGAGCGAACAGCACCAATTAAGTTCTTCCAGGTACTAGGGCAGACTAACTTTTACAGGTGCCACTCCTGTGATAACAGCTATATTAAACATGCTCCAGCATCCCAATTTAAATATAAATGCTGTTAAAGACATTTTGAAGGTATTTTATAACTTTGCTTTTGAAATGATTTTTAACTTTTACATGGTCACCGTATTTTCTTATTTTGAAATGAATGTCGTTTTCCATTCTGAAACATTTTGGAGGTTCTTGAAAAGCCCTAGGCACTGGGCTTATATAGTGTTTGAATGACTTTTTTTTTTTTTAAATGGGGATGGGGAAGAGCCATCTCCAGATAATTTCACATCCTCATGAGTGTAAACCTTAGATTCAATCTCCATAAGGATTATTTGGCCTCCTGAGCTGGGCAGCACTAAGTCCTTTACTTTAGAGCCTTTGGGAATTTCTGACCCTGGGTCTGTTGCTTCGGTGTTCTTTTAACATTTCCAACGGGTGGTGCCACAGGAGGTGAGGGATTGAAAATAGAAGTATGGTTCATGCTGTGCGTCCCAAGTTCTCAATTCCTGAAACCAAGGGGTGCCCCCTACCTGAGTGAAGCTCAGAGACTGGGAATGACACATGTTGTTAGAGACAGCGACAGCACTTTATCTCTGGGAAGGAGTATTATCAGTTTGTGAGGGCTATAATGCAAAATGCCACAGATAGGTGGCTTAAATAACAGAAATTCATTTTGAGTTTGCTTACCCTTCGTGTGTATGTGTGTGTGTGTGTGTGTGTGTGTGTGTGTGTGTGTGTGTGTGTGTGTGTGTGATGGAGGGAAATGATAAACGATTACTTGCTTTGTATTTTGTTTTGTTTTGTTTTGTTTCGTTTGTTTTGTTTTGAGTACGGTAGTACAAAGAATTGTCCTGGGAGATCACCTATAGTTAGGCCTTCGGTTTCAAAAATGAAGGCCCAGGAAATCTGGCTGATGGCCTAACAGCATGAAGGGAAGAGGGGCTGTGAGCTTCAGGTTAAGAGAAGAGCACCCCTCTTCTTGGTCTCCCAAAATTTGGAAGGGGTCTGTGCAAACAGCATTCCAGGAGTGGCAGAAGCCTGAGCCCACTCATACACAGGGTCCCTGAGGTAGCACAGTGGAGAGGGACACTGACCCTGTAACTCTGGGACCCTTCATGACAGTTACTGAGGCCAAGCCTGGCATAAAGGGAAGGGGATGCTGGGGGAACTACTCTCCTTCAAATGTCTGGCAGTGACTGATGGATGAGGACAGACCTAGCCACCCTGCAAGCCCAAGAGCCCTCATGTAAGGGGGATGTAGGATCACAACAACTGGTCTTAAGATTCTCAACAGATTCTCCCAGTTTTTCTGGGAAAGTGCATATGTGTACCAGATTTATTTTGATTTAAAAAAATAAATGTGAAATCTCTTATAATTTGAGACTCACAGAGCAATTGATATTGTAGGTTTATTCTGGCTCCTTTTCAATTTTTCCCATCTTGTTCAAGCTGTGGGATCCCAAAGTGGGTATGATAGATTAGTCAAGAGTGGACAGAAAAGGGCTTGGAATTCATACTATCCAACCCAGACATTTCCCAGTCCCCTCACAAGAAGTAGCCCATATATAAGTGTCATGTGTACATGTAGCCTCCTCATCTGTATGTTTTCCAAACTAGGCATTAGGTTTCTCCTAAGTAGGAACCAGATCTTTTCTTCATTCTCTCACCATCTTATAATGGGCAGCGCAGAGCCTAACACCTGGAAAATCTTCCCCTACAATGGGCACTGACCCAGCCAACTGTGATTTTAGCAGGGATTTTATTTTAGAAGCTTCTGAGTGCCTGACACCTCTCAACAGCTGCTAGACAAGGTGTGCCCTGGAAGTTGTTGACAGAGAGGACTGCTTTTGAGTCCAAGCAATTGGGTTTTGAATTTATTTAACCTTGGATGAATTCCTTGGGAAAATTAGTTAGCCTCTCTTAACCCCATTTGCTGGTTCTTAAAATAAGGAAAAAAGCAGTTACATTAAGGAATTTCTAAGAGAATTAAACAATATAACTTATGCAACACCCCGGGCTCAATCATCACTGGCTGCCATATCTCCTCCACCCCTGGCCTCTTTCTTTCTATCCATCAGGGATAAGACTAGCATCCATCTAAAAATGATCCTGGATAGGGAAAAATAAGAACTAGAAAGCATTATTAGAGGAAAGAAATAGCCTGGAGACTGATCCAGGCTAACTGGAAGACTTGTGAAATACACACACGCACGCACACACACACACGTGCGTGCACAAATGACTTAGAACAAGGAATGCAGCCCATTTGGGGATTATAATTTGTGTTCCCTTGGACCTACTACTGAGAGCCCTAAACCCTGCTTACCTCCACCAGAGAGCCATCTAGTTAAAAAAGGAGCTAAGCATGTAGGATCACATGGGGGCAGCGTGGCAGGATGGTTACAATCTTAGACTGGAGTTTAAATTCTCATCTGCCACTCATTACCTCGTGCCCTTGAACATGTCACGTAACCTATCTGAACTCATTGTATCCCTTGTAAAATAAGTTGTATGAAGCACTTAGTATGGTGTCTGACACATAGTCAGCACTCAGAGGCATTATAGCATCATAATGTGGTAGATAAAAGCTTGGACTCAGGATCCTGGCTCTGCCACTTACTGACCATGGTCAAGTAACCAACCTCTCAGTGCTCCATTTCTTCATTTGTAAAATGTGGAGAGTAGTGTTACCTAACGTTCCTAGTTTGGGTGCCTCTAGAAGCTCTGAGGCAAGGATTTGAGAACAAAGAGTTTATCTGGAAGGTGCTCCTAGAACACACAGGTAGGGGAAGAGAGAAGTGAAACAGGGATAGAAGGAAGCTAATATAAGGTTACCTCTGTGGGTAAATGGAGCTTTTTGCACTGAAGAACTCCGACAGAGTATGTAGATCACACTCCGATACTCCCAAGTAGTGGCCAAGGAAGCTGGGGTATTTTTCCATCAAGTCCCTATCTGTCATTGGTTGAGAGCTATTTCTGAGGATCTTAACTCTCAACACCCCAGTATCCTGCATGTAGACTGAGTGTGCTCCTTTAGTCTGGAAAAAAAAATTCAGATGCTTGAAGTAACAGTCTGCAGTGTAGAGTAAAGTGAGAGGCAGTATGAACCGGGCACCAACAGTGTCTGCTACACTACTTCATAGGATGGTTATTATAATTTAAGACAATAAATATGTAAAGTTCTTAGAACAGTGTCTGGCATGGAGTGATCACTCTCCCAGGTGACATTCACATTAAAGAGGTCCAAATGACCTTTTACTCAAAAACATTCCAAAGTCCTTGTGAATATTCTTAACCATTTCTTATTTAATTCAAGGGAAGAATTAGGAGAAAGCAATTCAATTCAATAAATACTGATAAAAAGCACACCACACCTTTGAGGCACGGTGTTCCATAGAAGCAACAGAAATAAAGAACTTGTTTATTTGAAACAAGGCTTTACTCTCATTGCCTCTTCCTAAGAATATCCTTTTGCTTGTTATCTTTTGAAAATCGTTTTTCTTATTCTTGACCTTCTCTCTTCAGTTTGCAATTTGCAGGTAGGGTTGTCAGTAATCTTTGAAAAATCATGGATAGTAGATGAATTGCCAAAATCATAAAAGAGGCAAATCCCACTTTTCAATTCTGTGAACTATAAACTAGTTAACATTTCAAAGGAAAAACTGTCACCAAGGGCTCTCAGCAAGCCTGTTCAACAGCAGAAAATATTCCTACCATCCTCCCATACAATCAACCTAGCCCTTCACCCTTAAATATGAATGGACCATCAAGAATCAATAGACATTTGGGAAAAATCAACAGCT
This sequence comes from Cynopterus sphinx, assembly GCA_030015415.1. Taxonomy (NCBI): domain Eukaryota; kingdom Metazoa; phylum Chordata; class Mammalia; order Chiroptera; family Pteropodidae; genus Cynopterus; species Cynopterus sphinx. The sequence continues at coordinate 39,717,017 of CM057379.1, forward strand.
CAAAAGAGGACTGAAAGGAAAAAAAGAATAGAATAATCTACAACAGAGGGAAGAGATATAGTACGAGAAATAAAAGAATTTTTGAAATTGCACACTCATATGCTTTGAGAAACTTGAGAAGTTATATAACCACAAAACAAGAACAGGTTGCCATGAAAAGGGAAGCAGAGACTAGCAATCAGAGTTTTGGGATATTAAAAAGTACTTAGATGTAAATTTAACAAACACGTGCAGGACTTATATGTTAAAATGCAGTGATTTGTGAACCAGGAATTTAAGGAAACTTGGGCATCACCGTCCTATTGCAGAATAGTGTAGACCTGAATTTGAAACTTGATGTGTCATTAGCTATGAGATTTTGGCAAATTAATTTAGAATATCTACCACGGAAGCTTTTTTGTCATAACTGCTTTAAAAATGTTGTCAGATGATTCTAACACCTCTGTAATCTCAGTGTTAGCATTTACTACTTGTCTTTCTTCTTTGAGTCTGAGATATTCCTGGCTCTTGTATGACAAGTAATTTTTAATAGAAACCTGGACGTTTTCGTATTATGAGACTGAGTCTTAGGGAAACCTTCTGTTCTAGCTCCCTGCTGTTTTAGCACCAGTCCAGCAGGTAAAGAAAGTGGAGGGCACATCACCTTGTTGCTTACAGATAGAGGTAAAAGTTCAGTTCCCCACTTGGCCTCTGTTGACACTGAGGTGGGTGGGGTTCTCTTTGCTGCTGTGTGGGAGTGGTAGTTCTGGGTTCCCATGCAGTCTCGACTGACGCTGAGGTGAGGGTGACCTCCTTACCACCAGCAACTGTGAAAGCCCTGACTCTTCACCACGTAGGCCTCTTTGAATGCTACCCCAGGAGGGAAGCAGAGAGGTTCCTGATTGCTGCTACGTAAATGTCCAGGTGGTTTCCACCAGACACCACAAGGGTGGAGGTGGGTGCTCACTACCAACTGATGGGGATAGTCCTGACTCCCTGTTTGGCCTTCTCGGACTCCATCGTGGAGGGGTGGTGGGGTGCTTTATTAAATCTCGTGAGGGTGGGAATCCAGGCCTTTGCTGGCCTGGGTCGGGTAAGGCCATTGTTTTTTCCTGTGGTGTTTGGCTGGAGTAGAGTGACTGCTATCTAAGTTTTCTGTTTTGCTAGGCTGCATTTTTCCTGGCCCTTTGGCTAGAAAGAGCAGGCTTCTGTTCACTGGCATTTCTTGGGTGTTAGTTTCTTCAGCTCCAACTCTAGGCCATATGAGGAACAAGAAACTGACCTTCATGTCATTCCCTGGGCTCTCATGTCCCTAGCTGATCTGCTTTATTTTCTCCAACTTTAAGTCTTCTTATGCTTGTTTCATATATAACATCCTGGGGTTTTTAGTTGTATTTAGTGGCAGGAATAGGGAATAATATGTCTATTCCACCTTCCCTGAGGTTGAAGTCACTCATTTTTCATTTTAAAGCAACTAGTATGACTAAGAACTTCACTGCGAGGCTTGGAAAATCCTACTGCTAAGAAATAGTCATGATTTTATAGGAACCCATAAAAGCTGATGTTTAGGGGCCAAAACTAACTTTTCTAATAAAGAGAGACTTTATATAAGGTTTCACTCAATGTTATTGTTTTCTTTGGGGGACCCTTTTGACCTGTGATAGCTATGACATGTCATAAAAAGAATATTAAAAGTGCCAGGTTGTCACCATGTTTCAAATGATTTGATAAGTGAAAGAGGTCTTATTACATTTAGTAGCACTTGGAGTTTTTAAGAGGATCCGATTGCCTGGTTGCTTTGAGTCAGAAGGTACGTTATTCTAGGCCAAGTGCTACATCTGAGTAGTCTGCTTAGAATCTCCAGTCAATTACATCACTTTAACGTGTGCATGTCAGGGATACACTCAGCAAGTCTCAAAAAGTGGGGAAAAAGTACTCTAGGTTATGTCCATGTGGAACTACTTACATTGGGTTTAAGTTAGCAATGACTAGATAACTTAATGAGACCCCAGAACAAAGTGTAAGTTCCATAAAGGGAAAGTGATGATCAGGAGAGTCAGGTCACATTCTGAGACTCCAAAATAAATATTTCAGAAAAGATCCTATTACTTCTCTTCAGCTGCAAAATCACACCACCTCTTTTGGAAAGACCCCCTCTCTACCTTAAAAGAAACACCCGGGGATTGCTGGGGTGAGACTCAGACTTGGGTGACGAAGACAACGAAACCGCTCTGGAGCAGTCCATACTTTGCTGACGCTGAAATATTTTCTGGTATTGTTTCAGCCCAAGCACACTATGGACTTGAGCAATGTGTGGGGGTCTTGGAATGGGGGAGGTGTAAGGACAATGAAAACACAACCCAGAGTGGAAAGTCACTCTCCTTGACACACATCAATTTTCTTTCCCAAACAGTCCTGACAGAGCCTGTTAGTGTCAACTAGATATTCCCAGAGAGTGACCATAACGCTTTATTTGTTTTCTTATGTCAATATGTATAGTACCAGTGAAGATCTCACCGTTCAGAAAGAAAATAATTCAATGCTCTTCAGCCTCAGAGTGCTTGACTCTGATTTTATTCCACAGGGCTCTTTTTTTCCACATCTAATGTAATGTTACATTTTGGAAATGCACGAAACATAAGCATCTCGGTTCTAAATGCCCAAAGACACCTCTACAATGGCATGTATAATACATTTAAAGAAATGCATGCTAAGGAGATAGTCTTGCCAGCAAGAGCACTTCCTTCAAGATCTAACAGTGTCCAGGATTAAGCAGGCAAATTCAATGAGAACATTGATATTCCAAGTTTCAAAGGGCAGGTCCATATCCAGAGGTAAAATTATTTTTTGCTTTAGCTTCTCCAGAGAGAGGCTAGTATGTAAAAACACTGTAACACACTCTCCATTCTCAAGGAGTCGGACCCCAGGGCAAGTAATGATATAAGGAAGAAGCATCTAGTAAGGCTTAGAGGAAGGGAAGTCAATCAGCAAACAATAGCATGTGTTGTTTCAATAGCAAAGTGCTAGGAACTATAGGAAGAGACAAAAATGAACCAAATGGTACTCTGTGCATAGTGAATCAGACTTTCGAAGCCACCACACCCAGGATGACTGAATGGTCCCTGCCTGGCCTAAAGCATGTACACACACAGTTTACCAAAGGATGTAGGGAGGCTGAAGCACCCAAGCCAGGAAGACTGGGTTTGAATCCCCATTCCATTACTTACTAGCTATGTGAACTCGTTGCCTTCTCAGAACCTCCATAATCTTATCTTTAAAATGGTCGTTTATTTAGCATTCCCTATGTGGCATGCCCTGCACTAGGTCTTAAGTCATACAGCAATGAATAAAACTTCTTCTGCGTTCTTATTTAACTGAAATAAGATACATAAAATATCTAGTACTGAGATGAGTGTATGGGAGATGTTTAATAGCTATTATTTCATTTTTCTCTTTTCATCCTTTGGGGTATGAAGGAGTTTAATCCCAAATAACCACTCGTTCATTAAAAAGATATGTTATATCATCTCTACCTCCAGAAAGCTTCACTCCATGGACTCCTCTCAGGGGGATTTGGCATCTCAAATGTTAGGCCTTTTCATTAGGGCTTGAGATGAAGGGGTGGAGGGAGTTCTGAAGGCTTCCTGTCATCTACCTGCTTTCAACAATCCCCCAATGCTGAGTCGATTCTTGACTAAGTGTGATGTGGTATTGGGTATAGAGTAACGAAAGTGGAGGTGGCGCTAGGTTACTTCCCTGAGCCATTAACTAGCCATGTGACAGGAGGTAAGTCAGTTCAGCCAATAATAACAGCATCCATCACCTACTGAATTCCTTTAAAATGCCCCCACTAGACTAAAAACGCTTTGAGGTAAGGACTAACTGATTTGTGATCCTCCTTCAGTGATGACCAAAATGCAAATAGTTGGCACTTAGACAACATTTGTTGAATGTAAAATTGTTATTGTGCCTTGCCCATGTTGTAGGGTTTTTATTATGATTGAATGAGGCCTTTCTATAAAAATTCTTTGAGGTTGTATAATACCACGCAGATGTAAGGAATTAATATCTGCCTATTTTAGGACTAGGAAGGAAGTAGCACAAAGAAGAAACGGGAAGGATGAAAGAGAACTGGGGGTGGGGCAGGCAGTTGGATTTGAAAGCAATCTGAAGCCACTCTGAGGTGGAGGAAAGAGATTTCAAGGGCTGCAAGAATTTCAGGACCACTTCCCAAACAGCCCGACAGTCCTTCAGTGACTGCTCTTTAAGACCTACTCGGAGATATTCTGTGCTTTGCCCAGCCTGGGGACTATGACAGCCATATAAATGATGGTGTACCACAGAGTCGGCTCTTCAAAGGTCACGCTTCACGGACACTGTTAATGATGTGAGGAGACGCTTAAGAACAAATTAAACCATTTTTTAAAAGAAGCAATTAGGATCTTAGCTTTTAAATAAATAAAAAAGCAAGCAAGCGTAAGAAGCAAGGAAATAAATAAGAAGCAAGGAAGAAACACTAAGAGAGACCAATAAGTTAAGAGTAATACATTATTATATGTAATTATAATAACTATAAGCAATCTTTGTTGTCTTGTTTATATTTGTATATGTTTTATATAATCTTCAATGAATATGCATGGCTTTTATAATTGGCAATATATCCGCGTGAGTGAAAATAGATACTTTCTTCTTCACTGGTTCTTGCATCCCTTCTGGGCACTGGATCCAAATCAGTTGTTCCAAGAACCAAATCACCAGAAATCTAATCAGATATTCCATCCAGCTGGCAAAAGTGAGACCTGTAATTCAGTTTTTTTATTTTGTCAGGTGTAAAGCTAGATCGAGCTCTTTCCCCTTTTATCCTGGAAGTTGGTCGCCTGGTTCCAGTCGCAGTTCTAAGAGCTGTGTGCCCTCAGACATGCTGCTGTCCCTTTCTGGGCCTCCCTCACCTCTATAAAATGAGGGAGCGGGACTCTGAGGACTGGGACCACCAGGGCAGTTTTTATACCATTCACCACCTCTCCTGGCTCTTTTCCCCTATGTGTATTTGTTCCATTCCACTCCCCCGCCAACCGTTAACCGTTAGTCCCCAGGAAAAGAAGTGAGGCCAAATGAGCCTTCTGAGTTTTTGTTGACACTGTGATTGCCGGTTGATGACCAGGCTGTCTGCGGTAAAGGGTTCTGCTTGTTGGGGGAGTCAGTAGGCCTGAGCCAGCCCTGTTCCCCCTCCCTCTCCCTAATCTGGGGTGGCATCAGAACAGCAACCAACATTTGGTTGACATAGGACATAATTTTTAATCAGGGGAAGGCAGGAATGAACACAAAGGTCTCTTTTTTTCCAAGCAAGTTTGAGTATCTGCTTTTGGGTTTGTGTCTATCTGTATTTGGCAGAGCTCATCTTGGGGAAGGTCTGGCATTTATGACCAAAGAGTCAATCTCCTTCCTTCTTCAGGATGAAAGCAGCACAAATTGTTCTGATCAGGGAGCCATAACATGCCACAACCCCAGAGCTCCCCAACAGACTGAAGGGGGCACCCAGCTTTCCTTTGCTCCAGTCACAGCAGCTCATGCCACTGCGCCCCTGAGAGCCACATGCCTCACATCTCCCCAGCTCCAGCTTCCTTTCAAAGGCCCTTTATTAAACCACCAACTATTCGCTGTCGAGACATTTAGGATGAAATCATTGTGTTAAACAAATAAACGCAGCTTCGTCCAGATTTCTGCTCTGGGAGCAGAGTAAGAAAATAATTTCTGTCTGCTTGCCACAAAAGCGGCTGGAAAGGCCCAAAGAAAAATATTATTTTTACTCCATTGTGTGAAATATTGTCCTGGAGGATCTGACGCACTGAGTGTTTGAAGAGTTTGTGCTGGCAGGTTTCAGGGGTCCCCCGGGCCGGCCCCCTGGGGTTGTTTTCTGCATTAATAAACTTTGCATGATGTGTGTTAAAAGGAACATTCTATTTGCTTTGTAAATAAGGGATGTCAAACAAGAAGCAGAAGCCTTACAGACACTAGGTGATGTGTTCTCAGAGCCTGGGGAGGGGAGCAGGGAGGGATAGGCACCCTGGAAAAGTGGGCATTGCTGGGGCTCCCTGAATGGAGCTGAGGCCTTCTTGGGAAAACAAATCAGTCTGTATGAGTCCAAACCAGGCCATTTCCTCACTGATCCTGGTGGGAAAGCTGCACACTTTGCCCTGAACCAGCAGGATACAGGCTTGGGAAGGAAAGTTCTCAAGTGTCTGTCAGCTGTGTGGCGGAGGGGAGATGATGGCGCCTGGCCGAGGCCCTCCCCAACCAGCACCCCTCAACCATCCCTTTCAGAGCTGGCTTTTGGTTTTTTGGGATCCCCGAGAGTTAGTGGGCAGGAGGAGGCAGAGGTTAAAGCCATACTTTTGGGAATGGTGACCTGTCACTCCCTCTATATCTCTCGCATGCTTTTCTCAGATGTCACTGCAGCCCCTGAGCCAGTTTCTCTGTCAAATTCCTGATGGGCCCTTGGGACACTGACATCGTGGGAGACACATCACCCTCACCCTGTGATCTCTGCCTCTGTGGGGAACCTGAAGGAGCCAGGGCAGGATGTGTACCGGCTCTGGCTCAAGTATTTGCTATTTTCACAGGTGCCTCCCCCTGGACCCACAGCCTCCTTGTTGTCCAATCCAGTGTTACTGAAGGCTCCCCAGACCTCCCAGACATTTTCATTTCCATCCACTGCCCTGCTGCCTCTCTCTTTTCTCCCTAAACTCTCTATCCCCCTCTGCGGTCCTGGAAAGATTCCTTTGACATCAACTTTTGTTCTGCAGAGTCCTGGTTCTCTCCTGCTTAGAAGTTCAAACCATTTCTTGAGACTCTGGAGGAAGGTGATGACAGGGAATGTTGAGTTCTGTGAGAATCACAGACTGCAAAGCCTTAGAGGAACAGCCATGGAAACCCGGGGGCCTGCCCCCTGGGCCCCATTTGAATCACCTGGACCACTTTCAATATTTCTGTTTCCTGAGCCCACACACAAGTGGCTCTGCTTCAGTTACTTTGGGGTGATGCTCAAAACCTAAATGTTTTTAAGTTTTGATGACCAGTGGTGGTGATTCTAGTACAGCAACCAATTAAACGGTCGCCTCACCCACACCCTTATTTCATGGAGGAGTAAACTCATGCGTCTGAGATCCCAGTATTAGTTTCCTGTGGCTGCTGCAACAAATTACCACAAACTGGGTGGCTTACACAACAGACATTTATCTCTCACAGTTCCGGAGGCCAGAAGTCCAAACACCAAGGTGCTAGCAGGGCTGTGTTCTTTCTGGAGGCACTAGGGAAGGGCCCTTCCAGTTTCCAGTGGCCGCTGGCATCTTTGGCTTGTGGCTGCGTCTCTCTCCACTCTGTCTTCACACTCCGTTCTCTGCGAGGCTCCCTGTGTTCTCCTCTTCCATTTGTCATCTCGCTTTGCTTCTTTCTTATAAGGACATTTGCAATGACATGTAGGTTCCATCTAGATAAACCAGGATCAGTTCCTCCTCTTAGAATTGCTAATCACATCTTTTGCTACATATTCTCCTACCCTATAAGGTAATATTCACAGGTCTCAAGGGTTACAACATGGGGGTGGGTAACATTCAACCTATTACAGTTCCCATGTCAGTGACAGAGTTGGACTAGAACCAAGGTTTTTTGAGTTTTCATGGAATATGTCTGCTGCTGCATCAGGCCCCAGGCTACACACATCCCTTTGAAGCCATCTAATGTAACACTTGTGTGCAGGGTTTAGCGGTCAGCAGACCCAAGTTCAAATCCCATTGTTTATTTACCACTGGTTTCTTGTCTATAAATTGGGAATAATCACATAGACTTGTTTGAAGGATGAAACGAGATAAATGTATATAAAGCACTTAGCAGGACCAGGCACTCAGTAAAGTCTCAATGATAGTTATCAATAGTATTATTGGTCTGGCAGGGGTTAAATATGTTATCATTAAAAATTACAAGGGAGGGAAAATATTTGTAAATCACATATATGATAAAGGATTAATATCCAGAATATACAGAAAACTCCAAAACTCAACAACAAAAAAAACAAACAACCTGATTCAAAAACAGGCAAAGGACTTTAATAGACATTTCTCCAAAGACCATATACAGGCAGCCAATAAGCACATGGAAAGGGGCTCAACATCCATAATTATTATAGAAATACAAATCAAAACTACAGTGAGATGCCACTTCATACTCTTTAGGAGAGCAGAAAATAACACGTATTTTGAGGATATGGAGAAATTAGAACCCTGTGCACTGCTTTTGGAAATCTAAAATGGTAAAAACACTATGAAGTCTCCTCAAAAAATTAAAAATATGATCCATCAATCTCACTTTTGAGGATATTCAAAAAATTGAAAGCAGCATCTCAAAGAGATATTTGTACACTAAGACATAAAGGCAACCCAAATGCCCATCAATGAATGGATGGATAAATAAAATATGGTATATAAATACAATGGAATACTATTTGGCTTTAAAAAGGAAGGAAATTCTGACCCAGGCTACAACAGGAATTCACCTTGAGGACATTACGCTAAGTGAAATAAACCAGTCACAAAAAGGATAAATACTGTATGATTCCACTTACATGAGGTGCTCAGAGCAGTCACATTCATAGAGACAGGGAAAAGGGAGCTATTTAATGACTACAGAGTTTCAGTTTTGCAAGGTAAAAAGCATTCTGGAAATGGATGGTAGTGATGTGTGGTAGTGATGGTTGCACAAAGATATAAAAAAGACTAAACTGTAACATGCAACAAGTATATTGCTAGTGCAACTTTAGCAACCCACGAGCTGGACTGAAAGTGAACTAAGAAGATAAAGGTACTAGAAGCCCCACTTGGGAGGTAGAGGGAAGAGTGGGCCATATTGGGAAAGGAGCCATGAGTGTAAGGGGTGACAGATCAAGTGTAGAATGATTTTAGGGAACTGCATAGGGGTCTCCTCTCTGGCTTCAGAGCTAAGTGGTCTTCAAGGAGACAGGGCTGCCACCTGCACAGCCTGGCAACCCTCAGCAGTAGCTAACTGCAGTCTACTATTCTCCACTGCTAGTCTGTTTTAGTATCACCCACTTAGCTGTATAGGACGAACCAAAGAAAGACAAGGAGACCTATTAGCTACCTGGAGAACTGTCAGAAACAGAGGATGTGTCATCTAGGGGCCTTTGAAAAATTTCACGTTGCTTTTGTAAAATCTCTACCACCATCACTACCCCCTCCCCCGCTGCCCCCACTTCAGCCAGTATTAGAGTGAGAATTTCTCCTGAGCAGAGTTCCGAGCAAATTCCTCAACATTGTCGAGTTGTTTCCCCATCACGTGTTAGCAGGCAGCACAATCATACTCTATTTTAAAAGGTGACTTACTCAGATCCTTGTCTCCCTTTGACCCTCTTCTTATGCAGCCCCCACCTCCAAATGCACACATACTGCCAATGGCTCTCCCACCCAAGCCCCAGATAGTCATCTGAAAATGTTTGTTGGTGTTTGCTTCTATTCCACTTTTCACTACAGACCTCAATCTCGGACTCACTTACCAAATAGAGCAGAGGGAATTCAAGAACTGCAGAGTGCCACCAAACACCCTGTTCAAAATGCAGCTTCCCTGAGCTGGAGGGGTAGGAGCAGGCTCCCCAAGTATCTCACATCAAGAGACCAGCTTTCCTTCCCTGGTGGCCTGCCTTCAGGACAGAATAAACCAAGCAAGGAGGAGAAGCAGCTTTAGAAGGCCCAGGAACCTATTTGCAACATCTCCATCCCGCCCTGGGCTCTCACAGATTTTTTTTTTCCTAATCTAGCTCCAGCCAGAAATTCTAATATGGCTTTGGAGAAAAGTCCAAGATGGTAAAATGTGGGTAAAGCCTGAGTGTTAAGACCATTCCATCTACCTCCACAGTGAAGGAAAGCCAGGCTTTCCAAGCATCTTCCCAGAGCTTTATATTGGAAGCAGCTCATGCTAAAACCCGTGCATGGAAAAAGTGTGTCCTGTGCACTCAGTATATAATCAGAACAGAGTGAAAACCTTCTCCCTCTGGCATTTTTAATATATGTCCATTGTCTTCTGCTGGTTAGTGCCACTTGTTTGTTTGTTTCTGACCTCTCTTTACCTGGGTGTCTTTTCGTATAAGTTTCAAAGCCAAACAACCGTTAACATCATACCAAAAAGTGCTCTTTAAGATATTGCGCGAGGGGTGGGGGAGATGAAGACTCCTTAGCTTCGATGCTTTATCATACACATCTTCATACACATTTTAATGGCCCCTCTGGGCTATCCTCTTTGCACTGTGCTCTTTGTCTATAGACTAACCAAAGCTGGCCACCAGGGGAGTAATAACAGGTTAAAGTAGCCCCGGCTATGGTTATAATCAGAATCACAATGTGGTGAAAATGTTCTATGGAAGTTTAAAATAAAGCTGCAGTATCACTCAGCAGCTTACAACTGCTACAACCTCCCCTGGGATTCTTGCGCTCAGCACACTCTGTAGGATGGGATTGTTACTCATAAAATGTTTTGGGGGAGAGTTTAACTGCAGCACAAAGCTGCGGATTGAACTGGACCTGTTCTAAGACCCCTTTCAACCCGGATAACTGGGGGTCTACAGGTCATGAGTTTAAATAGAGGGAAAGTGGGGGGTCAGACCCTGCAGTCTCCTGCAGGGAGGGACATACCCAAGAGGTGGCCAGACTTCAAGGTCCAAGATTTCCTGTTTGCAGAGAGCAGAACTTCTTTTTTTCCTTTTTTGTATACCCATCTAGCTTTATTTCTTTTTTTATTTAGGGTTATAAATTACATATAACAAAATTTTTATTTTACAGTTTCCATGTTTTGACAAACACATCAGGTAACAACTAAAATCAAGATATTAAAGTTACATCATCCCCCCTCAGATTTTCCATACCGCTTTGTAGTTGTTTTAGTCCATTTGGGCTGCTATAACAAAATACCAGAGACTAGGTGGTTTATAAACAATAAACATTTACTTTTCACAGTTCTGGAGCCTGGTATGTCCCAGATCATGGCGCTGGCAGATTTGGTATTTTGTAGGTTTTCCTGGCTCATAGACAGCTGTCTGTTCCCTATGTTCTCACATAGTGAAAGGGGGCAATGGAGCTTTCTTTGTCCTTTTATTTTTATAAGCGCACTAATCCCATTCATGAGGGCTCCACCCTCATGACATAATTGCCTCCTAATGTCAGAGCCTTGCAAGCTAGATTTCAACATACAAATTTTGGGGGAGCACAAACATTCAGACCGTAACAGTAGTCACTCTTTTTCTACCCCCAGCCCGGGCAACCACTGCCTTCTCCAGAATGTCATATAAATAAAATTGTTCACTACATAGACTTTTTTGAGTCTGACTCTCTTTGCTTAGCATTGCGCATTGAGATTCATCCATGCTATTGGGAATATTAGTAATGTGTACCTGTTTACTTTTGCATATAATCCTATTTATGAAATTATTTGTATTATTTGTATGTTTATCTTTTCACAAGCTGACAGACATCTATAAAAATTCACATAAAGATTTAGACATAGACATAATTTTCATTTCACTTGGGTAAGTATCTGGCACTGAGATCACCAAACCACATGGTAAGTATATATTGAATTTTATTCAAAATTGCCAAACTATTTTCCAAAGTGGCTGTGACATTTTGCATTCCCATTAGTAATGGATATGAGTTCCAGGTACTCTACATACTCTATAGTATTTGGTATTATAGGTTATAGTGGGGTTTTTTTGAAATACAAATTAAGTAATCTTGTTCTTTAGAAAAGGAAGCTAAGCTAGCAAGAATGTGCGACTTATTTAGTTGACTAAATAGTTGGGCCAGAATTTGAACTCAGAACCCTAGAGAGTCCTGGACTAGGTCTAGCCCAGTGTTTTAACTTGCTCTAATTCCACCTCCTTCTATATAGCTCCATGGTAGTCAAATAACAAAATAAGAAAATTCAAGATTTGAATAGACATTTCTTCAAACAAGGCATACAAATGACTGATAGACACATGGAAAGATGTTCACATTGTTAGTCATCAGAGAAATGCAAATCAAAGACACAACAAGATATCACTTTACATCTACCAGGATGGCTATAATAAAGAAAGAGAAAATAGCACGTGTTGGTGAGGTTATAGAAAAATTACAAACCTCATACATTGCTGGTGGAAATGAAAAATGGTGCCGTCACTGTGAAAAACAGTATGGAAGTTCCTCAAGATGTTAAACATGGAGTTACTATATGACTCAACAATTCCCACTCCTAGCTATATACCCAAGATAATTGAAAACATACCTTCACACAAAAACTTGCACACAAATGTTCACAGCAGCACTATTCGTAATAGCCAAAAAGTGGAAACCACCCAGACATCCATCAACTGATGAGTTAGTGTAGGATATTCATACACAGAATACTGTTCCACAACAAAGAGGAATGAAGTACTGATACATGCTACTATATGGATGAACCTTGGGAACATTATGCTAAGTGAAATAAGCCAGACACAAAAGGCCACATATTGTATGATTCCATTTATATGAAACATTCAGAATTGGCAGATCCACAGAGGCAGAAAATAGATTAGTGGTTGCAAGAGGTTGGGGGGAGCGGGAATGGAGCGTGACTGCTAATGGGCATGGGGTTTCTTTTGCGGGTGATGAAAATGTTCTGGAATTATATAGAGATGAAGATCACTTGACTTCGCGAATATACTAAAAACCACTGAATTATACCTTTCAAAGTGTGACCTTTATGATATGTGAATTAAATCCCAATAAAGTTGTTACTAAAGAAAAAACATAGGCATATATGTGTCAATGTCCTGATCTAGGGAAAAGTGTGAGGAGAGGAAGATATGATGGGGCAAGAACCAAACTTGGGGATGAAGGACCCATCTTCATCCCTTATTTACTCTATGACCTTGTAAAAATTCACCTTTAACCTTTTGATGCTGCTTCCTCATTTGAAATGTAGGGAAGATGACATTCCCTCAAAGTGTTTTTTGTATGGGTCAGATAAGATATGGCTATAAAAGTATCTTTTAACTTATAAATTGCTATTTAAACATTAGTTATTACCCTAAAATATTAAATATTCCCTGGATTCTTTGAGGATTTACAACTCAAAGAGTAGTTAGTACATACTCCATAAATCTATTCAATCATTGAGCAGCAGTATAGGTCTGGGGCTATAAAAGTAAACAAGATTTTAACTGTGCCCTCAGGAAGGTCAGTTGAATAGGGGGGAGGTAGGAGACAGATATCTAAATTTATAAATATAATGCATTTGCAATCAATTATAGTGAGATGGGCAGGTGATCATGTGTATACAAACACCCTGGAGATAAAAGATGAGGACTTGATGACTGGGGAATTTGCGTCTCCCACCATTGGGTCCTGCATGCTTTCACAAAAGAAGGTTGAACGTGATTCAAAAAAATTTCTAAAGATTGATGATGCCGGCTTTTTAAGGAAATAAAAACATCACTAACATATGATTGCTAATAAAAAGGGAACTTCAAAAATATAGTTCTGCCGCTTGGGGCCATGCTTAGCTCACCCTCTTTCCTAGTAACCTCTCAATTGTTGTGTCTTAAAAACCCTAATAAAAACATCATGTAATTCCCTCCAATACTGGGTGCAAAGCGAAGCAACAGAGAAAGGATCAGCCCATGTATTTTCTAAGTTATTTATAGGGCTCAAGTCCCCTGAGGGAGGCACTAGATGCACTCGCTTCTAATAGGTTATATGTTGGTTGTAACAGGTTAATGGAAATCCTAAGACCCCAGGATATCATGACCAAGATCACCTATTTCAGAACATCTTCACATCCAAAGACCTTCTCAAAAGGGGTCTTGCTGCAGCTTTTCATTCTTAATGTTGAAATATTCCCCCTGATAATTATTTGACATAGTAAGTTTCAAAACCGTGGTATTTGGAATAATTTGCTAATGTTTTCTTAAATTACATCCTCTTGTGGGTCCATAAAATCCCAAAGTTATTACAAATAAATAAATGGAGTTTCTCTTCATGATGTAAACCAGCTTTCAATGAAGTCATTGAGGGGAAGTTTGGTTTGGATGGAAGTAGCGCCTACCCAGGGCAGGGTCTGCTTTCCACTCACAGGGGGCTGGAGACGCTGGTCCACAGCTGCTCTCAGGCAGCCGAAGGCAGCAAACTCCTGCTGCTTTATTTCTTGTTTTAACTTCCAGCGGGAAACTCAATATTTTAAAACGCTGTTTTTTCCTACAGTCCTCTGCATGTGGTGACCAGTCCTCAGAGCTAGCTGAAGACAGAAGATGTGTCAGTGCTCACTGCCCACATCCAAACTTGCAGTCCTGGGGCACCCCGACAGTATGTTGACACACCCAGTGCTGGAGCGCCTCCCTCTAAGTCACAAGGCTGCAACCCTCCCCACACACAATGGGAAAAAACATCATCCAGGATGAAAGAAAGGTGGGGTTCAGAGGTTGGCTCCCAGGAGAACAGCAGGCTCTGCAGGCCTTGTCATGGGGGTACTTCTGAGGCACACCCTGGGAGGGAGCAGTTCTTGTGGACCTACCTCACCTGTCACTGAGGCACCAGAGCATAAGGCAGAGCATAACCCAGTATCAGTACAGCAGTAATTATCACTCATGTACCCAGTTTGCATCCAGAGAGCCAACATCCACAGCCCTCCATGGCTGGACAATTACCTTTTCTGCTTCTTAGAACATAAGGCAAGCTCTCCTCTCTCTGAAAGGCCTCTCTTTCCAACTTCTGTCTCATAAAAATAATCCTGTGCTCATAGTCATCCAGAAATATCCCTTTAATAAAATAATTAGAGCATGATTTGGAGCTAGAATTACAAGGATGCCGCTGCCGATTTTCAGGTGACGTGGGCATATTTTTGACCTTCCATCTTTTCCTTACTCTAATGGCAGGATTTGGCATTTTATGAGGGTTTGAAAGTTTGGAGTCAGGGCCTGGCCTTTCAATTGCCTTTAGATTTGCTCCTATAGTCAAATGGAAATTAGCCCAAGAACTAGAGAGTCTAAGGCTATCAGGTAGCTGCAGGGAAAAAAAGCTGGTTTTAAGTGAGGTGCCTGCTATCTTGTTGGTCTGTGGCCAAGTTAGAGAGAGAGAACGAAGATTCCAAATTCATAGTGGCCCTTTTCTCCCAACATTAATCCACTTACTATATACTCAATAGAAGTTAAGAGTCAATGCAGCATAGTGGTTGGGAATATTGGCCCTAAAGTCAGAGAGACCTGCACTCAAATCTCTGCTCTACCAGTTTAACACACAGTCTTCAGAAAGTCACTTACCATTTTGAGCCTCAGTGTGTTTACCCCTAAGATGGGGATCAATACTCTTTACTGCACATCAGTGGGTGAAATTAGTACGTTTAAACAAACTGACAACCAACAGACACATGAAAAGATATCCAACATCACTAATCATCAAGGAAATGCAAATCAAAACCAGTATCATTAATAAATCAACAAACAAGTGTTGGTGAGGCTGTGGAGAAAAGAGAACCCTTGTACACTGTTAGTGGAATTACAAATTGGTGCAGGCACTATGGAAAAGAGTATGGAGGTTACACAAAAAATTAAAACTATAACTACCATATGGCTCAGCAATCCCACTTCTGGGTATTTACCTGAGGAACTCTAAAACACAAATTTGAAAAGATATATGCACCCATATGTTCACCACAGTATTTACAATAACTGAGATATGGAAGCAACCTAAGCATCCATTGATAGACGAATGGATAAAGATGTGGTGTATATATGCAATGAAATATTACTCAGCCGTAAAAAGAATAAAATCTTACCATTTGTGATAGCATGGATGTACCTAGAGGTTTTTATGCAAAGTGAAATGTCAGAGAAAGGCAGATACTATATGATTTCACCTATATGTGGAATCTAAAAAACAAAATAAACAAACAAATAAAACATAAATAAAGTCATAGATACAGAGAATAAATTGATAGTCACCAGATGGGAGGGGGTTTAGTGGGTGGGTGGAAAAGGTGAAAAAGATTAAGAAGTACAAATTCCCAGTTATAAAAATAGTCATGAGAATGTAAAGTACAGCACAGGGAATCTAGTCAATACTAATGTAATAACTATGTATGGTGCCAGATGGTTACTAGACTTATTGAGGGTGATCACTTGCAAGGTTTCTAAATGTCTGATCACTATGTACACCTGAAACTAATTAATATCAGCTGTCAGCTATAATCAAAAAGTACAATTATAAAAAAATGTTAAATTAAAAAAATAAAAATAAATAAAATAACTGGCACATAATAGGCCCTCAGTAATCAATCAATAAGATGCACTTTACTTTGGATTCAATTTTTGCCACTGATCCAGGAACTGTGGCCTCATGTAATTATGCGTATCATTTTCCCTCTTCTAAACTATGAGACCCACGAGGCAGAGATTTTTATTTCTTTGATTTACAACCATTTCCTCGGTGCCCAGAACAATGTTTGCAACCTGTTAAGTGCTCAATAAGTAAATAAATTTGTTCATTCATTTGGACTTCATGCAACAAATATTTATTAAACATCTACTTTGTGCCAGGCAACATGTCAGACTCAAAATCATAGGTCCCTTGAGGAACTATGAGATATCACCTTGTGAGGAGAAGGGATGCTCCAGCAAAACAATGAAAGGTTGCTTTCAGGCGGTGGCCAAGAATGACACTGGGTGATGTGAGGGCCACCACAGAATTTCACATGACAAGGAGTCTACGAGATGAGCAGGTCAGGAAGGGCTTCACACAGAAGCAGGTGCCTCCTGCGCCCTCCTGAGCAGAAACCTCCAGGGCACACCACAAAAGGCCCAAGTACAAAGGTCTTTTTACAGGCCCAGAAAAATTATATTTGAGATCCTAGTGATATATACTAGCTCACAAGTTTTTGAGAAGTGGCTGGAAAGCCACGGAACAGTCTGATCGCTGATTAAAAAAAAAAAAAAAAAGCCCCATGTCTTTATAAATACTAATCAGCAATCTGATAAACTCACAAAGAAGAAAAGTCTGTTTCACATGACATATTTTCTGCCCCTGGCAAGTCTACAGAATGAGCAAAGGAGAGTAAACTGTGACATAGGGATAAACTTACTGGCTCTCCCGGATCCCTTGCTGGTTGGTAGACCATTCCTGCCCTGACCAGATCAGGTCTGGAAGCTGCAGGCCTCTGATTTTCCCTAGAAGTATCTTTTGCTTTTCCCTTGGTTCTTTGAGTTTCCTTCTCTTCCTGATAAGAACTGTACTGGGTCCCAAACTCCACAGGTCGAGCCATAGGGGAAGCTGGGACTCAGCGGGGTGGGAGCACACCTGCTGCCTCTAATTCTTCTCCCATTCACTTTCTTTAAATTTTAAAAAAACATTTTATTATGAAAAGTTCAGTCAAACAACAAAAATAGAGAATATTATAGGGAACCCCATAATCATCTAGATTTAATAATTATGAACGTATGCTTGTTTTCATCATTTCTTTTTTTCCCTTGCTAAAGCATTTTAAAGTAGGTGCCAGATAATGTGACATTTCACTTTTAAACACTTCAGGATGCATCCGTAAAAAATAAGGAATTTTCTTACATAGCTAATATTATGTGAGCATAACGATGTAACAATATTGTAATGTGTATTATGTAACAAAAATTTCCCCTGTTGTCTCTTATAAACAACCCACTTCACTCAGGTGTTTATCTTCACGATTCCACGCAAATTTTTCTGACCTAAATTGTTAATTACCAATAAGCCCTGTAGCTATTTCTTACTAGTAGGGTGACCAACCATTCCAGTTTGCTTGGGACTGAGGGATTTCTTAGAAAATGGAATTTTCACTTCTAAAAACCAGGAGCATCCTAGGCAAACCAGGACTGTCCGTTGCCCTGTTTCTCCATTCTTATCTTTCTCAGCTTTTCAGAAGCAATCAACAGAAGTGGTTACTCCCTTCTTCTTGAACAGTCCTCTCTTATCCTCTGGGTTACCACTCCCCCTTGTCTTTCCCTCCCTCTCTGGCCACTGTGCATCTGCCTGACTTCTGAATCTTAGCATGTCCAGTGTTCTCTGTCCTCCGGCCTCTTCTCATCTTCCTCACCTTCAAGTCTTTAAATACCATGTATGCACTGATGACTTACAGATTTCTGTCTCCAGACAGGCCTCTCACCTAGACACAGACTCTTATTCCAACTCACTCCTTGGCATCTTCCCTTGGAAGTCTCAAAGGCATCTCAAACTCAGTAGTCCAAAACCAAACTCTTGATCTCCTCCTTATGACAGTAAATGGCAACTTTCTTCTTCTACCTGCTCAGAGTAAAAACCTTGGCATCATCTTTGATCCCTCCCTCCTACATTTACGTGCAATCCACTAGCAAACCCTACTGAGCCTTCTTTCAAAAATTATTCACAATCCAACTACTTCTCACTATCTCCACTGACACCATTTCTTGCTCAAATTATTGCAATAGGCTCCCAGGTTCCCAACAGGTTCCCAATCAGTGATCCTTTCCACCATGTTAAAATGCTGTGATGTTTATGTCCTTCTGTTATAAAGTTTGAAGAATGGTAAAAATCATGTATTAACAGATAAATAAAATGTTTCCCTGTAGATATACCACAGAAGAATATATTAGGTCACAGACATAATATTGACTCAATTTTAATGTCTGATTTTACAAAGAATCCATCCTAGGCTGTGTCTAGAGATCTACAGTTAAAGACCAAATTGTCTAGTACTGTGAAATGCCACTTACACATTTCTCCATTTTCAAAGAAGCTAAATTATACGTGAGACAAATAGTTTGGTCACTGCCTTTTAATCATTTTTATATTGACACAGACTTTAAGTATTTTATGAACTTGTATTAAAATGCATGATTCTTGTATTAAGAAGCCCACCAATATTAGGGAAACCTGCAGAGTTGGATTCTGTTCTATGCACCCATTCTTTGAAACCCAAATTTTTCATTTTAACTTTTTCATTAAGAATAATACTTCTCACAACTGATTTCCAAGTTGTTCAAGCATATTATTAATTTTAGCATTACATCATGGTCTTTATTTACTTTATTTTTTTTAAAAAAAGCAATCCTAATTCCTTTACAATAATTCCTTTAAAATTATCATGACAATTATTTCAACTTCCTCCAAAATCCCTCCAGCAAACACAATTATTATTATTAATAATTCTCAATTAACAATAAAAAATTGTCCAAATACTTTATTATTAAGACCATATGTAAAGAGGCATGGAGAATGTTATCTCTAGTTTACCCAAGAATCGTAGAGGAATACCTACAACAACCACAAAACCATGCTGAAATCTACAGCAACAGACTTCCCCTCTCCTAAAACCTCGCTGACTTGCTCTGCAAAAGTGAGAAGCTGAGTCAATTCTCTGGGAAACCAGTGGGGACCAGGGGGAAAGAGCAGCACCTTGAGGCAGGCTGTGTCTTGATTACAGGCATCCTCCTCGGAGTGAAGAGGAGGTGTCTCTGGGAGAGGGAGCACTGCTTCACTGCCTCAGCCCTCCCTTTAGAGCCTGAGCAGACTGTGCCTTGGCAATTGCACTTTCTTTCCAATTCCCTGAAGTCACTATATGCCCCTGGGTGCAGTTCCTCCAGCTCCCGTCCATTAATGACTGCTGAATCTTCCGAGGCTGCTGTGATATTTGTGATCGCTTGCTTCCATAATGTCAAAAGACTTCCACCAATCCCTAGTTGCCTGCTAACTTTACCCTGTGTTTGCTCAACCATATCCTTAAGGAAGCATGAGCTGCTGTAAAACTTGCAGTTGAGCTCCAGCATGCTTTTGCCTTTGTTTCTTTGGAACAGGTCCAGCATTGTCACTGTAGACCTTTTTCAGTCATCAGGGTTCAACACTGTTTGCAAGAATAAAATGCAAATGGAAAGAGAGGCCACAACAAAGCAACAGCCCGCTTATTTACGTTTCTTAGCACACTGTCCCTGGGACAACCTGGCAGTACCCTCACCAATGGCTGGGCTGAATACATGTGCAGGTTGTGGGCTCCTGCTCATTGAGGTCTGTGCTGCTCTCATGTAGCATATGTGAATAGGAAACATATTATCTGTGGATGCTAAGGAGTGACACAGAGTTTCTATGTGTGTTGTGAGTCCCTGAACCCCACCCCTCTCAATACCTGAAGTGTTAATCACCTACTCAATCTTTAGACAGGAAAAAAAATGGCTGAAGACCCCCACAAAGTAGATATTTGGTTTACCTTATCTAATTTGACTCAAAATTCCTGTATAAATGCTACATGTTCTAGCTCCTTTGTCTCAACTGTAACAGTCAAGTCTGCACAACCAGGCTGAGTAGAAGAGCTAGTCACAGTTTCAGATATTTCTTGAGCTCATACCCAAATAAGACCTTTGTCAGAATCCCCAAAAAACTAAGTTTCATTCACCTACATTTCGCTACAGATAACTAGACACACCATTCAGAGGGAAGCTGTCATTCAATTTAGTTTGTTTTAAGTGATTTTTTGTACTTCAAATAAAATACACAAAATGCTTGGTTTTTGTCCACCTAGCATCTCTTCCCTTTTCCTAAATAGCACCCTGATTTCTTTTGTGGGAATTACCTCTCCCCCTTCCATGTAGTTTTAGTGGGACAACACCCACTTCCCATCACAGAAGCTAAGGGACCAGATTCTTTCCTCTCTAATCATGTTAGGACAGACACTGGCATACCTGTGTCACCTTCTCTCAAGACTTTGAATCTTGAGGGACCCAAGGGTGGCAGCTTTGCCTTATCTAGACAGTTCCAGCTCAGGCATCATTCCCGTACTACAGGCTTCTACACTCTGGAGAAATCTTGATTTATGCCTACCCCCATTCTTAGTTCTCCAGTTTCCCTGTCAACCTGCAAACATTGGGTCATCCAAATCTCTGTCTGTCGCTTACATCATAGCCCTCACCGACGCAACTGAGGAAAACACACTTCTGACTCCATAACATCTTTTCTTTGGTCTTCAGGAGACAGCTCAGTAAGTTCCTAACTGCCAGGGGTACATATTTTCATTAAATCTGCAGATATATGATTAGGTTTGTTCTATCGGCACTGCTATGGACTACACAGCGTCCTGAATCACTTGAATATTTTTCAACGTATTTGACTATTCTGGGTTTTATTCGTCACTTAAAAAATAAATCCAGAGCCTTTATTTTATTAATTGACGTTAACTGCCTTAGGAGCATCGCATCTCAGCATGCCTGCTTGAAAACTTTGGTAGGTTGTGATTTCCTTTTCCTTCTGAAAACTAGTATGATAAAAAGCTTCCCAGTTAATCTGCCCTCCAGAGTCATCTGTGGGAATAAAAATGCTCTTAGATGTGCTTATCTGAAGTGGGTACAAGGTCATTGAGGATCAGGAATGCCAAGACTGAGGCACTTGTGACAGGGAGAAAAGAACATCACCGACCCAGATAGCAGAGCATGAAGTCATGTGTGAGAGGTGGGGGGAGGGGGTGTTGAAGCGGCATGAGGCTTGCAGCCTGAGGACCTCACTGAGTGGGCATAGCAAGTGTCTGAGCTGCCACTTTGATGAGGTTTGTTTTCTGAGAAACCCTCACACTTGCTAAATAGATGTGTGGATTCTACAGTGAGGGCCTGAGCTAGGTGCTTGGGTAATGCCTGCTGAGGAGGGACAGGCAGGAGAAGAGCAAATCGAGGGGTCCCCAAAACCCCCATGATAAAGGCACCTCTTTACCACAAGGTTTTGTCTCATGAGCAGAAATGACAGCAGCAAAAAAAAGAACAAACTGCCTGAATTGGCATTTTGCCAAGCCTTGTTTATCAGTCAGTCTCTTAAACCAGCCTCCCTGCTGTTATCCAACATTTGAGAAATCCGGCTTCCACAGGGAGCAGCTCACTGGCGCAGTGTTCCCGGAGACAGACTGCTGATTCGAGATCTCTGTCTAGATCAACCAAGCCCCAAATGCACAGTGCAGACAAGGAGGAAAATTCAGAAGTGACGACCCATTTGGGTCTCAAAGGATGGTCACTGGAGTGTAGAGATATGGCTAGAAGGTAGAAAAAAATGTGGAAGAGTCAACGGATCAGATCAAAATGCAGGTCTGGGATGTGCAAGTGTTTGAACATGGTTCTCAGCTGGCTCAGAGGGATGAAAGAAGGAAAGAGTGCTGCTGCTTCCTGGCGACTTAATTACTTCTTTTTTTTTAATTGCTTTTTTAATTGTAATAAAATTAACCACTTTAAAGCATACAATTTGGTGAGTTTTAGTATATTCACAATGTTGAGCAACCATCACCACTATCTAATTCCAGGACATTTCCATCACCCCAAAAAGAAACCCCATACCACTCACAGTCACTCCCCAGTCTTCCTTCCTCCAGCCTCTTGAAACCACAAACCAACTCTCTATCTCTCTGGATTTGCCTATTCCGAATATTTCTTCTGAACAGAATTATACAATATGTGGCCCTTTGAGTCTGGCTAATTTCATTCAGTATGTTTTCAAGGGGCATCCATGTCATAGCAAGAAAAAAAACTACTTTTCATGACTGAATAATATTCCAGTGTACAGAAAACACATTTGTTGATCATTCATCAATTGATGGACATATGAATTGTTTCCATTTTTTGGCTATTATGAATAGTGCTGCTGTGAACATTTGTGTACAAGTCCTTATGTGAAGATATGCCTTCATTTCTCTTGGGTTTATCCTAGGAGTGGAATTGCTGGATCACAGACTTCATTACTTCATGAAATCTTGTCCTCAGTGCAGGAATATGGGGGGAAATGACCACAGTGTTGTATTTGCTGCCATGCTTCTGGATATGAAGCTCTAGGCACAGAGGGTGCCATGTAACGGTTTGATGTGAGCCCTTGGTGCCAACAGGAATGTGGTTGGGACCATCATCTCCCTGGAAAGAAGAGGTAGAAGTGATGTGGCAAAGCAAGCCAGGCCAGGCTCAGAAGACCCTTGCAGGGAACTCCCACTGCCTCCTACTGTCAGCAGCTTCCTGCCGTGAGCCTGTGGTCCATCCACATTCCATCCACAGCTGTTCTTCCCAGAAGCAGCAAAACATGAGTCAGGTAGTCAAGTGAATAGACACAAAGAGTTGATAAGATTTTTTTAAAGTGTTACCCTGATGCCTTAGTCATTCTGGGCTGCCATAGGCTGGATGACATATAAATAACAGAAATTTATCTCTCACAATTCTAGAGGCTGAAAATCCGAGGTTAGGGTGTCAGCACAGTTGGATTCAGGTGAAAGCCCTTTTCCTGGTTGCAGACTGCCAGTCTCTCCCTGTGTCCTTACATGGTGGAAGGAGTGAGGCAGCTCTCTGGGACCTCTTTTGTAAAGCACTAATCCAGTTTATGAGGGATCTACCCTAATGATCTAACCATCTCCCAAAAGCCCCACTTCCTAGTGCCATCACCCTGGGGGTTAGGTTTCAACAGATGAATTTGAGGGGGGAAACAAACATTCAATCTTTAGCACCTGGGAACTCTATTTATTTACTTTTTAAAGTATTACTTTCCTTTATCCTTGTGTTTCATGGTGAGAATTCAGAGAACTATTACTCTGGACCTCCTGCTAACACTGTGCCTTGGCTCATCTCTTAACCAAATTTTCTTTGAGACAAGAAGAATTTAGTGATGCTACCCACACGCCATGACATTTCCAAACGAACATGATGCTCTGTGCCTTACTCTTCTTTCTCTCTGCGAATTCCTACTCTGGCAAATGGCCAGAAGAGAAGGCACGCCTTTCTTCTAATCTAAGCTTGTCTCCCTCTGATTTTTCAGGCTATTTTAAATTCCTCTCATCAAATAAATCTCATTGGTGCTATTGTAATAAACCAAATAGATTCTCATCCTAAAAGTGCAGGTGATGATACCCATGGGATGATGAAGAAGGCTGTTTTTCTGTTGCGGGGGCTAAGGCTGAAATGTTGTTTCTAAAGTTACTTTAAATGAAAAAAGACAGTCTTCCTAATCCTAAGTATTAAGGTAGCTATCTGAGGGGAAATGAGTCTTAACCTTCACTTTGAAACTGCTCAGACCTAGCCTACGTGTCTCCCAGGGCTAGCAGGTAATAAGGCACTGTGTCTGCTCACAGGTGGACCCATTTTAACCACTGTTTTCAATGTCCGAACTTATGTGGTGGGTGCTACGCTAAGAGAAGGGGATAAAAATATGAATGCGGCACATTTCTTGTCCTCAAGGAATTTGTAATATTAATGGAAATATGTGAGGTGATGGGATGTGTTGGGGAAAGAGAAAAGTTGAAGGCTATAGGTAAAAAGAAGAACAGAAGCCGGCATAAACAAACAGCACTTTGCTTCACTGACTGCTCTGATGCTTGAAAGTCAGCAAACCATTATGTGGATCTCCCTGGACCACAATAGTGGGAGAGAGAGAAGGAAGAGTACTTCTTTGGATCTAATGAGTTCACTTGGCCTTTTCCTTAAACTCAGCAGAGATTCCCCTCTTTAGACACCACTGAGACCACAAACCCTAGATAATCCTCGTGGTGAAATTATTTGCTTGGAAAGCAAAAAGATGTCAGTGACTTCTTTCAGAAATGTGTGTACTTTGGTAAGTAAATCAAGTGAATCTTTACCGTCTGTGGTATGTACAGTCTCCTCTAATTCTAAAGAAATTGATGGCCCAAATATTTATACTAATACACCTAAGTCAGGAATGCTGGGGGGCGGTGGAAGCAGCTATAAAAGGCTACTCCCTCCTGGGCCCTGTAGCAAGAAGAGCACAGGGCCAGCCTGAAAAGGCCACCACCACGTACTGTAGCTTAAAAGAGCTTCTTCCAGTGGGTACTGGGGTTTTAGTAAATCTTTTAGATCCTTGTCAGTGTTCTGAAGCTTTTCAGTCACACAGCTGTGTCTGGAGTCGGTATTGATCAGGTCAGCTGTGTGTCTGGGAGATACTTTGATAATTTATGGCAGCTATCAAGAAAATTGCACATTTTGAAGGACCCGTAACTTTGTCAATGATGGTGTCTTTGGAGTAACATTTTGTATCCTTTGTGGACTTTCATCTGACAACACCTTGTAAAAATAGACCTTCTTGTTGCTGCCGTGAAATGAGCGTCCCTCTTTGAGGAAGCTGAAGGGACTCTCCCAGAGTCAGGGCAACATTGGGAGCAGGACTGGAAATCCATCCTTTGCCCTGAACTCCTGGAACAACGTTCACTTGCTCCACCCCTCGTTTCCACTTGGTAGGCGGGGAGGCAAAGGCAGCACCAACAGGAGGTTTTCAATGCTTAAACTCTTAACTAGCATTTTTCCAAAATGTGTTTCTGCTTAGTTTAAAGAAGGATAAACAAGATTTAATAGCTGGCAATGAATCACATTTTTTTTCTCCCTAAATGCTATTTGGATCCACTCAAACGCCTGTCATTCTACCTTTGTACAAATAAATAAATCTCCTTTTCTTTTGTGCATTTTTCTCTGTCCTGCATTTCCTAAAATACAATTTGTTTGACGGATGAGTTAAGCGGTTCTGAGGTTTGTTTTTGGCTCTGTAGGCAACGGGGTTGTTTTCTCATCATAATTCAGTGGGACAAGGTTATCACCCCACAAACACTAACACCTCATTTAGAACCAGAAGCACCCCCCAAAGAAAAAATTGCTAATGTTCTTGATATAAGTTTTGGTTGTTATATATGAAGTTTCCTTGTATTAACATCTCTGCCCTACCCCTTCCCTTTCCTCTTCTTTCAGTTATGCTGGGTGTACTTGGGGCACAGACATTTTGAAGTGGAATTACAGACAGGCAGAAAGTAGTAAGCTTCAGAGGAAACACAGAGGGAGGCCCATCATCTGCTTAGTCTTGGCCGTCTAGAACCAAAAACCTGACAAATCTCAATGTAATCTGAAAGCAAAATTATCCCAGAGAGTATTTTTTTTTTCCTGAAACACACACCACATAATCATGGATTTAAAAAAAAAAGAAAGAAAAGAAAAAAGACAAAGACCTGTGAAACAGTTACACTGAAATTAAACCTATATATTTTTGGAAGTAATTGTACTGGAATAGAACTGAAATGTTCTCCAAATAGACTTTGAATCAAACTGACCTTTCATTTGGTTTCAAGTATCTGGTTAAACAGAGAAGTGCCTTTTAAGTAATTGCCCATTATAATAAAAGATGAGGCAGGTCTATAAAAATATATCAAAGGTCTCGTTTCCAAGCTCTCCTCACTAATGCAGAACGCCTGTGAGCCTGTTTCAAATGCTCTATCAGTTCTTTTCATCAGCAGAAATGTCGTTGCCCAGGAAGAAGGCAGGAGGTTCCAGGAGAGAGACAAACCCAGAACCCGAAAGTGGGCTCGTGATCCTGCTGGTTCTCAGCTGGGTGGTTGGGGAATAAAGAGGCAGGAGCTGGGTTCTACCTGAGGGCTGTCTTGCAGTCCCACCTCTTCCCATCCCAGCCACCCAAGTTCGAGTACAAAGCCTTGTTAGCAATGTGGCCTAGTCTGAAGGTTATTTCACCCAAGTTTTTCAGAAGACTTTATTCTATCATAGCACTGTTTAAATTTCCCTTTCAGTACTTATTATATGGTATTGCAATGATCTGTTTACTAGCCTAAATTATCTCAAGAATAGGGACCTTTTTGTCTTTGAATCTCCCAGTATCTAGCACAGAACATATGATAACCAATAAATGACTAAATGAATAATCATGTAAATAAAAGAATACCAAACAGCATTGATTAATAATCAATTTCTTTTCCCAACTTTCATTTATCAGCTATATATCATGAAATATATAATTTGAAATGAAACATTAAGAGTGTGATTTTCACTAAATTTCACGAAATTTTGAAAATAGCTTATGGGGCTTCATCACTACGTCCACTGGGCCCGGAGGTCTAGAAAACCCGAACTGGCAACTATTGGCCCAGGACAGTGGTCTTCAAGCTTGAATATGCATTAGAAGCACCTAATGGGATTCTTAGAACAGAGTACTGGGCCCTACTCCCAGAGGTTCTGATCCAGTAGGTTTGGGGTAATGCTGATGCTGCTGGTCCAAGGACTACACTTTGAGAAACACTGGTCTCAGAATGAGCAGGGGCTGTGGCTGATGCGTTCGTAGTTCTTGTGCTGACTAAACTGCATGACCTTTGACAGACGATAAATCTATCTCATGGTGGCCCATAGAGATCAAGAATAATAATGGTACCTATACCCACAGAATACTTCAAAACACAAGATCACTTTCATGATCATACCTTTGGCCTTCCTCACAGAGATGTAAGCTAAAAGTTAGAAAAGGAGTAAATATGATGGTGCTTTGGAAAATCAGAAGTATTATATAAATGTGCTGTTTGATCATCCTAACTCTGCATTGCATTGTGCTTTTTCCCCCTGGGGCCTTCCTTGGTTAGGCTTCTTAACACAGAAATACTGATGTTAATTTAATGGAACAAACACAAAAAATGGCTGAAAATTTTTATGTGTTTGGGTTTGTATCCTGGAGGAGTCCACGATTTTCTGGACATTCTACTAAGCTGATACAGAAGGACTGGCATCCGTTCAGTATCTGTGCATATGTCTCTGATGCCACAACCACCAGGGTTGTTTCCTGGGAATCTGTGTACTCACATGGCCTGGCTGCTGGCACGCCTTACTTCAACATTAATCAGCCTGACATCTGGAACCAACCTGAGGCACCCCATCTGATTACCACAGATGCCTTTACTTTTCAGCTGTCAGCAAAGAGATTTTCATTTTAGGGTGCCAGATCTACACCACACAATCCACGTGGAGGAGGGCTGAGTGGTGCGTTAAAAAGTAAACTACATAATCTGGGAGTGTGGGTGAGACAATAATTTCCCTCAGTAATCTGTCAGCTCAAACCTACACCAGGAAGGCATTTTGCATGCAGTAGCAAAATTAATATGGTTGGTTAGACCTGGATAGATTATTTTCTATATACCCTTGGAGAACATATTTTGCCCATTTTGTAAATTAAAATCCTACTTGAGCTAACTATACAGCAACAGCAGCAGCTACTTTCAAAACCCTTCAGCACCCCTTGGTCTGCTATAGCCAGAACTGCATTTTTAGTGGTGCAGGGGAAAGACCGGACACTTGCCTCTCCTTAGGTGAGTTCCAAAGTAGCCTAGGCCCTGCTTAGTGAATAGCAAGCTACTCCTTGTCATCATTGAGACAGCAGCAAGAGACTGGGCTGCTGAGCACAATGTCAATTAAATCCCTTTTTATTTTAGCATTTCATGCATACTAATATGAAAAATGAGGCCCAGGACATTGTCAATTATATCTCTTTTCATTTTAACATTTCGTGTATTCTAACATGAAAAATGAGTTGCTTATTGGAAATTGCTCTGTGTTGTGTTAGGATAAAGCAGACAATAAGGAATCAAACTTTATCTCATCAACGGGGAGAGAAATCTGTAGAGAACACTGTAAATCAGCCAGGAGACAAATGTCTGCCTGGATGGTCACCCACCATTTTACGGCATTGATTTCTCAAAGCCTAAAAACCGTAAAGAACCCAAACCAGAGCGGAAGGGCGTCCTGGCCTCCTATGTTCGCTGATTTAATTTTCCTCTTTGAACACACACAGTCCCATAATTAGAACATTTACCAACCATAAATACAACTTAAACTCTGTGTGTGTGTGCCTACATGTGTGGAAAAGCTTGGGCTGAGATACGGTTTCAATAAAAACAGTCCTTCTGCACTGATTAGAATGTGTAAAGAGGAAATCTGTTTATACCACAATATACTCAAAACTTGTGTTGGCAGCAACACTCCCAGCTAATAAATGTCAATAGCAAAGCTACATAGAGAGTGGGAATTAAACTACTCACAATCTGGAGATGCATAGCTCAGTTTAACATGGCATTCTGCTATGTTCGTCATGAAGGAGATCCATGACCCCCTGTGTGAATCACAGACGCCTAACAAAAAAGGCATGTTTAGAGATGCTTCTCCCACTGTTGAATTCAAGTCCACCCCTAAAATGAAAGAGTTTTTAGAGAAAACTGCAGAGTCCTGCAAAGTTTTGGGAAGGCATCAGCATTTATTCTCCATCTCTGAAAATAACAGTAGTGTCATTCCAGATCTATAGTAGCATGAAGAATTATGGAATTATGGAATGAAAACCAGCAGGGCATTTAATTTTTGATGCTCCATTTTTCATTTCCTGCTGCTTTTATAAAAATCAGAAATCTAGCACTGTTATTTGAGTTTATCCACCTATCTACTCATCCAGACCAATAGCATCTGCTCCAGTCAGTACAAAATCCCCCAAGAGTCTGCAGGAATCAGGAGAACCCTTGGTTACACCCAGAAACAAGAAGGAAGGAAGAGAACACAAATAGAAATGCTGAAGATGTTGAAAAACCACAGGTAAAAGATGGAGACTATATCCAAAGGTAGACTGAGAGTATGGCACGGGATAGCCTGATGGGAGGGGTAAAATAGTCTTCCTGGAGGACTATTAAAGAGTGATCATAAGATGATATAGGCAAGACCAGTTGTACTGGTGAGAACCACAGAAAGATCTTAAGAGTGATGCAGAGTCTTCTTTAGGATGGCTGTGGGGTAATCTACATTTATTGAGCTGGAGATCTCAAAATGGGGAGACACCAGCTTGCCTGCAATAACAATATTAAAAATGACAATAATATCAGCAAATATATGCTGCCTGCCAGACACTATCCTAAGCACTTGATGTTTATTAACTCATTTAATCATAACAACAGCCCTAGGAAGTAGGTATTACCATCCCCAGTTTAGAGATGAAAAAACTGAGGTACAGAGATGCAGGAACTTCCCAAGGTCATCCAATCAATAGGTGGTGAAAGCAGGTTCAGAGTCATGTGCTCTAAATTGAGTCTCTGTGGCTTCTTGAAAGTACCAAGACTCAGCATATTGAGCACTGTTCTAAGCAGGGGCTCTTAGAACCATCACTCCATACAGCCTCTTGCCATAGTTTGCAAAACTCAACTAAACATATTCATTTCCCTTCTGCTCCTTCCTTCTGCCCCATTACATTTTCTCTAACTCCAGCTTACACTTCCCAGTGACTTTTTATTTGTGTTCCCATGTTGTCAGATAGGGTGCCATACGGGACTACCCTTCCTTTCTTTGGATACTTCAGACATTCACCCAGATGTATGTCACAGTTGGTAAAGGCTGTGTGTACCCAAATAAATACAGGAGGGAAACCAGACAATGCTTTCTGGTGTTTCAGACTCAAGAAAAACTCCAGATAGCAGGATAGTCATTTATAGAGTACTTCCAATTTATGAAATCTATAACATATGTTATTTCATGTAATTCTCATAGCCCCTCAGTAAATCAGCCATTGTTGTCTCTGATTTTAATGGAAAAACTGCTTAAGATGCAGGAAAAGCTATGTGGCTCGCCCAAGATCACACATCTAGTAAAAACCACAGCTGGGACTCAAAAATCTATGTCTATATCATGATGCAACAACACAAAACACAAATACTTCCTCCAGCCTTTTACAAATAACAAACAACAAAACAACAACAACAACAACAAAAACCACAACTCTGTCCTTGGCTTGTAGAACAAGAGTGGTTATTAGCACAAATGGGCCATATGTGTTGATTCATACATGAAGCCCCAAGCATCCACACGATGTAGGACAGACTCTATGCTGCTTCACTCCTTTGACCTCTCTTCTTGAATGAGATCAGTCTCCACACCCTGGAGTACATTTCTAGGGAGCTGGAAGCAGAGGGTCTTCCACAGAGGCCCTCCTCCATAATATACCATTCCTCTTGTTCTCCTGAGAGCCCGTTAGCTGACCTTCCAGGCACGATGAAAGATAGCTCTTTTTGGTTTATTTTCCCCAGATAGTTGGAGGAATGTTGTTCTGGGCTCGTGTTCAGTGGGCTTGTGTTTTTGTCGCTGTAATGGTGTTTTGCTATAGTGGTATTACCATATTTTGGAAGTTTTCTAAACCATTGCCCATGCACTCAGGGGTGACTATTAAAATGATGAGGACATTTTTATAAATCACAAAAATAAATTAATATATAAAAGCACAGTTAGAAAAATGGGCAAAGCTAACTCAACCAAAGAAACAACTGCAAGTGTTTTTCAGAATCTAAAATAAGTTTCATGCCTAAAAAGAAGTCCAAAATTCTGTACATTTTAAGAAAAATAAGTGTATATGAATAGTATGATAAATGGTAAATGCTGACTTTGAGTCATATTTTATAGGTATCTAGATGGAAGAAATACAGGTGGAAAAAAACTAAGCATGTATGTATTAGGAAATACTATAGTATATTTTATTTATGCATAATCATTGTTCTGCTAGAATTAGCATGCATGATAATTTTTTCCTTTTTAGTTACTTTTCTTTAAAAAGTGGTCTTTTATTCTTCTCCTCGAATATCCATGATCTTTGCCATATCTGAAAGTGTGCCAGCATAAATCATGGCCGGAACGTGCTAAGAAACATTAGAAACTAGGATTTCTGGATCATCTGCCACTACTCTCTTCCTCATCTACTCCCTGCACCAATCCCATCCAATGCTCTGCCAGGAGAACAGCCTCTACCAGTTGGGGGTTTCACTGACTGCATATATAATTAACCCTACTCTCCCTGGACATCCCTCAAAACTCACGTAAGTGGTTGTCCAAAGAGAAGAAACTGCCAAATGCTCTGTGTGCTGGGCAAAATTTCAGTAAACAAATGGATACACACATGGAGGGGAGGAATGGAAATTAAGTGCTTAATATTTTCATTAATGGGCAAAAATTCAACTGTTCACAGGTTGACAAAAGTTTTTAAATGTGTATTTTGTTTCAGGTAGTTTACGGGCAAGCAGGGCTTTTAGTCTTCAGATAGGGAGAGAAAGACAAGGAGGTGAATGTGGAGGTGCCAAGCTAAATCTCACGTGTAGGGCTCCTCCAGGCTCTTTCACGCTGCTCCAAAAGTGGGTTCTGCCTATTGGCACAGGGGCTGGGCAAATTCAATAGCAGAGGCTCATTATGGATGATTTCAGTTATAGACCTTGAGCAAGATCTAAAGAAAAAAGATTTCAGACCAACTGGATTTAAACTAGCTATGTTAAATGACAAAGCAGATGGGCCGTGAGAGTCACCCTACCACTTCCCATGTTATTAAGAAAGGGGGTCCTCTTCCCACAGAGCAATACCGTGAAGAGGCAGGTGGTCGAAGAGCAAGTCTTCTGCCAGCTATAGAATTGATAAGACTATGATCACTTGTGAAACATTCAGTTCTCTGTGTGTGTGGTCTGAAAAATCAAACCAAACAAAGTGTGTGTTTGGGAAGGGAGGGGGAGAGGACGATTGAATCAAAGCAGCAAATGTATCCAGATTTGTTTTTAACTCTGCCAAATGCATGTGGAGTAACAGAAGCAAACAATTTTCTCAAGCAGAAAGAATTATTTTGCTTTCAAACATCAACCAGGTAAAAATGGTCTCAAAAATTATTAGAAATGCAGTGGCTGCTCAACCATAGTTATTCTTTCTCATTGAACAGAAAATTTCAAGTACTTTCTGTAAATTACTCTCAGGCAATTAAGTCCTTTAGATTTATGCTGTGATGGTAGCAGTCTTGTTGGGCAATGTTTGTCCTAGAACAGCTGTTGAGATCCTGGCAGGGAAAAAAAAAAGCCACATGATTTTCTAGCTCATAATCCAGTTAGTTTATTTCCCCAAGATAAAATATGGGCACATCATGTTGATGCAAATAGCAGGGCAAATAGCTCTGGGTCAACAGCCAGAGAATAGAGCTTCTTAACCTCACCACAGGTAGAAATAATCAGACAATGTATTTGGCCTTTCCCTCCCCCACCACACCCCTACACACACAGAGACATACACCAGGAATTCCTGATTTGCTGGTCAGGTGTTTTTCTTGGTGCCCACTGCAGGAGCAGAAGGAGCAGAAAAGGAAAGAAAGCTGAGTCAGGTCCCATCTGGCTGTCCAGTCTCCTCATCCACCACCTGACTTGAAGACCACTTGGGTGACCTAGAGAAGACTCTATGACCTATACTATTCCTCATGATCTAATCGTGCTGCCAAGAAGTCAATGGCTTCCTCACTCCGTTCCCTCAGCAATACCAAGTAGGCTCTTCTTACTCTTTAATGGACATGAATATCATAAGTTTTCTAAGTCTTTTCTCCCCAAGCAAATTAAAGGCTACAAAAAGGTAGGAAACACATTTGTTCCTTTTGTGCCCTTCATTATTGCTAGTACAGTGCCAAGCAAACAACAGTCTCTAAAAAACAAATTGTGTGAGGAGTCTCTGTGGTGTATATTTTGGTCTGTTATACTGGGTGTGTAAGAAAATGAATATAGGAATGACAAGTAGTCAGGCAAAGTCAGTCTTTACTAAGAACCCTGTTAAATTAAAATCCCGTTTTTATGATTGCCCCAGCTATGTGAACACTTACTTTGAGATAATTCTGTTGTCTTTCCTCACTCTTTGTGGATATGCTGACCATGAATAAAAAGTAAAATCTTAACTTTAAAATCATTGCTTTTCAAAATAAACCTTCCAATTCATCTTTGCTAAATGACTAAATTCAGTTTCTAGAGTTGGGTTTTTTTCACATCCTCTGTAGATTTGTTTTTAGCAGAAAATACTGAAAATGCCATCAAACAAAATGCTCAGGGATCTGAAAAAAAAGCTTGCCCCTTATAATACAGACCTATATCCATATAGTTAGATAAATCTAAATTCTCATTCCTTTGGGGGTGGGGGTAACATAAGTTAATGAATTATTTGCTTTTGGAGCTTTAAGGATGGGGTAGGTTGCAATGTTCACTCCTCCCCCAGCCTGAATATTTTTATTTTTAAAATTACTAGTTGCTAGTATCTACATAAGTGAGGTGAAATAGGGAATTGAGGGTGATGGAGGGGATTCAAGGCTGGCCAGCAAGAAAGGAGCTTATTTCCTTCCACCTTTGGAAAAGACATACACTTCATCTTGTGAGGACGTAAGTTCTTGCCTGAAACCTTTGTTTTTCTACATTTTCCCAGGAGCAGGCCTCTGCCCTAATGGAGTTAGCTTAGGTTACTTATCTAACCACTAAGACTCTTTGTAGAGCAGTCCTTTACTGTCCTTATGGCTCCCCTACAGACAATATTGATATTTCTAGTATTGAGGTTTAAATAAACAACTAACAATTACTCCCTTTGTACTTTCACCAAGACAGCCCTGGTCACATTTGGTACTGTGTGTAAATCATTCTGTTTTTCTCTACCAACTTTTCCTCCCCATGAAAGAGTAAGTTAGCATAGGATGCAGAGTAAATGCCTAATTCCTACCAGGACCCTGGGACAATAGCCCGAATTAAAACGACAGATGTGCCTGTCAACAGCTTCATTTTCACATTCTTTTGTCAGTCCCCAATCCTTGTGCCAAAGAATCCCCAACATCAGACGCACACCCTCACGTCACCTGTCATCTCACCCCGCCCTAGGAGCAGGGCCTGGTCTGCTCCCCAGAGCCTATTGGGAAGAAGCCTAATGATGGGAGGTGAGCCCGTCACCAACCCAAGGCTTTTTTCACTGCCGGTTCGGATTAAGTAACACCCGCAAAATCAGCATTTGCACACATGCCAGGGGCTGATTACGGGCCTCTCAGCCAGGGCAGCCGACCCGATTTCTGAGCAATTTCTCGGATTACTCAGCCGCAGGACAGTCGGGGCACGGCTCCAGCGCACGCACCGGGGCGTGAGGAGTCCCCCCACGCAGCCCTGGCGTCTCCCGGCATTTGGTCCCGGATGAAATTTAGCAGACCCTCATCAAGGGCCCAAGCGAGACTGCCTCCCACCAGCACCGGGTCCACCTGAAGCTTCATGTACCACTGACCGGGTCCCTTTCTGTGACCCCAGCCCAGGGAAGGAGACCTGTCCCTCCCGGAAGGACCTATGTCTCTACTCATCCTCAATCCGATCCCTGGCTCGCGCCACTTCATTCTGGTTGTCTGGTTGTCACTTAGGGATCTGGACCCACAGCTCTCCATCGCTGGGGGTGGGGGAGGGGGGGAGAGAGAGAAAGAAAGAGAGGAGAGAGAGGAGAGAGAGAGAGAGAGAGAGAGAGAGAGAGAGGAGAGGAGAGGAGAGGAGAGGAGAGGAGAGGAGAGGAGAGGAGAGGAGAGGAGAGGAGAGGAGAGAGAGGAGAGAGGAGAGAGAGAGAGAGAGAGAGAGAGAAATGGGTCTGCAGGGCTAGAGGAGGGAGCTGCTAGCCTCTGGGCTTTAATTTACACCGACTGCTGACTGCTCCCGGGCCGCTCGGCCACCCTTCCCGACCCGCTTGTCTGAGTCTCGAGCCATCGCCAGAGACCAATTAGTTTTCAAATAGTTAAGATAAACCTGGGATCTTAATTTCCTTTATGGGACCGGCCATGAGGCTGTGTAAACGTCTCCTGACAGACGTAATGGAGGGTTATTAGCAGTACAAAGCCTGTCGGACCCGCAGCATTAGTTCAAGGGAATATTTCGGTGTCGCACAGAAATTGCTGCGTATGTAAACCAATTTCCCCGACAGAAGGGTAAACACAGACTCGTTTGAACCGCGAGATGAAAACAGATGGGATCTCGCAAACAGTTCCCCCAAATACAACAGACTTCTAGGCCAATTACACGTGGTCAGCTCTGAATGGCAGAGGAAATAGTTTTCTTTGCTGCTAAATGTCACAAGAGTCACCTAAAGGCACAGAGGGAGGCCGCTTTGCTTTTGCGGAGTTTGCTAAAATTAACCTGTGCTGGAGCCACTTGTAAAAAGCAGAACAGACCCCCACTCTCGCCCGCGGCCGGCCGGGATTCAGGCCTTTTGTAAAGGACAGAACCGGTGAGTGTGAGGGACCTGGGCGCCAGGGCTTCCAAGTCTGAACCCACCGGCAGAGAAAACCAGGGAAGAGAAAGAAAACCCAGCAGGAGCTCACCCGGCTGGAGGGTCCAGGGAGTACGTTGGGGGTTCCGCCCCTCCCATCCCCCCGTTTCGTAGACAGGGCAGAAGGGGCCTCCTCTCCCTGCCCCTTCTGGCTCGCCCAGCCCGGCCCGGCGAAGCGGGACCGGGAGGCAAACGGGCTGCCCGTCCGTCCCGGTCGAAGAGGTTAGGGCTGCCCCACGGCCACACGTAGCACGGGGAGCGGGGGCCCGGCCCAAATCCTCAGGAAAACTCTCGAGGGGCCCCAGGCCCGGCCACGGAGCGGGTTCGGGCGGGGAGGCCGCGCGCCGCACCACACCGAGCGGGGTTAGCGTCCCGGGACCTGCACAGAGGCCGGGGATGGGGGCGGAGAGGCCTGCACCCGGGGCTGCACCTCGAAGGCCGGAGGCCTCGGAGGGCGTCGGCCCGACCCGACGGGCCGTCCGGCTCATGCAGGGCAAGGGGTCGAGGAGGAAGGGCCGGGCGGCCGCGCCGGCTCCGGGCCCCGGCCGGTGGCCGCGCAGGGCCCAGGGCGCCGCGCCCCGGGGCTCCGGAAGGCGCGCGGGGCCGGGGCCGGGGCCGGGGCGGCGGGAGGAAGCGGCCGGGCCGCGCCGCCCCGCGCCCGGGAGCGCGTGCAGGGTTCAGCCGTGTTTCGGTTGCCCTTTGCCCTGACCCGGGGCGCACAAAGGCCTCCCGGGTGCGCCGCCATGGCCCAGCCTTCCCGTCGCTGCCAAATTAATGAGCCCACGTCAGGTTGGGTTTACAGCTCGGCCGGGAAGCAGCCGAGTGGAAAATGAGCCGGGGCCGCCCCGGAGGTGCCCACCCGAGGGCGGAGGCCGCCTGCGTCCTGGGGAAGTCGAGGCCCGCGCGGCCCCGCCCTCCACTCCCCACCCCTTCAGCTGCCTCCTGCAGGGCGGGGACAGGCCAGCCCCGGGGTACCCGCTGCTCTGGGAAATGGCTGTGCCCTGCTCTGCTGGAACAACACAACCCCCGCATTTAACATCCCCGCGTTTAGCAGCCGCGCAGGCCAGGCGTGCTGGACACGGGGCGTCCAGTTGTGACGCGGCGGTCTTAACGTGAGTTGGCTGCGGGGCTTTGGAGTCCGAGTTCGCATTCCCCACAATCAGTTCCTCCTGACCACGGAGGAACGGGGGTCCCCCCTTCCCCGCCAATAAGGGTGCGCCAGAGGGGAGAGGAGAATGGTTCACTCCTTGCAGGAGCAAGGGTCAGGAAGGCCAACTTCGAGAAGAGGCATTTTCAACCTGAGACTGGGTGCTGGGTTTTGAAAGCCAAAGATAAAGTGGGAAAGTATTCCTTGTTTTGAATAAAAATCGATCTACTAGTTCAACCTGAGTCTAGAAGATTAGCTTCCCATGCTGACAGCTCTTTCTTATTGCTCTTTAAACACTGTGGGGAATTCTGCTCAAGAAAAACGACTAAACTTGAAACTGGTCAGGCTTAAGGCATTGATTTAACTTATTCCGTCCAGACTTTTCAAGTATATTAAGAGAAAGCACTTTCATTTAAAAAACACTCTAAAGGTCAGAAGAGCAATGCTCTGAAGAAGTCCTCTTTCCCTGCAGCTTTGTTTGCTGTTGAAAACCAAGAACGTTAAGAACTGGGAGAAACTGGTATAACTGTTGACTCCTGCATCACCTCATCCTTCCTTCAAAGAGCACTGCCTTTCAGAAGTGTAGGGCCCTGCTACACACCCTTTTCATCTGGTGACCCAAGCAAGTACAGCAGTAGATCACTTCTCATAACTCTCTTTCTCTCTCACTCTTACACACACACACACACACACACAAGTGATGTGTGTGTGTGTGTGTGTGTGTGTGTGTGTGTCTAGATTCCACAAACACCCCTCCAGCATCCTATGGGCACTTATAATCCTTGCAGACCTGTCTGCCCTGTTTGAGCCCACACCTTTCTCAGTGTACTTAGAAGGTCAAGTTGCCTTTATGATGTCAAGCCGTGTTTACCTTAAAGATGTTAAGTTTCTCAAAGAGGGCACACAAGTTAACTATGATGTATTACAATTATCTTTTTAAGTAAATTATCTCTCTGGCTAAAGTTTTAATCCCTTGGGGACAATGTCTAAGACCAATTGTGTTATCTCATAGTGCAGTGCTGAATAAAGAAATGTTACTTATTTTAATTCCACAACTAATTAGAATTAATCAGTCCTCTCTAAAATGTTAATAACTAGAGTGGTGATGGTGAGTGGAGGTACTAAGCCTTCCCTCATTCATTCCTGTTTCATTCTAAATTATATATATAAACTTGTTTTTATTCTGAACCCAAATTGACTTAGTACCGTTGAAGGAATTGAAATTTTAATTAGAGGAGGAGAAAGGACATAAGGAAAAGGAGAAGAAACATGAGAGAGCAGAGGAATTTGAGAAATAATAGGGATGGGATCAATACAAAGTGAGGGTACCTAAGGAAAGAGAAGAGTATCAAGGAATTAGGGATTAAAAATACCACTTAAAAAGAGAGAGAGAGGCGGTGAGCCAATGTCAAGTACAAATTTTACCTAGTAAAAGGCAGGATAGTATTGTGGCTAACAGTTCATGTTCACCATTCTCTGCCTGTATGTCTTTAGACAGGTTATATAACCCTGAGTTTGTTTCCTCACCTATGAAATGAGGATAGTAATAATACATAAAACAGAGTAATAAAACAGAGTTATGAGGATTAAATAAAATAATATGTACTTAACGAATTTTAGCAATGACTACTATCAGTTTCATCTGATATACCATGAACATAATGTGACATTCCTCTTTAATATTATACTTTATTTACCTTATTGGTAGGTAGTGAAGTGGAGGAAGTATATTTTTTCTCTTACATGAAAATGAAGAAAAATCACCAAATATTTGAAGGAAAACATTTAACAAAACACAAAAACCAAAATGGAAAAATAATTGGGAGAAATTAGAGAAAATTTTAAAGAAACATACACACTTATACAAACAAATCTTCCAAGTAAAATTCTTGGAGAAATAAGTAAAGATATTGCTTCCATGATATTAGAAAAGAATGCTCTAAAAAAGAAACATTAAGAGAACAAGAAATAAATTTTAGAAATTAAAAACATGATAGCATAGTTATTAATCAATGTTACCCCCTATAAATTTAATTTTTAAAATATAAATAAATAAGAATATTGTAGCAAAAATAAATTCAGTAAGAGTCAAGATGAAGTTAAAGAAATCTTTCAGGGAAAAAATAGAAATAGAAAATAGAAAAAAAAGATTAAAAAACTAGAAGATCAACACAGGAAATCCAATATTCAAACTGAATTCTAGTAAAGAAGTACAGAGATAATGGAAGGAAAATTTTTTAAAAAAGAAAAGAAAAGGAAAAAAGTACAAAAAAAATTTCCAGAATGTACTGGAATAATTTCTCAGACTAGAAGGGCCTATTTGAGTGTCTGCCACAAAGACTGATGGAAGACTTAAACCAAGGGACATAATCATGAAATTTTAGAAACTCATGAATAACTAGAAACTCTAAAACCAATCCGAAGAGAAAAACTGGTCCCATACCAAAACCCAGGAATCAGAATGGCATTGAACTTCTAAAAAACCAAACAAAACAAAACTAACTATAAGGAAAAATAAAATAGGGTGATACCTTTACAATTCTAAGAAAAAATCATTTCCAGTTTAGAATTCTATATCCATCAGAACTACTCAAGTGTGTAGATAGAATAGACATTTTCAGACACATGAAATTCTAAAAATTTTGTCTCCATTTACCTTGTGAAAGATACTTTTGATCCACCTAACAGCCATTCCCTTCTTTCTTTCATATTATTTTTTAAAGTATCACATAGCCATGTGCTTCAGGAAAGCCAAGCCTTTCCTCAGCCCCAGTGAGTAGCTTTGATTAATTTAAGCTAACAAGTTGTAATTCCCTAAGACTTGCCAATGATTGGCTTAGAAATGGGCATGAACACAACTCAGATTACTTAAATCTGAGGAAAATCTACTAGGAATATAGAAAGTTTTTTTTTTTTTTTTACTTCAAAAAGGCATGTAAGGAAGGGACTTACTTTTTATGTAGTTATCTAAGCTGCAGCAATTATCTTTTATCTTGTCAAGGAGAAAATCCAAATATCAAGGATGGCAGAGAAGAAAGATGAAGAAAATGTGGGTATTTGATGTTGTCATTGAGCCATTGTATTCATCAAACCTGAAACTAGTTTATATCCAGATTTCTTGTTATGTGAGTGCCAGAATGCATTTGTGCTCACCTCTCAAGATGAGTTGTATGGTAAAAGCAACAACAATTAATAAAAATACCTACCATTGGTTGAGTACCTAGGTACTATCCTATGCCTCTTTGATTAATGGCCCCAGTCGAACCATCAGATAACTGCAACCCAACATTTGACTACAACCTCATTAAAAACCCTGAGCCAGAACTATCCAGCTAAGTCACTCCTGAATTGTTGACTAACAGAAACTTTGAGATAATAAATGTTTATTGTTTTAAGTTGCTTAGTTTGGGGGTGATTTGGTACACAGCAATAGGTAAATTCATATACTGGGTGATTGAATAAACCTCCTCTTAACTTTAAAATAAAAAAGGGGCCTTACATTTTGTTCATCATTTTATATTGCCAAAGAAACATATCTGGTCCTTTCTGCAACTCTGAAAGGAATAGGGAAAGTGCCATCTCAGAAAACTGACCATCAGACAGACTTGCTCAAGGTACTCAAGTTAGCCAGGGACAAAAGTAATAGCGAAGCATCCAGTGTCTCTTTCACCAAGGCTTTATAGCATCCCTGTTTAGAAGTTGGATTAAGCAGAAAAACCCTAAGCATCAATACAAAATAAACAAAAATTTTAAAATTCCCAAAGAATTCCTAACTTTAAAATATCTCCTAAGAGGCAGTCAGCATTATGTAATACTCCCGCTGCTCCCAGCCTCACTGCCTCTCTGGTTCTCATAGCACACAAGAGTTCGTGGTCTTGGATCTTGCCCAAAATTGTAGCTAGTCATCAATTGTGAGAACATTCATATATTCTTAACAGTGAAACTATTAATAGTATGGTGTTTATAGCTTGGGTTGAAATAGGAAACTAATAAAGAAAAAATCTCTATTTGATAAGGTGTTCAAATCCCAGTCAGTGGAAAGTTTCCTATCGTACAGTGAGTTTTCTGAGACCATCATTGGGCCATGGGTCCAGCCTCAGAAATACAATTAGGGGGGAGTTAAAACAAACAAGAGCGAATGCATTTTTCATAGAACTAATATTGAGATGGTAAGTGCGACTTTGGGACAATAACAAGTGAGTGAGTGAGTGAATGAGTGAGTGTGTGTGACTGACTGGCTGACTGACTGACTGATTGACTGACTGGCTGAGTCTGCTTCTTGTTAGGCATAAGCCCTATGGAGTTTGTTTTGGTTTCCTGTTTAGTTTGAAAGAACAAGCAGAAGCTCTGGGCCAAAACTGCTCTGACAAAAACCTCAGTTGATGACCCTGGCTTGAGTTTGGACAAATGCTTGCAAATGAAGTCTTTTCTTTGCCCATGAGGTAATAAAGTTGTAATACATGTGGCCTTTCTGGAGTAATCATCTACAGCAGGGAACTTGGCAGGAAAACAGCCTGAATTTGTTGCTTAGAAGTAATACACATTAAAATCTAAAATGGACTGTAAAGTATATACCCATCTGCAGTAGATGTTGCTACAGGTGTAGGATGTTGTGGTTTCTAACATCTTACATGTGTTCTCTAAACAATACCTTGAGTGTCTTTTTGTTTTTGGCCTGTGTGGTTTCCTGCATTTCCGGCAGCTGATCCTATGTAGGAAGGCAGTTGCCTACAAAGCATTTCTGAAAATTATGTATAAAGACATGCATACAGAAAATGGTGTTGGCTCTGAAAGAAGCTCACCCTGACCTTGGAGCAGGTTGGAGCCTGAAGCATTTGTTGGAAAAGCTGAAGTAAGTATATCATTACTGACATCTAGGCATGAGCAGCTTCCAAGCACCCCACAGGATTTCAGAGGGCTAGAAACCTGAATTCACAACAGTGGAGTGAGCAGGAGGGGAAATGGAAAGGAAGACTCCTGTTATGTTAGAGCTCTTGCCAGCACTCCACAACTCAAGCAGGGAATGTCAAGAAGTTTTTATGTGAATCATCCAAATAATAAGTCAACCAAGCTTTAATCCTAGGAGCGAGAGGTATCTCTGGAACATAGGTAGCTGACAAATGCCCAGGATGTGGAGCTTAAGATACTAGACAGCCAGGTAGTACTTTAAAAGCAAACACATAGACAATCCTGAGGCCTGTCTACATATAGTCATTTCATTCAGACTTTCATCCCATGCCTAGCAAGCTAAGGCTTCTCCCTTCCCACCACTCACAAACACCCTCTTGAGACGATGCAATTCTCATTTTGAGGATTCCTTCCTGTTTCAGGTTTGCCTGATATTCATTCAGGTCTCATTTGTCCAACATAAAAGCACTGAAGGGAGTGTGTGTGCACGTGTGTGTCATGTGTATAAGTAAGTAGTTGGAAGTTCCCCCATGTAAACTCCCCTACTAAGTATTGACCCTGTTGGGAGCTTTTAGCTTTGAAAACATTAAAATCTTCTCTTTTTATTTTTCCCCTTCCAAAAAAGTGATGGAAATGGGAGGTAGATTAAACTATCTCCTTGCAGGCAAGTCGTCACCCACTTGACTTCAATCTACAGATCAGATACGGGGGAAAAATGACAAAGATACTATTTTCCTTTTAATTTAGTAACAGTGGGTGCTAGACTGTGTGTATGTCAGGCACACAGGGGAAGTTACTTTGTAGAACATTAATTTTTTTCTTTAAAAAATACATCAAATTACTTAGTTTACTTCCAGTTAAAGATATCTGGTTATATACACACATTTGCCACCACTTCCTGCAGAAACTTCACTAATGTGACAACTAAGGGATAAAACCAACATCCAAAAAAAACCCAAAGGTAAACAAAGAGAAGATGTGAAACCATAACAACATTTTAGAAGTTGAAAAGCATTTGGAGGAGCGATGATGACTGAACAGACCCAAGAAAGTAGGAAAATTTGAGAGGCAATTGATTTACACCATAGAATCCCCAAAAGGTCTAAGAACTAGTAGTAGCAGTTACCTCTAGAAGTGGGGATAATGATAGGGCTAAAATCCAGAGGATTGGTTGAGCTTGTTTAAGAAGCAATGAGACCTCGTCTCCTTCACCATTGTGACAGAAGACTGGAAACTTATTCCCTGAAGAGGATAAGATGATAATCTGTTGGACTGGAGAACAGCAAGAATAGTCAAGGTGGAAAAAGTGTCCTGAAAACAGAGTGAATAAGTAA
The DNA here is from genome assembly GCA_030015415.1 of Cynopterus sphinx. NCBI lineage: Eukaryota > Metazoa > Chordata > Mammalia > Chiroptera > Pteropodidae > Cynopterus > Cynopterus sphinx. Next base: position 39,760,314 of record CM057379.1, read on the forward strand.
AAGCTGACACAATGTCAAAATTAACCTCACTGCATTTTGCCCTCCTAATTAGAAGAGACATCTTTAGGGAATCTAGCCAGCCTAAGAGAATAGACCCAGAAACTGACATCAGCAATTCACCTATGAAATGGCTTAGCCAGATCACCCCACTGTGAAGCTCAGAGTTTGACAAGTCCTGCTTTGCACACAGAGCTTCCTATCAGCTTTGTTGCACCCTACTTTTACATATGAACAGATAGCTAAGATTACTAACATTTGAAGAAGATTCCTACTAAAAAAGAAAAAGGCCAAATAAATATACAACTTGGAAGAAAATAATGTAGGGAGATGAAAGTTTAAAAAATGACTATTACATGAAACAAGAACAAAATGTTTATATATATTTAAAAAAAAGAACCTTAAGAGAATTAAAAGTAGAAAGTAAAAATGAAAATCTCAATAAAAGTTTCAAAAAGGATGTTGAAAAAAATATTCCTAAAAATATTCCTATTTCATAAAATAGGAGAGAAATAGTAAGAAATTTAAGGAACTAGCTTAGAACATCCTTCAACTGATGAGTTGGAGTTCCAGAAAAAGACAAAGAAAACAGGTGAGAAGAGAATGTCCAAAAGCTCATGAAAGTCAACAGAGTTAAGACCTACCAGGTGCTGGCCTCAAGGGATAACAATAGATCCTTTCCGAGGCTCATCATTGTGAAATTTTAACACTTGAGGACAAAGAGAAGTACCTCAAAAATAAGTACAAAAAGTATCAGGAATCAGAACAACATCCAAGGTCAAGGCCAAAAAAAATGTCTTCCATTCCCGAGATAAAAATATTTCTAACCTAGAATTTTATTCCCAGCCCCAACATTAATCAAATGGAATAGCAGGATAAAAATATTTTCAGAAATGCAATTCTCAAAATATGTACCATCATTTATCCTTTCTCAGAAAGCTACTGGAGGATGGGTTTCACCAAGTGAATAAATCAAGAGAGAGAAAGACATGAGGTCAAGAAACAGGGAATTCAACATAAGACAGAGGCTAAGGTAATCCCCAAGATGAGGGAAATCCCAAGACAGCAAATATGAAATCACCCTGGGAACCAAACAAGATGGGAGTGGCTCAGAAGGCTCCAGGAGTTGCCTGATGAAATATCTAATGTGTCCAAACATCCTGAGAGATTTCCTTAACAAGAGGAGAGTTCGGGGCCTATTTGGTGATAATTATATAGAAAACCAAGCAAAGGAAAAAGACAATTGTTAATGCCAGAGAAAACAGGAATATGTGGAGAAAAGGAAAAGCTTAGTTGTCAATAGCATTTTAAATGATCACAGAAAGGAAACATATAGATTGAGCTAACCAAAAGCATATAAAACTATTTGGGAATACAGAGTTGGAGGGTGGTAAATGTGAGTGGTGGTGGGGGGAGGTGAGAAAAAGTGTGAAATTCTTATCTTCCATTATTGGAATTAACAGATAATATTTAAAAGTGAAATTCAAGAAGTAGCAATAAAAACATATGATTTGGAGATATGGATATAAATATCAAGATAATTATTTGGAAAAGTCAAGAGTATTTGCCTTCAGAAAGTGAGAAGTGGGAGAGAAAGGGTGGAGACTCTCACTTTTCACGTAAGCTTTATAAAACCCCTTGACTTTTTACATGCATGCACATGTACCTTGGATAAAAGCAAAAACTAAATGAAAAGCTACATCATCACAGGGCTTCCGCTTGAAACATTCTTGAAGACTATTGTTATTGAACACAGATCGATAGGTGCTGCTTTCTTAAAGCGTTGGTCTCACGCATCTTTGTTTTAGTTCTAGTGTGATTATCATGATTTCCTAATCCATCATGACACTCCTCAGAACACTCTGCAAGGGGAGACTAATTAATTAGAGGCGGAGCTGGAAGTTATAGCACTGTTTCTTTTCAGAGTGATGGGGTGTGGGAGTCTCTTCAGCTAAAAACGATGCAGCAACAAGGGCAACTTAACAGTATCACAGTCTGGAAGTTTAGGAGCTCTACTTTTCATGTTTTCTTGTGAAAACTCTCACATTTTGTAATCTTATCTTCAAAACCAAAGAAACAATTTGGACTATTTATGACTTTTTCAAGCATTTTCAACTAATTTCAGCCTTCCAAAATAGTTCACTCAAAAGCACGGTCCCTGTGAAGTTTTAGTTTGATTTATATTGACATAACAACTCAGACATAAAACAGTTCGGATGACAATATGATGAAGGCTCCAGGATGTATGTTCCAGATTGTTTCTGGTTCTCCTACAAGGAGGCAGCCACTGAAAAGCTGCCCAAGGAAATAATCCTTTAGAAAGAGGTAGAAGCAAAGTAACCCATGGAAGTATCCCAATTAACAAAAGACAACTTGGGGCAAATTGAAGAAGAGTGTTTTTTTTTTTCTTTTAAAGCAGGAAGTTTAGAGATAGGACACAAAAAGAGAACCAGAAGGGCTGTGAATTCATTCTGGTACTGGTAATCAATATGATTCGGTTTGAATGGCATTTGTTGGGTTGGAAAATGTTGAAGGTGATTATAATAATGAAGAACAGCATATTCCACATGCACTAAATAAATAAAAAAATAAAGTCCTTATTTCTCAGCTGCCCATTGATAGTCTAGATCTATTTAGACTGGTATAGGATCATGCCTATAAACTAGCCTCTAATTTTTTCCACTGTCCTTCTCAAGGCTGCCATTTAATATTACATGATTGGAATAATTTTAGATGACTGCATTCTTTTTAAATTTGAAATCTACTAAACCATTCTATGTGTTAAAGTGAATTTTCACATCCTTATTTTTTAGTCAGGTGATTATATAAAGATAATAACATATGAAGTATAATCCAGAAATGCATAAATAAACCTCAAACTTGCTGTTCTGTCCAACTCATCCTTTGTGAGGACATGACACAGGACTTTGCTCTCTCAGGGTCTAGTTTACAAAGGCAAAGCCTATGACCCTGAGGGCCAGATTCTTCTGCATGTTTATCTTCTCAAGACATCTCAGACTTTGTGCCCTGATGGGCAGGCTATGCAGAGTGAAAGCATGTAGGCTCATTTATCTACAATGGCAAGTGAAATCAAAAGCAGAAACTCTGGCTGGGATAGTTCCAGTGAAAATCTGGTGGAGGGGAAAGGAGAGTTTTCTCTGTGTGCTTAAGGAGAAATGTCCAGCTGTCAGCCTCTATCAAGTACTCTCAGAAAGGAGTGTTGTGCTCATCTCCAGCTCTGTCGGCACAAACTAGATGCCACCTTCATGTCTAAGTTATAAATGAAATGTTACTATACCAGTGGAGTTTGGAGCTCAGACTGACTTAGCTTCCAGGCCATGGTCAACATTGCTGTTTTAAATTATAAGAGACCAGGAAAATCCTTTGCTCTATCCTCTCTCTCTGAGGTTTGAACACGGGTTCTTTCTTCTTGAATCCAGACAAGTATTAGTCTGGTTTTATCAGACAAAATTTGTCAAGTTATTTACAAATTGAAGATTTGTAGTCTAAATTGTCAGAGCTATAAAAATGTAGGAAAATAGCATGCATGCTTTATGAATAATGCAGTATTGCTTTCTAATTTTAATTATTTCTTTAAATTTTAAGCCTCTATCTTCATCTTGTTCATTTGTCTGAGAGTATTTTAATGTTTGTATCTGTCTGGACTGTTGTTTTTGCAGAGTTTCTCTCCAAGTGGCTATGAAAGTAAGCTAGATTTATATTTTCCCCAAAGCTGATAAATTAGGGGGACTCACTTCTGCTTATCAAGGAAGGCCTGTGTGGAATATTCTGCTGATGTGTGGTATAATCTGATGTTAAAGTTTAACAGCTACAAAAAAAAAAAACACAACAGCAGTGCTATGGGGTTGCACTCTCAGAAAGGAATTTTTAAAAAGAATAGGGAGTTCACAGGAAGTTCTTCAACTGGATTTAGTAATGAGACACACTGCTGCCTTGGTCAGGAGATTGGCTAGAAACTTAAGCAGAGGCATCCAGAACAAGGCTCCTAACAGCGCCCACAGCATCATGGGCTGCACAAAGCAGCCAGTTTTGCTTAGAAAAGTTCCTGAGCAATGGTAGTTAATATTTAAACCAATTCGTATTTTTTGACAATGAAAGTTTTTTGCAGAAGTGTTTTTTCTCTTAGTGGTACTCAACCTGAGACCTCCCAGACAAGTTGAGACCAGAGACCTTCCTACTCCATTTCAAATGAAGAACAAACTTATCATATTGGAGGGAGAGATCTGATATGTTGCTTCCTTCCTTTCTACGTGAATCTGTTTCATTTTCATGCATGCATGTTTTCATTCAACAGACACTTATAAAGCATCTATTATGTTCCAGATACCATTCTAGGATCATGCATTCATTGGTGATCAAAAGAGACAAACTCCTGCCCTTACGGCACTTATACTTCAGTCCTATGAACTCAGAGAATGTGAGAGCTACAGCCTATTATGTTCAGAAGTTATAAACTCAATTGGCTCCAGGGACCAGATGGCAAGTAAAAATGCACAAAGTTTATAGGAAGCAGTGGTAACTGTAGCAAATCAGAGAGCGTGTGTTCCACAAGTCATCCAAACACAGTTTTTTAGAACACTATGCAGTCTTAGCAAGACACCTTTGAGCATCAGAAGCCTCTTACAATTGCTAATCAACTCTCAAATGCCCTCAGATCAGAAATCAAGGCTCAGAAATGATATGTGCCCTGCTCAAGGTTACATAAACAGGCAGTAACAAAGCCAAAGCTGTCCTGGCCCTGGCTCAGTACATTTTTACTCTGCTACTCTCCCTTTAATCCCATAGTTCAGCTACTTGAGGCATCTCAGAAAGTGACCAGTGTTCAACATGATCTTGTTGAACAATTTATGCATTCTCTCAACTATTATTTCTAAAGCTCTATCATATGCCAAACACCAAGGAAAGCTTGAGAGTGTTGTACAAGACCAATGTCAGAAATGGGTCTCAGCCTCCCAGAGTTTAAAAGCACATTGCTTAAGCATTCTATATGTATGTATAATTAGTAGGAAACAACAAATTCCATTTCTTCCCCTTTGAGCACTTCTGAGGCAGTAGTTATAACTCCAGGCCTGGATACACACATGTGCTTAACTTGAACAAAAAATAAATGTAATGTTATATAATCGATGTAATGTTTCCTTAAAATTAATCTAGCTCAACAATTGGTATGAAAAGATGACTGCGGAATAGTAACTGGGTACATATTAAGTGACTAAAACAGACGTGTCGGCTGTAAGTATAAATGTGTGACATAATCTCAGCTGCCGAGCAGATGCATGAACTTGTTCTGCTTCTGGTTGCTTTCTAACAGACTCAGCAGTAGCATGGTCAAGTGCCAGAGCTATCTAATCATTACACAAATATTGATGGAGTTCCTGCCTACCACAACTTTGTGTTCAAGTGTATGTAATGCTATAGTATTCAAGGATCAGTGTTTATAAACCAGAGACAAATTGAAAACTATTTTTCCTAAAGGTCCCCCAGTGGCATAGTGGAGTCCTTTGGAAATAACCAAAGTTAAGTTTCCTAGGTCAGCAATTCAGTTTGCACTATCAGTTCTAGCTGGAAGGGGAAATGACCAGAGGTATGATCTACAATGATTCATGGCTAATGGTTTGGCTGAATGGGCAGGGACTTCGAAGGAACATGATTGGAAAATTGGTGACAAGGAGATCTGTTGAAGAGGTAAGTGAACAGACTTCTTTGAAAAAGCACAGAGTCGTGAGATATTTGTGTCAGGTGAATGTTCATTGAATCGTGACCTCAGGTGGAGAAGATGGTCCATTTTGTGGATGTCAATCAGCATTCTCTACCCACTCTTGGCATTGCCCAATAGACACACAAAAAAAGTGGCCATGGTAGGGATGAAGATATGAAGGTTAGGACTTCCACTCACTAAGGCAGATCTGCCGATAGCCACTGCTGAGTGCCCAAGCGTCCAGGAGCCCTTGAGCTCCTAATATGGCACAATCCCCAGAGGGATCAGCCAGCTGCTAGGTGACGAGTTGATTACATTGGTCTATTTTCATAATGGAAGGGGCAGGATTTTGTTCTTACTGGAATGGACACTTACTTATTTTGCCTTCCTTGCTTGCAATGTTTCTACCTAAACTATTATCCATGGACTTACAGAATGCTTTATCCACTGTCATGGGATTCTGAACAGCATTGCTTCTGACCAAGAAATTAATTTCATAGCAAATGAAGTTGTAGCAATGGGCCCATGTTCATAAAATTCACTAGTCTTATCAAGTTCCCATTCACCTTAGAGTAGCTGGCTTGATGGAATAGTGGAATAGCCTTTTGAAGACTCAGTTATGGTGCAACTAGGTGACAATACTTTACAGGGGTGGGGCAATGTCCTCCAGGATACAGTATATCCCTAAACTGATATCTAGTATATGATGATTTTTCTCTTGAAGCCAGGATTCATGATATTATTATACTATAATAATAGACTATAATATACTATAATATTACTTATAATAAAATATGTAACATATATTATACTGTATATTATATTTGGTAGTAATAGAGAAGAGATAATATTATACACTGTGATGCTGACCCCAAAGTTCTAAAAACAGCATGTAAGAACCACTAAAAAATGAGCTGAGTTACCCTGCAAAACAGTCAGGAGCAGCCTAGTACAATGAAAATGTGAATTAAATGCTTCCAGATTTAAGATTTTTTTGTGCCAATAAATAAATAAATAAACTACTACTGTAACAACAAACTCCAGGAATTTTTCCAACTAAAATTCATAATTGATTACAAGCTGTTGCCTAGAGTATTGAGTTACTAACGAAATGCCTCAGCAGTTAAAATGATTTGTTTGAGATTCACGTGGATTAAATAGCCTAGAACACATCTACCCTGGACTTAATCTAAGAGAGAGGAGATTTGGTTCAAATGTTGCTTCTCAGCATGTCAGGAAATGTTTTCTTCAATTAAGTAATCTTATTTTAGAGTTAACTCTGTGCCAAGAAAATAAACAATATATCTTTCATGGACACATCCACTCTGTTGTATAAAAACTTTTATTTTCTGGGAGGCTGCTCTTGGAATTTGTATGTATAATGAGATCAGAGCTGGAAAAGTCCTGTTTTCTTTAGCATTTAATGGCTTTGGAAACTATAAGAGAGCCATGTGACACATTATAACGATATAGCTCTGTGAACAAGTGAATATCAAAGATCGACAGATAGTCTTTCCCCTTCACCCCAAAACCTGCAGTTTTACAGGAACATTGCATTAAGTACAGTGGGATGTTTTCACTCAGTCTTGAGCTGCATAAAAATTAGTTGCAAGAGAATCTGTTGCCGATCACGGACCAAATGCTGTCATGCTTTCAACACATTTAAAAGGATTAGGCAATATGGCTATGTACTTCTAAGATCAAGTTGCAATACTGGAAGTCAGGCAAAACCCTTAAGTTCCTGGCTGTCTAAAAGATGGCATTGTAGCAGGTAAAATCCCAGAGGACTTCTTCTTGGAGGTCTCTGGCCCCCACCCCCAGAGCATGGCTCTGGACAGAGGCCTGGAGCAGGAGGTGAGTTCTGCTCTATCTCCCACTGTTCCTAACACCCTCTGTTAGGCTCCAGTGATCCCAAATGACTCCCACTTTCCCAGACAGGCAATGCTGCTTCTCTCCTCTGCACTTCCGTGCATGTTGTTTTCCACCACTAAGGCTCCTTATCCCACATGACCCAGCTCCAGCATCACCACTTCTGTGAAGCCCAGGCTGTTATTTACTCTCTCCTACTAATTTCTTTTTTCTTACTCTCTTCTCTGCTGGTGAGCTTCTTAAAAGCAAGAAGCCTCATTGATATTATTTATCTTACATCCCATTGCCTAACAAATCCAGACTCATGGTGGGTACATAATATGTGTTTGTGGAATAAACAATAAACAAGTGAGTGTGAGATCTAACAAGGTGGGATAAGGGAATAGCCCTATTAACCAACTGCAGCTCCCTTTCTGATGTAGTAAAGGGCAAGTCTAAGAGTTCATTGGGGAAGAAGAGAAGAGAAATTCCTCTGATCTTTCTCATTCTTCCCCCAGTCTGTACCTGGATCAACCAAGACTAGTTAGCTTCCAGTTGTCAAAAGAGTTGTATCCCTCATATTTACCTGATCACCCGTGGAATGCGCTGATAAACATTTGCTAGTAGGAACTACATGGCAGACCCTCTACGCTTAGAACCACAATGGTGTACCATTCCCTTTAGGGACACTTACCAGGGCAAGCACTAGCATGAAGTAGCAGCAGCGCACGGAAGACCTTTAATCTCTTCAGAAGTAAGAGTTGACTATGTCTTGCCTAGCTTTTGTGAGCACAGAATTTAGATGGAAAATTTCAACAGAGCAATTAGGGGTCCAGCTGTAACAAACTCATCAGGCTCACATACACTGTTTCATCACTCCCAATAATTGCTCCATGGGCCTTTCCAATAAGTAGTGACCACGATGAAAGGCAAAGAACCCTGGAACAGGAATCAGAACTGGGCCTAACTTCTGGTTCTGCCGTTGTTTGTGCCATCCTCTTAATTCTTTGAACCTCTTAGTGGGGGCTATAATATCTACCTGATCACCTTACCGTGAGGTGCTAAGCTTTGAAAAAGTTAGTTTCCAGAAAATCTTTTAAAAACTTGAAAGTGCCAACAAATGGCTTACCTCCCAACCACTCTCTTGCAAGTGCTCTATCTGTGAGCCCACCTGGACTTTTCTCTAGTCTATAAATGTACTGTGCATAGACCCTTCCACTTATGAAGCAATTTCCCCATTGAAACTCTTCTTCTTGGCTAACATCACCCATTATGTCATGCAGATATCAGGTGCCCCTGACATGGTATGTAAAGAGAGAACTTATCTTCTGTGATGTTCTTTCCCAAAAACCATAACTATAATTTAGCCATGAGGAAAACACCAGACAGATCTAGACTGGGAGACATTCTACAGGATATGGAGCCAATATTCCTTGAGATTATTCAGGTCATGAAAACAATCAAAGACTGATAAAGTGTCATAGACCAGAGAAGATTAGGGAAACATGACAACCAAATGCAATCTGGTTACCTGAACTAGAACCTAAAACAGAAAGACGACATTAATGAAAAATTGGTGACATCCCCAAAAGTGTAGAGTGCAGTTAATAGTAATGTACCAATGTTGATTTATTAGTTTTAAGAAACGTACCATGGAAATGTAAGATGTTAAGGATGGGGGAAATTAAGTGAGGGATATGTGGGAACCCTTTGCACTATTTTTGCAACTTTCTGTATATCAAAACTTACTCCAAAGTAAAAAAAAAAAAAGTGTTAAACAAAATTCTACTTCCCCTTCAAGCTTCATTTAGATATCACCCACTTTGTGATGACTTTCTGAATCCCTCAGTTAGCTGTGACCATTCCTTCTTTTAAATCCTCCTAGCACTTGCTTCCTCCTTAAATGGCATTTTACACATTAGAAATGTTTGTGTTTAAATTCCCCACTCCAACACACATAGATACACACTGAGGTGGGAGCAACTTGACAGTAATTTTTTTGATCTGTAGCACCTCGTAGAGTTCCTGACAAATGATAAATATCTAATGAAGGTTTATGAATGGGATGGATTGCAGCAGCTTGTGCTATCAAAGTGTAATTACTACAGCATCTTCATTCTATACAGGCTTAGGCTATACAAGACATTTTCCCAAAATAGAATTTATTCTGTCAGCTAAGGCACTATCTATTAATAAAGGCATTGCTAGATATTTGCAAAACACCTTCCATTCTAGACTTTTAAAGTGATTTAGAAATAATGACTTATTCATTTTCACATCCCCCTCGTATGAAACACTTTGTTATAATTTAGTCATCCAAACTGTACATACCTTAGGAGATTTGAAAAATGCCTAATTAAAATACGATGCTGTGCTCACCTTATCCTGGGTTTAAATCCACTGAAATTAGTGAGCATTTAGATTCAAAGGAGGAAGAATTGAGGCATTTTATAGCTGTGGATTTGAAGGAATTTGGGAGCTTCAGTATACCAGGCTTGAATGAGAAAAACAGGCTAAATATCAGGAATAGATAAAATAGTTGAAATCCAAACAGGATGTCAGAATTAAGAAAGAAAATTGAAAAAGAATGGAAGCATTACACTGAACTGCTAAATCAGGGATATGGGAGAGGCCAGCATAGGCTGGTGGGAGTGGGGGACTGGAAGAGATCAGTTGTTTTAGCCTAATTTCCTCCTTTCTAAAAAGCAGAGCTGAGACATGAGTTTGCGCATAGGTGGTTTGCCTTTGGAAATGAACCCAAGCAACAGGAGTGAAGGGCTGGTAAGTACTGATCAGGCTGGTTCATGGTCTCATTGTAGAGACAACTGAATTGCAAATATAATCTATGTAACTGTGAATGCACATGCATATGATAAGTTGCTATTGTATTCCTGCAAATGATAATAACTTATGGTAGTTTAGCTAAATTTTGTCTGTTTCAAGGACAATTTTCAAAAGCAACTTTAACAGGTTTGAAAACACTATGATAGTGAGTAGATGGTAAACTGTCCTAGCCAATGAACTCTTCTAGGTACCTTGGTGCTATTTTAAAAGTCTATAATGTATATCAGGCAGGTCCAGAGATCATCATACTTTTATAACTGGCACCATTATTTTCATTTCTAAACCAGCTTTTGGAAAAACAGCAATTACTACTACTATTACAGCACTGTGTGTTAGTGGGAGGGGATTCATTTGTCCTCCCAGATTCTCTTATTTCATAGTGACCTACCCTGTGACAGCTACCTTGCAGAAACTGATTCCCCAAATACACAGTTGTAACAGTTACTTGATTGTATACTTTTCCAGCCTTTCCCTCCGAGCTGTTTATCCAAATATGGTCAGACTAAGGGGCTCCAGGTTTCTGGAATCAAAAGAACTCCAGCTGGCAGAAACAGAACTCTTCGGAGAAAGTGGGTCTGGACCCCCATTAGCCTCACTGTGGCTGCTACTGTTTCTCTGGTAGAGCAACTCAGATTCTCAAAGTGACTCAGAGCTTCAGCTCTCTTTCTTTCTTTTCCCTTTGCTGTCTGCCATGTGGTCATGGTGTGGAGTGAGCTGAGAGAGTTGCTTTGAATGAGTTCTCAATTGCTACTGCAGCATTCAAAACCCAAGCCACCTCAAAAATGCAGCCCCAAGAGATGCACAGTAGGCCACAAAGGCACCAGGAGCTAATGCCACTGTGCCTCTATGTTTAACAGAGACTCAGACTCACTTCCTCTCCCCAGAACCTCTCCACACTGGAGCATGCCGAGGCTACCTCCTTTCTGAAAGAAGATTGCACTTGGAGGTTAGTGACCTGGTTCTGTTTCCAACTGGCCAAGTGACCCCAGGTAATTCACAGTCTCCCCAGACCTCAGTTTCCTCAGCTATAAAATGTGAGTGGAGAAATAGAGGGTCTTTCAGCTCCAGGATGTTATGATGTAAAAATCTTGCCAAGACAAACATCTTAAGTTTGTTTTCTTGTATTTCCACAACTCTTCCCTCTATACTTGACCTGCACATGGAAACTATCTGATGCCTCACCCTTCCACACCCTCACCAGACACTTGAGAAAATGAGAATGTTTCTTTTACAAAAGAGCTTAAGCCATATTTTCTACACATTTGGCTCCTCTTTGCCAGTAAAAACCCTGCCACCTCTTCAAATCATAAGAGGTAAGCATTGCATCAGAAAGCTGATTCTCATCAGGTTCCTTCCGTCTGGTATCAAATTTGTTTATTGCAGACATCGTTTTCTCTGTAGATCAGATGATGGATGCCAGTCTATCTATTCTGATTTACTCTGCCGCAATTTGAAGAAGGATGTTTCTCATTGGAGTGAAAAATATATTTGGGGAATTCTTTTGCCCGTTATGGCCCTGGTCCAGTTTATAGCCTCTAGGAAGAGTCACAAACCTACATTTTATTCCATAGGTACTGCTTATCATCAGAAAGTTGTGAGGAATTGGTTGGGACATGATGCTTTAAAGCAGCTCTTTTGTTCCAACCTTAAAAGAAAGTTAAAAATCAACTCTTTAAGATAGCTGGCTTCACCTAGAATCCACTGAATGCATACTTCTGATAGTCATGTCACCCTGAAGACTCAGAAAATGATGATTATGGAGGACAATTTTCAGCTTAATGAGAATGTTCTCTGTGCTGGTTTCCTCTGAGTTTGGTGGCCATTTGAAAGCCTAAGGCAGTGGCCCACTACTAAAAAGCCACTGATTTGCTAGCATTTAACTTACAATCTCTCCTATTTCCCAGAGAAGGGCTATATTATGGTGTAACATGATAGAGAAAGGGGCAAAGAACTTGGATTGCTTCTGGCATATCAAGTCTTTCCGTTAATAAAACACTCAACTGAGTCATTTTCTCTGGCCACTTTTCCATTGTAAAAAAAAAACTTAAATCAAAGAACATGACTGCTTTTATTGGCAAAACAGTAGATAAATCAGGGATGTAAAAATGCAAGAATAAGGATTCAGTACAAGCACTACACAGAGTGGACTCGCTGGGTGAAAGGTTTATTCTGTCAGTTTTCCTCTTGGGACACTTAGGTTTAAGGAAATGTTTGCACTGCTCTAGAGAAAAAGTTGGCTGTGTGTTTTTCTTTTGTGTTTAGGCCACTCTGAAAGTAATTCCTTTGGGTACAATTATCTAACATATGGTGATGCAGAAAAAGCCCAAAGCAAAGGTCATCTAGATGTTTTAGACAGGAAAGAAGAAAATTCATCTTGGAGAGTAAAACAAAATCAGGAAGAGCTGAGGTACAACTATGGTCAAAGGAACATGAAAAGTAAAAGTGATAGAGGCTTCAAGCAAAATAAATGCGATTCAAGCTGTTTGTTTTTGCTTTGTGTTTGCTTGATTTTTGAATGAGGATTGTACACGTGGAGATGAAAAAAAAGGCCTTGATATCAGAGAAGTTTGGTGCTGACTGCACAGCCATATTCTTTAATTTAAGGTTTTTTACAATGGAAAAGTGGCCAGAGAAAATGACTCAGTTGACTGTTTTATTAACAGAAGGAACTGATATGCCAGCAATGATCCAAGTTCTTTGCCCCTTTTCTATCATGTTACACCATAATGTAGCCCTTTTCTGGAAAGTGGAAGATTGTAAATTAAATGCTGGCAAATCAGTGGCTTTTCAGATGGTAGGTTTACTAAAGTGCCAACTACAAAACATAAAGAGCTTTTAGCACTGAGAAGTGAAATCTACTTACATGATTTAACAATTATAGAGCAACTACCAAAAAGGGGGATTCTCTTAACACATCTTATAAAGTGGTGGCGGGCCATGCTGTCTCCAAAGGCTCTGCTGCAGGGTCCTGCCTTGCCTCTTCCTAGCTTCTGGTAGTTGCTGGCTGTCCTTGCCATTCCTTGGCTTGTAGATGCATCACTCCAGCCTCTGCCTCCATTGTCACATGGCCTTGTCCCTGTGTCTCTTCTCTTCTTACAAGGACCCGTTGTATTAATCTTCCCAGCTGCTATCACAAAATATAATAAACTGGGTGGTTTAAACAACAGACTTCTTTTCTCATGGTTCTGGCTCTGGAGACCACAAGTCCTAGATCGAGGTCCTGGTGGATCTGAAAGGACATAAATTTTGGGGGGGGACACTATTCACCCTAGTACATCCTCCTAAACAAATGATAATTTCTTCTGTGTTTAAATGAAATAAAACAAAACAAAAATATCTTCCTGAGGTGTTCCAGAACAGAAAAGCTAAGTGAATCCTTCAAAATTCCATTCCATTCAGTCATCCCCCACATTGGTTCTCAAAATGTGATCTAAGAATCACTTGCTCCAATTCAACTTCAGGAGAATCTGATTAAAAATACAGATTCCTGGCTTCACCCTAGATCCACCAAGCTAGGAATGCTAAGTGTAGAGGCCTGCAACCTGAATTTAAACAAGCTCCTGGGGGTTCTGTGCACACTAAAATTTGAGAATCACTGATCTACGGGGTTGGAAAATGTTTTATACACCCCAGGGTGGTTCTTAAATTCATTCCTTTTTGTTGTTGTTCTCAGGTAAAACTGAGAACAGCTGGTCAATAAATTTTTTTTATATTTGAACACCATTATAAAGGTATTCATTCCTTTTTACCCTTCAGACCAAATAATATATAAATTTAAATAATATTAATTCCTTAGCTTTAATAGGATGTATTTTCTAATCATTAAATCTTTTACAAACTCTGTTCAAATTCTTGTAGTCTCCAGAATCATAGACAATACCTTTGGCCATGGCAGGAGATACCACTGTTTCTTGTTTCAGATTGAAAAAAATCTGAAACCTAGAGCAGTCACACTGAACCATCCTAATCAAGGTTATTTCCAACCATAGAAAAAGAAAAAAAAAGATATATACTTAACTATTAACAGCCTAGGTAGAGTCTGCCTTTAATACCTCCTTCCTTCCTGTCAGCCCTTTGTGTCAACTTTCATGGGTGAGGAAACAAACCTAGCAGCTTTGGGGCTATTTGTGTTCTGAGCCCTGTGGTGAGGCAACAGGAGGATGTGGAGGTGATGTAACCGAGAAGAGGAGGAGTCAAGAGGTAAGACAAAAAGCAGCTTTTCATCTCAACTGAAGCTTTTCCAAATCTTGAGAACCACTCATTTCTTTTTGAGCAACATAAAAATGACACTTGGTGAGGGTCACATATAGCATTCTGATTCTGCCAGAAGGTTTGAAAGCCCTTGCACCAATAACTATTCCTTCTCAGCCTTGAATTTTGCTGTCATCTGAACTAGAACTCCGTGATCATTCGCACATGCATTCGGCAAGCATCAGTCCACAAACCCTAAGTATTCACCATCTAGTGAGTATTTGTCGAACATGTAAAACCAAAGTTATAACACATACTAAATTGTGCTCCAGTCCCTGAGATTTTGAAACAACCAATGATTCAGGAAAGCATCAAAGAGTTGTGTGGAAGGCATTGTCGTTGAACCTTAAAACCGAAAGGTAGGTATCTTGTAAAAGTATCACATATCTTATTAAACATAGTGTGAACTGGGAATTTTTCCGAAAGATTTTTCCAAGCAAAAGAAGTGACTTCAAATAAATCTGTTTCCATCTCTATCACCAAAACCTGGGACATTTCCAGAGCTGTATCTTCTCTTGAAAGAATCACGCTTTGATTCCAATTTCCATTGTCATGCCTGGCTTCCTGAAGTTTTCAGTTCCTCCTTTAAAATTCAGCCTAGGCACAAGAAAAGCCCCTTTCTTTAGTTTTACTTCATGCAGCTAAGACAGGCTGGCATTCAAAAATGGCTTAGCTGAGTATGACGGGAGAACCAAAAGAAAATAAAGGCATAACATAATAATAGGTTTTCAAGGTATAAAGAGAATTCTGAGTCAACGCTGACAACAGTGGGAGGACTAGTACACTGTCAGAAAGAAACACCTTTCTTCCCTGCTCCCTGCAGATCTCTGCCAGGTGGCCTCAGGTCATACCGGCCAAACTGGAGCTTCTAAAGACCAACCAAAAGACATTAGTCTCCTAAGTCAGGCACCGGTGGGGGCATTTCTTGAGTATTCACTATTAGCAGAAGGGAGAGTCTCTTCTTCCCTTTGCCCCCTTGCCAAACATAGTACCTTGCTGCATATTTTGGGACTCCATGTAATGGCTCAGGTGAAAATTCAAAATGTCTTCATGCTGATGATTGGAGCAACCCAAAGTCCACTTAATTCCAGTTTCAGCTCTGAGGGCCACAATTTCCTCAAATTTTTGAAATTATGAAGATGGGCTTCATGACTTTGGTTATCTACCCTACCCAATTCTGGAGCACTTTAGGATCTTTCTCTCAGATGTTCCTTTGTACACTGACATCTCTATTTATTAGACGTTACTCCATTTACTGGACAATTCAACTTCAACTACATGTACATAAAGCAGGAGTCCTCATACACCTTAAATAGAAACTGACTCACAGACCTAAGAGATCAGCAGACCACACTCTCTTCTTTTTGAAAGAAGGAGGCTGAGGTCCAGAGAATGATTAGTAGCTTTCCCAGCTCTCATGTCCATTCCGTGGACTGGAACCCCAATCACTGAATGCCCCGGTCTGTGTTGCTTTCACCACCTCATTGCTCTGCTCCTCTGCTTGTTTTCACTAGAATGGCGACCTCAGAGAAGCTGTGTGAGGCAGTCCCACCTTCCCTCTCCTGCCCTCAGGGTCTGATGGGCCTTTTGTTAGCTCCTCGATGTGGTACACTCCTTTGTGTTCACCCAGAACCCTTGTAGATTAAGATGTAAAAACATATATGTCCAACTCTGTGGGGGCCTCTGGGCACCGGAAGAAGGTAGAGTTGTTTTCTATTGGGCCCCAGAGTATGTGATAAATATCAGAAAGTACCTGTTGAAAGTAATGCTATCTCATTCACATGTGTTTACTGTTTTTCTGTTTTATTTGCTTTTTTTCCCCTCCACTGGCCCATCTCTACCTTGTTGAATAAATATGGGCAGGCCTTTGAATGCCGGATTCCTAGGTTTTGAACAGATAAACCAGAAAAGCCAGTAACTCAGTGTTTGGGGTTACCTTACTTCACATAAGCCCTGCTAAACTGAAATCAGTGCTTACCTCGAGAAGACCAATATCATTCAAGAATAATCCTGTTAATAAATATTTTATCTGACTCTAAAATTTATATATGCTTCTTTGAAAAAAAATAAGGCAGGGAGGGTTAGGGGGAAGGTTAGAGGGAAGGAGAAAAAGCAAAGAAATACAAAGAATTCTTGAAAAATATAATCTCACTACCTCAATTAATGTTTTAGGTTATTTCTTTTCCATCTTTTTTTTTTTTTTAACACACACAGAGAACTATGCTCTAATTTCAGGCAAAGTAATGGTTAAAAAAGAATCAAAGTCTCAGGTCACGAGAACAGGCAGGAAAAAGAGGCCTGCATCTCCAGGAACTGTTGACACATGTATAAAGAAAGGAGAAAGCTTCATTTTAAAACTTTTAAAATTTGAGGGGGGGGAATGGGATTTCATATGGTGTTCATGTTATCAGTGTGACTGACTATTTAATGAAAAACATGATATTGAGAATGAGTATTTGCTGTGGCTATGACTACAGATAGCATATTCTTTTGCTGAAATGAAATGTACCCATTTTCTGAATCAACGTGCTTGTCCGAGGGGCTGTGGCAGAGAAGATGGTGGCAACCTGAACACAGGAAATCACGTTCGAAGGGGAGGCTCTGGGCTGGCAGAAGTGTGTTAACCTTTCATCCATGTCATTGGATTTAATATGTTAACTTTGTAGTAAAAGATTCTTCATTGGGCTCAGGGTTCATAAAAAGTGTTACTGGTCCTTGATGTTCCCAGTTGAGGATAGTAAGAAAAACAGAACTCTGAAAGCTCACATTGATTGAAGCAAAGACAGAGCTGGGGTTGGGGGCGGGGAGTGGGGGGCGGTCAGCCCAGTGCCCCAGTTCCTCCCCAGCCTAACAGGACTGAATGGCTATTCACAGCTGCTGGAGTGCTTCCAAGCTGAGTGTAAATTTACTTGTATCATCTTTGCAGAGAGGAACTGCGTAGTCCCCAGTGCCTCCTGGTTGATTCGGATAGACTGTTTATTTGTTTAGTCCTATAATGATATTATCCACAGGGCTAGAGCCACACAGGGAGGATGAGGAATTCCTGGAGGAGGGAGCTGCATGTGTTTATTGCCCTGTCAGCCCTTCACGACAAAAGACAAAAGTTGCTGTAATTTGTGTGTTCCCACACACATGATCCACATGGACAATATCGAGTATAGGTGCTGATGAAGGGAGGGGGTCAGGGGGGCGGGGAAGGATTACCAGAAATCAAGATGCCAGCTGCCTTGTAAGAAATGCGGAGAAATGCTCTCTTACAATGAGCCTGATTAAACACAAGGTCCGGAGCTAGAGGGAATTCTGAGATGTTATCCATAACCAGAGTTAAAAAGAACCACCAGCTCTTAACTGACTTAGACCTTCTGTTGCCTTGGACCTTGAACCTAATTTTTCTTCTTTTCATGCTCAGCAGTTTCTGTCACCTTAGCAGGTTTCTCAGAGCACTGCCTATTTGGAGGGACCATGATTTCCCTTTTCCTCAGCACTTTTATTTATAGCTCAGTTTCAATGCAGTTCTTAGCTGTGCCAATTCTAGTTCATCTTCTCACTGTCAGACTGAAACCCCTAAAATGTGCTGCCAGTTGGTTCCTGATTGTTTTTCTGGAAGCCTGAAGTTCCGAAAGCTTTTTACCTCAGGAACGAGCCCTTTATCCAAGAAACACACTACTTGAAAGAAAGGGCAAAATCCATCAACAGAGTCAGTGTATCACTCAGTGGGCTGGCAAATGGTGATATACTGAGAGACAGACAGCTGAATGTGGGTCCATTATGGCCCTGCCACATTGATACTGCCATCATGTAGTTTGATTGGTGCCACCTAAGAGTCTCACATAGTTCACTGATGCCAAGATGGCAAAGGGCACTGTAAAGAGAGCTGAATGGAAAACAAATGCACCTGGGATGGACAGCTGCCACAGGCCTCAAGAAATGACACTCAATGACACGTTCAAACCACTTTGGCAAAGTGATACAGCACTGCCACAGGCCAGGAGAAATGATGGCACAGCAGGTAACCTAAAACAGCCTGGGCTCATTTTGAGTAATAGGACAGGCAACCATGGATGGATCACGAGTAGCAGCAGTCCTAGAAAATTGCCATTGTGGTTCCTAAACAATGGAGAAGTTTCATGACCTACGTGATGAGAAGGACTTTAAAGAGCCATCTCCATCTTCCTGGCAGCAGTTTGCACAGGAGCAGCCCCATACAACTGACACAGAAACCCCCAATCCATAGCTAGTGAAAGCTGAACTGTGTATATAATTATAATACAAACAATAAATAAAGGAAGAATGGCTTACCAAGTGAACCAGTGATCCATTAGCAATCCTCAGTGCCTCTGAACTGACGGAAGAAGCAGCAGTTGTGAGGCAGATGCTGCTACGATTTGGATTTAACCTCAGGCTGGTACCCACCAGTATCTGAGTCTGCCTTTTGAGTTCCTCCAAGTAGGCAAGAAAACCTAGAAGAATCCTCGTTTTGCTTACTGGGTGTGAATGGGAGGCGAGGGATAGGAGATGAGGGGATAAACTTGCCCTAGAACAACGCAAACCACCATATTAAACAGAGAGGCTGTTATAAAAGCCAAATATAGATGATGTATGTATTTTTAATGACCAGGGCCAGGGTGCCCCTGCCCGCCAAGGCTAGAAACCCTCGGGTTGTGGAGTTCGGGTTCCCTGCCACCCCCTCCTAAGCGTGCCTGGCCCTGCCAAAAATCATTTACAAATAAAGAGCTCTC
Source organism: Cynopterus sphinx (assembly GCA_030015415.1). Classification (NCBI taxonomy): domain Eukaryota; kingdom Metazoa; phylum Chordata; class Mammalia; order Chiroptera; family Pteropodidae; genus Cynopterus; species Cynopterus sphinx. The sequence continues at coordinate 39,779,712 of CM057379.1, forward strand.
AGAAATGTGCCCTCCCTTCGCCCAAAGAGGAGAACCTCTTTTCCAATAAATATTTGGCTGGGAAGGAGGGAGGGGAGCCAAGAGTAACAGAGAGGGGCCGGCGGCCTGGGTCTGTTTGGACTGCCCGGCCGGGCGCAGCTGACCACGGGCACAGACAGGTTAACTTCCACATGGAGCTGCAGAAACCCTATCCGCGGGTTGCGAGGCGTGGGTCAGCCAAGGCATGTTAATCTGTTTAGCATGTGCGCCGCGCGGCCGAGCCAGACCACCGGGGCGCAGGAGGCGCGGCCGCCGAGGCGCGCGGCTCCGGGGAGTTAATAAAGAGCTTAAGGCGAGTGAGTGGAGCGAGGCTGCGGGGCTCGGGGCCGGGAGGGCGACGCCGCCCGCGGCCGGCGCCCCGCGCCCCGGGGAGCGAGCGAGCGCGGGGTCCGGCGAGGCCGGGCGCGCAGAGAGCCGGCCCCCGGGCCCCATCCCCGGAGCTGGGGAGAAGCCTCCCCTCCGCGCTCGCGCCGTGGGGGAGCAGGGGAGCCAGGGGTTAGCCGTTTAGAACATTTTTAACTAATCAAAATATTTGCTGATGAGTATTTATTTTTACAAGAACTGGGTTTGGCTGGAGACTTCCCGAGCAGCAAGATGGGCTGCCGTGTTAGGTCTGTGACGGGGCCAAGTGTGGTTGGGCTGAGCGAATCTGCGCGCCGGAGAGCACTCGCTCCGGAGATGTTTTCTTGTTCTGGGGAAGAGCAGCTTTCCCAAGCCCATCTTTCTGCAGATGGTGCTGAGAGCACAACCACATGTCCACCCCACCCCACCCCCCAAGCACGAGAGGCTCCGTGTGTCCTGTTCGGGCTGAATGAAAAGAGGAACGCACGCCCTTTCCTATCCAAGCGACAAAAAGGAGAAGAGCGGGAGATGCCACACAGTCTTGAGAAAGGAGAGCCAAAGCCCGGAGAGGTTCCAGCCTAAACACTCACACAACTGGATCTGTGCAACACAACATCTACTCAACACGCCCCTCCGACGTGCTAACCTTCCCTTCCCCTTGCCTTTCTTCTTCCCAATGCTCAGGGAAGGCTCGCCTTTAATTTTCCTGAAGTAGCGTTGTTGAGTCTAGCTGAAAGTGATCCAAACAAGTGCTTCGTTCAAGTCGTTGCGAAGCCACTGGCCACTATCTAGGAAAACCCATGAAAGATTGACTTCAATCAAGGTTGAAATTGGACAAACGGGGGTTCATGGCAAACAACTTCGGACTGTAACAATATCTGCCAAAAATAGCGGACTCTAACTTTTTTAAAAGCCGTTGACTGAAAACTGGATTAAAACCTCTTAATCCATAGCAATAATAGTCATTATGAAAATGAACTGCTGTGACATGAACTAATTGTTAACCTCCAACAATTTAACAATTCCTTAAGGAGTGCTTTCTGAAAAGGACTCCTCCGGCTCTGTCTTCGGAAAAAAGGGAAGGGGTGGGGTTCTCCTGGAAGGAGACACGCAGGGCATCCCTGCCAAAAAGTGCCTGTAGAATGTGTAAATGAGCAGATATTTAAAATATGAAGTTGGATTAGAGAAGCGGAACATGAATTCACCCATCATGAAAAAGATGACTTCTCAAGTGCAAGATGAGACAGCACTGGTTCACATAGAAGAAAAATAAAGAGTTCTAGAGATCCTAAGCTAAATATCACTTGGCAAGTCTGGTAACTTTCAAAAGCGAACATAATACTAGGATAAAGAGAATAAGGTAAACTGCTGGAAACCATGAATCCACTTCTCCCTGTATCCTATATTAAAGCTTTCCATTCCATTTGGGGAGGCACAACTAAAGATATTTGGAAGGCAGCAGTAAACTACTCATTAAACAAGTTTTAAAATTAAAAAAATAATAATATAGAGAGAGATTTAGAGAATTAAAACAGTTTCTCTTCTCTCCTAGACTTCCTTCACTTGCTTGGTTTACATTAGTCATTAAGTGTCCTGATCTTATTGACTTAATGTTAGTTGTCACCTGTCTAATTTTGGCCCAAATACTCCCCCAAATAAAAATTAAATTATCCATGTCTCCATGAAGTGTGAAAAGAGCTTGTGGCTTCTTTTGATCAGAGGTCCAGGGCCCTGAATTTAAAACAGAAAAGGAAAGACAGCACTAATAAAAATTGCCTGCACTTTATATATTATTTTGAAACTGGTTGGCAGAGATGCAGGGACTAAGGAAAGTAAAAGTTTCAGAGAGCCAAAAAAAATCATAACTGAGGAACTTAAATTCTTTGGAATCAAAGAATTGAATGGGTTTCAATATTTCCAGCCCACATTTCCTTTACTCAGTGACTCCAGCCAAAAAAAAGGACACTTTGCTCCTGCCAGTCAAGAGAGGGGTATCAGTAAAGCACCTGGATGTCCAGTCAACCAAGGAGACTGCCTGTCTGGAAAGTGGCATGTTCCCACGCCCAAGCCAAGGCTTCTGATGCCCCCTCTCCTCCATGTGAGAGTGTCTTTCACATGTGAGAGTGTCAGCTCAGGCTGCTGTAACAAATACCACAGACTGGGGAGTTTAAACAACAGATATTTCTTTCTCCCAGTTCTAGAGTCTGGAAAGTTCAAGATCAAGGTGCTGGCAGATTCAGTTCTTCATGGAGACCCCTTTCTAGCTTGTAGATATCTCCCAGTGTCTTCACATGGACACAGAGAAGCGAGCTCCAGTCTCTTTCTCTTCTTATAAGGACACTAACCCATCACAGGGGCCCATCCTCATGAACTCATTTAAATCTAATTATCTCACAAAGGCCCCACCTCCCAATACCTCCAAATGAATTTGAGTGGGGTGTGGTGGGGATGGAGCGACAAACATTTAGTCCACAACAGGGAGGTACCACGTGTCATTTCAATGTAACCACAGAACTGATGGGACAGAGACACTGCATGGCAAATTCCAACCCACCATCAAGGAGCAAACCAAGACCCTGCAAAAGGCGCATCTGTCCCTTTAAAGCTTTCTCTGTTGTCTTTTTTTGAAACGCTTATTCTTCTATTAAAAATTTTACAGCACTTCCTTTTGGCATTCCTCTTTAGGTCCTAGCCTAAGCTACTTTGGATGAGTTATATTGCATGGCCCCAAATGCAACGTTGTATCAATAACAGTGGTTATATGATAATCATGGCAGCTAATGTTAATTTGGCTCATCTCATGAGCCAGTGCTTTGCATGCATATTATACATTCTCACAATAAATCTGTGACGTAAGTATTCTTTATGCTCTTTAAAAATGAAAAAACTGAGGCTCAGAGAGGTTAAGTAGCTTATTCACCATGTTAATTAAGGTGGAGCTGAGTCTCAAACCATTGGCCTCCTGAGCCTGAGCTCTAGCCAGTGCACTGTCACATAAGCCCCCAAATGTCTGTGGAGGATGATAACATAAAAATTCATTTCAGTGCCCCTGGGACTGAAGAAAGCCTAGAATTTTGAGTATCGACACTTTTCTCACTGGGTAGAAACACTTTATTTCCGGTCCACATCTATTAATTCTTGCCCCTCCTCTCTTTTAAACTAAGGCCTTTTCCTATCAGTTAAAACAAGATTCTGTTGTGCGCCTTCCCTGAACCTGAGTCATCCCATTGGCTGAAATGATTGATAGTTTTAATTTTTACATGTTTTAGACACCAGAGTGATGGGAAAATGCACTTATTCCATTTGTTCTAAAAATTTTAAGACTGATGAGATATAGAAAGAAAAATTAAACTTACATGCAACTGAGTTTCCCAGGGCCCCCAGTAGGTAGATGGAATCAGGGCAGGAAATGAACCCATAGTTTGCTGAAGAGCTCCACAGGGAAAGAGTACAGAAACCCAGTTAAAATGCTCCGTGGGTCTGGAAATGGCTTCCTACTATAATAATCCTTGGGGTAAGAGTTGGATATCCATCAATCAGAAAAAAAAGAACTGGACCATCTAATAGGTCTCATGCTTTTAAGATGAAGCTGGTGATTCTGGTGTACCTCTCCTAAGTAAGTATGCTATTAAACTGAGAGGCAAATTTGGTCAAGCATCTCAGGTGCCTCTGAGAAAAGCACCATGGAAAAGTTTTCTTCTAAAATGACGCCACCTCTCTCCATCACCAGAAAGTATTTCTTTCCAAATGATGTGATTGATGAACTAAATAGCTTTCAAATCATGACAGTTGCATGTCCTTTAGATAAGCCATTTGTCTGAGATTCCAAATAAAAAAGAGGATTGATTCCCCCAGAATTCCTCTAACACTGGGTGCCCTTATATGGGCCAGACTTGCAGGAAAAGGAGAACAGAATGATGTTGCCCGGTGAATTCTCCCAGGCTTCACATTCCAAAACTGTCCCGCTAAATGAGTCCAAGCAGTTGCTTCTGAAATCATAAATTCCAAAAGACAATGAAAGTTGCAATCACAACGGGTAACAGAAGCCAAACACATTAGGAACATGTTCCTTGAGCAAATAGCATAATTCCGGACACGCGGGAACACATGGTTTGCCTCAAACATGTTTCATTTTGTCATCGCACTGAGTGCACAGTATTTCTCTTTGGGTGCAAGAGTGATTGATTTCGTTGGGAGAATTGTTTGTAAGAACATGGAAGTTGCCAAAGCAAACACGTTGGAGGGAAGTGTGGAGAAGGGGAGTAAGAGTATTTGGAGTAGATCTGGGTTTGGGAAGTTCATGCAGAGGTGAGACAGTGAGATGTAGAACAAATAAAAACATTCTGCACACTTCATCTACATAAATTATGTTCAGAAATTCACTCTGTATAGACATTAGCTGTGCAGCTATGACTCTCCCTAGAGTGCCTCTAGAATGTGGGCACCCAGCCAATTTTTAAGTGAATGATTTGTAACGTTTCCTTCACATAAATTAAGCTATTAATATTTAGATCATCCTGATTTTAATACACAAATGTCATGTAGTCATTGAAAAAAATCCTGTAATCTATTTTTCTTTTATGACAGAAATCTATTACTGACTTATATTAAAATAGATTGTCTCAAGGTATGTTGACAAAATGGAAAACATTAAGAATATTTCCTTTGATCTGTTTCTCTCCCGTGGGTAGCAGGAGGAGGGGGGAAACCCCTACCTAAATAATACACTGCAGTATTTACAATCATGTGAATTCAAAATGTTCCTTTTGGTCAGTAGTTTTACATGTAAATATTATTCTAGAGATGAGAATTTTTTAGCTCTTATCTGCCTACACGTATTAATTCTAGAGATGTAAATCTGTTTAAAAAATACTCAGGGTACTTAGAGGCTTAAGTGTGCTATTACATTATTCACTAACAGATGGAATTTCTTATTTACTCCACTAGTATTTTGGTTTTTTTATATAGTTATTCTTAGAGTGCAAATAGAGAACTAAGAATTAGCAAAAGATGATCCAAATAAACATCCTCATTTTAAAATGATATTCTAAGTACAACGTAAATAATTTAAAATCAGAGAACAAAGACTTTCGAAGTGATTTGGTACAGTACCAGTGAGGCTCTGTATTCAGAAAGGTTCTTATCACTCATGCTAAGGCACACTCTCTCTCAACCTCCCACTCTTGTCCTGCTGCCCAGCTAGTACTTTATGGAGGTCACTTGTATTAGTTATCTATTGCTACATAACAAATTATCTCCAAATTTGGCGGTTTAAGACAATAACATCTATTATCTTGTAGTTTCTATGGGTCAGGAGTCTGAGCACAGGTTAGCTGGATCGTCTAGCTCTGGGTCTCTTACATGGCTGCAGGCTTAACTCGGAAGGATTTTCTTCCTAGCTCATTTATACAGCTGTTGGCAGGATTCAGTTCTTTGCAGGCATCACTTAATTCTTTATGAGCTCTTGGCTGGAGACCTCCCCAGGTTTCTTCCCACCTGGGTTTCTCCATAGAGCATCTCAACACATGTCAGCTGTCTGCATCAGAGCGAGCAAGCCAGTAGGTAAGAGAGCGGGCCGGTGAGAGAGAGTGTCAGCAAGATAGACAACAGTCTCTCGTACCTGAGCATGGAAGTGAAATCCCATTGCTTTTACTGCATTCTCTGATGGAAACAAGTCACTGTGTCCAGTTCACATTCAAGAGGACTACATCATTGGGAGGTATGTCAGAAGCTGCCTACATATCCCTGGTGACTATTAGGGGTATACTTCCCTTGCATTCTAGGCCCCACTTTATATTCTAGGACAGTGGTTCTCACAGTGTCATTCCTGAACCAGTAGCGTCACTTGGGAACTTGTTATAATTGCAAATTCTCAGTCCCAGTCCAGTCCTACTGCATCAGAAACTCCGGGAGTGGAACCCAGAATGCTAACAAGCCCACCAAGTGATTCTGAGCATGCTAAAGCTGAAGAAGTATTGCTTTAGAAGCAAAGGGAGCAGAGCTGGTTGGACTTCCTGATTTCCCTCTTACAAGACCAGAGTCTCAATCATTGGAAGGTTTGCCTACATCATCAGCATACTTGTGACTGCTGATGGTTTTTAATGATAAAGGAGTTGCATTACAAACCAGGAGACATCTTAGGACGGTACCTCATATAGCATATCCAGAAAATTTCTTTACCTTGGAATTAAGATTTTTAACCGAGTGGACCTCATTCACCTAACCCCACAGGCTGGTACTTCGTAGATCTGAGGACTGAAGGGAACTAAATCACTTGAACGACACTTCAGAACTGCTGATCAACAGTAAAAATTCCATTCTGTTGTCTAAATGCCAGATTTGTTCAAATACTTTGATTCTCTAAGTGGTTCTTAAACTATGTACCTGGTCTCAAAAAATATATATTTTTTTAATGGCCACAGGTGTACTCCTAAAGTGTGAGGTGGCTTGGAAGGCAAGTTCTACGTACTATGTCTTTCTAGTAGGAATGGAAACTGAGGTGAGCTGGCATCGTTGCATGGAAGGCTGTGGCAAAATCTCCACTCCTCCCCAACTGTGTCCCTTTGTTCTCTATCATCCTCTCAAACTCATCATCTTTCAGAGACCTCCATAGTACTGTAGAAAGAATACAGACCCTGGGTTCAAATCTAAGCTCTGCTACTTGGTATCTATGTAGCCTCAAACAATTACTTGACCTATCCAAGTCTTTATTTTTTCATGTAAGAGAGGCCAAACATCTCATTGACTTGAGTAAATTAAAAGTAATTTGCTGCAAAATGTTCCCAAGACATAGTAGATATATAAGAAATGTTATTCTACCCCACCCCCTTTCCTTTTGCATTTCCCTGGTGCTTAGCATAATATCGTATACATCTTTGGTCTTCCATAAATGTTTAGTTTTTAGAGAATCCAATGTTATGCCCTCAGACAGGCTGAGTAGTTTCAGAAAGTAGTGTGCAGATCATATGATATAGTAAAAAAATGTTCTAGTCAACCATTCATGCATAGAGTAAGTAGATTCTCCCCTCCTCCTTCTTAATATCTCATTAGAGAAATTCTCCCAAAGAATCACTCTCATTGTTTGCATGATATATTAAATTTATTCAGCGGAATAGTTAATTCAGCAACCCCATGTGAGTGTATTGGTGCTAGTGTCCCATCCCTTGTAGCACAAAAAATAATGTCTAACGACACCTAAATGCAGTAATGCCTAAGACCTCAATGTAGGTGGTGAAGCGGGGGCAGGGATGCATTCCATAGTTGCAATTTGACACCTCTACCCCAGATTTCTGTGGCTGTAACCAACAGAGTTTACCCGTACTATATATGCTTTAATTGTGAAGAGTGTGGCACTACAACTTTGTGGCCATATGTTGAAGAAAAGACCTAAATGACAGGTCTTCTAATCCTCCTATTGACTCATTGTAATTTAGTTGCTTTAGTAAAAAACACATGCCAAAGCGGACAATTCAAACAGCAAATTTTGTCCAGTTTTCTAATACTCTTTAATTTTTTTAAAAAAAAGGTCTTATAGCATCAATTCCTTGCCCTATAATTATAGAGAACTTGAAAATATAATATCTCAAAGACATAATTGAATGGTTGCTTTTAAATTATTGATTTGTAGTTGTGTAGGTATAATTATTGCTCATTTAATACAAATCAACTTTTAATAAGCAAGCAGATGAAAGTATGAAGAAAAGTATGCTTGGTTTGAATGGAAAAGGCCTTTCAAAAGTCTTGTACCCAGAATTTACATTATAAGAGATCTTCTTTCATTTCAGGTAAGTGGAAATTATAGGTTCATCTAAACTTGCCTATGACTCTTGGTCAGACCAATCAGTAGTCATCCAGCATAGCAGCATAAATGTCAGATATCTGGGAGTATGAATTACTATCATCCTGACGCTCTAGTTGAATAGGCTAAAGTTTATGGTTAGGGCAGTTTTTTTACTGTTTTGCCTTGTAGTTAAAACCAATCAACTCTAAATTATTTTACACTTATTATTCACCTTGCAGATTAGTGAAATTATTCATTAGTCAGAGAAATAATTATTGAATGCTAATTATGTACAGGGAATTTTGAGAATACAAAGATTTACAGTTATGTCCTTTTATGCAGCTTAAAATATAGTGGATACTTAATAGTGAACATAGTGAATATGGGCACTTCACAAAAGTTCATACAGAATTAATGTCAATTAATAGTATAAATCATAAATTCTTCAACTTTGTATAGACAAGTCCTTCACTGTGGGCAATGAAGAGTAATGGAGCCCAGGTTCTAGCTCATCCCAGCTCATCTACTTATAGATATATGACAATGACAATCCACCTAACAGTCCATGCTTTGGTTTTCTCCAGCACAAATAGGGATGCACCTTGTAGGATGGTTGTGGGAATTAAATGAGATATTTATATAACATAGAAAGCTCTTAGTACAAAGTGTTCCACTTGTGTTAACTATCTAGTAATAGTATTCATATAGTATTAATATTCATGTAGTATTAGTATTCATGGAGAGAGAGGAATTCTCAGCTAGGTTTTACGTGATGGAGACTACAGAGAGAAGAAGATACTACATGTATGAAGAATAATATCAATGGTGCAATAAGCAGAACAATTACAGCATCCTGTGAGCCAAAAAGTTTGGCCCAGTTGAGGAAGGTCTTTAATACAAGGTAATCTCACTTCATCATGTAACCAAGAGAGAACCACTTTCAGTTTTTGAACAGAAATGTGACACAAGAAGGAGGTTTTTGGACAGTTAATTGGCAGCAAACATAGGGCAATAGAGACTGAAGGTAAGGAGACGAGGTGGCAAAAAAAAAAAATATTTCAGTGACATAGGCACAGGGTAATAGGGCCCTGACCTCTGATTTTCATAGTGGAAGTGGAGAAGAATGAAGAAAAGGCTAGTCTTTGCAGAGGAAGAATCGGCCCAACTTGGTGAATGACTGGATGAGAATTAAAGTAATGAAGAAATAAAACATGATTCTGAAAATGGTAAGCCTGGGTTAATAGGAAAATGAAGAACTATTGATAGAAACAGAGCAGTCGAGAAGAGGAGCCAATTGTGGGAGGTACTTATTTTAGAAAAATACCGGGCATGTCTAGCAGGCTTTGGAAATTTAGCACTAGAGCTTGGAGAAGACTTCAGGAATGAGGCCCGGTTATCATTTAACGAAGAGAAGACTTGATACAATGACTGAGTGGCATCACAGAATCATCAGAATTTGTTTTCCATTCCATAGGCCTGGCTCACTATCTTCTTCACTTTCCTCAGCTGGCCCCAGCTAATAGTCTTGCCCTCTACTCCTTAATCCCCTTCAACCCTTTATCAGAGTAGAGATTAAGAATAGCCTATAGATGACTGAGAACTGTCTATAAAATCACTCTTCTTCCTCTTCTCCTTCTTCTTCTCCTCCTCCTCCCCATACCCCTCTCTTCTTCCTCTTTCTTTTTCTCTTCTTCCTCTTCCTTTGCCCATTCAGAAAATTAAATATCTCATAGAGCTTTTCCATTTTGGAGTCAATATAATAGAACTACACTGAAAGGATTAAACATACCTCACAGTTAACCACATAACTCAACTGAAGGGTCCCCCAGTCTACCCTTTTCCTGATCATTACATCCAAAATAGTTCTAGGCACTGCCAAAGCAGATTTTGGCGATCAGACTAGGAGGGTCTGTTGATTGCTTTATATGCATTTGGTTGATTTAGTGTGATGAGGTTCTGGCATTCACTTCTTGCTCACTGAAAGCATCCTGTTCTTTCATGCTGCTATTTTTTATACATTCTATTCCCAAGTATACTTTCTCTTCTTTAAGGCTCATCTTAAACATTACCCTCTCTGCCATGTCTTCCCTGACCCTCCCAGGCAGAGTTCTTTCTTTCTTGTGATCTTACGCTCATCAGTTTAAGACTTCTACTGAAGCACATTACATAATATTTTAAGCAGCATCTACGTCTTCCTCCCCAACCCTCAACCGGATGTCTTATTTTTATTTTTATCTACAGTCTATTACACCATGCCTGAGATGTAGTAGGTGCTCACTAAATGCAAAATGTATAAACAAATAAATAATTAAATGTAGGTCTTTGATTTCCCTTGATTATTTTAGTTAAAATATCAGTATTTTAATGTAATCTTTATTTGTATTTTCTTCAACCTTTATGATGTTTTACACCCATAATGCTATGTAGTATATAGACCCAAAAATCTAATAACAAATCCCCAAGTTTGACACTGTTTATAACATTTCATAAGAAGTGGTTTTACTTTGTTATTAATTTTTCATATATTTTACTGGGTTTTTTTTTAATGAAAATGTTTAGAATTTTTTCAAGAATTTCTGTTAAAATTGAGCAAGGTAATGTGCCTTAAGTCACTTTATTTTTAAAATAATTAACTGTTTTCAGGCAAATCAAGAAGTGGAGATTTTTCTATAATAAAACCAGATTTTTGTCAGACACTTATGATCTGGTTCTTCTGCTCAAGTCTCAGATTCTATGTGGTCCCTTCTGACTTCTTTAAACAGTTGGGAGTCCATCTATGCGATCAGGTAGATGAATGGGTGGAATAGAAGAAGCTAGTCTCTTTCTCTACATATGAATCTCCAAAAATAATAGAATACATGTGTGTAAAAGTGGTAAACCACTAATAATATTTAGAACTCCACAATTCCTACTGGAAATAAAATAATAAAGCAATAAAATATTCGAGGAAAAGAAGAAGTACCATGGTTAAAACATTGACATCAGGACTAAAAACTTGTCTGAAATCCAGTCGCTCATGATTTGGCCTGCTTACAGTAGGAATTTAGATTGTTTTTATGTCATGGTCCACTTACAGATGTGCAGGCTAGATCTCATGGGCAAGATCTGCAATAAGCCCCAGCCGTAATTGTGCCAACTGCTGAGCGTGAAGGCTGAACACATTCATTGTTGGTGGATATTTTTAACACCTTAACTAGGAGTAGTACTGACTGAGTCACCCTTATACTTTGGTGGAGGGAGTAAGAGAATTGCAATCATGCCTGAAGTTAATAAACATTTCATTTGCAATGGTTCAAAATTACAAAACAGGTAAGGTACTGCTTTGCTTAGAGATTAATAAGTACTACCCTTTCAATACTTGATATCTTGTTTAATATACTATTTCCAAAACAAGACACACATTTCCAAGAAGGACTTTTAAAGCCTGAGTCTAGAAACGAGGCAAATTTTTAAGCCTTCACCATGACTTATACATACAAATAAATGTTTCCTTTTAAGCAAGCACACTGGGAGAGAGGCCATAATGATACTATGATGCTGTCATTCTCAAGGACATTTTGAGAGCTCTCCTTTTGTGACCAGTTTACACGAAACAGTGACACTTTGGCTTCACCAAAAAATGGTTTTACCCAACTTGGTCATCTTCCTTAGTCACCATTTTTGACTCTCAGTCATATTTGGCTATTTGTAAAAATCAAATCCACCCTCAAAGAATGAAATTTTTCAAACTAATGGGCAATTTTTTTTCTGTCCAGAAAGTTTTCAGCATTGGGCCTATTAATAGAAAACACAAATAAAAGTAATCAGTCTTTTCAACATTGCTTATAAAATACCTGTTGCAAGGACAAGGCTAAATCCATTGCTATTATTAATTATAAGACATCAACCAACAAAAGCTCTTGTCATCAGCAGAGAGTTCTATTAATGAGACTGACTGACGGATCTTTTACTTATTTTTTTTTTTAACTCTTTTGTTGAAGTAATTATGGATTCACAGGAAGTTGCAAAAATAGTAAATAGAATTTTGTGCATCCTTCACCCAGTTCCTCCAATGGTGACATCTTAAACAACTCCAGTATCATATCAAAACCAAGAAATTGACAATGTGTAACACTTATGTAGAGCATAGGTTATAAGAAGATATTCACATTTTGTCATTTTTTACATGTTTTCGCGCGCGCGCGTGTGTGTGTGTGTGTGTGTGTGTGTGGATGGGTGGGTGTGCAGTTCTATGCAATTTTATCCCATGTACAGATTTGTGTAACCAACACAAGAATAAAGGGACAGAACTCTTTTATCACTACAAAGGAGAACTCCCTCCTGTTATCCTTATATATGGACCCCTTCTACCCTTTCCCTGTCCCATAGCAACAATAAATCTGTTTTCATCTCTATAGTTTTCTTATTTCGAGAATGTCATATAAATAGAATTATTCAGATGTAACCTTTTGAGATTGACTTTTTTCACTAAGCATATGCCTTTGAGATCTAGTTTGCTGCATGCACCAACAGTTTATTCCTTTGTAATGCTGAGTAGTATTCCATTGCACGAATATGCCAGAGTTTCACCCCCTGAAGGACATGCTATTATTACATGTCCTGCTATGGACATTTATGTACAAATGTTTCTGTGAATGTACATTTTCACTTCTCTGGGTAAATGCCCTAGAGTATGGATGCCGGGCTGTCTGTTAAGCACATATCTAGTTTTGTAGGTAACTGATAAAATATTTTTCAGAGCGACTGTAACATTTTATAGTCACACCAATAGTAGGTGAGGGATCCGGTTTCTATGTACCCTTGCCAGCATTTGGTATTATTGCTATTTTTATTTTAGCTATTCTAAAAGGTTTGTAGGTTTTAAACTTATTTTCAGAAATTAACTGATTCAATTTATATGACTGGTACTGCGATCATTCAGTAGGAATGACTTTTTGTCTTCACAATGTCTTCCTGTGAACTGCAAGACTTATGTTTATATTAAAGATTTAAGATTATAAAGAGATGTGTTCTCTACTTCAAATTTACCAATGTCTAGTTAACAAGCAATCAGAACCTCACTTCAGTCTCTTCTACCCAGTCATATAATTTTTTCCCATGGCACAAACATGTCCACGCCTAAAACTGCTCTTTCCTAGGCTAAAAAAAAAGTCCTACTGCCTGCATTCTCGTTTTTATTGGGGGTAAGGGGTGAACTAATGATGGGCTGGCTGCACTGGTTGTCTCTGGTTGGTGGCCCACAGCACGAATTCATGAGAGCTGGCTTTGTGGCTGATTGCTGGGGATGCTGGGAGAGAGCAGGACAATCATAATTCTGCAGGTTTGCTGTGCTTCTTTCATTTACATAGAACAGCTTTTCTCCCTTTGTAGTTAACTGGCCTGTATGATGACCCGTAGATGAGACAAAGTATAGACTGCTAGGTTAGTTGCAAACACTTTACTTTCAAACAGAATTCAAAGTGCTCTTGACAGGCTGTTGCATTAAGTACTTGCATGTTTGAGTTAGAAAAAACTGAATCCAATTTATTTCCCCCCTCAAGTTCATGCCATTCTTTGTGAAGAGGCCCAAAGTACTTACTACTAGTATTAGAGGCTGAAATGGCAGAGTAGGAAATAGAATCCAATTACAAAAGTAGCTTGTGGCTTCTGCTCTCCTTACACTTTGCACAAGTGTATCTTGAAAATGATTTAACTAACAGTTGCTATTATAAAATATTTCATATTTATTTACTTGTAATCATAAAATTACCTCTATTATTTGATAATCACGTCTTTTGGGGAGGATGGAGTTTTGGGGGGCAGAGGATGTTTGTTTTTAATTTGACTTTGTTTGTTTTTAATTTCAGAATAAGGTAAAGCTTTCCAGTGTCTGCCTACCCTTCTTGACCTATATAAATTGACTTACCACTTATATTGTCTTATAAACAAAAGTTTCAGCAGATGAATTTCAAAAACACACTCAGTAAAAGAAACCAAACAAAAGACAACATACATGCTGTATGATTCCATTTATATGAGTTCAAAAGCATTTGAAACTAATCTATGGTGATAAAAATAAGAATAGTGTTTGGGAGAGGGTAGTATTGACTGGAAAAGAGCATAGAGAAATTTTCTGGGGTATTCAATTACTTGACCTAAGTAATGGTTGCACAGGTGTATATCTATATGTACAATTCACCAAGTTGTGTTCTAAGGAGTTGAACACTTTACTATGTTATTCTTTAATTAAAATTTAAATCATGAACTGAAATGAAAAAATAAGAGATTTAATGATAAAATCACAGGCAATAAATTTGGTTTTTCACTTCAAGGTTTACAGGAATTTTTTAATTTTGCAAATTATAATTTCCTCTAATGCAAATGAATCATTATTCTCATTTCTCTTTGCCTCTCCCAGCTTCTTAGCCAGATAGATTTATGTTGCAATGTCATGCATATTATAACTGTTAAATTAAAATATTGTGATGCAGGGTGTGGAAGTAATAAAATTCTACTAAGATCCATTTTGGCCTTTAAAAATTCCATGATTCCTTTCACTCACATGACATCTTTCATTCCTTTTTTTTGAAGTTTGGATCCAAACTTGAGTTGACATTTAGTTAATAGCATCTTACACTGAGGTTCCATTTTCTAAATTAACGAGATCAAGAACGGAGACCTGATATTTCTTTATACGTCTGGCTCTTTTCCAAAAAGAAGGATTAGGGCAACAAGAAAAAATGAAGAAGGAAGGAAGGAAGGGAGGGAGGGAAGGAGGGAAGGAAGGAAGGAAGGAAGGAAGGAAGGAAGGAAGGAAGGAAGAAAGAAAGGAAGGAAAAAAGGGAGGGAGGAAGGGGAAAAAAAGGAAATCAAACCCTCTGGACACCTTTATTCTAAGGCAAAATGTGCTCCAAATTTTTGTAAAAATATCAGATACCACCCTGTTACCAACAAAATGAGCAAACAGACCCACACACATAAAATCTGTAGTTGCAATATGTCTACTATTTTTCGTTTACTCTCTTGCTTCCTTAATATCTTGTGTCTCGGTACCTTCCTACAAGTCATGAAAAGGGTAAAATCTACACATATCTACATATCCACCATGAGGACAGAGCTTGCTTGAGGAACTGAACTAAGTCAGATTTAATTTCTTATGACATATTTGGGGATGGGCTACAAGAGAAAGACAAAGGCTCAGTAGTAAGGATCTATCTAGACATACAGTAAGTGCTCAATATATATATTTTTAAACGACTTGTGACAGAAAATACAAATTATTTATGCAAGTGAAAAACTCCTACAGCAAAGTGTGCGACTAAGACAGTAGACCAGGAGGGCACCTGAGACTCCCATTCCCTGGTGCTTGACTTGGAAATTCCATGTTTAAAACGGGGACCCGGGAATGGAGGGTTTAAGATCAAGCCATATATAGACAATGTGAGAAATATCGAAGAAGGCAGATGGAAAGAGAATGTGGAGCCTACTGAATGCAAAGGGATGCTTTCCAAGACAGGAAGAGGGACCTGGGAGCCTTTTCCACTTGGCTGCGTCCAACATCTCTGCTGTGCTGGGCGTCCTGATGCAGCTGGCTGGGCCTTCGGTTTGGGGAAAGAACCAAGGAGCTAGGGATCCGCGGGAAGGAGGGCCCGGCAACAGGTGGGGAGGTGGCGGACTTTTGTCTGGGGAAAGGAAATCAGCCGCGCTGAAAGGGCGGAAAGCAGTAGCGCGCAGGCCTCGAGTCTGCGGGGTCCCGCCGTGCTCGCCATCTCCCTGGGCTCCTCTAATTAGGGAAGGGATGCAGGGTGGCATTAGTTCCCAAACGTTTTAATCGAGCCTCTTTTCAATGGCCAGGGATAAATGTAGCCACTGTTGCTCCGTGCTGAATGGGTCGCAACCGCCCCCGCCCGGCCCCCAGCGTGGCCATTCAGGGCTCTTTTCACAACCTCTGAGCGTTTCAGTCCCTGGGCCTAGCGACACTCCAGAGCGCTCCTAATTAGTCTAATTAGAAAGGTGGATTGATAGATGGAACGAAGACAGCGTGGGTTAGGAAGATGCTCAATGCTGCCAATCTCGGTTGGGTTGCCGCTTATTCTCTGCAGAAAGAAAAGGCCGCAAAGGAGGATGCTGGAGCCGGAGTCCGCCCGCCCGCGCGCGCGGGGGCTCAGCCCCGGCCGGATTCGGGGCCCGGGTGGTCGCGACCCCTCGCTCTCCGCCCGCAGCCCAGGCCCGGCCGCGGGCGCCACCGCTCCTCCGGGCAGCGCCTCCGGGCCGCGGCCTGCCGGGCGAGGCTGGCGAGAAGGGCCGCAGACGCCGGGGCCGGAGCCGCTGCTCCCCGCCGGCCGCGGGGTCCCCGCCACCCCCTCCAACGCCCCGCGGAGGCGCGGCCCGGAGGGTCGGTGCGGGGGCCCGCGCGCCCGGCCGCGCCACGCGGCAGCTTCCATGTCTCCCGCCACCCGGCCTCGCGCGGTGGGCGCAGCGCCGGGTCCCAGGGATGGGCCGGGGTGGGCGGCTGGAGCGTCCCGCAGCGCGGCTCCGGCGCTGCGCGTGCGGGTTGTCCGCGCGGCGGGGGCGGGGGGGCGCCAGCGCGGTCCCGGCGGCCGGGACGGGAGCAGCGGCGCGGGTGGCTTCAGGAACCCTGAGCCTGTAATTGGGCTGTAAATCAGGCGGGGAGAGCGGCGGCGCTGGCGCAGGTGTAAAAACAGAGGGCAAGGCCCGGGCTGCGCAGCCCGGCGCCCGCGCAGGTCAGAGCCTCCGGCGACTAACCTCGCGGACAGCGACGCGGGCAGCCGGGAGGGCGGGAGGGGGCGGCGGGGTGGGTAGGGGCTCCTCTTGATTTTTATTGGGGGGGGCGTAGGGAGGAAGGAGAAGCAACATCATCTCCCTTTTCGCCCGCTTGCTGTCAGCATCGCATCTGGAGGACAGAGGACGGTCAGACGGCGAAGGTTCGGGAAGCGCGCGCCGCCTCGCCAGCCCCCCCCCCCACGTCCCGGCGCCGGAGCTGTTGGCGACCGTGGGCCAGCCAGGCGGCTGCGCCTCGGCCGCCAGGCCCTGGGCGATGATGGGGTCCGTGCGCCCCCTCCTAGACGCGGGGCCACCCAAAGACAAACCACCGGCTCCCGCTTCATTTCGGGCGCTGAAGTCGGGGAAACATCGCCGCGCCCCTGGACGAAGGAGATAAAAACAAAAACAAACAACAACAAAGTAGAAAGGGCGATCAAAAATTTGGAGCTCTGCTCAGGAGCAAAAAACAAAAAGAAGAAGAAGAAAAAAAAAAAAACCCTGTCAAAACCCCATCGAGACCAGAGACGGTGGCACAAGCGGCAAAGGGATTCACAGACAAAGGAAAACAATACACGTCTCGCTAGATCATTTTTCTGGACATTGTTTGAGGTCTGAAAGGGTCCAAATCGTTTCAAAATGTTGCCAGTAAAAATTATCCTGTGTGGAATGCAACTAATCCTTTTAGGTTCCTGTCAACTGTTTCCACAAAAGGAATCCGATTTTTCAAATCAAAGATCCGAAAGTCTTCGGGGAGAGATTTATTACATGCCAGAGCTTTAGTTACAGACTAGAGTTACAATAACAACTTGCACCCACCAACTCCCTAAAATAAGGGATCCCATCCTACAAATTCTAAAGACATATGGGGGATGGTTCGCTGGATTCCTGCTATGTATGCAGATGGTGGGAGGAGGGGGAAGGGAAGAGGGGGAAGGCAAAGAAAATTTTAAATTCCTTAAATAGAAAAACAACAGAGTGCCTCAGCATTTTATTTTTGTCCTCTGTACCCCTTGATACTTTTGAAAAAGAAAACAAGACCCCTTGGCGATAACAGCTTAAAGGTGAGGTTAATGCTTGAATTGAATATGGAAAAAACTCTTGGGTTCCTATGCACCCCCAGTGGTCCAAAACCTGGACTGAGTTTGCATATTGATGTGACTACAATTTCTGCAAGCGGAAAAATATTTAAAGTTCATAAAAGAATACAAGGAAAATGTAACATGCTTTATTTTTGTTTGATTTGTAATAAAATGTTAAAGCATGGGGGGGAAAAGTCCTAGTTTTTCACTGTGTCTCTGTATTTAACACTTCACAAACTCACAAACCCATGTGAATACGAACTCATTCTGTGCAGGTCATAATCTCAGTTCACAGTAACATGAGCATTTATTTTGTGATGGGCCTGATTACAAATCATCCTCCTCCTGCTTTAAAGTCCACAGAGAACCAGTGACTAGAGGTAAGACTAATAGGTAACTATTAGTAAAAAGCCTTAAAAACTTGGGAGGAAACTCAAATCCACAGTTCTCTGCATGGAAGAGTTGGACCCTGAGTTATCTTTATGCACATGGGCACTTAGGTGTTTGGGGCATTTAGTAAGTAAACTGCCACACTGGAAGATGTTAAGAAGCAGACAACTTCGGTCCACTTTACAGACTATGGAGATTTTTAAATGGTTCTGTTAAATGCATATATGAAAAAATTACTTTGCTACCATTTCCTCCACCCCATTATTTTTTGCTGAAAAGCCACGCTCTTCTTGTCCTATGAGTGTATGCTTGTTATTAGAAGCAACGAGGTAGTGGGAATTCTTTAGTTTCTTATATTTAAAGCAGGAATAAAAAGATTTGCAATGTAGCAGGTGCTCAATAAATACTGCAGACTAATCCCAATTTTCAAAGTTTAGAGGTTAAAGAGATGATTGGTAGGTAAATAACTAAAGGAAATACAGCAAGAGACGAGAAGAGTGGATTTAAAACACCATTGGTTTGTTTATTTTAGAAGGGAGGAGAAAGTTATCTGTTCAAATACACATCTGCTGAAGTAAGAGAAAATACAATGCCATGTCTTTTCTCCTCATTATTTCTAGAAGGGATTAAGTAACAATTTATTTCATAAATTGGGTGGAACTTTGAAGAAAGTTGTGTTTTGACATAGAGCTAAAGGTTTTTCTTAACTAATTTAAGGATCTGAGTATACATTTGTATGGGTTTTATGTTTTCCAAAGCATTTTCACCTAAATTGTTTTATTTGATTCTCACAACCCATCCCCACATTCCCAAAAACTATAAATGAGTATAAAAACTGATCTAAAATTGAATTTCAACCTAACCTTATTTCTTCTGTTGTGATCTTTGGCAATTTTTTCGGGGGGGGGGGGTTGTAACTTCCCCTCCTTTCCCTAATCAATTATTTAACAGAACATTATCTTGTTACAATCATTTTCATATATGTGAAACTCTGCATAAAAATAGTACAAAGTAAAAATAGCTGTTATTTTTCATTCGTGATGATCTTTCATCAACTTTCCAGAAAATGTGTCATGTCTTGTTATTGCTGAGAGTGTCTGCCTTCTAGTTACTTAACAGAAATTCCTAAGCAAGTGTGCAAAGAAGTTTCTGTTTCCTGCCACAATTAATATCTGCGCACTCGCGCTCTCTCTCCTCCCGCGCTTGCTCGCGCGCTCTCTCTCTCTCTCTCTCCCTCTCTCCCTCTCTCTCTCTCTCTTTCTCTCTGCCAGTCTGTTATTGATCAGCAGTTGCAAATAAGAGAATCTCCAGTTTGTGTTTGGCTGCCTCTGGGGCATAGAGACCCAGGCAAGGACCCATGGCCACAGATCCATCCCCTATCATCCCAGCCTTCTTGATCCTCTTCTGGAGCTCAACAGACTACCTGGGCCTATGGGTGCATTTTATATAGCTTGCATTCTGCTTCACAGACTAGACAGATTCTCCTTAACTGTAGCATCCTGGGTACAGGGAAGCACCCTATCTTGAACAGTCACTCTCACTTTAAGAGTAGAAAAATATCTTTCCAGACTTATTGATTTCAAATTTAGAATTAGAATTTTCCAAGTTCTCCAAATAAAGCTTTTATATTGACTGCTTTTCTTCCTGAAATGCATTTTTGTTGTATTTTACAGTCTGAAATTTAAAAAACCAATGTTTCCAATTTCTAAGAAAAATCATCCTTTCTCTAGAAAATCACCGTTATTTTGTATCAAGCAATGTCCCTTTGGAAAAATCACCATATACACTTTCCTTCAGCCTGTCTGCAGCTCACAATTAGTCAGGTGCAATGCCAGCACTGACTCCTGCCTGGATGTCCTGGTAAGGTACAAAGCAGTGGCTCCAGCACCGGCCTAAGGAAGCTGGGTGTCAACGAGGATTTTGATGACAATAGGCAAGGATGGGCTATTAGCATCAAGGAAAAGATGTGATTACAGCAGGAGGACTGAAATTCCTCTGGCCTCTGGCCAGTCAGGTCTGAGCTCCAGGTGGGGTTCCCCCTGGGGGGAAGGGGGGGCTCCAGGGCAGTGAATAGTTTAAGGGTCCACTCAAGCCACATAATACCCAGCTGTTTAAAGACAGTAAAATCTTTGAGAATGTATCTGGAGGGACCGTGGACACATTCACAGAAAAATGATTTGCTGTCTCATTAAACGCTAAATCAGTTGATCTGATTCTTAAATATTCTTCCATTTTCCACATGATGTGACCCTAGACTGGTTATAAAGACCCACTAGCAGTTTAGCAAAAAGTTCTGCCCATTTGGCAGAATTTGACCATTAAGCAGAAGAAATGGACAAACGGTACAAAGGTGAAAAGGGGTGTGTGTGTGTGTGTGTGTGTGTGTGTGTGTGAGAGAGAGAGAGAGAGAGAGAGAGAGAGAGAGAGAGAGAGATTTTGAAGAAAATTGCTAATGCAAAAAATATTGGAAAAATATTGGAAAAGTGTTAGGAGGGGTCATATAGAACTAGGGGGAAGCAGACACAGCCAAAATAATCAGCTATAAATTCCAAATGCATGTAAAACAAGGTGCTGGGGGACCTCTGAGAAGGCCTGAATAAAGATGGCAGGGAGGAGGTTCTAACAAAAATCCAAAAAAGTATATAAGAAATAAATGACTTCTACACAGTGACCTATAAGGCAATTGCCCTACCACAGTGGGTGTTTAATAAATCACAATGATGGCAACTAAGTGGCAGTGTAATATAATGGAAATAAAATAGAATTTAAATACAGAAGTCCTGGTAGCTGTGACCTTGGGCAAGTCACTTCATCTCTTTTGAGCTTTGATGTGTTTGTATAAAATGGTCAATAATAAGTCTTGCCTTCTTTATTTTATAGTGTAGTTTAGAGAAATATTAGTGAAAGTCTTTTTAAAAGTTAATGTGTGATGAAGGTAGTAACTGGAATACAGAGGAGTTTCCAGGGTGCTGGTAACATCTTCTTTTTGGTCTGATGTAAAACAAAGAGCTGTGGGAACCTCTGGGAAGGCCTGAATAGCGATGGCAGAGAGGAGGGTCTAGCAAAAATGGTTACATGGGTTTGTTCACTTTGTGAAAAGTGAGTGAGATTTGTGTATTTTTTTTTTCTGTTATACTTTTCTAAAATGTTTACTTTTAAAAGTTAGCGTAGCCTCAAAACAGTTTTTAAAGTTAAAACGACAATGATGATAAGAACAAGGAAAATAACATGAACCAGAACTCACAGTCCATGCTCATTTCTTCCTAGCCATCTTATCACACCCAGAGACTCAGGATTCAAAAAGAGATGGATGATCATAATCATTTTGCTTGTTACTGAATAGTGAAGAAGCAGGAGGAATGAACCAGGAAGTTTCCTGCATGCCAGAGGGGTCAACAATAAAAAGAAAGGAGCCCAAGTTGTTCACATCAAGGGAGACATGTGATTAGAGAGATGTGACATGCAAAGAAATTATCTAAAAAGTGAATTCAGTTGAGAAAGTATAAGCCCCAAAGAGCCTTGAGCAGCTGGTCATGATCAGATTCTCCATCTTCTGTCAAATGTAATCGTATCCGAGTTGGCAGGGTATTTATTGCTAAAGTCGAAGGGCCAGATTTTACACTAAACATATTTACACATTTGCATTTGTGGCCCTATAAACACTCCACGTTTCACTGGCCATGACATCAAACACATTTACCAACAAAAAGCATATGCCTAATTACAAAATCATAGGGGAGAAAGGAGGCAAGTGGCAGCTGATGGGCAATGAACGTGCATGCCTGTGTATGCATATGTGTAATACAGCTGCAATACCAGGAAACCAGTAGAGACAAGAATGGATGCTGACAATGGTAGGCCCACTTCACTTGTTCTTTGCCCCCCAGGCGTGTACTTGTCTGGTTCAGTCCGAAAGGGGTAAAAGGACCCCTGGCATTCGAATTAGACACATGGTGACACCCCTCCCCTAGGAGCCCAGAGAGAAAGGGTGGTTCTCAGGCAGATTCTGATACGGATTGAGTTTGAGGCTGATATAACCTCTAAGTTGCCTCCAAATAACTTTTTCCTCAGTCAGTAATAAAAAAAAAAAGTGTGAGCAAAGTGCGTAGCCTGTAGATAAATTTAAAACTAAAACTAGAGTCTTTAATTCCTGGCTTTGGGTAGTAAGAGCATATTCCTACCCATCAATAGCAGTTGTAATAACACTGTTAGCTGGTCTAAGCTTGGTCCTTGGTTAAGCAAGGAAATCAGAGCCACTGGGGCCATGGAGAGAAAAACAAAACAGGCACAACCACTGGCCTCAGACAGCCTTTAATAAATGACACAGGCTGGTATTCCATCAAAATAATCACCTTCCATCAGAATAACCACCTCCCCCAGCTCTCTCAGAAGACAGGCTGCAGGAAGAAACTGTGGGGTAAAAAAGAAAAAATAAAGTGAAGGGCAGAAGCCTTTCTCCCAGATGGATGCTTACTACATTTACTGTAAGAAATCTGATAATAAATGTACCCCAAATTTCACTTCCATCAGCAGAAAATTTGGGCAGGAAAGGGCCATGAAACAAGAGACAAAGAAGTAGAGATGTGCAAACAAACATAGGTCTCAGTGAGTAAAAACTAGAGGGGAAATGGGTCCTCATTTTTCCCCTTCCCCTCCCCAGTTTGCCTTTCTTTTCTTTTTTTAAGAGGAAGGGAAGTGGCTTGTTAAATGCATGGGATGGAGATAGAGAGTAAACACGTTTTTGAGCAAAAGCCCCAGCTTCTCATTTTAAAGAAATAAAATAATTACCCAATAGAGAAAAAAGAAACCAACCAAGAAACGAGCTAAGGTCATGACACCATGTGCGGTACAAGGAGCAATTCAATCCATAAGGGCTTCATTACCCCCGCAATAGATAACATTTGGCTAAATCTAGCAGCAGATTAAATCTCTGCGGCACAACAGAGCTCTGAATGGAGAGGCGTCTTTTTGTGTGGTCCTTCTCCGAGATCTGCCCGAACCATTAGCCCCAATATATACCCCTCTCCCTATTAACTGCAGTTCTCTCCCGACTGCGCTTCCGTCATTTGTCTCCAAGCTCTACCGGGGCGTTTGATGAGCAGAGAAACGAGAAGGCAAGAAAAGCGTCGGGTTAATGAGTTGTAGCAAATCCACACTTTGTAGTTGGGAGGAGGAGAGCTGGTGGCCAATGTTTGTCCAACTGGTTTATTTTTCGAGACCCAGGCTATTGAGGAAGACTTGTTCAAACAGGCTTCATCCTTACAAACACACAAACATCCTTCTGTTTGCCTTCAAAGAAAAGGGGACCAGAGCTGGATTTGCATGCGAATGAGGAGCCCCGGGAGGAGACGTCCTTGCCCATCAAAGGCCTCGGTAGTCAGGCGGCCTTTGTTCCAGCACCTGCTCGCCCGCGCGGCCTTACTGGGCGCGCCCTGCGCTCCTGGCTGAAGGAGTCCACGGCCCACCGCCCAGCCCCGCAGCCCATGACCCACTCCCCTCTCAGCCCCACATCGCCCAGCCCGCTGCCCCATTATCACCTCCGCCAGCAGGCCAAGACCCAAGGCCCCGCAAAGCCGACCGTGAAACCCCAAATCGGGAGGGTGGAAAACTCTAGAATGAGGCAGGCAGATCGAGTTTACTTTTTCTCATGGCTCATGACTCATGGCTCTGGGCTCACCATGCGCTGGCAATCTCTTTAGCAAGCTCGGGTGAAGCGGGACCCGAACTCCAGGATTCGGAGCGAGGCCACCGCTGGATCACCCAGCGCCTCCTTGCCATTCCCTTAAAGGGACTGACAACCTTGGAGGTGGGGCCGGTCCTGGCACTTTTTTAAAGATGCGGGAATCTGAACAGAGAGTTTAGCTGGGATTCCTTGACATCCAAGCATCAAGCAAGTAATAACACACATGTGTTTATGCTTTCGTTTTCTTCATCATAACTTTCAAATCGAAATGT
Organism: Cynopterus sphinx; assembly: GCA_030015415.1. NCBI lineage: Eukaryota > Metazoa > Chordata > Mammalia > Chiroptera > Pteropodidae > Cynopterus > Cynopterus sphinx. Next base: position 39,804,060 of record CM057379.1, read on the forward strand.
CAGATCTCTGCGTTACAGAAGGCTGAGAAGCGCACCAGCAGTACCTGTAGTGTTTGGATTCCGTCTGCTAACGCCTCTCCACTCGGGGCAGCAGTAACGTCCAGACGTCCTTGGTTACCAAAGTTTCCTCTCTCTCAGTCGCGCTAGGGTGAAAGTAACTTTTGCCTATAAGATTCTGGTCTATTGGTACTTCAATTTGTACCTATGTGTAATGGTAAGTTTGAGGATGAGTGTTTACCTTAAACTCATTTAATCTCTTCCAAATATTTCACAGGAAAAAAGAAAAACTACTGAGCCAGTTTTTCCTCCCTAAAAATAAACGTGATGACAGCACATCAAGAATGAATGTCACTGCAAAATTTTGGCCTATAACTCAGTCTTAGTTAACTTGCTAGATTAAATCTGCAGATCTTCCGATATATACCTGTCCGGATATTTGGGAAAAAAATTAATGAACAGATTTTACCTCCTCTGCAACTCACTGATATTGCGCATTTAAATTTTGTATTACACATGACTTGGTTTTATTTGGAGCCCACAATAACATTTGTAGTCATCAAAATTAGAGTCTCACATTTTTTCAGAGAACTAAAAATTGCCTGCAACAAGTAGTTAATGAAAACACAGATTTTGAAAGATATCCGAAATAACCTACATTGTAAAAATACAATTAATTCAATAAACACCAGATGTGTTTTCTTTTCATTTTTTGAAGTTTATACTATTCTAAAACTGCAGATTTCTCTTACACACCCTGTTATTCATTTAAATTAGAATTTGATAAGTTTGCCTTTCAGATAAAAACTTTATGCAATTACTGGAATACTTTCTGTTGAGAAAATAGCTTTAAATATCCAGACTTTCAAAACAATTGATTTTGTATATTAAATATTTCATTTAGAACTTTAAAGACATTTGATGACATCTATTAAATTTTTAAAACTAAAAAGTGCCTATTTATTTGTCTTGCTTCTATTACAATATAATACTATGTTGCAGAAGTTTTATAGATATATACAATATTGTGCTCGAATGTGAGCAGAACTTACTTGAAGTGCGAAGCTCAAAAATAAAATGGAAAGCTCTGTAAAAATATCCTAGGGTAACTGTCTTTAATTTTAAATATGGCATAAAATGAGATTTGAAAATGTATAGCAAAGTGATTTTTTAAATTTGTAGTCATTTAAAAATAACTTCTGATTATCTGCGACAGTTTTGACTTAGAAAGTATAAATAAAAATCACGGCATGATGCTTTTGCTAAATCCTCTTTGAAAATATTTGCCTTTGTTAAAATAATGGGTTCCCACTTATCTCACATAGAAACTTTTTTAACAGAAAATAAACTAAGAAGGGAACAACTGAAGCCAATTCTTTCGGTGGGTTTTTTTTGAAAATTAAGCATTTTATTTCTGAAAAAGTGTAAAAATCTCGTGTTAGAATAGTACAATAATTGCCGGCAAAATTTACAATACTCCTTGTAAAGAATACGCAGTAAGTACAAAATAAAAATTCCGCATGACTATTATGATACAAAACACAGGTTAAAGTAAGAAGTTTTGAATTGTTTCCTTGTGTAAACATGTTCATAGGTTTTTTTTTCCTTCTGATGAAAAAGCATACCAGACAAGTGTCTTCAAATAAAAACTATTGCTTCGCTGGCATTCTTTGGGACCTTTACTATTTTTGCGTTATTCTTGTGAACATATTGATTTGTTTAAACCCCTGGACCTGAGAATCTCTAGACCTCAAAAAGGCTTAGATTTTTAAAGATTTCCCAAACGACAAGGAAGCCCCTGTGCCTAGACAGGGCAGACCCACCGGCACCCTCTTCCTCCCCGCCCCGGGTCGGGTGCTGCAGCCTAGGGCGACTTTGCATAAATAGAAGGACCCGCAAAGCCTGGCGAGCGCCCCGGCCGTTGCCAAACACAGTCCTGTCTGCGAATCCGAAGCGACGAAAATGGGGGCGCGAGGCCGGGAGGAGCGAACAAAACACTAGACCACCAAGACGACAAAAAGGGGCTGGGATTCCTACCTTCTGTTTCTCAAGCGCGCTAACAGAGCGTTATTAACCATTGGAAATCCTAGCGGTAAAGTTCTCGACACTGGACAGGGCAGTCCCTTGGTGCAGAGTCCCCAGGGCGGCCGACGAGGACACGGAGGAGGCGGCGGCGGCCGCGGCCGCCACGAGGGAGCGAGTGAGCGCGGCGGCCGGGCCCACGGCCGCCTGAGCCGCGCAGCCGCCGCCGCCGCCGGACCCGGGCCCAGGCGCGGGCGGCGCCGCCGCCACCGGCGAGGGCGAGGGCGAGGCCTGCCCGGCGGCGGCGGCAGCGGCGGCGGCGGCAGCGGCGGCCGGGCCCAGGCTGCCCCCGATGATACTCTCGATGGAGAAGGGCGAGCGCGCCAGCGCCGAGGCGCCCGCGCCGCCCGCCTTGCTCGCCGCGGCCTGCAGGGCACCGGGCAGGGCGGCCCCGAGCGGGTGCGGCCGGTAGGCGAAGGCGGTCCGGGCCAGCTCGGCGGCCGCGCCGTGCGGCGGCGGCGGCGGCGGGGGTGGCGGGGGCGGCGGGGGCGGCGAGTGCGGGTGGAAGGCGGCGGCGGCGGCCGCGGCGGCCGCGGCGGCGGCGAACAGCGCGGAGGGCGGCGCGTAGGGCGGCAGCTGCAGGCCGTAGCCGCAGCCGTAGGGGCCGTAGCCGCAGGCGTGCGGGGGCGGCGGCGGCGGCGCGGGCGCGAAGAGCGCGGCGGCGGCCGCCGGGTCGCCCGCGCCCCCCGCGCCGCCCGCGCCCCCCGCGCCGCGCAGCAGCAGCGCCTCGGCGGCGGCGGCGGCGGCGGCGTTGGGCGGGAGCAGCGGCTGCCGCTTGAAGCGCTTCCTCCGGCGCAGGAAGCTGCCGTTGTCGAACATGTCGGCGGACTCGGGGTCCAGCGTCCAGTAGTTGCCCTTGCCCGGGTTGCCCGGCTCGCGGGGGATCTTGACGAAGCAGTCGTTGAGCGAGAGGTTGTGGCGGATGCTGTTCTGCCAGGCGGGGAACTTCTCCCGGTAGTAGGGGAAGCGGCCGCTGATGAACTCGCAGATCTCGCTCAGCGTCAGCCGCTTCTTGGGGCTCTGCAGGATGGCCATGGTGATGAGCGCGATGTACGAGTAGGGCGGCTTCACCAGCGGGTTCTTGGCGCCGCCGCCGCCGCCCGCGCTCCCGCCGCCGCCGCCAGCGCCGCCCGCGCCGCCGCCGCCTGCCCCGGGCCCCGCTGCCGGCGCTGGGCCGGGGGGCGCCGGGGAGGCCGCCGTCCGCGGGCCCAGCAGGAGGTCATCGTCGTCTTCGTCGTCCTCCAGGTCCTCGAGTTCGTCCTCCCCGGCGTACGAGCGGCGCCGCCGCCGCCGCCGCCGAGCGGGGCCGGCCAGCCGGGGCCCGCCGCCGCCGCCCACGCCGCCCTCGTCGTCGTCTTCCTCTTCCTCGTCGTCGTCGTCCTCGCCCTCCCCCACCACGTCGATGTCTGTCTCCTCGGCGAGGCCGGAGGCATCGGACATCTCCGTGCTCAGGGTCATAGCTGTCGCGCGGCAGCAGCGACGCGGCGCATCGGGGCGCCGGGCTCCGGGCTCCCGCCGCGCCCCAGCCCGGGTCTCGGGCGGTGGGCCCGGCCCCGGGGCGCCACACTCCGGGGGCTCCGAGGCCGCTCGGGCGAGGCTGCGCGCGGGGGTCCCCCGCAGCGGCCGACCCTCGCGCTGCGACTTGGTAACTCCGGCGCCGCCGCGGTCGCCCCGCAGTCTCTGTGCTCGCGGGGCTCCGCGCTCACCCGGCCCGGGCGGGGGACTTGACCTTCCCCTCTCCCAGCGCTCCTGGCAGGGTCAGTTATGGAGGGGGTGGCGGGGCCCCGGGCAAGCGAGTCAGGGTGTCGGCGCCCGGAGGGTGCGGACGGGTGGGAGTCGAGGGACAGAGCGTGGCGAGGCGAGGCGAGGGCTGAGTCCAGGAGAGGGCGGACCTCTCCGCGGCTTATAGCAGAAGGAGGCCTGTCACATGGTGTGCGCGTCAGAGCGCTACCGAGGAAAGGGAAAGGAAGCCTCGGGAAAGCAGCGCTGCTCTGGAGAGAAAGTTCAGTGCCCCCGTAGGAGGGAGCAGGGTCTCAGAAGAGACGGGAGAAGAGAGGACCCCACCATTCCTTGCCAGAGGGACCGAGTCCTGAAGTGAGCGCTGGCTCGGCAGAGTTTGGACCCATGGCCGCCGCAGGAGTTAAGAGTTCCCCGCCTTCTTCTCTTCCATTAGCCCTCAAACTAACTTCAGAAGCTCCCCCGCGTGACGCGACCATTTGACCATCGCGCACTGCAGGAGCCGTCCGGCCGGAAGGTACCCCCGCCCCTCTCATCTGAGGTGGTCGCTCGGAATGGCTCGGAGAGGTCTATTGGGTTGTCCCTTATCCCCTATATTGGGCGAGCGGCTCCTCATCGAATCTGATGAGAACACCCCCCACCCCACTTTAAGCACAGTAATTGTTTATTGACCTTTTAACCTGTCCCCTTCGGTTCTTCTCCAAAGACGTTTGTTTTCCACCATCTGTTAATAAAAAATGCTCTTAGGCTGACGTTTTAGTCTCACTTATCTGCAACTGAATGCCCTAGAAACTTGACAGCTAAACTAAGCCACTCTAATGAGAGGATCTTAAAATTTTCATGGGAATAAAGAAAGTAATAAGTGAATGCAGAGAATAGAAACATGTAGTGAAAAGCCAAATACACACAAGAAATTGCACCTAGGAACTACTCTAAAAAGTTCTTTCACAATGGGTTAAGGGACTCTAGTTATCAGTAAAAGAAGCATTCTAATCAACACTTCTCAGTAGTCGCAAAATATTTAAATTACTATAACGTATAAACATCTCTACTCAAGCAGGCTTTATAATAGAAACTACAATGATGAATACAAACTTTCAGAATTTTTTTGTAAATTAGCTATTTTCAATAGCTACTGGTGAAAAGAAACAAAATGCTTTTTAAAAAACAAGGTTCAAGGTCTGTTCAACTCAGTTTTTCTTAGGTGACCAGGGAGTAAGTGGAAATAGTTCAAATATAATTCTATTTTAAGTATACCTGGCTTTGTCACCAACTTCTAATTATTTTGGCTAGCAGAAAAATTTTAGTAGCTTGTGGAATTCACACTCACATAGCCATACCTTTTGGATTGTTGAATTTCCCCAAACACTTTTTTTCTAAGTGGGAAACTTGCTTCAAATTTTTAGCTTTCTGATTAAAAGGACCGCTTGACAAGAATTGAGAATCAAAACACAAAGGCTTTCTATAGGAACAATCATCAGCTGCCCTTGTGTATATAATTTTACCCACCAAGTACTTTTCACGTTTTGAAACGTTTCATTACTTTCCTTATGAATCACAGAGCCTCAAAAATAAACTGCTCCCCCATCCAAGAATTCTTTTAAAATCGAACGAATTTTTGTTGCTGAGCACTGCTACCAACCAGTTATACTTACAAATGACCCATAAAGTCCATCCCAGATCTTTGAAAGATCTATGGGAATGTCCCTAAGTTATAAATAAATTATTTTTCATGGACTCTCGTTTGATATATGGCTGAACCATTTAATTACTGTAATGGGTTCGGGATTAACCCGAGCCAACATTAGTCAGCACTATTAATCAGGCATTACATTGCTTTGTTGATGTAGCCAGGAGTCCTCACCAAGGGGTTCGCTTTTACGTTTGAAAGTTTAAGTTTTATAAGTAAAATCCAAATAAACACCATGGTTTTCTCTGGACTGAGTGTGTGTGGTGAAGTATTCAGAGATGAAACGAAGAGGAAGGATTTGCTGGCCGACGATTAGTTGCCTCAGATGATCAGTGACAGCCGTCAGTCCTAAGTTAACGCCGCCCCGAACTTGTCTGGCCAAGAAGGGCGCGCAGATGGACTTGGCATCTCGTTTGTAACTGTTTGAAGGTCCTTCGCCAAAGGGTTAAAGGGCTCTTCCCTGGAAGCGTTTTTGAGAAGGGGCAAATTATCTTCTGGCCACTCAGGAGTAAGTGTTAGGGCTTACTGAAGGTCGGAGCAGAAGGAGGACCGCCGCGGGGACAGTGTCAACGGAGATCTGGGTGAGCTTTGCTAAAGCCCCACATTTGGGCGATCATCTTGCTTTGTTTGCTTTAGTTAAGCTACGTATTTGTAAAGGAGTTTTAGCTCCTCGTTCGTGAAGTTCCCCGAGCGCGGAAACCCAAGAGTTTCCGTTCCCGCGCGTCCCCCTTTCGCCTTCCGCGTCCCGCTCGTCCCCCACCTCCCCATCCCCCCCGCCGCCCCTAACGCGCACCCAGCTCCCAGCCGCGGCTGAGTGGTTGACGCCCCCACCCCCTCAGGTTGGTATGAGGGACGGGACACCTCTCCCGGAGGCGCGCCGGGGACCGGGCGGCGAGCGCTCCCCCGCGCGCGGGGCTCGCGTGGCCGCGGGAATGGGCGGGCCCCCGCCTGCCGCGCGGGGTGGACTCCGCAGGGCGAGGGCTGCCGCCTGGCGGCAGCGCGGAGCGCTGCTGGCCCCGCGCCTGTCGCGGTGCGGAGCTCGCCCGGCAGCGGAGGTTGTGCGGTGCCGCCAGCCGACTCCCGGGCTTCACCACCCCCCACCGCCCCTCCCCGAATTGCGGGCGGCCAGGCCTTTTCTTTTTTGAGGCCCGCTTCTTCTCAAGGGCGACTGGGCGGGCGCAGAGGCGTTTCTTGAACTGCAGGTTGCGGGTGGCTTGGGCACTCCAGGGGCACCCCTTCACGGGTTACGGGGATTACGAACTGCAGGGGCCAAAGCGGCTGCGGGACCTGTGGGAGGCGCTGCCTCGGTCCTTTGCCACGGACCGAGAGCTCCATAAGGTCCAGGGCCTCTTACAAGGTCAAAGGCTGGCAGAGACCTGGGAGCGGAGACTCCTGGAACAGAAACCTGGACGACTCCTCTCTCGACCTGAGTGCAGCCCAAGCGTTTACCCATGAACGTGAACATGAAGCTGTTTCCAAACTCGGTGGATATTTTGGGCTGAGTTCTGCCTAGAAGAGTCACGCCACAACCCTGTATTCAGATACTACTTGTGCCTGGCACTCGTTTCTGAAGAAAGTAAAACGCTAGTCCCTGGTGTGAGGGTGCTCGCAGTCTCACGGGGGAGCCGGGTTAATAGATAATTATTATGCCCAATGATAAGTGCTTTCTGAGTCCCCCAGACAAAAGTGAGCGATACCTTGGGGTCCCTGCCTGTCGTTGGCTCCATTATTTCATCTTGCGCTGCCTGTCCTTATGGCTGTGTCTTCCCTTCTCTTTTTGAACTCAAACGTCTGGAGGCCAAAAAGGATTCTATTGTTTGTTTATTTGTTTGTTTGTTTGTTTGTTCTTGGTGTGTTAAAATATACATATCATAAAATTTACCAATTTAAGTGTACAGTTCAGAGGCATTAAGTACTTTCATACTGATGCAACCATCAGCACTATCCATTTCCAGAACTTGTCCATCATCCCAAACAGAAACTCTGCAGCCATTCCAGAATAACTCTGTTCCTCCCCTCCACTCCTCAGCTCCTTGGCAACCACACTCTACTTCCCCTCCCTATGAATTTTACTACTCTAGCTACTTCATATAAGTAGAATCATATAATATTTGTCTTGTGTTTATGGCTTATTTAGCATAATGTCTTAGGGGAATTTCATTACTTTTATAGACCAAATAATATTCTGTTGTATGTATGTACCACACTTTATGTATTCATCTGTTGATGGACATTTGGGTTATTTCTTCCTTTTCTGTTCGTTCTTGAACTTCCACTCACTTAGCTCTGCATGCAGTAGGTAATCAATAAAGGGATTTTTTGTTTGTTTTCCTCCATTTTTTCACCTCAGAGATACTCTAAGGAACCTCACTTGTAACAGAGCATACACATTAAGGAAGTTGCAGTAATGATTTCTGCCATGACCTTCTGAATTTGTAACTTCAACTTGCTTACAATTTTGAGACTTTCAGACTTAGACACTATATTATCTTTAGCAAAAAAGTAGGAGTTAGGACTCTGTCAAAATTAGTTCCAGATGAAATTATGATCACCTCCCACACCCTAAACCCTGCCACACACATGCTTTTTACATTCTTTTTATGTCTTATTACCTGTTCTAATCCTTGGGGGCTCAAGATGACCTTAAAGGTTTTCTCTGGCTATCCACAGCCCTCCATTCAGCATTCTCCTGTGATGTAATATTACTTGCCATGAATGTTGATTCACATATACCACTAAGCTAATTTCAAAGCCACAACAAACAGTGAAGTGGGTACCTCTGATGGCAGAGGAAACAGACTCTGAGAGTTGCTGCTAGCTGTCATGGAGGCCATAATGGCAGAGCAGAGCCTTCATCATCATATTCCAGTTCCAGAAGCCTCTCTCAATGCCAGGACATGAACATCATGAGCCAGATTCTTTCCATCTCCACAAATCTGTTCTTCAGGGCCCTTTAGGTAGTCTGAAAATAAATTTAAGGTAAGACATTACTGGTTAACAGTGGTGGGTACCTCTCCCAAGAGTAGGCACGTTAACCTGATAATTCTGTTGATAAAATGTCATAATCCAGTTTCAAATGATAAGTCTTCAGACAATGTAGTTGGGAAATGAGATTCCCTTGTGAACAAGCTATTTTAGTGGCCTCCTGTGTTATACTAGGCAGTCTATGCTTGCACAGCATCTCCTTAAACAAATGTTTCATAGCCTGGGCAGGATTCAGAAATCCTCAAGAATTCAGAAAGGTCTAAATCTGTGTTTCATAACAGCAAAATTTATTTACACTGACTCAGGAATTTTCATTACCACAGTTAACCTGGACTAGCCCTTCTACCCCAACACACACTAACACAGAGACTTATTTCATGCTGGATCTCAGTGGTTTTATGTGGCACATGTTGAAATTTTGCATTCCAAAATTATTTTAAATATATATATATATATAATTTAATTTAATTGCAACATACACTTATCTCCATTCCAGGGAGGGCTCCTCCTTTTGGAAGCTATCTTTAATACAAGACCCTCAATAGTATGGCTTTGTGGCTCTGTAATCTTCTAGTGTTTGTTTACATTGTTTAATAAGTTAATTTCCTGGAAATAGACAATTTTTAAAAATTCTTATATAAGAACCAAAAAAATAATATTACCATGTCTAGAAAGGCTGCTTGATAGTTCACCCAGGGACTGTGAAGAGAAATCTCTCTTCTTGGGAAAAATGGGGCTCTCTAAAGTGATTCTAGGGGTGCAGCTAACTATAGGACATATTGAAAATTAAAAAGATGCTTATAAGACCACTAGAAAGCCATGTCACAAATCAATTTCTTGTGTATTTGAAATGTATACAGTGACCAACCTTCTCTCTCTCTCTCTCTCTCTCTCTCTCTCTCACACACACACACACACACACACACACACACACACACACACACACTCTCTCTCTCTCTTTACTGCCTGCTGTCCAGGCTTAAACCCAAACTAAATTAAACTATCACCTTTCTGCTCTAAATATGCAAACACACTGAAAACTTGATGTCCACTTTCAGGGGCAACGCATTACCTGACACCATGATCTGACAGCAAGCTGAGGGGTATTGGGTGGGTGGAGGTTGGTTGCAGTGAGTATAAATATAGGCCCCTGTGCAGAAGGCACTCCACTAGAGGCACATGTGAGTGGATTGCCTTTGCTAGAAAGCTTTATTTTAGTGGGTTAGCCTTTCAGAGCAGAAAAAGCTGAGAAAGAGCCTGAACCTAAAATTTACAGAAGAGTAAGTAAAGTAATGAATGACAGTAGTAATATGATGAATTAGAATTAGAATATGATGAAATGCCATTTTTCTCTTTCAAATTAGAAAATTACAGGATGACTAGTAGGAACTCAATCAGATATGCTGTCTGTGGAAGTTGTAAAGTGGTACAAACTTTCTAGAAAAAAAATTGGCTATACAAAGCCTGGATCTTAGGTGCCCATTCTCTATTGTAAGGAAATAACCAGAAATATGGACAGAAATTTATGTACAAAAGTATTTGTTACAGTGATTTTTATAAAGAGGCAAAAATTGGAAACACTCTAAACACCCGAGTTAAATATGTTAATATGTCATTACAGTGGAATATTTTGCACTCATTAAAAATTATTAAAGTTTTAATAACATGAAAAAATCTTAATAGTAAATGAAAATTCCAGATAGAAAATTACATATAGTATTTTATCAATCATTTAATATACTATACATGTAAATAGTATGACTGGAAAAAATACACTAGAAGGTCAACTGGTTATATTTGAGAGGTGAAATTACAGATGGTTTTTATTTTGTTATTTATATTGTACTTTTCTGTGTTTTCCAAATTTTTCACAATGAACAATTTCCAAATTGCTTAGTTGAGACACTTGAGGAGCACAATTAGTATAAAAGGAAGGCTACACACTGAACAGTTTATATCATCTGAAGCATAATTATTGGAATAGAAACCAAGAATTTTAAAAAAGCATGATAAATATATTTAGGAAGGAAGAAAAGTTATTAGTAACATTAAGTAAAATTTAAAAACCCTACTGGAAACATTAAGTGTGAAGAATGTAACACATGAAATAAGACCAAATGATGGAATAAAGAGCAGAATGGATACAGCTGAAGAATAAACTGAGTTTAAAGATCATTTTGAGGGAGTTTTCCAAAAGCAGCTTGAAAGGACAAATTCTGTCTCATGAAGTCAATTTAGTGGGTTGCAATTGGCAATGAGAGAGAATAGGATAGTATGGGATAGGACTGGATGGGGTAAGATAGCATAGCATAGCATAGCATAGCATAGCATAGCATAGCATAGCATAGCATAGCAAATATAATGGCATGGCACATAAAAGTAGTTTGTGAAACGTTTTATTTATTTTATTTATTGTTTTATTTTTTGTGTATATGTGTGCACTGAGTTACTACATAAAAGTGAATCTCAGCGTGAGTCACAATAAAAAATGTTTGAATACTACTATTTTAATATAATATATCTATATCACACTTGTTAATAATTTATTTATATCACACTTGTGCTATTGTTTCCTAACTTCTCTGACACTTTGCTCATTAATGATCATCTTTCTCTCTTAACTCTCACCTCAGCTTACAAACATGGTCTAACCCCTTGTAGCTAAAAATATAAATGAGCAAAAACGTTTTTCCTGTGCCAATGCAAAATAGTGCTCCCTCTCCCCTTCCTTTTGCTACCTAATTTTTCAAAAGACTGATTTGTCTCCATTGCTTCCATGTCATCTCAGGTTACAGACTATATTTTCCTTATGCTTGATACCTAGAGTCTGAAGAACACAGCCCTTCAGTACAGGTGGGTCCATGTCTTCTTTCCTGATCCTGCTTGTGAGGCTTCAGACACTTAATTTGTGGGGAATCAGATTGGCAGTACTGCCTAATTTGGTTGATATTTCAGATCCTGCCACCTTAGTTCAGAATCTGCTTCCCAGTTTCTTCTCTGGAATAGCCAATACTTCTCACCCTCTGACAGGTTAGAACTTTTGCTTTTATTTTTTTCCTGGACCCCGTCTGCAAATGAGAGAAGTACTGCTTTGTAAGCTCCATAATTCCTCCCCTGTTCCAGGCAAACTGCATTAACCTTGTTAATGAACTCTCAACCATTTTGGAAGTTGTTCTGAAAATCCTACTTCCACTCCTGACACTTTTTACTGTGCAGTTTGTCTGAAATTTATGCATTAGTGACCTATTATATTGACTCATGGATTAATATAATTAGTGATTATATTAATCAGGATCAATAGGAGGACCTATTGATCCTGATTAACGCCCTAATATCATGAAGGACCAAGGAAAATGGGGCTTATCATCGTGCCGCTAAGGTCCCTAACGGTTCTAACAAAACACCAGCCATATCAGATAAAATTTTGTGAACAAAGGTAATTTTAAAGACATGTTGTCAAGTACTATACAACAAATTACCCAAATTTAGTAGCTTGAAACAACTATTTTATTATGCTCTTAACTCTTATGAGTAAGACATTCATGAGGGGCATAGAGGAGTTGATACATCTCTTTACCACAGTATGTGGATATTCAACTAGAAGGATTTGAAGGCTGGTGTAACCCAGAGCTGGAAACAGAAATCAATTGGATATGTCTTTATTTGTATCTCTAGCCATTGATTCTAGCTGTCCACTGGTATCGTAGGCTAGAGCACCAACATGTGACTTTTCCATGAAGCCTGGGCTTCCTCACAGCATGACTGACCAGTCTCTCCCAAAAGAAGTTATATTGCCTTTTGTGACCTACCAAAGGAAGTCACTATATTTCCAAACTAGTTACAAGCCACCTAGATTCAAAAGGAGGGAAATGTATTATTTTATTAGGTCTGCCACAACAAGGTACTACAGACTGGGTGGTTTAAGCAACAGAAATATATTATCTCATTGTTCTGGAAGCTAGAAGTCCAAAATCAAGGTGTTGGCAAGGGTTTTCCTTCTGAGGGCTGTGATAAAAAAGATCTGTCCCAGTCCTTTCTCCTTGGCATGTAATATGTCTTATACCTATGTTTCTTCACATTGTTATCCCTCTTTGTGTACCCATGTATCCAAATTTTCTCTTTTTGTAAAGATATCAGTCTTATTGCATTAGGACCCACCTTTTGTGACTTAATTTTAACTTGGTTACCTCCATAAAGACCCTCTCTCCAAATAATTTTATATTCTGAGGTGTTGGAGGTTAGGAACACAACATATGAATTCTGAGGGAAATATACTTAGTCCATTAAAGGAACATAGACCCTAAGTCTCAGTGGGAGGTGTGTCAAAGTCATCATGTAAGAAGTGCATGTGGGAGATATAGTTACTGCTGTCTTTGGAAAATTTAATCTACTACTTTTATATGTTTCAAATTTTTACAGTGGTCAGAGAACTCAAATACTAACAGTTTGGTTCCAAACAAAACAGCTGGAAACTCTATGGCTGACTCTTTCTCTAGGCAATGAAAGGCTGTGCTCGAAAGCTAGTGCTTCCTCACAGGACTTTCAGCAAAATTATTATTTCTGGCCCCAGGATTTGCTCTACTTTAAGCTCCTTCACTGTTTTGCTTATTTGTAGTAGACACTCACTATTAGTGCCGGTAGTTCAGCCTCGACCAATCTTGTCTTCACTCAGAGGAATTCATACCTGTTAATTTTAGTTTACTTGCAAAGTAAATTTAAACATGTATTATCATCAAATTTTAGAGAAAACAAATATTAATTAGTACCTACTATAATAATAAATTGTATCACACCTCATTTGTTTGCCATCATTGTTACTACTTGAGGTGACACTGGTGGGGCTCCTGCCAAACCCAGATGTCGGTATTGATAACATTTTTGTTGCTTCAATGCACATTGGGAAATTTTCTGCAACACCAGCCATTGAAAAAAGATTACTCAAAGCCAGTCTCAAAAATCTAAACGTTCCTTTAAAAAGTGGGGTAGAATAAAAAGTGGGGTAGAGATCTAGCTACCCCACAATCCTCTGGGCTAACCTCCAAATTGCCTTTCCAGTACTGCTCACTCTTGCCTCTTTCCTAGCCCCCTTTCTCCTGGTCAGCATTTTCCTGACTGTTCACCTGGTGAGCACACATCATAGGGCTCTCCCAGGCATACTGAATTAGAATGTCTGGAGGTGGGGCCCAGGAATTTGTTTTGAAAGTTACCCAAGTAATTCCGTGATCCACTAGGTTTGCCAACTAAAAGGCTGTATGATCAGATTCAAGTTCCTTAAATGTAACTTTAAAAGGCCCTCACCCTTGCCCAACTCTATAGTCATGTCCCAGGCCATTTCCCACCTCATGATTTCCCCATTAATAATTGTGCATAAGAAATAGCTCACAATAGTAGATATGCTGCTTCATCACTCTGGGCCCTTGCCCAGGCTGAAACCCCCACCTACTTTGACTGCCAAACAACCTATTTTCCCTCCAAAATCCAGCTTCCGTGTCCGCTTCCCTGACCTCACTTCCACCCCCATGTGGAATTAATCCTTCTCTCCTCTGTATTCAGACTGCACCTTTTTCACACAGCAATCAGCACACAGTATAGAAATAGACTTGCTCACTTCTCTCCTGTCAGAGTAGGATCTACCTGAATGCAGGTTCTGTGCATTTTCACTGGAGTATTCTCAGCATTTAAACCAGCTGAACTGAACTAGAACAAACTGATCTTACTGGGGTAGGCAATGAAGTCTTTTGTCAAGCAGGTTGTCTCTTTTGTTTAAGCTGCTTGGTATTACTGTATTCAGTCAAGCTGCTGTGTATTTTGTTACTCTGCATGGCTCTGACATGATCAGGGAGATTTTCTTTCAGCATTTAGCACAGCAAACACTAGCTCTTTCCTTCAACAGGAAAGCAGGTTTTTATAGACAGAAAAATAGATTTTACTTGCTGCTACAACCAACTTGAAGGCCATTAGTGTCCAAGGAAAACTCCCAAACCAATGCCCTTCTGGGCCCTCTTCCCTACTTCCCCTCTCATTTTCATGCTCTCATGTCAAATCCCTGACAAAAGGGGCCAGCATTAGCTTTACACTGTCTGCCTTCTCTATTACCTCTTCACTTGTAATTGACTGAAGTTGCTGCAGCCCATAACTGACTCTCCCAATTTAGTGCCATCAGTTTCCAGCTAACGAAAGCTTCATAGATAATATAAAACCTCAGTCACACCAAGAACTTTGGCTGGAAACTGGGGACTTGGTATTGCCCAACATTCAGAGGACTGAAGTCCCCACTTCTACCTCTGGCTGGTCTTTGGAGGAGATGGCAAGCCAGGAAGCTCACATCACAGTAGTGATGACATAGCAGTGGTTCTCTGAGTTTAGGGTGCATCCAAGTCACCTGGAGGACTTGGCACAACACAGATTGCTGTGCCCCACCCCCAGAATTGCTGATTCAGTGGGTGTAAGGTATAGCCTGAGAATCGCATTTCTAAAAAGTTTCAGGTGACACTGTTGCTGGTCCAGGGACCAGACTTTGAAAAACATCTGCCAGTGTCTGGAGTGGGGACCAAGCTACCACTGACTTGTTAAATCTAGAACAGTGGCTTTCAAACTTGTCTACATATTAGACATAACAGAATCAACTGGGGGGGGGTGGAATTTTAAAATTTTTGGCTTCTCAGGCCGCATTCCACAGTGAATCGGAATCTTCGATAATGGTACAAAGATATCACTATATTTAAAAACCTCAAGAGCTTTCAATGTTCAGGCAAATTTGACAACCAGTTATCTAGACCAGCAGTTCTCAGCCCTGGTTCAAATGAGAATTACATGAGGAGCTTTTAAAACTTTTCCTGCTGAAGCCCCAACCCACACTAATTAAATCAGAATATCTGGGTGTGAGGACTGGGCTGCCTTCCTTCCTCCCTCCTTGTTGCCAGATTTTTCTAAAATTTAGCCACTGTTGGAGATTACTAATCTGAACTTCAGAGTACTCTTATTATAAAGTCATTTCTGTTCCAACTAATAAATCCCTTCTTTTTTTAATTAAGTTTATTGGAGTAACATTGGTTAATACAATTATATAATTTTCAGGTATACACTATAATTTGACATCTGTATATTCTATTGTGTTTATCACCCAAAGATGGGTTTCCTTCAGCTACCATATATTTGACCCTTCTTGTTTTGAAAAAAGAGATTGAGGGTATTACTCTTATTATTTGAAAACTAGAGGGAACTGGTCTGAATAATCTATGTGAGGGAGGGGATAAGGGAATAAAATCCATCTTCAGGGCAGATGCCCTAGCAACGGGGCCAGACTTTCTCTAAAAGTCATCCAGAGCAGTACTTCTTAGAGCTAGTCCTGGATCTACAGCATCAGCATCACCTAGGAGCTTGTTAGAAATGCACATTCTCAGGTCTTACTCTGGAAATTCTGAGGGTGAGTCTCTGGAATCTGTGTTTCAATAAGCCTTCCAAGTGATTTGACATGTGTTAAAGTTTGAGAACCACTGACCAGGAAGATAGCAGTGAGGAAATTAAGATCTTGATCTTTCATTTCTGATGTTGATTCATCTGTATTTTTTTTAACTCATCCTTTCCATATTACCTCTCAAAAAGAAGACTATGGCAACAAAAGCAGTAGCAATGCCAGAAGCTACCTAATTTTGTGCCATGTATTTTAGTGTGAGATGAGACAGTTATGCCTCTATCACCCAATGCTAGGTATGAACTTCCTCCTTGACCTTTTTGTTTAGCCTTAATGTGTGGTTTTTGTGTCCTTAACATGATGGCCACAAGTAATCCCCAAATTCTAATAGCCATGAGCATTTAGTAGACACTTTGAGATGGAACTGCCACCCAAATATGATTGAAATGTCTTGGAAGGCTCTTTGGGGGCTCCTGTTGGCCCATCTTCTATCTTTCATTTCTTCACCATATGGGGTCACATACCCTCCAATTTTATGCAAGCCACAACACATGAGCCTGCATGTGTTGTGGAAGGAAGTCAGAGGGTAGCCCTGATGGATTGAATCCATCAGTACTTTTCCAGAAGACAGAGCCGTCCTCTCAGCCTGAAGACCAACAAAATAGAAAGCAGCTCAATTTTTTTTCTTTTTGCCAAGAATGTTTTATCAATGGTTATCAAGACCCTTAGGCAGTATGAGGCCTCAGAGCCTATATGAGTGGAATCAGAGCACATGCAAAAGTGTAGTGACACCTGTAAAATGAGTAATCCCTTTGCTGACATCCTCAGCAGGAAAGGAACCTACTTTTATGGAGCACATACTAATTCTCAGGATTTTACACCCACAAAATAGGGGAAACAAATTTAGGAAGTCTGAAAGATAAGCCCGAAACCCCACAGTCAATAAGCTGAGATTTACCCTCTTACTGTTCCTCTGCCCTGCCCATTGGGAGTAGCCTTTGCCAACCACGCCACACATAAATGCCAACTCTGGCTTATTTCTACTACTACGTTACACTTCTTGATATAAATGTTGACAATGAATACAACTTTAAAAAGAAACCAGCAAAAATGTGTGCTGGGTTTTAAGAACTGATTCTTGAGATGTACTATAAAAATCCAAGCATGAGCAAGGAAGACTTTATGAGGGAAACTTAGATGTAATGGCGTCAGAAATCACCCTTATTCCTAGTAGTTTCTTGGATTGGTTCTCCATTGCTGTTCTGCTGTCCAACTTCCTAACCCATCAAGCACTTTCATTAAATCTCCAGCTGAGCTGCCAAGGACTCTTTCAGGCATTAAGCTTTCCACCTCTGGCTGCTCCATTCTTTCTCCCACACTGCATCCTAATTCCCACCTGTGTGTGAACAATCCACCTGAGAAGGTGAGAGTACCTGCTTTTCCACAGCCTCACCTGTACTGAGCACTATATTCTTTTAAAACCTTACCCATTAAAATTGAAAAAATAAAAATCTCATTATTTTAATTGGCATGTCCTTAACTGCTGCTAAAGTTGAACACATATGTATCGAAGCTTATTTTTTTCTTTATGAATTGCCCTTTTATGTTCTTCACCGACCTTCTCTTTGGGGGTAGCTCTTATTGATATATCAGAACTCTTTATTTACTAAGGATATTAATCTTCTGTCATAAATGAGTAAATACTTTAGCCCAATTCATCTTTTGACTTCGATTGTTTTTGCAGCCCAAGCATTTATGTGGTTGAATCTATGGTTTCTTCTTTCTGGGTCATCCTTAGAAAGATCTTCCTCACTCTAAACTGTTAAAAATATTTACCCAACATTACTATGTAATTTTTATGTCTCTCAATTTTCATTTAATCTGTCTGACATGAATTTTGTTATAAGGTATGGGAAAGGACTCTGGAGTCAACTTTCCTTCTCACAGGGATAGCCAGTCATTCTAACATCATTCATTGAATGACACATACTTTCCTTGTGGATTTAAAGTGCCATCTTTATTATATGCTGAAGTTTTGCATGACCTCTAGTTTCTTTCTAGACTCTCTAGTCTTTCTATTGATCTATCCTGTGCCAGTACCACACTGGATTAATTTCTGCAATTTTATAATATATTATAGTATCTGGTAACTAGTCATTTCCTTCTTCAGTAACATTTTTCAAATATTTCTTGACTACTATTGAACATTTATCTTCCAAGTGAATTTTGGAATTATTTTGTTGAACTTTGACTTTTCCACCTACTGTTCTAGAAATACCTGGGTCCACCTCTCTTTGGCTCTTCTTCCTGATATTTAATAATTGTTCCTTGTGCCTACTCTTAATCTGGTACTGTGCTAGGCACTGGATATTTAAAACGAATCTGACCTAATCCCTGCCCTCAAGAGGCTTATAATCACATACGGGAAAAGAATATTAAAAAAATGGGTGCATTAATTTATCATTTCTGTTGTGAAGAGGGACCGGAAAGTGTAGAGTACCGAGAAGGGTTTGATACAGCTCCTGGGAGAAGGGGCTGAAATGGAAATAGCAAGAAGTTGCCGATGCTCCACCACTGGTCTGGTAAGTGGACTCATGAAGTTGTCCATGATTACTATGCACCAAGTTTCGGGGACTTAAAAGTCTACATTCCATCTTAGCATTGCCCAGTGGCATCTACATTTGCAGTTTCTCCCACCACCATGCTAATGATTATATCTTACACACTGGCAATAATGCAGTGCCCTCCCCTGCTATGGCTCTTTATATCTTTCACACCTTTATTTGCTTGTTTTATATAATCTAAAATCCTCTACAGTCTTGTGAGGTGAGCAAAGCTAACACATAAAGTGGTTTTGTGTAAATGGATGTTTAGAAAGGCTAACACATAGGTTGAGTGATTTGCCCAAAGGGCTAGGTAGGTGACAGAGCCAAGCCTAGAAAGGAAGTCTCAGATACTGGGCCAGTTCTCTTTCTGTCACACCCTATGACCTATGGAGTAAGCCTGAATTCTATTTAAGGAAGTTCTAATAGTACTACTTGATCTACAAGAAGATATTTCTAGAACTCTGTTATATTTCTCCTTTACTCTTCGTCTCCAACCTCTGTAATGAGATGGGGTTTCTTTCCACTTCTCTATCTAAAGCATGGGGTTGGGGAAAGGAAGAAAGAGGCTAGGACAAGAACAGGATGAGGATCTGGTTGGAGGCCAAAGAAGTGGAGCAGAAGGGAAACAGGTGTCTCTGGAACAAGGGTTCGAGGAAGTGTGACTGTCAGGGTTTCTTGCTCATATATCTCCAAAGGCTCCCCAGCTGGATCCCTAGTCCCTCCAGCCCACCTACTTCCCTTTCCACTGCCACCATCAGCAGCTTCTGAACAGAATTTCTCTCCTCTGGGCAACTGAAAAGCAGAAGTCAGACTCAGCTTTTCATCTCAGATATACCTTTTAAACACACACACACACACACACACACACACACACACACACAGTGTGCGTGTGCTCTTAATGGGGTAATTTATTATTATTATTATTATTATTATTATTATTATTATTATGTTAATTTTAAGAGTTTATACTCTTCCTAGAAGTAGAGAAAGGGGTAAGGACTGAAAAGGCAAAATAGCTCCATCCTGAAACCCATCTTGTGTTATTTCATGTAAATACTACAGAAAAAAATGGAACATACTTTCCCCAACCCCAGTTTTTCTTCAGGAATATCTGGGACTGAAAATTCATCTGCAGCTCTTGCTCACAGGGGCATTTCTTTGCTGAAGTTGAGATTTAAAGAGAGGAGGACTTTGGAGTCAATGTGAGGAAAGGGTCTGGGAGCTGCCAAGACTAATATTAGGAGTGGGTGGGGGCTGAGAACAGCTGTGTGTGTGTGGGGGGGTGTTCTTTCCTACCTCAGCTTCCAGACCTCACCCTGGGCCAGCTGGAGAGGGTGAAAAGATGAAGAAGGTTGGGATCTGGACCAAAGAAGTGGCAGGAAAGATGGGAAATCTTAAGTCAAGCAATTGAGAAAGAACTCCTATAGCAGGCTTTGGGGCAGGAGGTGGGAGGGTTTGGCTTCTCATGCAATCTTGTATGGGGAAGGGGTGGGGGGAGGCGAAGTTAAGTGACCTAGGTAACTGAGCAAAGTCAGGCTTGTAAAGCCAACTGCAAAGCTTGCTTCTGCAACTAATGTGTATACCATCTGTCTCTCCATGCCAGTAGAAGCACTAATAAATATTACATTTTGAAACTGTTGCACTAGCTTGTATATAAAAATTCCATATGCCAACTAACTGGACTACATGAACACATCTGTCAAAAACAGGTCTCTTAGGCACTATTTAGGAAGTTCCAAAAAAGCTCTGTAACTGTTTCAGCTTCCAACTGGTATGAATTAACTCTCATAAGCCAGGTCTATTCTCTGAGTAAAGGATTAGACCAAATGTCCAAATAATTCAAGTCAGAAACACTCTTTAGCCTTCATTATAGAGTATCAGTAGCAAGGTCAATCCCCCAACCCCCAAATTATGCTGCTGTTTGACTCAGTGTTAGATGTCACATTGGTAACATATTGCCAAAATGACAAAATACTTTTTGTATTATTATGGGCTTGAAAAGGCCCATACTTTGCATTTTTACAAAATTCTGTTACCCTGATGACATTTACAACTTACCATGTACATTGACATGTATTAGATGATTAGACCTCAGGTGCCAAGTGTACTTTAAGTTGAGAAAGTCAATACATGGGAACTGTTCTCTCCCTACAGCTGAGGGTACAAAGAGGAGGAACGTAATCCTGCCCTTTAGGGGAAAGCTTAGATGTAAACTGCACATGCTCAGTCTTGGCACATATATTAACTCTAGGAACTGGAAAATTTGCTTCTTCCTTTGTCCTCATACTGATATTTTGTTTCTGTTTTTATTAATTTTTATTTTAAAAACTTTACAAAAGTATGTATGTATAAATGAATGAATGAATGAATGAATGAATAAATAAATAAACAAACAAAGGATGAATGAATGACTTGACCAACAAAATCAGGATCATCAAAAGTCTCAACATAATGGAATAATGGGAAGGGTCTGACAAAATAAAATGTAGCAGGCGTGAATGTAAATCATACATAGGTCCCAGTAAACCAGAACTGGATGGGAGAGGAATTTAGCATTATCAGCAGGATACCTGAAGAAAGGATTGGGGATTTTATTTCACTACTCAATAGGCATCAGCAAGTCATTCAGACTGCCCTGTTGTAGTCTTAGACTATGCTAGTAGATGAGTACCATCCAAAACGGGGCAAGATTCAGATACAGATTCCTCATTTTGGAGTGGATCCAAACAGGGCATCTAGCCTGGTAAACAAGACATAGTGCTTATCTTGTAAGGACACCAAAGGCAATGGGGGAAGTGGGTCAAATGAGTGACTCCAGTTCAAGGAATCTGCAAGTTTAGTCTTGGAAAGAAAATGCTTAGAGGAGCCATTCAATATGGAG
Source organism: Cynopterus sphinx (assembly GCA_030015415.1). Classification (NCBI taxonomy): domain Eukaryota; kingdom Metazoa; phylum Chordata; class Mammalia; order Chiroptera; family Pteropodidae; genus Cynopterus; species Cynopterus sphinx. Next base: position 39,825,452 of record CM057379.1, read on the forward strand.
GGAATATAATGTTAGTTACCAAATATTTGAGGATCTGTCATATAAAAGAGAGATTAAATCTGTTTGGTATGGGAAAATTAGAACCAATAAGTAAACTTCACTGGATGGAGTTCAGCTCAACATGAGGAGAAAAAGTTGCTATTTAGCTGCCTATTAGCAGATCCATTCTCAATGGGAGTGATAGTGCCCTCAAGTGGATGAAAATTGACTCTTGCGGGGACCGGAATGATAATACAATGGTTTCTAGCTCTCCTCCCAACAAAATCTTATTCCTTAGTATTTAATTTCCCATGTTGAGCTTTCTTAGGTATCGCGTGAGCAACACTGTCACTGACATGGAAGATACACAAATGTAAGGTCAGTACTACAAAACTGTGGTGGATAGATGGCTGTGATTGGTGGACTGTCTCAATTGATTGCTCCATCTCAAATTTATCTTGTGACTGGTGGCCTGATTCTGTGATTGGCTGCCATTGGCTGCCCTGAGGATGTTGTCTTTGATCCTCAGTGTTGGTACTTGAGCGTTGGGAATTAAATAAAAATGGCTTATATTACTGTTTAATTCTACAGAAGTTATTCAACCCATCATTAGCTATGTCTAAATGCTGAAAAGAAAGTGTCAACGGTATTTGAATAAATGTCTAGCATCCAGTTAAAAACATTTTTTCATATAAAGTAAAAGTTAATATTTAATTAATTTTTTCCAGTTGTTTTGCTTTTGCTGAAAATGATTTGAATAACATAAAAATTGGTTACATTGCTATTATGCACTTCTAAAATTGCTAATATGTAAAATTGCTAATATTTGGAAACAGTTCATAAGTAGATAAATTATATTGTTATTTAACAAATACATTTATAAAAATAAATTAAATGTTAATAACTACTATTCAACTAAACTTTTAACTTAAAATTTTATTTTGTTGTTCTTAATCCTTCACTGGATAAAAGGAATAAGCTTTATATTTATTCTTCTGATGTATAAAGCACAAATATACATACAATATACAATATATCTGTGCTATTTAAAATTCATGAGAAGTGATTAGGTAAAAATATGTCTAAAAAGGCCGTTTAGGGAAGCAATAATTTTTTAAAAGTTGAGAAACTCTGAATTAAAGCAATCTAAGCATTTTGGCCTAAAAACATTTTGCTGTTTGTTTGCAGGATGAATCCCATATTAAAGTTGAAAATAAGAATGGCTTTATTCATATTTACTTCTTGTCTTTTAGTAACAGAATCTTCTAGTAACAGAATTGCTTTTCTACTTTTGAGGCTACAATCCAATATCCTAGTTCCAGTCATATCTATGACCCAGGCCTGGCTAGCAGTAGATATATATCACTTGAGCCAGGACAGTTAGAGTTAATCCTCAGACTTTTGCTGGAACTAAGAAGAGGACATCTTTTCCTGTGGGGTTACATTTGTCAGGTTGTGAGCTAGAAGCTTTTGGAGTCTCTCTTTGCCATAAGCTGGGGAAATCCTAGCAGTGAATAGAACCAACCTTGCAGAAAGCAGAGCCAGAGAACCAAAGAAGAGAGAGAGTAGTCAGTCTACCATTGAAACCTATATCTAGTCATCTGAAGCTATCTGAATCCCTGGAGCTCCTTGAATGTTTTGTGGCTTAAGCCAACTAGAGATGTGTCTTTGTCACTAGCAACCAGAAGGGTTTTCACTGGCCAGTTCCTCCATTCCATGACTCTTTGTCCACAGTCCAAGAACTTTTCTTTGGTTTCTCACCCATCTGCTTTTCCCACTTGGAGTCTTTAACCCTATCACCTGTTCCTTCTCAAATGCCATTTCTGGGGAAACTGTTAACAGTTCTTACTGAATACTGTTCTGAATCTGAAACACTAATTCTGTGGCAGTATTTTTGGTGCCACTTACAATTTTTTGGTTAAAATGTGAATTACTGTTTATTTGAAAGAATGTTTTATTTCCTTTTTAATGACACCTCCACAATCTTTGCCATATATTTAGATATATGTAATTGACAAGAGAAAAATTATAGTGGATGAAGAGAAAGAGAAAGAGACAGGAATAATTAGCTAGTTGACAGCTGTGGGCCAGCTAACAAAAGACTACTCACTTTCCTAGATGTATGTTGGGGCTTTAAATCAACCTCCAGGAGTATGCTGGCTAACCACTAAATGCTACTGCATCCTGTATATGCAAGACCTTTTCAGGACTGTTGCCTGTAACTAATCAATAGTAGTCAATATTTCTTCCTTACAGACTGTATAACAGAACTGTCTCCACTCCATCTTTCCCCACCTCCACTCTCCATCAGTAGCCAGTACAAATTCTTTCAAAACAACTTATATCTTTCTTCCCCAAAACATAATATACAAAAGTACCTGTCAGCTCCAGGACAGCAGGTGTCTTTTCCACTTAGCCCTGAAGCTGGTGGTTTAGACTTCATGCCCCAGACCTGGTCCTTTTCTGGCTAGCATTAGCTCAATAAAACCTTTCTCTCAGAAAAACTTTTGGCTGTGAAAGTTGTTGTTTAACATATCTATGTGACATTCTATTATTATCAGCTCACTTTTTAAGTATGTATCATCAGGTTACTATATACTAAAAGGCAACAAACATGAATCTATATTTATGAAATTCTATTCTGATCTCCATGAAAAATGCCTATTACATTTATGACAGATAAACAGGTGAAACTGACTTGGATAATTGTATTACAGAATATGTCTTTCACAAATACTTTTTAAATTGAACTATAGTATATTGGATAATACATTTTAGAATTTGTAAGGCTGTAATCAGCACATTCACTAGCAACTAAAGCTGTTCAGTATTCCTCATGAGTATTCCATCCAATAGTTCTGTATTCAATAATCTGAAATTTAGTGACTTCCAGATTTTCCACCCTACTTCCAAAAAGAGAGAGAGAAAGAAAAAGAGAGAGAATGAAAGAAAGGGAAAGAAGGATAGAAGAAGGAAGGGAGAAAGGGAGGGAGGAAGGAAGCAAAGAAAGAAAGAGAAAGAAAGGGAAAAAATTGGAATTCATTAGGCAAAGATACTAGCAACAAAAGATGCGTTTCATTCTCTGGCTGTACAATCATCTAACATTGTCCATTTCTCTGGGCAAAAATCATATATCATTTACCAGCTTCAGTAACTGATAGTTAAAAATAATATGGTTAGGGAGATTTAATTCACTAGGAAGATTGAGGTTGGGGTACATTACACTTGAAGACATACAAAAAGGAGATTTAGGAGACATCTAAAGATATGAGCCTGGGAACAAGGGGCTTATACAAATTCAAAGGTCAGCAGAAACTTGATTGTGAAGGCTCAGAAAATGGCTGGATTCTCTACAGAAGAGAGAAAAAGCAGAAGGTCCTGTAGAAAGTCTAACATCAATAAGAGAAAAAGAGCCTAAAAAAACATTTGAAAACAACAACAAAAAAGCTAGTCCAGCATTAAAAAAAAAAAAAAAAGACAAAGAACAAAAAGCCACATTGCGAGTGCTAGCATCTTCACAGCTGTTGAGAAAGTGGGAAAGGAAGTCTTATAATTGAGGCAATCTTTGTTTAGGTTATATGTTATATGTTAAGTCATCTAGTGGGTGGGGCTTCATTTTGATCCTAGTTGATAGAAGACAGATGTCTGGCATCTGGTTCTGTGACCAGGTATGGTCATCGTTTTATATCAATTGGCAGTCATGCCTGGCCCAATCTCTGTTGGGGAACAATGACTCACCAACAGTTGTACATCCAAATTTGGCGGGTGTGGAGGTAGTATGAAGTATTTCATCTAAATTACAAAGAAAAGGGTTTTATTTTGTGTTTTATTGGTACATTCTTTTGGTACCAATTATTATAAATCAGTTGTAATTTTGTTATATTCCATGTCTCTTATAAAATTGTAGTATGGAATATTACCTCTGTAATAAATAATCTATAGAATTGTCATGCTTTATTACTAACCTAACTATTTTGTTCATACCTAAACTACACCTATCAGACAAATGAGGCTGAAGGCTCTTAACTATAAAATTCACCCATTTCAGAAGTCTCCACTGAGAAGAACAGCTTTGAATTGTCTAACGTAAAACCTCTGAGATTTCCCTGTATCCACCCCACCCTTCTCCAGTTTCTCCACTTTATTCTGGAGCTTTCTTTTGTGGCCATGCCAAAGTTTAATCCTCTTCTTTAACACTCTTTAGGACTCCCCTACTCATTTTACAGTAAAACTCAAAGTTCTGAGCATTACATCCAGGGTCCCTCATAATTGCTCCTTTGTCTTTGCGGATTTACCTCCTGCCACTTACCTCCAAGCAAGACTTCAAAATTTCAGTCATTCATTTACCTTCTTCACACTCTTTGGCATACCTAAGTACCAAATGAATTATCTACTTATTATTTTTTAAACAGATCAATTTTTTAAATAAATGTTTTATAAAGAAAACTTTGCATCTCTACCAAAAATAGCAAGGTAACTCAATTGCCATAAAGTGAAATGTGTTTAATTCTACCTACACAATGCTGTCAGTTGAAGCTTTGAGTTTAAACCTATACTTAAAAAAGAGATTAGCAAATGCTACGGAGGTGTTACACACTGGAACCAAAAAGACTTTCTCCTTATAAAAGAAGATGGACAAAAGAATTGGAAAGAGTCTAATTCTATCACTATATATTGACTTAACTGACCACGCATCACCTAAAGCTGAATATTAAGTGTGATGTGTCCTAGGCTTTGGAAAATACCACTTACTTTAGTCTTTGCAAAATGCTTAGTTTCATGCCTACTTATTCTTTCATACTTAAAATTCTCCCCTCTCCTCATGTGGTTGATTCCTCTAGCCCTTCAAGAACCCGGGAAATCATCCCTGATGTGCTCTTCCAGCTGAAGTGTGATGCTCCTCCTTTGTGCTTCCTCAGCATCTTATCTGCCTATATCAGAGCACAGAACACTATGTTGCATTTAGCAGTTGCAATTGTCTGTTTCCTGCACTAAACTGAAAACTTGTTTAGGGCAGGGCTACGCCATTCATCTCTGAAACCTCAGCCCTGTATGATAATTCCTAGTCATGCAGTACATGTTTACTGCTCTGTACATGCATAAATGAATAAACAAATGCATGAATTGATTAATCAAGCCATAGAAGTATACTGACAACAGTTCTCAAGTTTTGGTTTGTGATGAGAATTAGCTGGGGAAACTTGGTAAAAATCCAGAGACATAGGCCAGGTCCCAGCCTGCTTCAGTGAGCTTGGGGCTTTATATGCTTTATTAGCTCTCCGGGAGATTGTGATACACACCAAAAGTTTGAGAACCTTTTCAGGTGAGAAACAGGTTCAGGGAGGTTAATCTATTTGTCCAAAGACTGATATAAAAGTGAAATGGAATAATTTGTCATTATTTCTGAAGGTTTTTAATTCAGTCTTTATAATGTGCATGAAAAGGCTACTTATCAAGGCAATGTAAAGCTATGTTTCTCTTCAGTACTCTATACATAAACCCACCTACTTCTCGTTTGTTTGAATCTACAGTGAAGGATAAAGTCTGAAAATTAGCCACCATCCTTAAAAGCACAGATCATTATATGTTTTAATTTAACACAGGTTTAATGTAAATGTCATTCTCTTCATATTTTCAGCAGATCTGAGCTCAAAACATACAGTATACTAAAAGAAAATAATGAAGGCATATAACATTTAAATTTTAAATTCTGCAAAACTATAGGAGACTGAAAACTATTATTATACCACCTGATTTACATTTTATAGCAAAGAAATATTTATTATTCTATAGGCAGTACCCAATGGTTAGAGACTAATTAGAAAATCAAATGTTACAGCCTAGACCTTGGCTCTAGTTTAGATTTTGATTTGACAATGTTATTTTTACAGATGGATCAGAATAAAACTCTGTGACAATAGAGAATCCTGAAAAGCCAAAGAATTATGAAAGTCCCACCTACCACTTTAATACTATACCAGGTTTAGTAGAACCCTCTAAGATATAATGATCTACTTTATATTACTCATTTACATTATATAACCTTTCCTTCCCTCTATACTGTTTTGCTGTCATCTTTGCTCCTGTGAGTCCTTCCATTACTCAGTGATTTTGCATGCACTGAAGATGACAATGTGCTAATAATACCTAATATTTATACAGCCTTTACATTAGCCATTATTCTTAGTGCTTCACATATTTAATTCATTGGCACCTATGAAGTATTATTACTTCTATCTTACAGAACCAGAAATTTGAGGAACTAAGAGTTTAAGTAATTTACTTAAGGCCACAGTGCTAGTAAGTGGCAAAGCTGAAATATGAACACTGGCAGTCTGCCCCACAATCTGTACCATTATACCATGTAACCATTATACCATTGACTAATATGATTATCTTGACTCTGTATCTGATACCTAATAAAAATATATTCAACTTATATTCAACTACTTGCTAATTATCTCTACCCAGAAAACTAACATTCACCCCAAATATACCAATTCTAAGCCAGAACAATATTTTTCACCTATTAAATCAACACTAAGCGTCAACTCTTTTCTTTCTTCCTGTAACTTCTCATATCAAATCCATCAGCAAATGTTATTGGTCCTACATCCAAAATATATCCCAACTTTGACTACTGATCATATTTACTGTTGCCACCCTAATCCAAACCAGCATCATCACTCACCAGGACTACTGTAACAGCTAATTAAATTACCTTTCGAACTTCATTCCTATTCTTCTCCCACAAAGGTACCAATCTACTGATTTTTTTCACACCAACAACTAATAATCCCTACCCAAACAGATTGTCCAATAATTCAATTCAATGATTACACTACTGAAAACTAGCATTAGATTCCCCATGTTAAGGGGGCTGTGTCCCACATACTCCCCCTACTTCAAATGCTAGTCCTGAGTCCTGGGCCACCCTTACTATATATTGACTGACTATATATTGGAGGTTCCCATGCCCCCTTCCTTAGGTTCAGTAATTTGCTAGAATGGGACACAGAACTCAGAAAAAATATATATTTTTTCTGGCTTATTATAAAGAATACAATTCAGGAATAGCCAAATATAAGAGATGCATAGGACAAGGTATGGAGGCAGGTAGGGGGAGGATTTTCAGAGTCTCTATGCCCTCTCTTGGTTGTGTACCCTCCTAGCACGTTGATGTATTCACCAACCTGGAAACTCTCCAAATCCTGTCACTTAGGGGTTTTGGAAGTTTTACTACATAGGCAAGATTGATTAAATTGTCGACCATTGGTGACTGATCTCAACCTCTAGGCCCTCCTTTCCCTGGAGGTTTGGGGGTAAGGAGTGGGGATGGGACTGAAAATTCCAATGCTCAACCCTCTAATAATTCCTTGGTCTTTTTGACAACCTGTCCTGCCTGAAGCTATCTAGGGGTCCTCGGCACACTAGCCATCTAATTAGCATACAAAAGACACTCTTAACATTTCAAGGGTTTTAGGAGCTTTGGCCCAGAAACCTGGGACAAAGACTGAATATATATTTCCCCTATACCACACCACTCTAATGATCTTAAATATGCATACAGCTTTGTATCATGTGTTGTTTTGTGTGCTTTTGAAGTACTTTTATTGTTATGTATAGCAAATACAGAAAACTGCATACAACAGGTCAGAAGAGAGATCCTTGCTCACCACCCTAGCAACCTTCCCTGTGTCAAGTGTCCCCTTCTACTTACAATCCCTTTTCTCCTCCCAAAAATAACTGCTATTCTGATGTTTATGATGACCACTTCCTTTTCAGTTTATCACCTAAACACTCTTCCCTGAACACTACTGTTTTGCCTGTTTTCCTTCAGCATTTTGATAGGACTGTTAGGACTTTTTCTTTCTAAAGAATCTCCTTACTCCTCTCTCTTTTTTATCTCCTTTTCCTTGGAACTTATTGGTTGAAATACCAGATTGTCTTTCATTTATTGTAATCTGAATTTTGTTTATTGCATTCTGTGGAATAATTTAACATGTTTTTCTGTCCACTTAATTTTCTGTAAATTGATGGTGGGATCACCTTGCGGTCAAACATTTCTGTTCAAGGTTCACTACAGACAAATGTTAAGAGACCAGGAGGAGACATTTGCAATATCTAAAATAGGAGGGAGAAAAAACAATGACTATATCTGAGGATCCAGTTAATGATGAATACACAAGACCTTCAGAAAGTTTTCTCTATTAAAATACATAAGAGATGTGAAAAAGATACACTTATTTGTGGCTATAAAAATTTGGATGGATAAGGTAGATCGGCACACCATTCAAATTTCTTTCAAGCTTGCCTCCTTGCACTATAAATCTTGAAAAGTCAAAAACGACATTTCCAGATATTCTTGTACTTTTTAAGGAAGGTACATTTAAGTAAGATTTGGAAGGTGGAAGTAGGGCAAAATCCTATTTCCAGCTGCTTTATTTTTTTGATACTGTAGCAACTTTTTGATTCTTGAATTGTAGCTATAGCAGTGTATTCTTAACATCAGTATCTCCAGTTGCAGGGTCTTGATTTTTCATCATCCTGACAGGTAGGGGCAATGGTAGCAGCTCACTTACCAGCCTAGTTCTTCACTATTATCCTGGGACTCATTTCTGATGGCCTAGGCTAAAGCCCACTCCTCTAGCCCTTTAAACAGTTTTCTAAGCACCAATTCTCTATATTAAATCCTCATATATTTAAAGTAGCCAGATCTATTTCCTGCAACTGAATGCAGATTCATAAAATAATTTATTAGATATAAAAATTCCCAAAATTAATCTATACAATCAATCCCAATCAAAATTTTAAAATAATTGAACAAAATGTAAAATGTATATGGAATTTAGGTCTGCAAATGTCAACTTCAAAAATTAAAAAAAGGTAATCATCTTACAATATGTTTAAAATATTGAATCTATGTATTAATTTAATAATTGATTATGCTAGTTGATAGGCCTATAGAGGTTTACTATATTATTTTTACTTTTATGTGACTGAAGATTTCAGTAATGTAAAAAGAATATTCAGTCTGGTGTTCAAAAAGTTAGGTTGGAATTAAAAATTTGGGATTTATCAAAATAAAGATAACATTTAAAGCCATGGGATTGGATGAAACCAGTCAGGGAGAATACATGTAGGAAATAAGATTAAAATGTGAGCAACTCTAATATTTAGAAGTCAGATAAAGAAGATAAAGTAAACAGAAAAAGCCATAAGATATGAGAAAACCAGGAAGTGAGATGTTTTGGAAGTCTAGAGAAGAAAATTTTTCAGAAATGAGTAAGTGGCCAAATGTGTCAAATGCTACCTAAAGACTAAAATGAGAACCGAGAATTTATCTTTTGGATTTGTCAAAATGGAGGTTTAGACAATTGAAGAAATTTTGCTATAAAGGGGAACACGAAAATTAAGCAGAGGTCAAAAGAAATTTTTTGTTTTGATCTCTTTTCAGATACTTGATATTAAGGCATATTAGTGTACTTGTAGGATGATCTAGCTGAAAGGGGAAAAACAGATACAGGAAGAAACAATAACAAGAATCAAGGTCCTGAATGAAATAAAAGTACAAGTAGAGGGAATATTTCTTCCATGTGTAGCAAGAGTGAAGGTAATATTTACAGGTTCAGATAAATGCAGATGGATAGATTTGGTGGAGAGTAGATGAGATTGTTTGTGCCTATTTTCATACCTTTAACTCTCTAAGCCTCAGTTTCCTCACCAGGAATACGGGAAGTACCTAGTTCATAAGATTTCTGTGGATCCAATGATCAAAGAGCCAACACTAAATATTAACCTATTGGGAAACTTATTAATCCTGCTAGTTCAATTCTCCATTAACGACAAAATTATCAATCTCTCATTTTGTACTTAATAAAATACCACAACTAAAAATAACCATAATGGATGTAACCTAATGGTATTGCATGTGTCAGAGAAGGTTTTCTTGGAAAGTTAAATGAAGTATAGACATTAACTTGACAAAGATGGGTGCTAGAAGAAGAGTTTAAGGAGGTTTAGAAACAAACAAAAAACCCCCACTGCGGCTATCAATCAAAGGCCAAGGATCACAGGATCTCGAAGTAACTAAAGGCATGGTAACATTTATCCTCAGTGATTTACAATACCTCTCCTAAGAATTATGAATTATGAATTAAGAATTATGCTCTTAAGAAATCAACATAATATGAATATTCTAGCTCTTGCTGATGCAGACTCAAGTCCAACTGAGACGTGAAAACAATTTATGAACTTTGAATAGACCATAAACTATATAACCAAGGAAGGCAATCAGGTTTCCCCCTTCTTGCCTACTCTATGGACAGAAGCCATGTTGAATACTGAGTAAATTACTCAGGCTTCTTCAAGCTCAGCAGTAAAGTGTCAGAGCCAGTTATCCGTATTTGCAGTAGACACTGGGCACACATAGGAAATGGTAGCTGTAAGTTACTCTTTTGTCATCCTGGGGCTGAGATAACAACTTAGTAACTATTTTTTAAAGTAAAAAAAAATCCTTTCAGTTAAAAAAAAAGATGTATATAAATATTAGCAGAAGCTTAATTCTAATAAAATTAGCACTTATAAAATAAGCAGAAGCAGCCGGAGGAGTCAAAAATAAAAATATTCTTATCTTACTGCTAGAAAAGCTTTTATGATTTTCAACATGGTGCAAGTCTTAAAAGTTACAAAAGAACACTAGAGAAAAGAGGGAAGCACAGGAAAATAAGAAATAACCTAGAATATTTTCTTTTAAAATGGGTATATAAAAGGTGAGTCAGATGACAGGTTATTTACAAAGACTCGTGTTTATGTAAGTAATCAGAAAATATCACATGACTAAGACACGTCAAATGCCTCCCATATACCACGGAGGAAGGGGGAAAAATTGTTCCTGAACAAAGATATAGTTTCAAAAGGGGAGTATTTCTATATATTTTGTAATATCTATAGCACTGAATAGTGTTGGCAGTCATTTTGACCTTAATCCTTGGCACAGTGACCCACAAGCTTAACAGCACAAACCCCCTTTCCGTGCTAAACTCGACTCATTTAATAGAAGCAACATTGTTTTTTGAGAACTGATCAACTGTAACACACCAGGCACGAATTCTCCTTCGATAACCCAGTTAAGAAAGGTAACGTTTATCCAACTGTGCCTCGCTAGTTACATTACGCCAGGTTATCTATTTTTAGTGTTAAAGCGGATAAAAGAAGTAGGGTCATCGAGTACACAGGTCTCCACTGGTTTCCCAACTTGCACATTAGCGGGTCCCGTTCCCAGTTCGACCGAGTCGCTTGGCACGCGGTGGGGCTGGGGGATGCGTTCTCTACACGCTCCCCAGGCCTTCCGAGCCGTGGTTCTGCAACCTACCGAACCACCCAACCTTGAGAAGAGAACTCAGCTTCATCTTTTCTGACCAAAGTTTTGACCAAACGTTTCGGCGAAGGGCTCCTCCGGGCCGAAGGGGACATTCTAAAGTGTTCGGATGATCGTCCCAATCTACATCATCGACTCAAGAGGTGAGCACGCCCCGAGCGTTTCCGCAAACGCGAGCGGGCCCTTTCCTCGGGGGGGAAAGCACTTGCGGGTCAGGCTCGAAGGAGACAGAACCGGCTTACTCAACCCTAACCGTGCAAGAGCCGTGCTCCCTGACCCCGCCAGGGGCTACTCGCAGCGCCTCCGGCCCGTCTGCGGCGCGGGCTCCAGCCGGCCGCCGCTGGGCGCCGGGAGGCCGTCCGCGCCCCCGCGGTCACGCGCCCCCGCGGTCACGCGCCCCCGCGGTCACGCGCCCCGCGCCCGGGGACGCGCCTGCGCAGTGCGGCGCGGCGCGCGGGGCCAAGCCTGTTTCCTGACTGGGCGAGGAAGCGGCGTCGCGTCACTTCCGACCTCCCTCTAGCGGCCATCTTGCGTCCCCGCGTGTGTGCGCTTATTCTCTCAGCTGGTCTGCCCCAGACCCTCTGAGCGCCAACCCTAGTCCCCCGCGCGGCCCCGTGTCCTCTCCAACAAGGTACAAACAGGCTGTGGACACCGGCGTGGGAGGAGGACGGGATCGGGGGCGGGAAGTACCCGGAAGGAGCGAGACAGGGAGGGACGGGGCTGAGGCGAGGAAGGCGATGCGACGGACAGGCGCACCCACTCAGGCTGACTCTCGGGGTCGAGGTCGAGCCAGGGGCGGCTGCCCAGGGGGCGAGGCGACGCCGTCTTTCCCTCCACCTCGCGGCGGAACCCGAGGACAGGAGCCTCAGGTACCGCGAGGCTTGCGGAGACTGGCCGGGCCGGGCAGGCCCCGGCTAGGCCGCGGCCGGGCCGGGGCCGGGGCGGGGGGTGCTGACCAGGCTGGGGTGAGACCCTTTTTCCGGCCTGTAAATGTAAAGATGGGGGAGTTGGGGGAGGGGGGACACGGATAGGAAAGTGGGTGCCCTGGGCTCCCTCGAACCTGAATTGGAAGGTTTGCGGGGCGGGTTTGGGATCCAGGCCTCGGCCTGTGTAGGACGTTTGCTCTGGTGTTTGGGGGACTAAAGAGCGTGGGGTGCCGGAGTGAACTAGACCTTGCCTTGCTGAGGGTTTCCCGTTTTTCTAGATGAAAGAAACTATTATGAACCAGGAGAAACTCGCCAAACTTCAGGCACAAGTGCGCATTGGTGGGAAAGTAAGTTTTAATAGTTTTTTTTTTAAGTTTTAAAGTTCAGGGTTTTTTTTCCCTTTTGCATTTGCAATAGCGGTGGCTTGTCACTTTGTCTCTAGAGGGTGTTTCACAGAGGTAGCAAATTGGGAGGGAGGAGGAAGCAAGTTAAATTAGATATATAGTGTATCTATGAAGCATGCAGGTTGTACAGTCGAAGAAAAACAAGTGAATCGAGAGGAAAAGAGCGCTTAAACTGTAAACATCGCTTTTATGTAAGTATCTTTCCAATGTTACAGTGTTTTAAGTAAAGCAAAAGTGTTGCCTAATGTAGTAAGAAAATGTGTCATTTCAGTTAGATCATCATTGTGGCCATGGTGTTTCTGGCTTGTTTTGGCCGAAATTGTATACAGTCGGTTCTTGCTTAGTTACTATTATTATTTTTTTAATTATTAAAGCTAACTGAATTTAAATTTCACCCATGTTTTCAACCATAGTTAGTAGTTTGACTGGATTGTTGTTGTATTTGATAGTTAAAAGTTCTTGTCCCTTGTAAATTAAGACCGTTCTGTAATGCTTTCTTAGCTAAATGCTATCCAGTATAGCAGTTGTACACTTTTTACGGTATTTGAAGATTATCTTACAGGTACATGTTGGAATTTAAGAGCAGTGACTATAGATTTGAAAATATTACCTAAGTGGCTATCTTTCTGTTTTAACTTTGTAATTACACTAAAACCAAAGGAACTAGAGTGATTGGTGTGTTTTTAAGTGACCAGTTTTTGGCTAATTGATCTTTCCTGGTGGATACTGAGCCCCTTCAAAGGGATTCTTTTTTGGTTTAGTTTCTAGGTTGTTTTGTACTTTACTTAAATCAGAAGTCCACTAGAGACAGAGGTCTACCTACTTGTATTTTCGCATTGTTAGCACATTCTTAGTATTTAACAAGGTGTGGTGTATAGCCTGTTGAACAGAGCATGTCTTTACTTGGTAAAACTTGTAAGGTATTTACTTGTATGGTAAAAGCTTCCAGAGTCCAAGTTTATTGCCTATTAGTTTTTCCCAACTTTAAGCATTTACCTTCAAGTAGAATTTACTGTGAAATAGCCAAAAGTTACACTTTGAGTTAAATAATAAGATGTACATCTGTTAATTACTGGACTTTGCTAGCAGTAAATGTATCCTCATTCTTTTTTCTTCCTGAAGCTGGTAGACTTCAAGATCCACACCTACCTACCTATTAACAATTATGGTAAGCTAGGTGTGGCCTTCAAGTGCCAGAAAAACTCATATTTGTGGGTCAGTGTTTGGATGCTCTGGTACTGGTGTTTTTAACCATGAATCCTTTTAGTACAGCTTTGAGGAGCAATTTGAATAATGTGTGCCATTTGTTTGTTGTTAGTCTTTAACTTGTGAGAGATTCTAGGGTAAAAGAAAGTCTAGGTTTTCTAGGATTCTTAAGGATGATGTAGGAGTAAACTTGTTTACTAATTAATAGAAGATGTATTTCTGTTGTCATTGTAATATGGAAAATTTTTTGCACCTTTGAAGAAACCTACTTAATGGAATGTAAAATTAGGTGAGTTAGTTTTGCCTTAGAGAAAACTATAAGTGTTAGGTATCTGATCAGAGCGTTGATAATAATTATGTCAGTAAAAATTGAACTCTACATAAGCGAAGTGTATGAAACCTGTAGAAGGTATGCTGGTTTGTTTTGCGACTCTTAACAGTGGTTTCTCAGAATGTTTTTTAGAGGTGTCTTGGAAACCAGGTATCTACATGACCACTTCAAGGTAGTGGTTATTCTTTTAAGTTTTGGGGGGAGTTGGTAACCAGTATTTTCTGTAGCTATTGATATTTTCTTAAGCTAAAATGTGTTTTATTTAAGCCTTTGCTATGCTGGATCCTGAGAATACAAATTTTAAGTTGCTGAAAGTACCTGTGGGGGAGGGGCTTTAAAGGCTAGTAGGGGAGATAGGCATTTTATAAAAAATGATTTTTTCCCATGCAGTGTACTGTACATAGTACAATAAGAGCATTTTCAGAATATAGAGATGGAAATGATTTGGCTTGGTTCTAGGGAGAGCACAGAAGAGATAGTGACATCAATAGTATCTTAAAGGATGATAGGAATTGCTATGGAGGTTGGGGGACAGTAGGGTAGGTGGGTGGTAGTCCTTCCATGAAGAGCCTTATGTACAACATAAAAAGCTTTTTGAGCCTATATGAAGAGTATATGAAAATGTTATTAAGAAGTTTTAAGCAGAATATGGGTGGTCACATTTGCCTGGTTTTGAAAGTTTATAGGATGTTTTTGAGATGGGGGATATTGGAGACTTGGTATATATGTTCAAGAGACCACAAGTTTTTCTGAAGCCTTATTCATTTATCGAGTTACTGACTACCTTCAGTGAGTCAGACACTAGTCTAGATATTGGGTTTTATTACAGTAAACAGAATAGAAGCCCTCAAGGAGTTTACATTGTAGTGTGAGGAGACGGACAATAAAATATACTTATCTCTATTAGTAATCAGTGTCATAAAGGGAAACCTGAATAGATGGAAAGAGATGAGTGTGGGAATTGGTATTTTACTTTGGGTGGTTGGGAAAGGCCACCCTTGATACAGAGGATGCTAACAGAGGAAAGGTCTGTAGTAAAGGAGGGAGCCATGCACTGCTGGGGAAGAGAAAAACAGGATGAACAAAGGCTCCTGTTTGGCCTATTTAAGGAACAATGTGGATGTTTATTTAGCTGAAAATGAATATATGTGTGTGATAGATGTGGTCAAGAGTGGCATAGTAGGGGTAGAACAGATCATGATTAGAATAAGACTTTCAGATTTTATTTTTGTGTTATAGGAGCCTATATACAGAAATTTGATTGGATTATACACTATATTGCCGTGAATATTAAGGAATGTTGCTTTTTAGTTAATTTAAAGACAAAAGGTTAGTTTTAGACATGGAATTTCTCAGTGAGTCTTAATTTTGATTGACACATGCCACTATGATCACTTTAGAGCAGATAATGTAAAAAGGGCTTTGAAAAGATCATTCCTTTATATCTGACAAAACTAGAATTTCATAAATTATAAAGAGACTTGGATAATTCTTTTTCTTTCCCTCTTTTGGTTTCCATCATTGCCCTAACTTGCCTATTCACTGCATAAAAGTTTGGTCATGGTAATTTTCTTACACAAAGGTCAGAAAGGAATTAGAAACAATTTCCATTTGAAAATGTGTATTATAGTATAAATGTGTGGTGTTTTCTTTCCTTTTCTCCCCACTTCAGGGAACTGCTCGCAGAAAGAAGAAGGTGGTTCACAGAACAGCTACAGCAGATGATAAAAAACTTCAATTCTCCTTAAAGAAGTTAGGGGTAAACAATATCTCTGGTATTGAAGAGGCAAGTATTAAATTTTATTTCTTTATACAAGTTTTGGCTGAAAAAAACTTTAATTTTGTTCATTAAATGAAATTTTTGACTCTACAGTACTTCCAACACAGTATTTCATATCCCTCTAAAATATATTTCTTCTCTGTTAATAAATATTAGGGAGATTGCAAAGTCTGAAAACCATTAGACTGCATTTTTGTTCCACCCATGCTTCACAGTGAAGTACTGTTTCATTTGCTGCTTAATCAAATGTTTAGTTTTAAAGGGATTTTAGTGAGTGTTGCTAATTAAATTTTTTTGTTTTATAGGTGAATATGTTCACAAACCAAGGAACAGTGATCCACTTTAACAATCCTAAAGTTCAAGCATCTCTGGCAGCAAACACTTTCACCATTACAGGCCATGCTGAGACAAAGCAGCTGACAGAAATGCTACCCAGCATCTTAAACCAGCTTGGTGCAGACAGTCTGACTAGTTTAAGGAGACTGGCTGAAGCTCTGCCCAAACAATGTGAGTTTCTTAGTAGTGGTTTTACCAAGGGTTACTGATTTATCAGTAGGTTTCTAAGATCCATGGTGCCGAATGGATATGAATATCTTTAAATTTGGAAATGCACCTTTTCTCTAAAAATGTTAATTTTTTACACTGATTTTAAGCAAGTATTCTTAGTATGTTCAATAATTTAGTATGCTGTGATTATACTTGATTGTTATCTACTAGCTTTTTTGCTTTGGATAAAAGACTGAAATTTTATCTTTGTTAGCTAGAAATTATGACTGTTAATTTTGGGCTTTTCTGATAACTGGCAGTTTCAAATTGATTAAAGATACATTATAAATTATATCTCTTCAGTTGTATCTCTACAACTGATGTTACCAATAATCTTTAACAATTGGTCTGCCTTCTGTTCTGTTTTTAATTGTAGTCTGATGAGGATTTTGTTCAGGGCAGAAAATCATGTAGTTGAATAAGTTTATGTTAGGGGTATAGCTACTTTATGCTGAAGCCCTCTGATTAAAATTTTGAAGAATGGGAATGTAGAAGCAAGAAAGGCTTATTATATGGCCTATTATATAGTCATCCATGTTTTTCTAGGCATTCTGTTTCAGTTTATTTTTTATTATGCATCGAGAGGCATAACAGTTCCTAGAAAGTCTCAGATTTTCAGAGCTGAAGTAGACATTTGAAAGAGCCCGCTGGAAATTATATGGGACTAGTACTGTGAGGTCTCAGTTCTCAAACATAGTTCACTTTCTTGTGTGATAAAAGGAAAATAGATGCTTACCACTCAAAGACACTGAATCTTTTGGTCATTTAATTTTGATTTCAGTAAAGGTACATTGAGCAGCTTCCTTATGTCATACACAACACAGCTGATTATTTGTTTGCCTCTTCATTTGCCTCCCAAAATAAATCTTACCATAATTAGATAAATGGATTTACCTGTATCCTAGGGGTTCCCTGTTCTCATACTACCTGTGGTGGGCCAAAGGGATTGAACAAAAGGGTATGGAATTTGGTCTGTTACTAGTATTCTGGTATTCTAGTTCATTTGTAGACACCAGAATATCATGTTGTTGCTGGTACTATAAATGAAATCCCAAATGTCACTGTTGCCATCCTGAATATAAACCTTTCATCAGCTCCTATTTTGGTTAATGTTTATCGAAGACTAGGATAAATGTGTAACATTTACATTTCCCTTTTATAGCTGTGGATGGAAAAGCACCACTTGCTACTGGAGAGGATGATGATGATGAAGTTCCAGGTAGGAACCTTCACTTGTGGTTAATTAGAAAACCTTAGCTCAGGAGAAAAGGGATTCTTTATACTACAGGAAAGACTGCCTTGATGGGGAGGGAGTATAGGGTAAAGGAAGGAAGGGAGGAAGATGACATGAACCTCACTTAGAATGAGAAAAATAATGCAGTGTTATCTAATTGGGACTTATTTTCATGGACTTGGCTTTTTTCTTTTTTGGGATTTTGAGAAGTTAGAGGTACCAGAGCTTAAATATTTAATAAATAAGTATCTCCACATCGACTAATGTATTATGCTGCTTAAGTTTAACTTGGAGTGGGACAGGAATGGGGAGGTTATATACATACTCTTTAAGCACAATTTTTATGTCATTGGCAAATTAATGATTTTTCCTCTTTTCCCTTGTTTTGGTAATATGCCAAAACATACACTTCAAAATATGCCAAAACATACACTTCAAAACATGCTAAATGGGTAGTTGTCTCATTGGAAATAAAAACAGTGTTTAAATTTATATCCTGATTTAACTGTAGGATATAATTTGAGGGCATTTCCTAATCTTTTTTTAAGATCTGTATTTTTAGATTTGGCTTATTTTCTGAGTTTCTGCATTTATCTTTTCTAGATCTTGTGGAGAATTTTGATGAGGCTTCCAAGAATGAAGCAAACTGAATTGAGTCAACTTCTGAAGAAGATAAAACTTGAAGAAGTTACTGGGAGCTGCTATTTTATATTATGACTGCTTTTTAAAATTTTTTTCGTGGATCTGATAAAATCTCAATCTCTAATATTTTTAAGCCCAGGCCCCTTGGACACTGCAGCTCTTTTCAGTTTTTGCTTATACACAAATCATTCTTTGCAGCTAATTAAGGTGAAGACTGGGAATAAAGTTTGCAACAAAGGTTAATAAAATTCTTTGCCTAGTATACAGTTTTATTTTTTATTTCATTGACACATTTGTACACAGAATGCAAAGTTGTTTGTAGAAAGCTAATCATGGTATGTAATGTGGCTGATAATCTTTGGAATTTGATTAAAGATTTAACATGATAGTAAAATGAAACAAAGGTGGTATAAAGTTCTCATGTTTGCAAACTTTTTTCTTCAGCAGCCCTTAGGGCTTCCCTGGTTTATGTGATGGGTGTAATTATAAAATGAGAATAGAATATTCCTTAGTGGGTGAGCAGGGGTTTTTTTCCTCTTAAAATTGTCTATATTGTAAGCATTTATTGAATGCCTTATATGTATTATCACACTTAACTCTCTAAATTTAGTCCTCAGTTTGTGAAGTAGAAACTAGTAGCTCCATTTCGTTGATGTAACCAGAAGTTATTTCAAAAAAGTAAATCTCTCAACTCCCTTCTATGCAGGATATTCTATAAAGTACCTGAATAAAAAGTAGGAATGTCATCTTTTCCTTAAATGAGAACACTAAATGAATTTGGCTAGTTTTTAGAAAATTTAACAGTGAAATTGACATATGTCTACAGTTCTAAGAATTTTAACAGGCAGCACATGTAACTGCCACGGTAATCAGGGTACTGGACAGTTTCATCACCCCAGAAATTTCCCTCAATAATAAAGCTACTCTTTAAAAATTATATTACCA
The DNA here is from genome assembly GCA_030015415.1 of Cynopterus sphinx. Lineage (NCBI taxonomy): Eukaryota > Metazoa > Chordata > Mammalia > Chiroptera > Pteropodidae > Cynopterus > Cynopterus sphinx. The sequence continues at coordinate 39,844,825 of CM057379.1, forward strand.
GTTAGTGTTGAAGCAACTTTAAAAACTTTACAAATGATAATTAAAACAATTATATTAGGGCCAATTGAGGAAGAAAATTGTCAGTTTCTACTTAATAAACATTAAGTTACCATACCAACTTGCAAGTACCTTTTAAAGGTACCATACAGTTATATCTAAAAGTCAACATTAGTTAACTACCAAAAATGAAATATGTAAACAGTATTTGTACATCTCAACGTTGTACCGTTTAAAGGGTATGTATCAGTTCTGTTAAACTGCTACAGTAACAAATATTCCAAAGCCTTGCTGATTTACAAAATTACAAAAGTACAGGTTTCCAGACTTAAGGGTTAGAGTGGGCTCTGCTACATAATTCACTCCAAGTTCCAGACTGATGAGACAGCCTGTCTGGGGAACTCAGCTTCCTGATTGAGAATATGGTGGGTCATGTGCTGGCTCTTAAAGAAAGCGATTGAGAATATGGTGGGTCATGTGCTGGCTCTTAAAGAAAGCTGTTACTAAACAAATGTCACATCTAATGTGTAACTGACTAAAGCAAGTGGGATGGGTAAACTGGCTGAAGACTTATATTTCTGAGGAACTTCCAGATGATGCTGATGCTGTGGGCCCACTGGCCATACTTCAGCATGAATAGAGATTTTCATAACTCATCCCAAGAGATTGGAGTGACAATGACAGGCCGACTTGAGCATGTGAAGGTTATCACTTATCTGAACATCCAGTTTGCCCTGGGTCTGCATAGGTAAGAGACTGAGTAGAAAAGTGCAATAGGTTTTCAGGCTGGGCCTATCCCAGGGCAACATGGTGCTTGCAGCAGATAACTGGCTAAGGTTAATACTGTTGCCTATACTCTGACTTTCCCCTCCACAGCCTCTAAAAGTGTTATTTCTTTGGTACATTTAAATGATCTGGTGTGTTTTGGGACTACAGGTTAATAAAGGTTTTTCTTCAATATTGAGAAAGGGTTATGCTACAGTTACAAATGACTAAAAATTTTGGTTGGTAAAAAGGTCACAATACTATTTTTCTTGTGGCTGAGCTCCACTTTCCTCCAGGAGCGTCCTCTAATTGGGACACTGGCAGTGTCAGGACAAGGAAAAGGGATGGGAAACAACCAGGTGGCTCCTCAAACTTATGTTGGGAAATGATGCACATCATTAATAAACCAAATTTCATCAGCGAGAGTAAGTCACATACATAGTCAAGTCTGATGACCACGAGGATTGGGGAAGTGATCTTTTCCCAGAGCAGCATAGCATGTATATTTACCAATTAATACAATCTACCACATCCCTGCAATTTTTCATTAATTGCCCACAGTTCCTGTAACTACTATATGTTAAGCACTGTACCACTTGTTTTATAACAGAACAATCCCTCAAAGGAGTCATGTTGTACAGGTAAGGAAATCATCTTGAAGAGGCGAAATTGCTCGTGGAGGTCACACTGCTCCCTAAAGTGGTATGATGAGATTCAAGCCCAGGTCTGCTCTTGTCTTCAGGACCTACTAGAAAGAATTTCAGGCCCTGGCAGGCTAGAGGAGCAGATGATTCTGAGCTGGTTCAACTTTGGGCTGTTGTTCATTGCTGGCTGTTGTCCTATGTTTAAGACTAGCCCTGGGGCAAACTAGCTTGCAGCTGGATCTGAACTAGGGCTACACTAATGAAGAGACATTGATTTTAATCTGACAACTCTTAGGATTAAAACCTTTTATTTGTTAATCAAACTGAGTACATTTCTGTTATCCTCATAATACTATGAGGATAATATGCACAGGGCGAAAAGCTACATTCTAAAATTTGGAAACAAGTTTAGAATGGGTTAAAAGTCACTTAGGATTGGTTCTGATTTCTACTAATTTTTTCTCCATTACATAACACTGGATTTTTGTCTAAGTAGATTATTCTCCTTCCCCCAAAAGATACATCATTTAATTTTTAGAGAGAAGTCAAGGGAACTAATAACAGTTTTTAGTTCTTCCAAAACAAAAATTTAAAAAGTCTTCTATTCACATAAGTTTTCATCACTCCAATTAGCACAGTCTTGAATGCCATTTTTGCAGTGATTTCTGGGAATGCAGTCACAGTCAGCAAAGAAAACAGTATCACATCTCCAGCCTGAACACTTTGGGCACTGTAAAACTAGACAATTTTATTTATTTTTAAAAAGCATAACTGTTAAAATGTTAAGGTGGACTGGAAAAGATGCTATTGGAAATGAAATAAATAACTCTTTGGATCTTAAAAATATTAGTGAAAACTGTCCAAGGGGAAAACTACAGCTGTTTATTAAAGATTCTACATACTTGGGGGAAAGAATTTGTACTTTGAAAAGTCAAGAAGGGAACTACTTCTATCTGCCTGCAAATAAACATTCTGATATGGTATATAAACAAGGAAGGTTCCATATGAGTTTGTACGTGTTCAATTGCAGGGAAAAGAATCAGTATTTGCTAATCTGCAGCTAGCAAGAAGAAAAGGATCTGTTTATACTTTAGCCTTGTGTTGTCAACATGTTGTTAGATAACATGCAAGTCCTAGGAAGCATTTCTTTTCTACCCTCCATGAGGATCAGGCAAAAGGCAGGAAATAATCTAGTTAGTGTACTATATTTCTGATAAATCTTTTACATACTGATTAGGGTCATGAGCTATTGGATCTGCTGCCATGGTTTTAAAATAATCTAGCCTTGCCAGATTGCAAAGTGATCAAGAGTACTGCACAGGGTGAAACTACCACAGAGAACACTGTGGGAGGCAGAGAAGAGAGTGAGGGAGGAGGGGCAAGGAAATACCAAAGGTTAAACAAACAAAAAAAATCTTTGAAAGCCAAAGCATTCAACAAAGCATCCTTTGATCTTTAAGAAAATTTCCAAAGAAATCCAAAAGGAATTTGATAGTAAACGAGTTGTTCATCAAGATTAGTATTTCCTTCATTAATCTTTGCAAATCTGGCTTTATTTGCTTTTTAGCTAGAGAGATCGCCTGCTTTAAAAATGCAAACTACTGGAAATGATGGAATTACTTAATTGTGAATATAAATATCCTTAGTAAGGTTTCTAAATATAGGTTAATTTATGTAATAAAACCCATTAAAACATCAATTACAGGATTTCGGTTTTACCTGATTCATCTGGTAATCGCCACAGTCATTTCTTGTGTCACACACCTTGTCCACATATGTCCAAGTCTTCTGGTTGGGACACTTGAATATTAAGTTTTGTGGGAGACTGCTCGGCATTTGGTCTATATTAGACAAAGGCATTATTTCTCATAGAAATAATTCAGGCATAACAATGCTATAATTATAATTCTAAATTTTAGTTATTAGTTGCTGGTGACTATTCTTTCATTTTGATTATTGGTCCACCTCACCGCAGTAGGTAGCAGATTCATCTTCATGTGACTGCAGTCCAGCTTGCAGTTACAAAGTATGGAGGCTGGCAAACTAGTAGTGAGGTCTTCACACAAGAAGCCAAGTTGCTGTGAAGCTGGTTTACGTTTTCGATATGGTGAATCTGTTGGATTTATAAGACAAGTACTGAATGGTGACGTATGTGTCTACAACCATAAACGTTAAGTTTTAATAATATAATAACCCACCTATGACAATCTGCTGGCTCCTTCCCCCTTCTGCTTTTTCCCTTTGTTCTTTTCCCAGTTATTCTTTTTTTGTCCTCCCCCATTCTTCCAAACTCTCTAGGCCTATTAGTTTGCATTTTTTTTTTTTTTTTTTTGCATTACTACTGGCATTTAAGGCAAACAAGAGTGGACTCATTCCTGCCTGAGAAGGAACTAAAGGTGCCTAGGAAGAAGAATCAGTTAGCCTCAGCTCTCGTTCCAGCTTTGCCACGCGTTGGCTAAATGCAGCTTCCTCCATTATTTTTTTAGCTAGAAACGAAAACAACGATAATTTGCTACACTAACCTCTAGGGGACGCTGTGAGTTAAATCGAGATTCATTGTTCAAATGCAGAGAATCTCAAAAATAAGTGGAAGTTTGTCAAAGCAACGTGATGATGTTTTTTTTTTAAATGTGTTAACTACTATAAAAAATTGATGTAAGTTAAGATATAAATAGATTGGCAACGTATCTCAAGCATATTTACACCTAAAATAATGTATCTCCAGAAAATTCTGGTTTTGTGTGTGGAGTGGCAAACAGTATGGGAGTATTTTAGATACCTGGTTTAGAGTTACTAAAGGCTTAATGAAGGTGTGTTTTCATTTTGAAAGTTTCGTGGTTGGGGCCAGGTTGATAATTAGAAGGCAGACAATACCACAGTTTGTATCCTTTAATCCATGAGGAGGTTGGAATTATGATTGTGGCTGATTTTTCTCAAGTTACTAACAATAGTTAACACCCCACCCAACCTGATTTAGTACTAAATTATATGCTCTTCTGTATGGCTCACCACTGTTTTCCTAATTTCTCCAATTAGAATAGAAACTCCTTGAAGGTAGAAACCATGTCCTGTGTAGGCTTCTGAGCTGGGCAGACCCAGGTTGGAACCCTGGCCTGTCGATTTAGCAGCTATGTGATCCTGAGCAAGTCACCTAACCTCCCCGGATCTCTGTTCATAATGGTGATAACAACAGCCACCTTGCAAAACCGTTGAAAAGAATGAAATAAAGATGAGGTATGTGAAATGTCTAGAGCTGTCGCTGGCACATACTACAGGCCAACTGCCCTTTATCAGAAGACTTACCCATTTTGCGAAAATATGGGGGATAAATATACTTCTGTTGGTTGAGTGGATTATTGATTGGTCTGTCACCTAGGGGAGACACATACTTGCAGGTTTCCAGATATCCCATATGTGATCCCAAGACTGATCACAGCAGCCAGAATGCAAAGCATAAGCAACACCATGCAGGCAATCCAGAGGCACTGCCTGGTGTGAGAGACCAGCATTGCTCTGTCATAGCAAAACACACAACGCGAAGGAGAATGTCTTCATTTCAGAGCGGAGGCTCATGTTAATTACTATACTAACTGGCCGGACATCCATGGTTATCTCAGTATGAAAGGCAGGAGCCAAAATTACAGGACCTGAAACATGTGCTGTAGGTTACAGTGGTTCTTTTCCTGGCTATAGTTTCTAATTTACTCTTCTGGGTGATCATCCTTATGATAATTGAATGTTGCTCCTCCAGTTATGAAAAGGAAGCTTCAAAATGAAGAAACAGGGCCAGTGAGGTGACACAACTTCTGAGGTTTATGCCCTTATAAATGGAACTATCTCACCTCAAATTCAGGTCCTCTGGTTCCCTGTCCAAAGCTACATCTTCCAGTCCAGTGTTTCCTCAAACTTGGTTTTCAGGGTGCCTACATCAGAAATGCAGACTCCTGCCTCCTACCCCAGACCTACAGAATCAGAATCTCTAGAGATTGGGGCAGGGGATCTGCAGTTATTTATTTATTTTTGTATGTTTTTCTGAGCATATGTAGTTTGAGAACTACAGCCCTATACCAAAGATGAAATGTAGACTTTGGTCTTAGGTTCCACCCAAACTTTCCAAAGGACATTGATTGGTGGTTTCTGGAGTCAGCAGTCCTTGAAGAACAGGAGAAGGGAGCTGCTTCTCTTTAGAGTGCCTTGGCACCATGAGAACTTGTCTGACTGGTTTTATTGGCACACCATGAACAGAAAAACAGTGCTTAGTCTGCTCCTGATCATTATGTCAGCACTACCTTTCGCAAACAGTGAGACTCACCCTTGATATTTCTGAGGCAACCCATTGGCCAGAGTTCTGAAATATCTCTGAACCTTCTTTAGCAGCCTAAGTCTGCAGTTGTGAGATTTCCTGGCCCATACCAAGGGAATTAGCATTCAAACTCACTTGTGGGTAAACAGTGCATTTTAATAGAAGAGAGATGGGATGGCATCTTTTCATAGGAATCTCTCCTAGACTCTAAGGCTTTTATGCCTTTGGAACTATATAAAGTATGAAAAATTAATTCTTTAATCTCTAACATCCAATAGAGATTCAGAATCAATAGCCCTGTTATTTAGCTGTGAAATTCATATTATTGGTGAAGAAACCTAGGCCTAAAGAATTTCATTGTCACAGCCAGTACGTGGAAGAAACAGAGAATAGAAACTTAATCAGATACTCCAAGTTTTTTTTTTTCCTGAAGCTTCCCTGAAGATTCTCACTTTACTGAATCACACAAAACCTGTAAACCTTCGCTCCTGAAACCAGAGTCTCCGGTTCCTGAGGTCAATGCTAATTTGTTCTTCCCACAGTAGCTATAAGCCTTTAAAATGTTCTTAATCTTTGATTTAGAAATCCTACCCTATGCATAAAATTAAATACACACACAAAAAAGCTTTATATAGATTTTTTATATAGTGTAATTCATAATAGAAAATGCTAATGATAAACAATGCTAAAACACTACAATCACTTTAAATATTAAACACCTGTTCATTTAAAGTGATTAAAAAATTACTCAAGTGTATAAAACAATGAGATAAAAACATTAAGCATGAAAACAAAGGCTGGGGGAGTTAGTCACTGTCTCTGGATTTTGGTTCATGTGTTCATCATTCATTCCTTCAGCAAATATTTGTGAAACATCTGTGTATGCTAGGCTCTGTAGATACAATGGTGAACAAAATAGGTATAGTTGCCCTCAGTGAGCTTACAGTAGGGGGAACAATATGATTTTTTGTAGGAGGTTTGCATCCGAATCACCAGGGGGTGGTTTTTAAAAATTCACTTCATGCTCCATTCCTGAAGACTGGTTCACTGAGTCTGGGATGGCGTTGGGCATTATAAAGTCTTTTTCCAAAGCTTTCTTTGTGATTCTGGAACACAGCTAGGATGATAGATACTCTCCTAGAAATGAGTCTTCAAACTTTTATAATTGTGGATCTCTTAAGGAGCAAAATAAATAAATGAAATAAAATTGGTATTCTCCTACAATGCAAATTTATAAATCTATGAATGTAGCTAATATGTATATTATAAAACATGTCCGAAATTGAAATTTAAGAAAGATGAAATTCAATATACTATATAAAAATAAGGGTTTGCCATTTTTTCCCCTAAACCCACTGGATCCTCTCATGTGCCCTGTGTGGTTCATTTAGAAATTGCTTTTCTAGTCTAATGGATAATGAGGCTGTAAGTGGCAAACAGGAAAGGAAGCTATTTTAAGAAGTTATTGCTTATTTAGCACCACAGCCCTTAAGGGTATAGAAAAATCTAATGCAAACACGAATGGTTAAAATAGAATTAGACATTAAAATAGACCTGTGACATTAAAATGGAATTAGAACAACAAAGCATGTCTTTATTACCTCAGTGGCTAATGTGTATTTGGAAATTATTTTACTGCAGGTCAGCCAACATGAGGAAACTTTATGGTGTCTCTGGGCCCTAAAATCTATCTTAACCAAGCCATAACATCCAAGAGGGAGGAAGGAGAAATGGTGCAGATCGAAATGTGAACAGAGGAGCTTATATAAGGTCTGGAGGCCTGAGGGTCTGCAGTGGCTCAGGGCCAGCTGGGGCCAGTGGGATTCTGGGGAGGGTCTGGGGTTGGAAAGTTGAGCTGAGGGGCCCGGAAGCCTTAGGCCTGCACAATCATTTCCCCATTCAATGCAAGGCCACTTTCTGCACTGCGGAGGGCGGCAGAGAGCAACAAATGGGCCCTAAATTTCTCAGGCTTCTTTCAGCCCATTAACCACGAAGTATCTCCTTCCTGGCTCATGCGTGGCATTGACAGGAGGAACTGGAAGGATCAGGAGATACACATACCTGTCCCATGCTATTTATAGATGACTGGCCAGACCAACTTAAAGCATTTGGAGGTCAATCTGCAGCCACTTGACCCTGCCCTTATGATTGTTTCCCACTTGTAAGCAGTAGGAGGATGGTTTAAGCACCCTCAAATACACTGTCTTGTTCACTCTCAGAGTGAGCTGGTGAGGTAAACGGAATTTATAGGGAACAGCCAAACATATGAACACCTGCCCGTAGCTAGTTACTGACAGAGGTGGACTTAGACCCTTGTCCCCCAGAAGCAAATGGAGTTTAACTTTTCCTAGCTAAACTCACCTTTCTCAGAGTTCTTGGACAGTTTCTCAAGGACCTGCAAGTTCTCTAGGAGAACCTAAAGTCTGGTTTTCAGTATGATGGGAATCTGTAACAATTGTTCTGAGCACATCATGAATCATCTGGATGACCACAACTGACTAGTAGCATAGGTATCATCAGAATCCTTGTGTTTATCCTTCTTTGAGTTTATACCAGGTGAAATCCAGGTGACTTCATGGTGTACTCTGTCACTGAAAGATTTTGCAATAGGTTGAGCATAGAAGTGTGGTGGTAGAACTGAGCCATCTCAGAATACACAGAATATAGGCGTGTCAGACCAAAATATTGGCCTGTGACACTCATGCTCACATTTCCAGGGGATGTGCAGCGTGGCCTCAGTCTTTGAGAATATCAACTTTTAGCTGTTCAATTAATAATAACCATTGTAGTAAGTGTGCCTGGAAGAATGGTTCTATTTTGGAGTGCAACGATAATTGTATTAGTTGCCTACTGAATGCAGACTAATATATTCAAATAAAAGTGAGAACTTTACCGAGTTTTCAAGTCACATCTGTATTGCTCACTTGCAGAGTGTTGGTTAAGTGAAGGGCTTGCTTCTCCTAAACCACAAACATAGGCTGGGGTGTATTCACACCCCTATTTTGTTAGCAGAACATGCTTTAAGGAATTATATTTTTAAACTCATAGAAACAGACTAAATATATATGACTGAGCTAACATTTTTCTACCATTAACCTCAAATTGACAATTTAGTTTCTGCAAGACAATACTATCCACTGAGCTATCACATTAATATCATAAATTTGAATTTTGTTACCTTTATGACATTTGATTGCAATTTTGCTTTGCAATTATATAGTAATCTATAAAATGTACTTTACACATTGTTTTATGGTAGTACATAGTACATGTTGAAACAACATTAGAATAAAAATGACAATTATAGCAACAAGGTGAGAGCTGGGGGCCTGCAATAATTTTCTAAGGATGTGAAGGGGTTCATTTGGTATTTGGGTTTGAGGAACCTATGCCATAGGAAGCTGACTTATCTCCTTTTGGCAGTCTTGCTGCATACGCTTCCCACTCCAAGACAGCTCTCCTCTGAGAGCTGCTTACAAATTCATTTTATTCCACTTTCTTTAGCAATATCAGCCCCAACTTTTCTCTTCCTGTAACTTTACACTTAGCTCCTGGGCTCATTGAGGCACTCTTCTTGGGAAAAGTTTTGAGACCTTAATTTAGTCAAATAGTCTTATTTTACACATGAAGAAACTAGGGCCCAGATGGATAAAGTGACCTTGGTGTGTTGACATCCTGGGGTTGCAGACTCTGCCAGTTTCTGGCTAAAGGCCACTGGTCAAAGTGGTGAAAGGAGAGAGAAGGCTTGTGACTTGCACGGAAGGAAACTTTGCTCCTCATCCTGCTGTCTCTGGTGATATAGCCTGTTCCCAGACATGCACCATTGATTTGAATACGCAAATGGCCAGAACTATTAAGAGCTAATCCAAACCATCAGAATTGTTGATTCCAGCTCTAGCAAAGAAGAATAAATAATTTTTTTCTAAACCAAAAAATGGTCCAGAATTATTATTGCTTTTTGTTTTGTTTTACCAACTCACCAAAGATTAGTTTTCAACACCAGAGTGTTTTATTAAAGTTTTTCTAATACGCTTTATTGTTTCGTTAATCACAAGTTTTGCTTACCACAAGTGTAGCATCTTTATATCTGTATTGCTAATTGGCTTCTTTCAAACCAAGTTGACATTTTAGTGGTTTTTTATGACCTTTTTTTTCTTTTCATGAAATAGGTCATGTACTATTAGCTTCTTTGAAGATTGGCTGTCTTTTTAGGGACATTTTTTTCATACTGACTTGTACGCTTATAAATTATGCAGTGAGGACAGATGGACAGAAGGCTGGCGTGGAGAAGAAGGAAATAATTACCTGCCTAGTGAAAAGTGTATGATTGCAATTTTCAATGTATGCCACAAACTATAAAAGGTCAAAATAATAGTGTGAGCTATTTAAGATAACACAGTTGTTTTGTTTCTGGTCTCAATTTATCAATAGTGATGCTACCAGCTAGGAGTGCTCAGGGGCATTCACCTTCACTGGTACTATTTATGGAGCCCCCATAGACATTTTATCAACCAATGTTGTGGCTGGACCTATCCTTGTGGTTCTTATTATATTTGCAAAATGTACTTTAGCAACAGCTGTCAGGGAGCACTGAAAAAACAAGTTTTATTACTCACCAATAAGGCTTGGAGGGTACATGGCATACATGGCACATCGTGGTCGTGAGCAGAGAGAAAGAGTCACACACACACACACACACACACACACACACACGCACACATGCATGCCTGGAGCTGTCTGGGGATTTAGGGTTCTGCTTTTACTGGGGTCAAGGGTGGGGTGCCTAAGGTTTCATGGATTCACTATTGGTGAATTTCAAAGCTAGGGTTAAAATATGACCTAGGCCCTAGTATTATTATTTGAATCCCATTTAAAATCACGTATAGTGGTATTTGCTTCAAGCAAGCCATTGTGTAGTGTGTCGAATCCAAGGCGCTTTTTGAGGTTGAAGATTTTTCATCCTAATGTGAAGATTTCACGTTAACTTCATCATGACTGTCACCTAGTGGACAGTTATTGTATGACACATCAGGTGCATCCTGCTTTCAGAGGTGCATGCTTCTTTTAGAGGTTAAAATGAGAAAAGAAAGAGTGCGCCCTAGAATTGTCGGAACAAGATATGTTTACATTAAAAGAATTAGAGACTAATTTTTCATTTTGCATAAAATTTCCATAGCTGGCCCTTAATGACTAGTTCATCCTTTAAAATATAATTTGATTTACTGAGTCCTAGTAGATACGCCGTATTGATGGAATATCACTGTTGCACAGGGTAGTCAAGCTATGCAGTGCAAGCTGTGCTTGTTGTTTGCCTTTCACTTGCTGGGACAAAAATGCTCTATGTCAGTACGTAATTTAGTCCTGATAACCTTTTTTTTCTCTCTTTTGTAAAATGTAGAGAACAAAAAATTATTTGCCATTATCATCTTCTCTTTCAAATAAAAAAATTAATAGCAGACCTCATAAGATAGATTTGATGACTTTTGTTCCTCAATATTTCAGCCTGGAAAATGCGGAGGTATCATCCTCTGTTGGGTTTTATTTTAAGCATGTGTAGAGAACAAGCCTGGGAGGCCTGGCTCCTTTACTATTTACTAGCTGTGCAAGTCTTATGCCCCCTTGGGTCTCAGTTTCCTTGATTGTCAACTGAATATGTTTCCCAATTCTTCTGACTACCAGGGACTCATAGGTAAATCAAACAAAAAATGGGCAGAAGCATTTTGGTAACTGTGTAAAACTTTATACCAATGTATGATGAGAATCATTGGGAAAAAAAAAACACTTGGAGACTGTTTTGGTAAGTGCCTGCAGGAGTAGAAACAAATCTTTTCAGTTTTTTTTTACTTTTAAAATAATTTGGAACAAAATCAAAGGATTGTATCTAAGTCAGCATAGTACAAATAATTTAGCTTATTTTTAGGGTTTAAAAATGATGACAAATTGTTATACTAAGGGACTGACATTAAGCCACCTGTGATGATGTTTAAGTCCTGCACAGTGAGTAGACACTAGTTTGGTGCACAAGTTGAAACCCCAATGGCAGTTTCAATTTTCTTCTAGGTGCACATTTACCTGGAAGGTGAATGGGGACCTCCTGAGCTAGAGCATGAACCCTTCTCAGAAATTTAGGCAGCCGAACCCTCAGAATCAAAGTTGTCTCCAAAATGAATCCTCTTGAGGCCGAGGGGAAGCCTGTGCCTTGGGAATCTGTGGGGAGTGGACCTGGTCTACCCAGAGCAGGTGAAGACAGAGGCTTTCCTGAGCTCTCCTATGGGTGGGTCACCTGGAAATCCCCTTCTCTTTTTCTTCTGAAAAGCACCTGATTCGAAATAACCCTTCCCAGGTCCTGCTTAAACCTCTGACAGGAATTATAAACGTGTGTGTCCCTGATACCTGAAGATACAAAAAATCTGAAGTATACATTACTTTTATATTCAGAAAAGTAATAAACATAGATTTTTAAAAGTGCTTAAGTATTGCAGATTCTGACTTTGGCTCCCTGGGGCCACAGGAATAATTTTCTTCCCCAAAGTCATTCCTTTAACATTAACTTTTGTTACCTATTACCTCATATTGCTTTGTGGTTACTTAATTTGTGCTGCATTCCTTCCCTGAGTTGGTCCCTAACACACAGTGACCATGAATCCAGCATTTAGCACAAACTTGACATTTGTGCTGGGCTCTTTCTCACAAGGCAATAACATTTGATATATTTGATTTCTCCTGGGGAGGGCCCTATGACAGCTCATCAACATAAACAAGGCAACATATCTTTTAGAAAAGAATCTACAGTGTCAGAGAGAGTGGTTTATTCTGTGGAGAGGGCAGTAAGGTTATCTTTGGCTCAGCTGAGTGAATGAGCTTTTCCTTAAATACTGACAACCTGTTCCTGAAGTAACTGCGGACATCTCAGTCAGGGGCTCACTGAGATAGGGGAACACACAGTTAACCTCATTCTTGTTGACAGTCTCCTTGGTAGTGGGGCAAACACCAGGGCAAACAGCCAAGTAAAAGGAGAGACAGGATTTTCATAACAGACATGCATCATGGAGGACAGGTCACCTGGCCTTGTGGATGAATTCTGTGAGCTGACACGAGTCCTGGAGGCCAGTGCTTCAGTCAACACCTGAGCCCAAGGAAATCCTAGAACAAAGGAAAAACAAGATGAGCTCTTTGGCACTGGTTGGTACAAACCACTGTCCTGGTTGCTCAAGACTCCTTTTATCCAAAAGGTAAGCTAGGTAAGCAAACAATTGTGAGGCATCAGAAGTGGGCTCTGTCTTTCAGAAACACAGGTTAACAAAGGATGTTCAGTCACAACGAACATCTCATTGAGTGACAAAGGCGAATTACTCACAAAAGGTAAGATTAACATTTCAAAGTTCTTTGTCACATAGGTTTAAAGGGGACCATGTTTATCTTTACAAAAGAATCATAGCCGTTACCAACAGGTCAAAGAGAAAAGGTTCTTTTGTAGATAGGGTGGCAACGGGAGAGGTGAAAGCTAGAATGTGGTTCGGAACGTACAGGTTCCACAAGCCAGTGCCGCTAGAGTGGTGGTTCTAGATCTTGACTATACATTATTACCTGGGAAGCGATTAGATGCCCCAATTCAGCATCCAGAATAATAAATCAGACTTTGGGGGTGAGACCCAACCTTGCTTTTTAAACCTCTCCAGAATGATTCCATTGTGCACTGTGGGTTGAGAACCAATTGCCCTTGGAGTGGAATTTTCTTCCAGTGTTCTAAGATCCTCAGCCCTCTGACCCTCCTCAGGACACAGGTTTCTGATGCACCAATTAGGAGGACTGATGTTGGGACACAGCAGAACAATTAGCTTGAACATGCCTCAGTTAACACGTGACACATTTGACTTGTTCTCAGGATGTATGGGAAGGATGGAGATAATTTTGAGCAAAGCCAAATTCACCCTGAAGGTAGATTCACTAAGATCTGCAGGGCAGGGCAGGCAACCAGGTCTGCATCCGGGTCCCCACTGCATCCTCAGGGCCCAGCCCAAATCTAGAATATGGATTCAGTAAATGTGTGTTAAAGAATTGAATGACTGTTAGGGAAAATTTCTTGTCCCAAACATTTAACCTTTTGAAGAACAGATGGTCAACAGAAGATTAACCGAGCACCAAGAAGCTATTTATGATATTTTCCAAGAATTGATTTTGGGATACATTATATATCCGACTACTCTCAGTGGCTGTGAAGAGGGAAATTAACAGAAACATCTAAAAATTTAACATGCTTTGTAGGCTCATAAAGTAAACATATTCTGTCTGAATGGAGACTAATTTCACAGAATTTATGAATAAAAAATAAAATGTGGAGCAAAGGTATCATAGAATGGTCTGTTAATTCCATTTCACAGAGAGAACTCAGCAAGCCAAGAGTTTGCAGTGGTCCATTCCCAGTGTAATGAGCATGTGTCTGATTGTGATTTTAATTGCATAGAGCATAAAATCACCAATAATAAAGTTTCTTGTTTCCAGTCACTAACACGGTAATAACGTGGGTGGATTTAGTTTCTGCGTACACAGCTAGTATCACACAGCTCTCACTCTAACAGAAAGGGCTTTACAGTCTGAAGAGGAAAATCTACACAAAAGACAGAACAAACAAACCTTTGAACTTTACTTCAATCAAAGAATATTTACACATCTCTTTGGGCTGTATCCTTTTTCTTAAATGATTGCATTTCCTGTCAAAACGCACACCTAAAAATTTTCAATCATTCCACAGTTCTTTTTCATATCTTTATTGTTAGTTTAAACCAATATATGCATATTATAAAATCCCTAAACAATAGAAAATATGAAAAGTTACTATTACCATTTTGAGTTGTATCAATGGTATCACTATAAAAGAGTATGTTGGAAAACTTTTGAAGCTCTTATTTGGTATGTTAACATGACAAGGCCTGCCACAGAAGAAATTTGAATATGAAAGGGAAAAGACACAGTTTCATAATTTTATGACAGGCAGAGTTTGTTCTGCTTTTCTTTCTATTTTCACTCACTTTACAATTCTCAGATTTGTAAACATTGTTTATTACACAGGAACTCACTCAACGGATATGAATATATTCATTGTCACTCACTGGAAATACAAATATTCAATGATTAACTTGCACAAAATATCTAAATACATATAATCATAGTTTGTACTAAAAAAAGCTTAAGATTTTTACTTTATGTGTGTATAAAGATAAAAAGCACATTAATGAAATCATTGACCTTTTTAAACCAGATCTCCAGTTTGCAGCTTCTTTCACCATGGAGTGAGATATGTAGTCTAGTTAGGAGTGTGATGTTAGAGAAGTGTTGTCACCAGCACTGCTACACCTGTATTAGTTTGCCTCTCAGCTGATGAAAGACAGGTGATTACCTTAACCTCAGGCTGGCTTTCACTGAAGTATTAAAAAAGGTCATGGGCACATGTCCTTTCATTGTCCTATGAGATGAAGTCTACCCAAGGATTATCTAGAGACATGTAATTAGATTTACTATTTATTAAAGGTCCCAGACTCAGTGAAATTACATGTTAATTTGAATATTTCTGTCTGATAATTTCTGACTTGTAGAAATAAGATAATTTCTGATTTGTAGAAAAGGTCTCTCAATTGACAATTTATATCCTTGTTGGATATTAGCCAGATTGGATTGTACACAACCTAGCAATCTTAATGTTGCCCCAAATACCCAGCTTCGCAAATGCTCTTGGAGTCAGTTTTCATATCTCACATTAATAAGGTGAATAAAATCTTAGTTGCGTTTATTTTATTGTTTGAGTCATATAACCTTTTGAAAATTATAATTGATCAGTTTTGGAAGTCATGCACTGAGATGTTTGAAGGAATTAACCTGGTGGAGACAAATTAACTGATTTGCTGAAACATCTTTTCTTGGCTTCTTCAGTAAATTCTAAGGACAACACAAATTTCTTTTCTGATTCTCTAGTTCTTTTTTCCCTTTCTATTGATATTATGCACTCATTTTTATATCAGGTTGGTACACCTTCAGTGAGTTAGTCAGAATGGGTGGCAGTAACAATTGGGGGCTTGATTTCATGGTTTATTTGGTGATGTCTATTGGACGTATAATAAAGACCTGTACTCTGCTGGGTGAGAGGTAACAGAGAACCCAGTTTGTTAGTCTTTTTTCTTTTCATTCTGTTTTTTTTTTTTTTATCTGTTTGTATATTTCCTAGAAAGAAAAATAACTATTCAAGTTTTTGTATTTCTGGTTCACTTCTGACTGTGGCTAAAACTGCAGATCTGTAGCTAAATGCTTTCCATACATTTGTGTGCGTGCATATCTGTAATTGAGAAAGGCCTTTATCTCTCACGTGTAAGTATGAAGTATTTTCTAACACTAGAGGGTATTAAAAAACTAGATTACAGTGTCTCTTAAAGGAGCATTGTTCCAATTGGCTTACAGGAATAATCATTTATATGACTCAAATATTCCCACAAACCACAGAAAAAAAAACCCCTACTATTTTAAATGTGCTACACTTTTAACAACAAAAAAGTTATTCATATAGAAATTTTTCACTCAGAAACCTTTACATAATAAAGGTGAATTTTTGAACAAATTAGTTTGGTCTAATTATTTTGATTTTAAAAAATAATATTTATGTCTTCACCATGAGTTTATCAAAATGTATACAAGCATACATTTGAGTTTTACAAATAAGATTTGGGTTTGTAAAATATATATATCTTATATATCTTATGTATATATATAGTATATATCTTATCTCTGGAAAAGACTAATCTGAACTTTCTAAACTTTTTGTATCAGTTTGCTGATCAAATAAAATATTGCTACCTAATATTTAAGATTATAAAAGTGTAAATTTGCATCTGAGTCATGAATTTGACAAACTTGTAATATACCTAGTAATTGTATTTTAGTTTTCAGCTTAATTTCCAAAATCCTTAAGCAACTTAAAACTTGGATTAATAAACTGAGTGAAACGGTGAATAGTTTTAGGTAAATCCTTCAGAGATGCTAGAAAATTGATGCTTCATTGATGATGGGTGAAACACCAATATTATTTTCACATATTGTTTAGATTGCCTTTGGAGTGAATGTCTGCTGCTTTTCCTCTCCCTGTGGTTTTCCTTTAGGCGCCTTTGCCTCCTGCATTCCAGGTAGTCCAAGGGGGAATGGTGGATTTTACTGGTCATTCCTCTCCCCACAACTCCATATAGCTAGCTGTACATCTATAAATATCTCATGCTAAACAAATTTCTACCTCCTGGAAATTTAAAACCTAAACAGAATGATAAACAAGGGGATTTAAACTAAACATTACCACAGCAGCATCCAAAATGATTGGCCATGACTTCCTGACTGAGATCTCTGGCCTAGTTTCATTTCTTGGTATTGTCTGCTTTTCAGCTTTTCCCTCCATTCTTCATCTTTCCATTAATTCCTTTCTGCTTAAATTAGCTAATTTAGATGGCTTACAACAAAAGTATCATAACTAATATCAATTTTCCAGATGAAGTGATTTAACCCAAGTTCCACATTCAGTGGTCAAATCAGAGTCCATGGCTCCCATCTAGATTTTGGTGTAACACAAGTTTATAGTTCCTTTAACTATATTAAAGAGCATCTGACTTTTATGGAAGAATTGAATTTTTTTCACAGAGGACTTTTCCTACTGGAAAACTTGTTCACAAGAGCACATTATTCTAAAAAAACTAGAAATAACAATAAATCTTTGTTGACTGACTTACATTCAATTTATTTTATTTTTTTTACATATTGTTCATTTAATAATTAGTTTCTCAAAATTTTGTCATTTTACTTTTTTATTTTTTAAAAATTGTTTATTGGGGTAATATTGGTTATTACAATTATATAATTTTCAGGTGTACATTATCACTTGACATCTGTATGTGTTTACTATCTAAAGTCCAGTTTCCTTCAGCTACCATACATTTGATGCCCTTTACCCACTTTACTCTCCCCTAAACCCTATATTTGACCCCCATTACCCTGTCTACCTCCCCACATTTTATTTTAATTTCATAATTTCATCTAATGGAGTGTTCTGGCAGGACAGAAGGGTTAAACTGAAAATCCTTAAAAAAAAATCTCAATAATCTTATATAATTTTAAAAACACTAGCATGCAAACTAACAGAAAATGTCTTTATTTATAACATTATTTTGTAAACAATCACACTGTGCATTTTTAGTTCAACAATAACAATTTTTTTTCTGTGGATTTATAGCAAATCCTATATAAAGTCAATGAGTTAATACAAGAGTGAAGATGAATAGGGTAGAATAATTTTTGAAAATGTTAAATTACAGCACTTGATACAAAGACATAATTATCTATACCATAAAAATTTACATGCCACAAACATTAATTTATAATTTTAATATGCCATAAAACATTTATAAAAAAGCATTGACATTAATTTTATTATAAACCAGTGGATTACTCAGAGAAATATTTATTAAAACTTACTAAAAACCAGTAAATATTGCAACTGAGGTAAAAACTTATTAGTAAACAAAACTATCATTTATAAGAGCCAAAAAGCAAATGGAAGGGCAGACAATGCTTTCTGATAACTCTGTCTACTCCTTGATATTTTGAAGCAGCTTCAACAAGTGTGACTCGATAACCTGTTGGACTAGAATAGATAAGTGATTAGGACTACAGTATATCGATTAAAAATTTTAAAAAGATCTATTAAATTCAGTTTAAAATTCCCCGCAAATAACTTTCTAAGTAACATATACTTATAGTCTATAGGATTGCAATACAATACTTAAAATACACTTAAAATTTATTGTCAATGACTTAGTAATTGCCCAATTACTGGATTTTTTTATTTGTGGTTTCTAAATTTGGAAGTACAAGGTTGTTCCAAGTAACAGAGAAAGGACAACTATAGAAGCATTTTATAAATAGTTTGTTACAAAAATGTTAAATACATCTTGTAAATAGGTGTGCATTTATTTTTCAACCAATTATTTGGGTTGGTAAGAAGTAATAGTAACTATCTCATTTTTAGACCTTGTAGGAATTAGTTGATTTTCCCCACAGTTAAAAGTACATGTCAGGAGTTAGGATCACATGCAATGTTCTATGATTTGTGATGAAAATGGCCTGGATCACTGGTTTGTACTATTTACAGAGTATTGCTAAAATGAAACCTGAGAGTTCTCAAATACTTACCACTTCTATAGCCCAGGGCTACAGCTAAATCCATAGAATTATATCCAGAGTCGGTTTCAATTGTTGGGTCAGCTCCATTTTCTATATCAAAATAGAAAAATCTAAATAAGAAATCTACAAAATAAAAATGTGGATATGTTGGTCTATTACTGACTCAGATGCAAATAGCAGGACAGTATCTTCAGGATGATCTGACCATGTACAGAGTATGTGGAGTGCACAGAATTCACTTGGGTGTGTTGAAGGGAAGACACTTCAAACAGATGGGCATCCTCTAGAACAACTGAAACTCATAAACAACTAGATGATCGTACACATAAAGATACTGTGGTCAGAGAAATCAACTGTGGATTCTCATGAGATCCTCAAAAGGAAAGCAATGAAGACAAATGCTCTAGCTGCTGGAGCACTGTGTTATAGAGTGGTTTCTCACTTGGGCAGTTCTATGGCAGTAGGTGCTCCAGGGGTGAACAGTGGAAGGATTAACATATTTAACAATAGTTAATGATTCTTCTGAGTATTATCAGGGGAGGCCAGCTTGTGAAAAATAAAGTCTTCACACAGCATTTTCTAAAAATTTTCATTTTTATCTGCTTACCTAAGAGCATTTTTACACATTTCACATGATTTCCATGTACGGCATAAAGCAAAGGTGTACCTCCATTCTGTAAAAGGAAAAGGCGATTTAATTATTCAAGGTGAGCAACAGTTGCAGAATTCAATGCTGCTGTGAGTTTTACTGAGGATTGGGTATGTAAAAGTAGTTTAAGGTAATTTTAACATTTTGTGAAGGATACTTAAATCAGAAATACTGAGTTTAAGACATTAACTTTTTCTTCCAGGTGTTTAATAAAATAAATTAATTATTCTCCCAATGCTTAGTAAAATTCATTATGTCTCCCCAAACCAAATAAATACTAGAGACTGTGACAGCACTTTAAAAATCAGTTTCACAAACTCACCCAATCATATTCATTGACGTCAACTCCACAATCAAGCAGCATTTTGACAATGTCAGTGTAGCCTTTGCTACAGGCCAATGACAGTGCACTTTCTCTACCTTTTCCTAAAAGCTGGGGATCAGCACCCTGGAGCAGAAAGTGGAAATAAAAGATTTTCAATTCATATAAACAAGAACACTGCTATCTCTGTCAATAATAATTACAGTTCAACACTTAGGTCATGTAATGTCCTGGTGTTAATAAAGAAATAATGCAAACTTCTACTCATGGATGCTCTTGTTATCAAGGTTGTCTGGATGCCTCCTTCCTCCCTTTATCTCAGCCCTAACCATCTTTTCACTCTGGAATCAAATTACATCTCCTAAGAAGCTTCAACTACCAGGCTGACAGTACTTTTTTTCACATTGCACTCAGAGGGAGCTGGGTATTAAATTATTTCTCACTGTTTCATGTATGATTAGTCTTGCCTTCCCAACTAGATCCAAGTTCCACAAGAATATGAAAAGCATTTAAAATTTTTGGATCCTTTACCAATTATATCTTGTTGGCTGGACATACAAAGACTTTACTAACGACTTAACTGAACTTAAGTAACTGTACAGATACATCTGAGGCATTTTCCTTACATTCTGAAGTAGAAACTCTACCACAGCTATTTGCCCGTGTGCTGCAGCCCACATCAGAGGAGTAAATCCTTCTTCATCCGTGTGATTGATAACATTTTCTATTTAAAAGAAAAGCAATTTTTGTGATCTAATTTAATAAGCACATATTAATATCACTATGAAAAACTAGTTTTCTAAAAAGTTGATTATATTATTCAATGAGATTCACTTTGTGCTGATTTTTGCTCACTGAAGTCCTGTTATGTGTTGTTGCAATTTGCAGTCTGAGTGTATTAAAATGTGCTTCAATGTACAAATATCATATTATATAAAGTATAAGCTACCAGACACAATACAATGCTACAAAGCAATCCACAGAACAAGACACCAGAATCAAGACACCAGAGTTTGAATCTTGGCTCTGTTACTTTCTAGAAGTGTGATTCTGGGCATGTCACTTAATTTCTGCAATACACCTAAACCTTTTTTAAGTTCATGTGCAGTTGGGAAGACCACAATAAAAATGAGCTTATATGATAGCCCTTACCATTACATAAAAATACATTATTGTAAAAACTTCAAAATCTTATTAAAGCTATCTTCTACTCTATAGCTAACATTGCTATCTTTAAATTTCTTGCCAACATAATATAATGTGAGTGAAGATTGAATAAGATAGTGCTATGCAGTTCTCTGAACCCCATCTTGTTCCCCAGATTCAGTATACTAGTTATAAGTCCACAGTTCTTCCCCTAAATTTATTTAGGACATTGAGAAGGAAACTTCATATGTTTATAAATAAACAGAAATATAATAATAAAGTAAGTCTTTCTTATAAAAGAATGACATGATTGAAAAACAAAAAAAATCTCTTTTATCATGTGTCCCGTATTCAACCAATAAAGTTACAATGAGCTAACTTTAAAAAATGAAATTAAAAGTAAAGCTTGATCTTTATCATATTACACCAAAACATATTTCATATGTCTCAGAGATTGAAATGTAAAAAGAAAAACACAAAAGTTCTAGAATAAGGCATGAGTGAGTTATTTATAATCTTAGAGTAGAAAATCCTTTTAAAGCAGGATATTAAGACACAGAAGTCACAGAGAAAAAAGTAAATTTACTGCTTAAAAATATTAAGGCTTTGAAAACATCATAAAGTCAAAGGAAAAATGACAAACGGTAAAAAATATAAGGTACATAAACAACAAAAAGCAAATTTCTTTAACTTTGATAAGGGTTCATATAAATCAACATATAATCTGCAGTTCACACAAAAAGTAATTAAAATAGACCATAATTGAAAAAATGTACAAAAAACCAGTATGAGATACTATTTTTCATCCATGAGATTGGCAAAGATTAAAGTTGATAATAACCTGTGTCAGTGAGGGTATGAAGAAATAAAAACTCTAATTGTGGTGTGAGGACAGAACAATCATCTGGCAACAAATGTCAAAATAAAAATTCATATACCTTTTGACCCAGCAAATATTCTTGAAGGAATTTACCTATGGCTATACTAAAAAAAAAAAAAAATATGCCAATAATAGCATTATTTAGCGGCAACAAACTGGAATTAACCATCACCAGGGGCACTAGTTAAAAAATAAATAACGAAGTACATGTATATGAATACAATGCAAAATCATGGACCAATTAAAAAAATGAAATACTTATGTATTTATATAGAAAGATCTCTAAAACGCTAAGTGAAAAAACTAAAGTGAATATTTCTCCTTGTAAATAGCAAAAAACACATACATACTCACATACAATCCCAAATATAAACAAGAATATTTTCTAAAAAAAGTTTTCTGAAAATATAAGAAACTTATGATGCTTGCTTTTGGAGAAAAGAGTAGGGTGGTATGGGAAGCTATAATTTCAATAGTTTTTTTTTTTTTTTAACTCTTGGGTTATTTGCCTGGTGAGATTACACAACTAATTCTTTTTTGTCTTTATACTTTCCTATTTTAAAAAAATAGCAAATCTAATAAATCTTATTAAATTTGTTTTAAATACACTTTGTAAAACAAGCTATTACCTTGTTCGATACGAGTAGCCAGGTAGAGCATCTCTCCCTGAGCAGCCAACTGGTGTACAGATAAAGCTGAAACAAAACCATAAAAAGTGTCATGTCTAAACATAGGTACACTTTCATCATCTCATTGTTCATGTTTGTGCGCACTTTTATTTCCCAAAACAAAAACCATCATTTTGTTGTTTAAAAAATTAAATATAAAATATATCCTAATATTACAAGTAACCATTCTGTATCTGAAAATTAACTCATATGTTTAAGGTAATTCTGAATCTGCAAAGTGCTGTTATCAACAAATATGTAAATTTTTATGATTGATTACTAACAGTGAAATTGTTACTGATCTTATCAATCAAAGAAATGGCTTAATTTTTAAAATGATATTTCTGTAGCCAAACTTATAAGGAAGTTGGGTCTAAAGACACAAAGACATTTTGTCTTTTTATTCACTGAATACATTGAAGTTCCAAACATTACTATTGTAAGACTCCATGAGTTTTTCTTAACTTTAGGAGGAGTGAGGTAATAAATGGAAAACTGGCCTTGAGAGTAAATTCTTGAGTGCAGATCTAGTTGTAACTAATTAGGTATGTGTCCTTAGATAACTGATTAAACAATTTTGTCTATAATATAGGGATGTGAAACACCTGCTCTGTTGTCTTGGTGTTTTGAGTTCAACAATTCTATGGTTGGAATATTTTAAGATAATCTCTTAATTTTACAAAGCCAAAGAGGCACTATTCTGTAAGAGTTTGTTTTAAAAATTAGTGTTACTTGATCCTTGACTGCAGTGATATGACTGAGTGGTCTTAATAACAGAAAGGTAAGCTATGGGGGGCGGGGCACATGCAAATTTATATAAGTAAAACAGAAATGGCCAATAGATGCAGTCACTGACTCTTCAAGGCTTAACTGCTATAGCATGTGATTCAAATCAAGAGGGATACAGTGTTTCCAAAATAAAGATGTATATTTCATCATGCATTAGAATATAGATGCATTTACATCATATTCTCAAATGTAGTTCCTAATATCAAATTGCTAACTGGTTTTCTCTCATTAACAGATCCATACTATATAGAATATTTTCTAGTTTATATAAAAACTTCACTTTATTTCTTCTAGAATGATTGTACATTTAAAAAAATTGTGGATTTTAAGTTTTAAAAAAGGTGGTTTCATATTTTTATTGTTATACTCAAATTCAAAATTGCCACAGAAATCACTCAGCTTATACTACAAACCATTTGTGGATCTGTGATCTAGTTTGTAAGTGAAATGTGAAGGCTCATACTTCAAGAACACAAAACACAATGTCTTACTTTGTATAAAGTTCAGAATAATTCATTGTTTTTATAGTAAAACTATAAAGGTTTTAAGAGTTAATATTTCAATCTGTGTTTGTTCTTAACAGAGAAATATAAAACATGAAATATTTGAATGTACAGTAAAAGGTGAAGAACTTTTTAATTACTAAAACTATCAGGACATCACTTCAGCTTTCCAAAATGGAACATGCATTTAATGAAAATAATATTAATAAAGCCAAATTCTTAAAACCATTATATTAGTAATAAGAATACTTTAATACATAAGTGGAAAAAATACTTACAATTTGCCAACAGAGGTGTGGTTGAGACTTCATTTCCTCTGTGTTTGTTGGTTAAAGTAGTTGACTGTTTTATAGGTGAGAAGTGCTTTGTTGTAGAGGGAGTGTAGACATGCCTTACTTGAATTCCCGGAGAAGGAGATGTATGGATATTACATTCGGCTAAGTAAAATAGATTTAAAGACATTAAAACAATATTTTAATGATAAAGCACAAGGTGTATAATATCTTCAACTGTTTCTCAAGTGATATTAAAATATTTTTGCCGTTAAAAAGTCTGTACTACCATAGTAAAAGTTCCAAAAAAATTTTTAGTAATGTTAAACAATTTTATTCTGGGGTTAGTTTTTTTCATTCAAAAGATTGTTATAAAAGTAAATCTACAATATGATGACAGACTTCACTGCATTAAAGCATAGGTGCTAACGCCAATCAAATATTCACAGAATAGAGAATATTAAGCTAATACATTTCTAAAAGGCACAAATAATTTCTTTCCTTATGATTTTAAAAGGTACAATAAGGAACTTTATAGAGAATTTGTAAATAAACAAAGGTTATGCAAGAAATTAAAAACCAACATGTACTTATAAATAATATAATTTAATTTTGGTTTCTATGAGATTCTAGAAAATGATATTAAAAGGTGACTTCTAAACTCTTCCTAAACTCAAAATCTCATGATCAAAAAGGAAAATAACAACAAATAATAAACAAAAACAAAACAAATGTGGATATTTATACCATAACTTTCAACCTTTAAATAGGACAGATGCCACCTCCAGGTCTGAGTTAACCTGATCTTGAATATTTTTACTATCCTCTTCATTTAAGGACTTCACAAATCGAGAACACACGTTCATATCAAATCGGTTAGGCAATATGAATTTCATTCCCATGGCAACACCCTGAGCCGATCCTTCTTCTGCATTTGAGTCCAGCTGATGTTCTAGTTTAATGTCTGGCATGCCAGTTAGACTATAACTGCTGGGACACTCTTCCACTATCAGCTGGGCTCCAATATCCAGATTTGCTGATGTAGCCATGATTTCACTGTAGTTTCAATAATTAAAACATTTCTTCATAACATCCTCTTGGTTTTATAAGAGCAGTATCCAGTGTATTCTTGGAATTTAGATATTAAAAAAATCTGAAAGAAAAAAATTACAAGTATTATATCAACTCAGGTAAAGTACACTTTACCTATTCCTTTAAATAATCATTTTCAATCAAATATGTAAACAGTGCTCTTATAAGCACTTATTAATAAGAGAAAGCATAAAATGTTCAGAGGTAGAGAACCCAGGGTATGAATCCAGGTTCCACCATTTATTAGCTGTGTGAACTTGTACGAGTTATTCAACCTCTCTAAGCCTTAGCCTCACATGTAACATGGGATAACACCGTTACCTTCACAGGATTCTGGCAAAGACAAAATGAAATACCCTTTTCTCTCCATTCCTATTCCTGAAATTGCCAAATGGATAAAAGATCAGGTTAACAATAAATTTTAACCTCTCGCCTGAGGTTTATTTTTTAACATGCTATGTGTATAAATGGCTCTCAGTTTGAATTTAATAAAAGATAGAACTCATGCTGTATCCAACTCTATTGGCAACTACAACATCTGTGATAGCTGGATAATGAAAGGCTTTACAAAGCTTTGGTTATGATAAAGTTTTTGTTCAGATCAAGTATTACCAACTTCATATAGGTTTTTATGAAAAACAAAGTGTGTAGATTATAAATTGGCTTCCTTTGCTTTAGCATCTCTAAGACATTAGGATGAAAGCGGAATTTCTGGATCTCAACTTTTGTAGCAAGTATTAAGAATTGATGATTTTTTTCAAACATAGATTGTCAAGGTATGAACTCAATAAATGCTAGCGCTCAAAGCTTAGATTTTAAGCACACCTGTTACTGAATCATTTACTATTGTTTTAAAATGAGTTTCCAGTAATTACTGGAGCTTCTCTATGGACCTCAATATAATTTCAAGAGAAATTTCACTATTGTACTTCACTGAGACAGGAAGACAATAACATCTAGTTAATTTTTTCATGTTAGGGTTTACTGCCTCTTAGAAATTTTGAGAAGATGCAGGGTGCTCTAAATTGGAATTAAATGGAATGTAACAGGTAAAAAAGTGAATACACTTTAGAAGAGGAAGGGAAACCAGAGCAGAAAATGAGTTGTGATTCAAATAGAGATGTAATGCATCGGTCTTTCAAAGGGTATTGCAAGATATGAGCTGTTTCCTCAGGTAAGAGCCAACCCCACAGATTCCTACCCTGAGAGGTGGCCTAAATGCAACTTTCCTGAGCATTCTCAGCATCCTGCATTGATCTCTATTTTAGCATCATTTATCATTCTCTTGAAAATTTCTATTTCAGCTCCCAATAAAGTGAAAACTCCTCTAGGAGAGGGACCACTCTTACTTATCTTTAATACAAAACAGTGTTTGGTCCTATCAGGTGCTCTGTACATGTTTTGATTTGAACTTTATTATTGTTTCACATTCTTTTCTATCCTGAAATGACCTTGTACAATGTTCAGTAAATATTTGCTGATTAGATCTGGCTTTGCATTCCCAACATTGCTATTAACTAACTAACTAACTAACTAACTAACTAACTAACTAACTAACTAACTAACTAACTAACTATGCAACCCTGGACAATGATATAAGTATTCCAAGACTCATTTTATTCATCTATAAAATATAGTTGAAATAGGCATCTCTAATACTCTTTCCAACTCTAAACATCTTCCATGTTATAAATTAGGTTTATAGATGGGACTACGGGTCTTTGAGATGAGAAGAGCAAATGTGGGAGGAAAGAGTGGAAACAGAACGCTTGATACTACTCTAGAGAGAAACAAGGTTGACTGGTTAAGCTAAAATTTTGAAGAAAAGGAGGAGAGGTAAAAAAGATAATCGGAAATAGGAGGCGGTGAGATAAAGAGGTAAGGCCAAGTAGAGTTGATATCACCTCGATTCATCGGAGCCCAGGGTTGAAGGGGGAGAGAGGGCCTGAAGAGATAAAGTAGGCAACCGTGCTGCTCCCCAGGGGATGCTAACAGCAGGTGCCACCCGGTTCTTCCTAATCCTGGAATTGTCCTACAGAGAAAGGCAGGTGCTATGAAAATGGATGATGCCTCACAGGCGACAGGTGCCCGGCGTCCCGGGACAGGAACCTGCTGCAGGGAGGGAAGTCCGCGGGGTCGCCAGCCGCCAGCTCTGCCCGAGAAGACCCAGTGCGGTCAGGTTCGTCTGGGGGAACCGGCTCACCGCGGCGGGCGGGTCCTGGGCGCAGGGCTCGGATGCCGACGGCGTGCGGGCTCGGGGCCTCGCGATCACCTGCGACAGCCCACAGCGAGCCGGGCCTCTCCACCGGCGGCCACAGACTGACTCCCGGCCCTCAAGCCCCGGCTTGTTTGGACCGCGACGTCACTTCCTGGTTCTCCTTTCGCTTTCTGGCCCCAAAATGTGTCGCAAGAGCGCAGCCGAGGGGACTTCCAGGTTCCTTCCCCCCGCTGCGCGGTGCGGTCCTTACTGCCCGAGCACTACGGGGGCAGGGTGGTCTCCGCGGGCGGCTCTGGGCCGGCAGAACCGGGCCCGAGCCTCGCCCTCCGACCCCGCCCCTGACTCGCCCTCAGGCCCCGCCCTCCCGCAGCCCCGCCCCTCACAGCCCTCCGGCCCCGCCCTCCCGCAGCCCCGCCCCCGCCTCTCCCGCAGCCCCGCCCTTACACAGCCCCGCCCCTCACTCGCCCCATGCCACGCTCCACAACAGCCCCGCCCCTCACTCGCCCTCCGGCCACGCCCCACCCGCAGCCCCCTCACTCACTCTCCGGTCACGCCCCTCCCGCAGCCACGCCCCTCACTCGACCTCAGGCCCCGCCCACCCGCAGCCCCGCCCCTCACTCGCCCTCAGGCCCCGCCCCCGCGACCTGCTCCCCCGACCGCGCGAGGCTACTGCTCCTGCGCAGTGAAGTCATCTCCGCGCGACGGGCGTGGCCGTTCTCTCCGCGGGGCGTCCCGGCGGCTCCCTGGAGGTTCCACGTGATTTTCCCTCCCGTGATCCAGGACCCAGGTAGGACGCTGGCCGAGTCCTGGGAACTCTCCTTGGAGCTGGGCCGTCCCGGCGGACCCTCAGGGCCCATCGGAGGTAGGTGAAGGCGGCTCCCAGAGCCCAGACGCCCTCCGACCTTCGTCTGGGGCATGCTCCTCTGGGGCTTGCCATGCTTCGCAGAGTGGCCAACCTTCACCGGCCCCTCAGGATCCACCGCAGTCCCGCTGCTGCCTAGATGTCCCCTCCTTTACGGTCACACCCTCTCGTCCGTCGCTATGAGTCTCCGGAGTGACCCGCAGCCCTGCAAGGCTTTGCTTAGGAGACTCCTTCTGTTCCGAATGCTCCCTCCCCCGCCTCCGCCGTCGTGTCCATCTGAAGTGGTCAGTCTGTTTTAAGGCTATGTTTCCAGGCCCAGCCAAACGCACACTTTGAATCTTTTGGGGAGCAGTCCACGTCGAATTAAAGAAATCTGAGCTCAGCATTCTCTCCGTTACTTATAGAATATATTTGACGTTCTGCGTTGTACTGTAGCACATGTTACTCTTTTAGTCCCAGTTTCTCAGGCTCTGAGCTCTCCTCGATCATTTTTTCCTTTTTATTTTCACATCACTTCTCGCCTCCATGCTTTTCCACTGTGTTGTGCTTCCTTTCCCCTGCCTCCACTGCTGTTTCTCACTTTATTCTGGCAAACCACTGCTACTGCTTTTCACTTTTTCCTTTTAAAACTTTAAAACTATTTCTCTCAAGGCAGATTTCGGTGCTCCTTTGCCTGGACTGTAGTAGGGGGAGGCTAGATCTGGCTTGCTGTCTTTTTTAGGTAGCCAGTGAGCCAAGAATGATTTTTACAGGTGGGCATTTGCAGTTTATTTGATGATAGGAAACATTAACTTTAAATACGAAGTAAGGGAAATATTATTCTTCTCCAAAGAATCCTATTGTTTTCATTCATAAATAAAAAAAAAATTGTACTCAACTATTTTGGGGGTTTCATTAGTAAAGTATTGAAAATTTTCTTTCTTGCTATGTAAGTAACTACATAATATCCTCTATTTCGTCTGTTCAGCTGCAAAGCCTGAAATATTTATCATCTGACCCTTTATAGACAAATTTTGTCAACTCCTGCTCAATAGCAGTGTTCACATTATAGACACTACTTATGATGTTAATTTTGTATTTTCCCCTAGAACCGAGCACAATGCTTCCTTTCCTTCTTTCCACAAAAATTCTTTGAGCACTTTTTTTAAAAAAGCCTTCCAGACACAAAATGTTCAGTTTAAGAGATCATTACGTTCAGTTTCATGGAAAAAAGAGATCATTACAATGCCATGTGGTTATATGCATTGACAGAAATATGCAGTCAAGTAGGATTATAGAAGACAGGCCTCTGACCCAGTGTAGGAGGTCAGAAAAGGTTTCCTGGGGGATGTGATTTTTGAGTTGATCTTAAATGGAAGTAGGCAGAAAGAGGTCATCCATAGTAGAGAGGACAAATGAGCAGAGACATTGAAACAAGAAAGCATAGCGTGTTAAGGGAATGCAAGAGATGAAGCTGGAAAGGTAAGCAAGGGCAAGGTCACAGAGCCTTACACGACATGTTAAAGAGCTTGGACCTTCTTTTCTGGCTGTTGTTAGGCTTTGTAGCAAATTTTCATTGTAGTTAGATAACTGAAGGGTATTTGGAGGGTGGATGAGGGCGTCAGGGAGACCATATATTGCACCATTTCAGTAGATGAGAAGATCTGAATTAGGGCAGTGGAACTAGATGGAGTGGACATGATGAAGTTCAAAAAGATTTGGGAGGTAAAATCAGCAGATCTTTTAACTGCATGTTAGAAGTGAGGAGGAAGGCCAAGTCGAGGCTTCCAGATTCCCAGCTGATGCTCATCACCAGCTGAAATGGAGAATATTGGAGCATGTGAGGGCACAGACCATGTCTTTGACTTACTGTGTCCCTAGTGCCTAGGACAGTGTCCTACATGTTGTAGGTACTTGAATGAACAGAAAAATTTCCCCTCTTTTAATCATTGATAACCATGTTTCATCAAAACAGCCTTTAAAATATGTTACACCTATTTATTTTGGTGATACTGATGCACTATTTTCAGGCTTTCTGGAATTAATGATGAGTTGCACCATTAGGATCATTCTGATAATTAAAACTGAGTCTCTTTTGCAGTTCAGTAGTTCTGGAAAGACATTTTGGCTTACTTAGATGTCAGTTAAAAGTTTTAATTCATTTTTATCCTATTATGTCACTTTAATTTACAATTTAATTTTAGAATTGCTTTAGTTTTATTTTCTTATTGTTCAAATGTTTCAAAATTAATTTTAGGCTTCTATATCATAATTTTTAATTTTATTTTATTT
The DNA here is from genome assembly GCA_030015415.1 of Cynopterus sphinx. Lineage (NCBI taxonomy): Eukaryota > Metazoa > Chordata > Mammalia > Chiroptera > Pteropodidae > Cynopterus > Cynopterus sphinx. Next base: position 39,875,415 of record CM057379.1, read on the forward strand.
TAAGCTTTTACATTTAATTTTAAGCTTCTACATTAGAATATTAGCTTTGTTTTACTTTCTTATTGGCATTTTTAGGTTTTCAGGAAGTCACATCCCAAGACTATATTTTTAAAGATTAAATGTCATCTTCAGTTTAGTTTCAGGAAACTTGTATTTGTGGTTATCGCCTTCAATAAATGAACATTCTAATGAACATTCTAAGCCATTAAGCTCTCTGCTTTTGCTGCTTGATGTCTAAGCCAGATTTATTCCCAAGTGTTGTAAATGGGTTAGTTAGGGGTGAGAGCATTTGTGTACAGCCTCTTTGTATAGCTGAGTAGATGGTTTAATATGGTAGCCCTATCTATATTCTAACTACCTCCTTTAGATTGTCTCTTCTGTGTTATAATTAAATGGTTTATTGGTCACTAAACTAAAAGCTACTGCACAGCCTTTTGAAAGGGTGCAGAATGAAAATCAACTATATATACACGTTTATGAATAACATGTATATAAAACATTTTTTTTTTCCAGACATAAGACAGAGTCACTATAATTATTTCTAACGTCAGTTCCAAACTACTTTTGGATAACAGTCCAATTATATGAAATTATGGCTGGTTATAAGCCTGTAGCTATTCAGGCATTTCCTGTACTTGGTGAAAAAATCACCCAAGATACACTATACTGGAACAACTATAAGGTAAGTATTTATGTCAGTTTCTCTAGCATGTGTTATACTTTGGATACTCTAGTAAGACAACCAATAACTAAAAATAATCATCAGCAACTTATAGTTTGGGCAGAAAATTTGATATCTGATATTTTTTCTAGGAATTTTATATAAAAGTTTGTGTTGCTTTATGTTTAAACATACAAGTGCCTAGCACAGAATAGATGATTAATTAATACCAAATGAATTAAGTTTCTGAATTTGAATTTTATATGAAAGGATTTTTTTGCCTTTCTTAATCCAAGGAGGAAGTGATGTAAAATTCTTCTAGAGTATAAACACTACTGAATGATTTTTTTTAAAAAGATGAATAACTAAATAGAATAGATTGAGACTGGGAGGTTAATGGAAAAATAAATTTAAATGGACGATAAATTCATTAAAATACATTAAATGGGCAATAAATACATTAAAAATAGATAATAAATGAACAATAAATACATTAATAGACAATATATTAATAGACAATAAAATACATTAAAAGAGCCCCAGCTTCACTCAAAATGGAAGAAATGCAAATTAAAACAATAATTTGGATACTGTTTTTTTATATTATATTGGCACAAATGAAAAATTTTGATCATCATTGCTACTTGAGGAAGGGAAATTGATGGAAACTTCCTTGAGGACATCTATCATGATAAAAATACCTTTCAGCTTTGTAATTTCCAAAGCCTGGAACTTAGTGAATACATGTCCCCAAACTTGCTAAATATATGTATAAAGATATTCATTAAAGTATTGTTTATAATATTAGGAATCTTGGAAAAAGTTGTGTCCATTAGTAGTAGACTGGTAATGGATGATAAATCTGTTGCCTGTGTGAAAAGTTAGTGAAGATGTGTCCTTAAGTGAAAAAAAAGCAAGGTTCACAACAGCCTCCATGATCTTTGTGTCAGTTTAAAAAACGCATGGTTAAATCTAGGCTGGTGCAGCCCTAATTTTTTTTCCTCAGTAATCTAAGAAAACTTCATAGCTGAAGAGAAGAAGTGGGATGTGGCTTTCCAACTATATACTTATTTTTTTTAATAGAAACAGGGATAGGATAGTCTCAGCAATGGAATTTGGACCTTTTTGTTCTCTTCATACTTCTGTATTAATGTTACTAGGGTATTACCAATTGTAACTCTGTTAATACTCTATTATTTTTTATTAAGACCCCTGTTCAGATTAAGGAGTTTGGTGCGGTGTCAAAAGTAGACTTTTCTTCACAGCCTCCATATAATTATGCTGTCACAGCTTCTTCCAGGGTAAATAGAACATTACATTTATTTTTCTTTTGTATAGTTTATATTTACTACTGGTCACGCGCCATCTGGTGAAATGCTGTGTTTCTTTGTCTTTTTTGTAGATTCACATTTATGGCCGATATTCCCAAGAACCTGTAAAAACCTTTTCCCGATTTAAAGACACAGCGTACTGTGCTACTTTTCGACAGGATGGTAGACTACTTGTGGCTGGCAGTGAAGATGGCGGAGTTCAGCTTTTTGATATAAGTGGGAGGGCTCCCCTCAGGCAGTTTGAAGGCCATACTAAGTAAGAGAGAGTTAAAAAATTATTTTTAATTGAGGTATAATTAACATATATTATATTAGTTTCAGGTGTATAACATATTGATTTGATATTTGTATATATTATGAATTGATCACCACAATAAGTCTCATTAATTTCCATCACCATGCAGTTAGTTTTTGTATTTTTTTTTTTGTAAGCGCTATTCATTTTCTCAGCTTTGAATAAAAACATAGCAGTTCTACGAAGATTATGTACCTATATGTACTTTATTTCCTAGTTGTCCTAAGACAGAGTGTGTGACCTGGTCCAGTCCTATGGCCCAGTTTGATGGGGATCATGAATTCCTTAGAATTGTATGTGACACTTTAGGAAATACATTTTTATCTAGGGAGACACTCTATAGCATTCATTAACTTCTCAGAGAGTTCTATGATTCAACTGAGATTATAAACTGATGATCTAAAGGCAGCCTACAACTACTGATGAAAACTCTGTAGGCCTGGACTATATTAGAGGTTCTCATTTTGAAGTCAAGTTGGAAGGTAGATTTTCTTTCTTCCTGGGTATATTTTGCCCCATGATAAATAGAATAACCAGGGCAGTTTTATATTGTAACTTTGTTTCAGGATTACCAGTGTAATGGCCAAAATTTGGTATCGATTTAAAATCTCAAAAGTTTGTTTTTTTTTAATAGTGTATTATCAGGATGGACTTACCCCATCTGTGAAACATTTAAAATATAACAAAAATTCACTTAACCTGATCCTACTAAATGGCAAATTTTAGAATTTTTAAAGAACTACCCATTTTGAAAATTTTTAAATTAAAGTAACTTTGTGCCAACATTTAGAACATTTAATTTTTTTGAGCAGCTAAGTATAATTGTTGACATATTAGAAAATGTAATATAAGGCTATTATTTAATATTTTTATTAACTCCATAATGCATAGGTATTTAAAATTTTAAATTGGCTTGAGGACAAACATCTGTTTTAAAGGTTTTTTTCTCTCATGATTTCCCCTACAATTATTCCCTGATACAGACCTGCTTTTTTTTGTTATTTGGGGAAAAAGGAGTATTTTATGTTAGAGGGTGCCAGAAATATAATTTTCCCCTTGTTTTTAATATGCTGATTCTTGATCTTTCAGAGCAGTTCATACAGTAGATTTTACTGCTGACAAATATCATGTAGTCTCTGGGGCTGATGATTATACAGTTAAATTATGGGATATTCCAAACGCCAAAGAAATTCTGACATTCAAAGAACATTCTGATTATGTGAGGTGTGGATGTGCTAGCAAACTGAACCCAGATCTCTTTGTAACAGGTTGGTGAACTCTCCCTCCCAAACCCCTTTCCCCCCGAGCTCCTAAAATTGATAAATTTATTGCAATAGACTTTAATATGCTTTGAGACCATTTTGGGATAGTGAGGTTTAAAAGTTTTTATAAAGAAATATGTTTCTGTTTATCCTATTGTCTTTCTTATTTATTTATATATTTATTTATTTATTTATTTGTTTGTTTGTTTTTGTTCTTATTGTCCTCCAAATGTGCAAAAAAGGCTGTCTTGAAAACATGACTGTAAAAACGGTAATGGTAAGTTTAGTACGCTGATTTTAAAGCCTCTGCAGCCAAGAAACAAAGACAATACAATTCAGCCTTTGAGGGTGACTGTGCAAAGATTCCCCAGAAGATTCAGTAGTTACAGAGCCTGAAAATAGGAATAGTTTAAGATTCTGTTGTATAATACAGTGCATTTTCAGAAAGTCAGTGGTACCAGAGAGTTTGGAGGTACTGTATCTTTATGAATATACATATGTCTTTTAAAAATTTTTATCTAAGCTTTTTCTTCTTTTAAAATTTACGTTTGAATACATATACATGTACACATATATACACACACAGTTTTTGTTTTTTTGAGTAGTGAAACTCATAACAAAAATTGACATTTTAGGGTCATATGATCATACTGTGAAGATGTTTGATACACGAACGAACAAAAGCGTTATTTCTGTTGAGCATGGGCAGCCAGTGGAGAGTGTCCTGCTTTTTCCCTCTGGAGGTCTTCTGGTATCAGCAGGTATTTTTTTTTTTTTAATTGCTTTCACCAATATTGTTGGTCTTGAATCAGATATTCCTTTATCAGTTACTTTTTGTAATTTATCAGTATGTAATTGAATTGCCTATTAGGTTTTTTCTCAAACTTTTGATAAGTGCGACAGGCAAGGAGTTATCACTTACTGAATACCTAATGTGAGCCAAGCACTGTGCTGTTATTTATATATTATATCTGATACCCTAGACAAGCCTAGAATGTATGTAGTTTTCTCCCTGTTTTGCAACTAAGGAAATAAATAAAAGGTTTAACTAATTTGTCCAAGACAAAATGGCAGATCTGAAAGCCCAGAATTTGAGAGCACACTTTATGTCCTGAACGCAGAAACCCAGGTTGTAGTCCTGCTATTCTCACCTAAGAGATCTGCAGCAGCTTTTGAAAACAGTTTCTTTCAAATCTGAAATCAGGTTTGTCTCATTTCCTGTAACTCTTGAATGATAGTTGACTGTGCTGGAGGAAGAGATAATGTGAGGTCAAAGGGACCTTGATAGCTGTTTTTGTTTAGTTGGAACAAGGTGTGTTTGTTATGTTGTTCATAGTGCATTTTCACAATTATAGTGGTAGAAATAAATGGGCTTTTTTTATTTGTGAAGTCAAAATTAGATAGCATGTATACTTTATAGCATACATATTGCTGTTTGTAGCCTTTTAAAATTTTTTTTGCTTAACTCTGACATTATCCTGTGTTATACTCTTTTCCCCAGTACCTATTTGATTTAAAAATAAGTTGAAAACATTTTCAGACATATTTGTCTTGCTGCTATTTTGAGAAAGAGAAATAAGTTCAAGATGAACAGGGAGAATAGATACCTCTATGCTAATCTCTGCTGTGTCACTAACTGTGTGACGTTGAGAAATTCCTTAACTTTTATAGACCCTGAAAATGAGAGATTGGGCTAGATCAGTGGTTTCAAACTGTGATCTCTCATGAGCTCTCACATGTGGGAAGACTGGGACTGTGAATTGGGTTCCAGGCCGTTTCCCAGTCGGTATGTAAGAAATTTGTTCCCTTCTCCAGCCTCTTTTTCTACTTTATCTGTTAGACTTCTACTTAATATTTTGTTGGAGGAAAAGATGCCGCATTAAAAATTATTTTTAAACTATTGAATTAAATTGCCTTTAAGGATCCTTCCAACTCTTAGAGTGAAAAAAAGTTATAGGGAGGCTTTTTAGTTTTGTTGGGATTCACAAGAATTTTAGGAAAGAAAGTCTATATTTTCTAATGATTATACAAAAATTGTTTTGAAGAATGATTTTATTATAACTTTTTAAAAATAAAATCTTTGTTGGTTTTACTTTTTATCTTGCTAGGCAATTCTGTGTATTTTACAAATATGAAATTATTTAGTTGTCATAACAGTTCTGTGAGGTAGAAACTGTTATTATGAGTTCCACACTCAATAAATGGTAGAGTCAGTCTGCCTATGGGATCCCCCATTTAACCTCCACTCTGTGGAGTGTCCACTGAAGAATGCTTTTCAGAGCTTTAAAGTTTTGAATCTATAGGCAAAATATCAAAGTAATGATTCTTTGTTTTCATAGGAGGTCGTTATGTTAAAGTCTGGGACATGCTAAAAGGAGGACAATTGCTAGTGTCTTTGAAAAATCATCATAAAACTGTGACATGTTTATGTCTGAGCAGCTCTGGACAGAGGTTACTCTCTGGTTCACTGGATAGGTTGGCACTTTAATTTTCTTTATTATTAGTATAAGTATTTACTGCTTGAGGAATGAGTTATTTCTGTAGTAGTTATGATAATATAAATATTCTGCCAAGTTATTTACATGAAAAAAATTTATTGAGTTGAAAATTTGCCCTTTTATTTATATATAGCAAGCTTATTTTCTCCCTTGATATAGTTTATTGCTTTAACTTACATACTTAAGGTATTTTATGGAACGATTTAAACATTAATCTTTTAGAATAATCTATATTAGTCTATAGTTTCTTTTGAAATCACTATTATCTATTTTGAAACATTTATAATAAGTGTATATATTCTAGCTTACATTTAAAATTTAAAGCTTCATGTAAAAATTTCTATACATTAATGTGGCCCAATTATTACTATTTTAAGTAGCTATTAGTATTTCATTAGATAATGTTCTAGAGCAGTGCTGTTCAATAGAAATGTAATGTGAGCTACATATGCAATTTAAAAGGATTTAGTAGCCACATTAAAAAGGTAAAAAGACATAATTAAAATTAATTTAACTGGGTAAAACTGATTTAGTCCAGTGTGTCTAAAATATTATTTCAGAATGTGATCAATATAAAATTTATTAATGAGAGATTAAAAATAATTTAAGCATCTAATAAACACCCTATGATACAGTAATGTTTTATAGTGATTAAAGCGAAATATATTATTTTTAACAAAAATAATTTTAAACTGCCTTGGTTTTAAATTCTAAATTTAATTGAAATTAAGTAAAATAAAAACATTTAGTGTATTTTTACTAGCTACATTTGAAGTGTTCACTAGCCACTAGAACTATGGCACATTTCTAGAATTTATGTATATTCATTTGTTTCGTCATTTTATTTCCATATTTTCTTTTTTACCCTGTTAGGTAAAGCCTTGTTTTTTCAGCCTGTTTATTAAAAAGTATACACATTTTAAATCTAGAAAATTTTCTAATACAAAGAATTTATTATGTAAATATACAGCAAATTCTTTGCAATGGTGTTGCTAAGTAATTTGGGACTTGATTTTCTAGATGTGTCCCTCAAAAGCTAAGTGTCAGTTTGAACTATTTGTAGTAGTTCTCATCTCAGAGTGATTTTTGTCTCCCAGGGGATATTTGGCAGTATCTGGAGACATATTGGTGGTTTTCACACTTGGGGGTGAAGTGCTTCTGGATATAATTAATGAGTAGAGGCCAAGGATGCTGCTGAACATCCTACAATACACATAGTGGCCCCCACAACAGAGAATTAGCTAGCTCTGAATGTCAATAATGCTGAAGTTGAGAAACTTGCTCTTTGATTTCAAGTGCACTTTCCATTGCTAGTTTTTTAACTCTCAAGTTTTATCTTCAAGCAGCAGTTGTTCATGAACTGTACTTTTGATGGCTAGTCATAGTCTTTATACAAACATTATGCCTAGTACTAATAAGTAGTTCATTTTTAAAAGAGATTCAGTGATGAATTAGTTTGTAATTAATATTATTATTTTTATTTTTGTGTAAATTTAATATTTGTATAGTGCTTTTCAAAAAGTAGAAAATTTGCATTTTATACTAATTTCCAAGATGATTCGTGACAAAGCTTTCTTTTTTGTTAGGAAAGTGAAAGTATATAGTACAACTTCCTACAAAGTTGTTCACAGTTTTGATTATGCAGCTTCAATTTTGAGCCTTGCCCTTGCAGTAAGTACTTTTAGCTTTATTTTTGAAACTTTCACTAACCTTGCCTGTTAAATGAAACTAAAGTGGAATGTTACACTTTATCTTTGTAATTGAATAAGTTATTTTCTTCTTGCCACATTAGAAAATTAAAGTAAGACAATTGCAAAAATATATAACTTGTCCCAGTAACTTAGCATGTGTTCAGATTTAGGTCCTACTTACTGCCTAGGTTCAAGCCAAGTACAGTGCTTTTAGGCATTGTTAACACCAAGGGCAGGACCTAGAAAGTTGATAAACCTCTTTTTAAAACATTTAACTCAAGGGTTAAGTACTCTAGAAAGTCAAGTTGGCTCTCTGAGCAAGAGAACAAAACAACAAAATGATGGGGACAAGAGGGCATGACAAAATGAAATATCTTTTTTTCTGTTGACTGCTCTTTCTGGAATGTCCACTGTCAAGCTTCATGAGCCATGGAGGAGGAAGATATTTGAATACATTGTATAGAAATCTGATTTGGGAGAGGAAAGTCTTAGTACCAAGTGTTTTCTTGGCAGGATTGTAGAAAGTCATGCCACCATATAATTCTTTTTCTAATAAGAGTATATAGAAACAAAATTAGAGTTTCCCAAGATGTCAATAACTTTTTATTATTATATAAACTGCCAGTGATAATTTATAGCAGGTATAAATTCAGTCAGTATAATAGTATATTGGAGGAAAAAATGATTTTGCTCTAACTTTTTGCATACATCATTGTTAGACAGATCATCTGTATCTGATTAGAACTCTTGGTAAAAGAAAGGATAAGCAGCAGACATTATAAATGCTATTTTGAAGAAAAAGTAAGATAAATTATGAATTAGGAATAGACTGATGTATTTTTCTCATTGTTAGCATGAAGATGAGACAATAGTTGTAGGAATGACCAATGGGATACTGAGTGTTAAACATCGGAAATCTGAAGCAAAGAAGGATTCTCTACCCAGGAGAAGGAGGCCTGCATATCGAACTTTTATTAAAGGAAAAAATTACATGAAGCAACGGGTATTTACATGTTTCTTATATTTTTTTAAAGGTGAATTTTGTTAGAGTAGTCAACTCCTTCTGTGCACATTACTGAAAAGTTTAGTTTGCATGGCATTTAACTTTATTTTGCATTTTTCTATACCAGATTTATCTCTAGATTGCTTGATTGGGGACATTACTGATGAGAAATGGGGAATAGGGACTACTTTATTTAATACACTGAATTATAACAGTGTTATAGTACTTTACCATATCCAAAACAATGCCTTTCACACACTATCTGATTTGATCTTTTATTACTGGTAACCAGAATCGTTGACTAGATCGTAATTTCTCTGATTGTGTTTTCTCTTTCTGCTAAATCATATTTCCTTCCATGTAAAGAGAATTGAAATCAGTAATGTTTGCCCAGAATTGAGATATTGTATGTGTGTGATAAGTTAAAATCAGTCAGAACACACTGTGGCAAATTATTTCATTTTTGTATTATGGGCATATGACCATTATTCATGAATAATTCAGGGACACCTTGGTATAAAAATACCCCTATGAAAGAATTTATTTTGAATGAAACACTATACAGATGTTGATTTTTTTCTGTAAATTTACTTTTCAATGCAGGATGACATTTTGATCAATAGGCCGTCAAAAAAACACCTAGAATTATATGACAGGGATCTGAAAAATTTCCGGATCTCCAAAGCACTTGACAGAGTCCTTGAGGTGAGTAAGGAGTGTATGTGTTTGTTTGTATAAAATATATTTTTTAAATTAAGATTTTAGTTTTTAAGAGCAATTTTAGGTTCATAGCAAAATTGAGGGGAAGGTAGAGATATCCGACATCCCCCTGCCCACATACATTTGTTATAGTTGATGAATCTATAAGGAGCATATTTTTAAAAGAATCATTACTTGCTTTGGTTATTACTGAGACTCACAACTGTAAAGATAAAAACCTATTTAAATTTGGTAATTGCTAGTAAGTTCCAAGATTATGATTTTTTTTTTCTTATCTGTTCATATTGGTACTAAATATTTTTCTAGCCCAGTTGTACAATAAAGACACCTGAGATTACAGTTTCCATCATAAAGGAGCTAAATCGAAGAGGAGTCCTTGCAAATGCCCTCGCAGGTCGGGATGAAAAGGAAATCAGTCGTGTGCTTAATTTTTTGATAAGGTATGTTTTATGTCTGCATATTTTTGCACCTTAAATCCTTTATTTCCAAATGAGAGACATTTAGTTTGATCTTTGTAGAGTACTGATGGAACAACTCATTTAATCTATTTTAAGGTTTATTTTTTAAAGTTTGCAAGTTTCAGTAATCAGTTTTTGCTTTGTAGGAATCTGTCTCAGCCAAGATTTGCTTCTGTTTTGATCAATGCTGCAGAAATAATTATTGGTAAGTAGGTGATGAATCTTGAAAAATCCTCACTTGTTTGAAAAAAATGATTTGTCAAAATATTAAATCAAATTTGGAAATTAATCAAAATATCTTGTTTTTATCAATTCTCTGATAGAGATTTTTATGGAGAAAATAAATACTAAGTAAATCAAAGCATTTTAAAATGGATTAAAAATCTACAATGCATTGGATTTGAATTCCTGTGACTAGAATTATTATAATTAAAAAAAAGTTTTTTAAACATCTATAGTGACTGTGACTATTTTTTAATGGGAAAGTGAAAATAAGTCAGAACTTTCATGCTGTACTTTTCATAAAGATTTTTAAAAATACATTTATTCAGATGAATTGTTTACTTTATAAATCATAAACTGAAATAAGTACAGATTTCTTAGTTTTGATATTTAATATTTAATATTTACATTTACTATTTTATTTAATATTTAATATATTTAATACTTTTCTAAATATTGCTGTTCATATATTGATTAGAACAATATTTCTAATTAATGTGTTTTTGCTCTCTCTTTCTAGATATATATCAGCCTGTGATTGGTCAGTCACCTGTAGTTGATAAAAAGTTTTTGTTACTTCAAGGACTTGTAGAAAAAGAGATTGATTACCAAAGAGAACTGCTAGAAACCTTGGGAATGATGGATATGCTTTTTGCTACCATGACAAGGAAAGAAAATACTTCTATGTTGCAGCATGCCTCTGATGGATTTCTAGAGAACAAGAAGATAGAGTCATAGTGCCTGCTTAATAAGACGCATAAGAACTCCTAACTTGGGATGGATTTGATTCTATTAACTATCGGAAAGAGAATCTCTTTGATACATTAGAAAAAAAGACTATTTTCAGAAGCAGTTTTGTGGAAGAGATTGGAATGACAATGATAGGAAAATAAGTACCTGTTTTAAGACATGATTTTTCATGTAATGGTTTGAATTATTTTGTGGTGTCTTTCACTGGAAGATCTCAGTTGTCTTGATTATAGTGAGTGTCCACCTTGGACAAGTTGAAATTAATTTTAATATAGCAAAGCTCTATATCAGCATTTAGTAGGCATTCAGAACTCCAGAGACGGTTTCAGTTGTAAAGGAACAGGGCTTTATTTTTTAATTCTATCCTGGAAAAACCCAACAGAACAACAAATAAATTATTTCTTTAATCAGTGCCCTTGAGATTTCCAGGCTCCAGCTGAGCTTGCTGCCCCTCTCCTTGACATCATCACTTATCCTAAGTCACATGTTCTGCTTTTGCGGGTAATAGAGCTGTATCTATTCCAAGTGTGGCAAATCAGTGGCCAACTTTGAGTAATTCACACCAGTTAGACATGTATTCAGAGAGAGTGATGAGGCAGATTTGATATCTAAAAATCGTGTTCCCCACCCCAGGTTTTTTTTTTATTTCTTTAATATTAACTACTTTTTATCAGAACAAGGTCTACCTTTTTGGATTATGTTTATTTTTTTTCCTCTCAATATGTGTGTAGCCTTTCTACCAGGTTTTCAACTTGCTTCAGGTCACAGGAATGGTAAAATCTGCCATTTCTTTTGTAATGAACAGTCATTCATCCTTTTATATACATGTTTGGAACTTATTAGAGCTACCTACCCTCTGAAAATCATTTTCCCTGATCTATATTTTGATCCCCCCCCCAATTCTTCCCTATCATCTTGTGCTTTAGAATCCCAAGACAAAGTAGCTTGCTCTGGAAAATAGTCGTATTTTTTAAAAGTTCAATATAAATCACATTTTTTAATAAAGAGATTCTTAGTTTCTTCATGGCTTTCTAGATGTATCAATTCTTGATGAATAGTCACTGACTAGTGACTCCTAGCACACTGATTTCACACTTGCTACCTCTCACACCTTCCTCTAATTTCTGTTCCATCTCAAGTAGTTAATTATCTCTAAGGAAATATGCCTTGGGCTAGCAGAACCCTTGGTTAAAGGAAGATTTTGTCATGGGAATCTCTTAAAATTTTAGTTCCATAATTCAGTTTTTTTTTTAAAGCAGAAATATATCTGTGTCTGTGAGGGCTTATGCTCACAAAAGAGGTCTAGTTTCCCTTTCATGAATTGATTTAAGTGATCATCTAGCACAATGGCTTGTAAGAAACCAGTTTACTTCCCTGAGTATGTATTAATTAGTCAAGGTCGGAAACTCCCTTCAGTTGAGAAGGGTTAATTTATTTAAATTTTGTATTTAAAAGCTTATAAAAACATTTTAGAAGTATGTGATCATTTGTATACTAATAAAAATTAGAAGTTGAAATTTTATCTAAACTAGCCATGAAATGTGTAACATGTGACAAGGGTTTCTCATGTATTATTTCTCACCACAACTATTCAGTGTTGGTAGTCTCGTTTTACATTGAATTAACTACAGTAAATTCACTCCTGAGTTCCCTAAACTAGAATTCTTAACATCATCCTAGCACTCTGAGGCTGCCTCCTGGGGATGAAAGTACTCATTCCTTTAACAAATGTTGCTGAGTGCTGCAGTTGTTGGGCGCAGCTTTGTATTTCAGTTTTTTTACATCGTTTATTAGGGATTGCTCTATAGCTCAGCTTCATTTTTATGCTGGCCTCCTACATCACTGTATAGATGTGCTGTAATCAGTTTAATTAGTCTTCTATCAATGGACGTTTAGGTGGTTGCCATTTTTTTACAGTTACAAACAGTTCTGCACTGAGCAAGCTTTTACATAATTTTGTGTGCATTTTGAGGAGTGTTTACTGGGATAAATTACTATGAATTATTCTGATCCTAGAGAGTAAGTTATTTCCCACCCAAAGTCTTTATTTGGTAATGTCTCATTCCTGCTGCTTGTTTTCATCTAAGGAAATGCTACCATCTTTCAAGTCAAAGCTCCACTCACCAGTATTATTTCAAGAGACATTCCCTGAATACCTTATCCTCACGCAGGGTGCTTTGTATTCTACAAGATAATTAACTGCAAGGGACAAAGGCTATATTATTCCCACTCTGCACATGGCGACACTGAAGTGACAAAGTTTAGGTAACTTGTTCAAAGTCCTGCAGTTTGCTAGTGGCAGATCTGAGATTTGAACTCAGGCAGGTTGAGTAATACAGTAACAGCATCTTACATTCTAGAAATATAGAATATGTTCTTAATCTTGAGTTATTAATGATTAATTAATCAATTCATAGTTGGTGCTTAGTAAATATGTGCTGAATGAATGGATAAAATGATCGAATGCTTATTGGATCTAGCTTGGCAATTTACATGAAAACGGCAGTTACTGCGTGCAAGATGAAATGGTTATCTTATTTTTTTTCTAAGAGCTACAACTCAATGTGTTTCTGGAAGCTGTCCTTGTTGTCCACTGAGAATTTTAATCAGGTGAAACAAACCGTGCATAACTTACCTTAGTTTGCCATTAGTCCACGAGGTGGCGGTATTATTTCAAAAACCATGAGAAACCTGTTTTTCGGCAGCCCTTTCTCTTGAATCAAGTTGGTGTTCCTAAGGAGGAAGGTGAGTTCTCTCAGAAAACCAAGGTATTTGATTATTGCTATGTTGGCAAAGTGGGCTCAAAAGCCATTTATAATTTTTAGGTGCTAACCAGAAATATGGAAATAAATCTAAAGTCCTTTTTGAATTTAAGCATTTCAACAACGTAGAATAATGGAAAGGACATGAGCTTTATGGTCTGGGGCAAGTTCCCAGCTGCTCTAGGCCTCAGCTTTTGTATCTGTCAAATGGGCTAATATTATCTTCCTTGAGGGATTGTTGTGAGAATAAATGCAATGATATATAAAAAATGTCTTACCTGCTTTTTTATGTTTTTCACACATTTGTGAGTATGGATAGTCTACCTGCTTTTCATCAGTTGGGAGCTTTTTTTTAGCTTTTCTGATTATTAACATCATTTGGATCACTAAGATAAAGGTTGAGTTGAAGTGTTCTTTTACTAGTGGTCCCCATACTTTTTGGCACAAGAGACTGGTGCTCCTATGAGAATCTAATGCATGATGATCTCAGGTGGACCTGAGGTGGTGATGCTAGTGCTGGGAAGTGGCTGCAAATACAGATGAAGCTTCGATCTCACCTGCCCACCGCTCACCTCCCTGTGCGGCCTGGTTCCTAACAGGTCCGGGGGTTGGGATTCCCTGTTTTATACTATTATAAAGGATGGTTTTAAAATAAATCCTATAAACTATGAGGGTGTAACTGACTTGAGACAGACTGCTCACAGGCATTTTGGAAGTAAATGGTTTGATCTGCAATATATACAAATAAGATATTAACCATTCATGAAAGTAAGATGTTAAATTCCATTGAATTATTAGTGTAGAAATTTTGAATAGAATTATTTATATTTTTAAATATATTAATTCAGACTTTCTTTTGTTTAAATTAATTTTCTTAGCTCAGACTGTATGATGACCCTTATTGACCAAAAGGTTAAAAATATATACTGTGTTAGTTTAATGAGGGTTGACAATTTTCTATAAACATTACTGTAAAACACTGGACTCATAAGAAGTGGGTTTTTTTTTTCAAAGTTTTTAAAAATTTGAGATATAATTGACATAACATTAGTTTTAGGTGAACTAACAGATATAGTCTTGAAAAAGTGTTCCCAATAAAAAGAAAAAATGCTTGCATCAAAAACAGTTTCCTCATAGGAAACAAGTAGAAAGCTGTGGTCAGATTTTTTTTCTTTTACTATTGTCCACTTTTGAATAAAAGCTTTTGAGGTTCACCTCCCTAACCCATTCTTCCAATGAGAAAAGATCTGGATAGTAACAAAGAATTGAGAAAGAACAAAATAGACAATTGCAATGAAATTTATTGACAGCCTATGTGAATTTCCTTATTCTATGATTTCTAAGAGAATACTGTGAGCTAATACACATGGTTTTCTACCATAAAATCATTACTCATAACCTAGGAATTTTGTTTACTTGGAGTATGTTATTTAAGATAGTGCAAGTCAGTACATTGTTATTGATAGGAAACTATGGTCAACTTGTAAAGAGGATTATGTAGAATTCTGCTTTAAGTATAAGGGTGATAAAAACTGGAACATTATAGACAATAATATCTAAATCTAATATGCTTACTAAAGCACTTTTCTCACCAATATACAACATATATTAAACTTATTTAATCTTCACAACAACTTGGGTAGTTACTATAACTATACATTAAAATTGCTTTCTTTTGCAAATACATATTTCTGTACCATGTAAAGTTAATACAAATTAAACAATTAGTAACATTATGGTGACTGTGAGGTGATGGATGTGTTAGCTTGATTGTAGTAATCATTTCATTGTGTATGTTCTTCAAATCACATCTTAAATATATACAATTTTTTATTTGTCAATTATACCTCAGTTAAGCTGGAAAAAAGAATGAGCCACTTAAAAGAAAAAGCCAATATTCGACAAAACTTTAAACAAATATATTTTTAAAGCTGGATTACATGGACGCTTTTCTTGACAATATAAATGAACAAAATAAGTCCCAAAGAGACAGAAATTTCACACAGAACAATGACCAAGGAAGAAATCGAGAAGGTAATCTGAGAAACTCTGGACTCAAATGTTTTACTAGTGAATTCTTTCAAAATGTCAAGGAATAGAAAATTAGAATAGAAAATTCTAATGTATTTAAACTAATCTAGAACTTAGAGAAGAAAACTTCCAACATCATTTTCTGAAGACAACAGAAATGTCAACCTGACAGACCTCTTTTTGGTACTATAGTTCAAAGTATCTACCATCCCTCTTGGGGGACTAGTTCTTCATGCCAGGGACATCTGCCTTACCTCTAGGACTTAAGGTAAGCCAGATCCTGTGGTAGAATTGTATATACCCATCCTGTGGAAGTCAGGTCAGGTCTTGGACTATACAATAAGGGCAAAAGTGAAATTGTGCCACTTAGTAAGTAGAAACTTTTAAATTCAGTTCATGCTTCACCTGATTTCTCTTGCTGTGACTACCAACAATGTACCAGACAAGCTGTTCTATCCACCTCATTCCAGAGGGAAGATGACATGGAGAAGAGACACAATGGACCTACGGTGGACATAAAAGATGAGTAAGAAACTAAGCTACTGAGATGTGGGGATTTTTTTTTAATCATAGCATAACCTAGCTTACGCTGATTGATACATTCTGCTTCCCTACAAAAGAAAACTATAACCTAAATTTATTTATGAATGCTGATGTTAAAGTCTCCAATTAATAAGAAAAAGATTTTATACATACACTGTAGGAATAATGTACCCCCAACTAAGACCTCTAAGCAGGTATGTTCCCCACCGAAGTATGGAGACCTCCCACTTTATGGTGTGTGTTCCTTTCTAAAGAAAATCCCACATTATATGTATTAGCTTATAAAATATGAAAGCAACTTTGTCCCCTAACCTGTTGTGTCAGTATCAAAAAAACAATTAAAATTTCAAAGGCTTCATGGTATCAAAAACACCCTTAAGTGGGAAAATGTGTCTCAGAGGTGAGAGATGGATGAAGGATATATTAAATGAAAGTTCCCAAGGCCCATTGTCTTATAAAATTTTAGGGTGCAGTGCTCTCTATGAAGGCATAGGAAATGGATATTCCTCCTATTTGCAAGTGGAGAAATTGAAGTAGTGGAGAAGCTTCTGATTTGAACTTAGATCATTAAGCTCCTGAGATGGTTTCACTTGCTGACGTTTTCTTGTTTTGTTAAAAATAAATCTGCCATTGCCTAAGTCAGTAAAGATTATCTAATGTAAGCTTATTTTTTTCCTTTAAGTGATAGTGGATATGATGAGTTCTAAGTCTTTAAAAGGTGACAATGTCAAACTCTTGGAAGAACCCCAGATGACTAACTGGTTGGCCTTGTAAATGAAACATCGTCTCAGCTATTGGTATAAGCAGGGCATATAACCAATGATAAATTTTCTTGGAAAAAAGGACATGGAGGTCATTTGATGGAGGATCACAAATTTATTGTTCGACTCAACTAATATAATAGTTCAAATAGTAACATAGATTAGTTCATCTCTGGATTACTCTCTTAATAGTACAGGAGATAAAAGTATGAATCTCCTGGAAAAACAGGAGTGGGGACAGTATTTAAAATTTGAGTGGTGACTCAAAGAATAGCTGACATAGGGTTGAATGTATAACAGAAGTTAGCTGTGAAAGGACAGGGATCATATCTACTTTATGTATGTATAAGGTCTGGCATATAGGAGGTGCTAAATAAATGTTGCTTGAAGGCTGAATTCTGAGGAGGCAAATGTCAGACTTGAGATGGGGTAAGCAGTGCTACCAGAGAGGGAGGTGTTTTGTTTTCTCAGGATTTAGCAGGAAGTGAGTCTTTGGTCTTTTGAGAATTAGACAAAAAATAGAAGCTTCAAGGACAGAAGGCTTTAAAACCCTAAGGTTTTTATTTTATTTTTATTTTGAAATCGTTTTAGACTTAGAGAAAAGTTTTAAGAATAGGGTAAGGAACTTCTCCCAGTTTACCCTAATGTTAACTTATGTTGTTAACCAAGTGCAATTATCAAAAGCAGGAAGTGAACACTGGTGCAGTGCTGTTAACTAAAATATACCGGTTTCTCCAGTTTTCTCTCTGATGTCTCTTTTCTGTTCTAGGACCTAATCCAGGATCCTACATTGTATTTAGTTGTTATGTTTCCTTAATCTCCTCCAGTTCCTGATGGTTCCTCAGTCCTTCCTTATATTTCACAACCTTGAAACTTTTGATGAATACTGGTCAGTTGTTTTGTAGAATGTGTATTAATTTGGGGTTGTATGATGTTTCTCACGATTAGATTCAGGTTATATGTTTTGGGCAAGAATACCACAGAAGTGATATCTTTGTCTCAGAGTAGGACATCAAGGCCTACATGATGTCCATATGGCTTATTACTGGTGATATTAACTTTGATCCCCTAGTCAAGGCATTCTAGGCCAGGTTTCTTCACCATTAAGGTACTACTTTTCCCTTAGTAACTGAAATATTTAGGGGCAATACTTTAGATTATGCGAATACCCTGTTTTGGCTTCACTCACTAACTGCAGTTTTGATTTTCATTTTCCTCATGATTAATGATATTGAGCACCTTTTCATGTACTTGTTGGGAATTTATATGTCTTCTCTGGGAAAATGTGTATTCAGGTTGTCTGCACATTTTTAAATCAAGTTATTATTATTATTATTATTTATTATTATTATTATTATTATTATTATTATTATTGCTGTAGAGTTGTATGAGTTCCTTATGTATTTTAGACTAAACCTTCATCAGATAGAGAATTTGCAAATATACGTGGACAAGTTGTTTGTGAGGGCTAGTAGGGAAAGGATTTATAAAACTCCTTTCTAAAAACTAATTTATTACTAACTCCTACTACAAAACATTATCATTTTTAATCTTAGGTAATATGATGCTAATTTAACAAAGAAGATAAGTTACTCCATTAATATGAGAATTAAGTGGCTGCACAATTTATGTATGTTATTGCTACCAAGAAACGCAAGTGATTTTATTTCTGTACCCTATGAGGTTTTTTGTTTGAATGTGTGAATTCTTAACCTATGGACTATGAATAGGCTTTGTGGTGGTCCCAATTTAGTGAATATGAATGAATGGGTTTTATTTTTGGGTGAAGATCTTAACTTTTTAGATTCTCAGATATGTTTGTAAGCACACTACTTCTCCCTGCTGAAGCCTTATGCTTTTAATCAACCTTGTGGACAAACATACATCATTCTTTTTTACTTACTCAAACTTGAAGTGCTGGGTTTGGCAACATTTATGGAGAAGGACAGAATAAACTTTAATTCAAGTTGATCATTTGGTTGGAGAATAGCATGTCCATACAGTGGATGAAAGATAAGTTTCCCTTTTATGTTGCCAAGTACACAGATTTGGATCAGCATTGTACCATGAGGTATGTTTAATTTACAGAGAAACAATTTTAAATTACAGAGAAATAAATTTTGATGCCAACAGAAAAGCAAATATGTGTTTGATCTGATTAATGACACTTTCGCACTTGGGGCTTTAATCTTGTGGTGTGATGTTTACTTATTATGGTTTATACAGTTTGTCATGCAGTCAATATCAAAGGTGAAAGTCGTAGTGCAGTATGTTCAAGGTTTTTTTGAAATACTATTTCCATTCTTCTCTTACACACTTAATCAGTTTCTTAATATAACTTATATTGTATGAAAGAAGAATGCAATGCTTTATACTGAGGGACATTTTAAGGACTTTATTTCGTATTTGTTGTCAAAATCATTTTAGTGGCACATTTTAATAGTGTTAAAATGTCCATCATAACAGATTGATACTGAGCTACACAAGTGTGATTGGGGCAGAGAGTCATGTGAGAATGATGACCAACGAGGTTTGTTGATAATACATTTAGTAACCTTGGAGTATGAGTGTTCTAGGGGATTAATAGAAATTATTTATAAAATTCTTAATAGAAATTATAAGAGAATATTCATTATCTATAAAGCCAGATACAAAGTTTTCCAGATAAATTGTAAAAAGCAAATGCTATTCTGTATTTTTCTCTCACTTGGTTTATCTCTTTGACCACCATGTGATTCCATTGGCAGTTCCTGCTCATGTTTTTTCTGTATTTCCTTGTACTTTGCAAGATGCAACTAATTCTGAAGACCTCACATTTTAAAAGTTACAGAGGAGAGGTTGTATCTACAACCTTTATGTTGTAGACAACTATGAAGTATTTTAATATGTCACATGTCTATTTTGGGGAGCCTCCATTCAGAATTCCGAAGACCCCATTTCACCTGTTGCAATGTTTCCCACTAATAAGTCTAGTTGGGAAAAAAGCAAGAATTTAAGGAGATAGGGAGGACTTTTCTTTTAGGATAGGTGGGGTTTTGAATGGGGGCATATGTTCTGTAGAGTAAGCAAGCCTGCTGGGTCCCTGATCCCTTAGTTGTAGAAAAAGAATGTAAGTATATTGGGGTGGAACTCAAAAGAGAAAGTAGGAAAAAATGCAAAGACTATCCATCTGTAGTTTCTAGAGATTGTCTTGATAGGGGCCTGTTGGAAGATGTTCTTTCTTGCCCCAGACTCCAGAGCTGAATTAACAAGTCCTTCCTAAGGTGAGGGTGGAGGTATCATTGATGCTGATGTTGTTTATTCAGCCAACACTTATGTGTTCCTTCTGCCAGATCTTGAACAAGGCATCAGAGAATCAAAGATGATTGAAAGTTACTCCTGGCCTTAGTGAACTCTGAGCTGAGGGAGATGGAAGCAGACACCATCAAGATGCTACACAGTAAGCTGGTGATTCAAGAAACACATAAAGTGGAAGAGAAGTGTAAATAAGGTACCTAACCCAGCTTGGCATGGAGGATCGGGGTGTTGGAGAAAGTTTTCTGGAAGGAGATGCTGAGTGAAGGCTTAGAAGATCAGCAGAAAAACACTGAGATCTGCAGTATTGCTTTCAAAACTCGTGGCTGAACAGACTGAGGAGATAGGGGGGCTGGCGTTGGTGGGGAAGCTTGATGGTCTAGGGGTAGGAGTGGTCAGTTTGATGATGGGATGGGTAAGTTTGATCACAAAGAAATATGTGGCTCCTGAGATCTGCAGCTCACTGCATGAGGCAATATGGGGTATTGGTTACATGTACAAACTGGGTGTAAATCTGGGTTTTATTACTTACTAGTTTCTTCCTTGGTAAAAAAGAGATACCACTAGTATTTCAGTATCTCACAGTATTGTGAAGATCAAATAAGGTAATATAAATAAAGGGCTTAGCACAATGCCTGCTATATGTTAAGAATAAGTGTTAGCTGCCATTATCATGATTCTGAGGCTGTGATCCACGGTGAAATTCTTCGCAGCACTGGTGATGGAGACCAATGGCCAATGAGAAAGTGGCTTTCTAGAAACCATTGCCAAGAGTAGCTCCTCAGAAGGGAGCAGAGTAGGGGAGGAACTTAACAGAATTACCTGGGGAACATTTTGAAAATAAATACACATGTCCAGAATGCACGACAGAATTGCTGACTCAGAACCTCCAGGGTTGAGGCCTGGGCATGAGTCATGGAAACAAAGGCTTCCAGGTGATATGTATGCTCAGGCCTTTGGCCTGAAGAGCATGGCTGGCCCTGCCTACCCTTGGGGTAAAAACCTGACAAGGGAATGCATTTGATACATTCCAGGCACAATGGGCTGCAGGGTAGTTTTCTTGAATACACAGAAGAAGAAATCAAATTGTCTCCCTTTCCATCCTGCAATTTGATGCTCCAAAGTGCAAATGTCAAGAGGCAGGGAGAGGCAAAAGATAAAAAGGATAGGAGCAACATAAAAGCTTTACAACCAAAAGGGGGTTGAGGGAGAGTGCTTGAGAAATTTGACTTAAGTAAAATAAGAGATGGCTTGAGAAGCTTTTGCAGAGCCTTTGAGCTTTTAACATTAGACCCACCCATGGAAACATTGATGGAGGTGGATTCCCAGAAAGAGGGAACACAGATGGGACTGGCCAGGCCTGAATGCATCTCCACATCTGGTACTGAAAGAGACTGTCCCATGAGGGGTTTTGCCAGGAAACACTCTAAAACAGGCACGTTGGCCATAGTGCACCTAAAGGAAACCTTGTTAATGTAAAATCTACTTAATAAACTATAAAATATAAATGTTTTCTTTTTGAAGCAACAGTTGCTAGGTTTCTGGGGTACTGTGGTGGGTCAGTAACATTCACTTCACTGGTGTGGGCTGGCCTGCGTGCTGCCTTCTTAGAGTGCTTCTGAAGGCCTGCCAGGCCACCTTCTACTTGCTGAAATGATTCTTGTCAGGGCATCCAGTATTGTGTTAGACACTGGGAGTTCACAAAAAGTTGAGTGAGACATGCCCTGTTCTTGAAGACTTTAGAATACAGGAGGGAAGACAGAAATAATGACGAAGGCTACCATTTCCTGAGTTCTCACTGAGTACCAGGTTCTAATTCTCACCAGAACCTTAAAAATGCCTATAAGATTCATGTTACCACCTTCACTTTAGGGGCGAGAAAAACATGTCTTAGTGATTTCAAGTCTTAGTGAGTTATAGTGGTATCTTCAAAGCACCATGGGCATGTGGATGAGAATGAGAAAGCCTGGCTTCTATCACCATATTTAGACTGGAAGTCTACCCCGTATTGGTAGTGTTAGGGGCATACAGTTGAGTGTTACTAAATCTCTCTTGAAAATTATAGAAGGTTGAGTTTCTAAATGGAGCAGGAGCACAGGTTTTTGTACGTTCAGGTATATAACTGCAAAAATTATCAACTTATTAAAATTTAAAAAATTTAATTGTGATAAAATATTTATAACAAAATTTACTATCTTAACAATTTTTAATGTACAATTCAATAGTATTAAGTGTATTCATTTTGTTGTGTAACCAATTAGCCATTTTTAGAAGTAAATAGCTATAGTGTTTTTATCACTTATTTTTCAAATTTATTCCTTCTATGCTTTTGAAACTCTAAGTTTATTTATTTCTCTACATATTTCTTTGTGGATGAGAGATAATTTCCTAATTTCATTCTCCCCTTTTCAGCTTTAAATTCTTTTGTTTGCCTTGTTTTCAAAGACCTTCATAGACTAACCTAATTATTTAACAGAGTTGATTTACAGTCTTATTTCTTTACCCCTAGAAACCTTGTATCAATAGGAACAGCATTGTGCCTACTTTAAAAAATTGTCATGTTTCCAGTTTCCTGTAAATAGAAGTTGTTGGGTAGGGATTCCAGGGAAAATGTTTAAGAGAGGCTGACTGAAATGGAAGGTAGGTCTCTTTTCCCTTGACTTTTCCTCTTTCTTGCTGTGTGGAGCATAGATATGATGGCGGGTGCTCTAGAAACCATCTTGCAATTATGAGGCTACCTTGAGGATGGAAACCAGTGCTAAAGATGGTGAAACAGGAAGGGAGAAGGATCTGAGGCTATGATGATGAAGAAGCTATGGAAATAGTCTAGGACTATATACCTCTAGACTCCTTTGAAATGACAGAAAAGTACACCTCTATCTTGTTTAAGCCACTGTGATTTGAGTCTTCCAGTATATGCAGCCAAACCTAATCCTAACTAACATGATCCCTCTAATTTAGATGAGGTAGTCTCTTCACCTTTGCATGAATGCTGCGTGGTCATTAAAATCCATATCTTCACTCTCGTTGGTTGCCGGCCTATAATGTTTTTTCTTCTGCCTTTGCTTCCTTCATGACTCACTTCCTCCATGGAGCATCTGTGGCTACTCCAGCCTTCACTGGTCTCTGTCCTCTGAACTCCCAGGCTTTGATGTAACTGCACAGTTTGGCAGGCTATACGACTGATGTTGGTCACTATTTGCCACGTGTGTGGGTCTCTTCCCAGCAATAATGTAAGTTCCTGAAAGGCCAAGCAGTGCCTTTTACTACTTATGTTCCTTCCCTGGGTTCATGCTCTTTCTGTAACCAGGGATTTCATTTTCTTTTCATCCTGACCCCTGACAATTTTTGCTGTTTCTTCCCAGAGCTATTATAAAGGGAAACACATTTTTTTCTCTCTGTAATAGTGTAAATAATTTAGTTTTTGTTTTTGATTATTAAAAATTACAGAAGACATGTATACTGTAAAAAAACATAGATATAGGTAAATGCAAAGTGAAAGGGCTTTTCACTAACCCTCCAAATTGTACTCGTCTCTCAAGAGATACCCACTATTAACAGCTTCTTGAGTTACTTTCTAGACCTGCTACAATACATTTGTAAATATGTATTGATCTATAAACATTATTTAGATTTATAAATAAAAATGGGTTTCTAGTAAGCATACTTTTCTGCAACTTGCCTCTTTCCATATTATTACATCCAAAACCACATTATTATTTTTTAAACAACTACATAGTATAGGCATTCCATAATTTGCTTAACCAAATAACCCTATAAATAATTGTTTTCAATTTTGCTATTATGAAAACGTTGCACTGAGCATAGTTGTATATGTATATTCTTGTCCCTGCATATATCTTTAGGATAAATTCTTAGAAGTAGACCTATAAATTCTGAGCCTAAAATTTTATCTTAGGTGATTTTTTTCACTCTCTTTTCTTTCTTCTCCTGGAACCCTTTTTGAAATGTTGAGTGAGTGGGATTAATCTTGAAAAACTTTTATTTTTGACTTCATATTTTCTGTGCATTTGTCTTTCCTTAAAATTTATGCATTATCACCTCAACTTTATTTCAACCCTCTGCTGAATTTTTAAACTTTATTGTTTTATATTCTTAATTTGTAAGTACTTTCTTGTCCTCTGGTTGTTTGCTTTTCATAGCTTCTTGTTCTTGTTTGATAGATACATTGTTTTCTTTTATACCTGTCAAGTATATTAATAATTTATGGAAAATTATTTTTTCTTCCCATCTGTTTTACTTTTTTCCTATAGCTTAATCCTTAGTTTCTATAATTTAATTCTATGGCTTAATTTTTGACTTTTGTCATGTTGTGGCTTTCCACATGACTGGTTGTCCATATCTGAGGAAGTACCCAGGCTTTAGTGGTGTTTAAACCTCAGCACATTATTTCAGTTTCCTAGCGCCTATTGGTCAAATCCATGCCACTGCCTATTTTTGTAAATAAAGGTTTTTGAAACACAGATGAGCTCATTTATTTATATATTGTCAGTCACTGCTTTTATAGTACAATGGCAGAATTGAGTTGTTGTGACAAAGAACATATGGCTTACAAAGCTTAAAAAATTTACTAGCCAACGCTTTACAGAAAACAATTATTGATCCCTGGTCTAGAAGAAGGCATGGGCTATCTTGTAAGCTCTCTGAGTTTATCCACCACTTCTGTCATGGCCACTTCCCATGCTCCTCTATCAAAGTGAAAAACAACTATTTGCACTATGAAATAATATCAGAGAGTGGTAATTTAAAGACATTTTCTTTATTAGAAGAGAATGAACTACCTTCTATGGCAGGACTCTGGGTAGGACAATTTATTTTTTAAAAACAATAATTAAAGACATTATTTTTAGGGTTTCCATTTCCCCCCATCTTTCAATTATCCTCTGGACATTATGGATAACTCTTAAGTCTGTTCATATGAGTTGGAGTATTAGGGACTCTCTAAGCTTCCCTGCCCTACATGCCTCCTTAGAGTGCTGAAGGAAAAGCTCTGCCAAGATGTCCCACTTCAGAGCAGAAATGGCATGTTTCAGAATTAAAAACAGCAAAAATAGCAAAATAGTTTCCATGCATTGCACTTAGCATTGCCTACCTATGTCTTCTGAGTTGAATTTGGAAATTGTAGGATATTTAACTCAGGCAATTAAAAATGTCTTGGATTCTTTAATGGTAAGATTAAAAACTT
Organism: Cynopterus sphinx; assembly: GCA_030015415.1. Taxonomy (NCBI): domain Eukaryota; kingdom Metazoa; phylum Chordata; class Mammalia; order Chiroptera; family Pteropodidae; genus Cynopterus; species Cynopterus sphinx. The sequence goes on from CM057379.1 coordinate 39,900,903, forward strand.
AGTTTTTGGGATTTATGTTATAATCAATAGAATGGGCTGAAAGAATTTTAAAAGCCTAAGTTAAAATATTTTTATATAGGTTTTTGTTTTCAGGAGGAAGGAAACTGATTTCTACCAATTTTATTTATAGATTTTCCTCTTTATCATTTCTCTGCCTGCCCTTTGTAAATGGAAAAATAGGATCTTGATCCCCTTTAATGAGTAATAGCTGCCCAAAGCTATACATACATTTTGAGACTTACAAACGATGAAGCTTTATTCTCACTGTCTGTCATGTTACCAGAAGTCTTAAACATAATTATAGCTCACACGACAGTTGCACACACATTATTTCCCACCTGTCTTATCAGCGACTAGTAGTTGTGTCTCTCTAATTAAAATGGTGTTAGGATCTCAGTTATTAACTCTGTTTTTTAAGGGCTTTTTTTCTATAACTGCAAACTTGCTCCAGATTGGAATTTAATATGATTATGTGAGTGTTCAGCAGGTGTTAGGGGATTGGAGAAATGCTGGATGTTGAGTCATTCTGCTTCACACACCCTATACCTGAGCACTCCAATGGTGCTCTTGGAAGCAAAGTTGCTGGCTGATGGGAGATTTATAGACACATGCATTTGAGGCATTATCCAGCTGGCTTGCCTGGTACAGATATGCCCTAGAGAGCAAAAAGGGACTTTTGAGTTGGTTTAAAATTTAAGAAGCCAACTACAACTATAGGCCAGCTAGAACCATTTTGGCAAGGAAAACAACCCAAACCAACCAGTGATGCAAATAAACAATTACTTTCTTTTTCTTTTTCTTTTCTTTTCTTTTCTTTTCTTTTTTCTTTTCTTTCTTTTCTTTTCTTTTCTTTTCTTTTCTTTCTTTCAAATTAAATGATTACTTTCTGAGATGAAGACTATTCTAGATTTTGGGGCAAATCTCTTTTGTTCCTTGGATGGATCAAGAATTGGATTAACTGGCCCTTCACAAGTCAAAATTGTCTGGCTTTCTTGAAGGGCAGTGGGTATCAACAAAAAGTTGGTTTCCTAGAAAGTTTGGCTGGGAAGGTATAGAAAAGAGCAGAGTAATTGATTATCTGTTTAGCTGTAGGTCAGGTGACAAATGAGAACAAAAAATGTGAGCTAGAGTCTACATACCTCCCAAACTGGCCTTGTATTTTAGTGGGTCCAGAAAGGGTGGTCCCTATTTTACTCAAAACCTTTTGAAATAGCACTGTCTAATAGAACTTTCTGTGATGGTGGAAACATGCCATATCTGTATTTTTCAATACAGAGATGTGGCTATTGAGCATTCAAAATGTGGCTAGTGCAATGCAAAACTGATTTTAAAATTTTATTTAATTTTAATTAATTTAAGTTTAAATAGCCCCATATGACTAATGGCTGTCATAGTAGACAGCAAAATAATTTATAAATTTTATTGAGGTTACTGTATTGAATAATAGTTTTAAAATGATGTTTAGCTGTGAATGGCTGCATGTCAATTTTTAGTAACTGATTAGAATTGGTGTTTCCTTTAAAATAGAATCTCATTACTGTGTTTTCTTTTTTTGAAGAAGAATCCCCTGAAAAGTTCCTGAGATGTGGTCCTGGATGTGGAGGGTAAAAAGAACTTGGCCTGAAAGGTCAATGTTACAAAGGAAAGGTCTCTACAAGGTGTGAATCTTTAAAGACTGCCTCTGGAGGTGGAATAAATCTCTAATGGTAGAATTTTAGAGGCTCAGGAATCAGCTGAAGAGGAATAACTTTTTGTCAGTGAATATCAGCCACAATAGGCTTCATGTGCTTTCTAAAAATACCTGCGACTAAGATGGACTTTGAGCACACGACCACATTATGTTTTTTTTTTTTTTTTTGTGGGCTCTAGGTACTTTTGCCTTCATGAGTCCCTTCTTTCATTAAAAACGAAATGCGATAATTATATTCTACTCCACCATTGTTGTGAAGACAATTATATAAATATCATATATTAAAACATTTTCTTCAACCTAAAAACTTACTTTTCTAATGTATATTTAAAAAGAAACATTAAAATATTTTCATTGGCTCCTAAAAGTTGTGGGCCCTGGGCTCTTGAGTGTATGGTGTACCTAGTGGAGAAGTCAGCCCTGTTTGAGAGGTTGTACTGTTCTTGTAGGGAAGATTTCATGCGTAAAACTGGCCAGAAATGGCCTAGTGTTTTCTTAAAAGATTGCAAAATATATTTTGTGTATTGTTGGTGCTTAATAAACATCAATTGATTAAAAATATTCAGAGATGTCAAGACCATTTTTATAACAATATGAATATTTCTGAACTTTTTGTTCTTGATGTTCATTTTGAATCTATTATTTTGCTACTTGGAGTATGGCCTATAAACAAGCAGTGTTGGCCCTACCCGGAGCTTGTCAGAAATGCAGAGTATCAGCTTCCATCTGAGTCAGAAATTGCATTTTGACAAGATGTCCAGGTGATTCATATGTATGTTACACTGAGGCACGCTGGCCTGCAATCTTAACAGGATTGTTCATTGGGAGGACTGAAAGAGCTTTTTTCTTAACCTCGTATAATTGAGGACTGGCTCTCACCCTTCTCCAGTGGCAATAAGTTCAGTTATTTTAGTTCAGCTGTTCCCAGCTTTTGAGAACCATTGGAATCACCTCAGGAGTTTTTAAAAAATGCCAATGCATGGGCCCCATCTCTGGGAGATTATGAAATAATTCGTCTAGAGTGGTATTGTGGGAATCAAAAATTTTTTTTTAAATCTTCGCTGGCGATGCTGAAGTGTAGCCAGTTTGAGGACTTGTGAGCATTTCCCCACAAGGTTTGTCCCTTGTTTTGATTACATTGGCCTCTGTGTTCCCTGACCTTCTCAGCCCGAGCAAGCAAGTGTATATTCCAGAGCTAGTTTCTTACCTTGGAGTTTGAGACACTCTATTAATTACCTCAAAACTCTGAAGTGTTCTCTTAATATAGCCATACTCTGAAATATTAATTGTCACAATTTCCTACATCCTTCTTATGTATCACATAATCACCTCCAGTCTTTTAATCTTCACAATGATGCTATTCTTATGCCCATTTTATAGAGGAAGAAATGGAGGCATAGTAAAATTGGATCTTCCCAAGGTCATCTTATTTCTAATTCCAAAACTTGTCTCCCATCTCACCCATCTTTCGTCTTCCAGTATCATGCTTTTAGTTAGGAAACATTGGTAATTTCCTACTCATATGGCCAAATATGAGCTTTACAATTATTTAATCTTTGATAATTATTGGAAAAGGAAATAAAATGAAGAGAAGAAAAGAATTACGTAGGCAATAGAATTTGGAGTGGTTAAAATCTATTAAACCAAAGTTTGAAAATTGTGATACACATTTTCCTTACTGCATAACTGATGTGATAGTTACTTCAAAAACAAATATTAAATACTCCAGAGCTAGGGTTTCTATACAAATATTAAATACTCCAGAGGTGCCCTGTGTTCGGACTGTGGAGATTATTGGGATAAGAAACAATCTTTGTCCTTGAAATGAGAAGTTGAGAAGACAGGAACCTGTCATAGTCCAACTTATGACAGTGAAAATAATCAGGCGCTAAATTGTGTGGTAAGGTCATTAAACTTTGTTAAAGTTCAGAGGCTTGCAGAAACCAGAACATGAAGAAAGGATTTATGGAAGATGTCTGTTTGAAGTCTGTAAGGATGAATGGAGACTGAATAACTAGAAAAGGCAGAGCTGAGCTGGGACACTGGCATAATACTCACTGGGAAGTCAGGATTTTCCCAACTGAATTACCAACCTGGTTTCCTGTTGGCTGAGTGTCCTTTGTCTGGGAACTGAGAGAATACTAGTCTTTGAATTCTAAACAAACACTGTCCCAGCCAAGCTCAGCACTATCTCAGTGTCCTGAGTGACTTATATGCAGCAAAATCAATCAGATGCAGAGGGTTATTTACACAACTGATAGCTTTTTGACTCATACTTTCACGGGCTTCTTTTAAGGTTGCTAGAGTACACTTTGCTTAATATTTGAACCCAGCGAAGTTGAAAGCCTAGTACTTATTTAAATATTGATCAAGCTCAGTGCTAGAGAGAAGGCAAGAAAACTGTAGATAGCATGATTGTATGTCCTCAGCTGATGAGAGTTTCACAATACTAGTTTTGCCTTTTATTTCTTTTCTGTGGGAGGGATTTTTGGGGTAACTTCTTATAATAGTTGTTCCTCCTTCCACATTTTATATTCTTTTGTCTGCATATCTGACAGAATTAATGGAAAAAAGGTGGGAGGGGAAGAAAATACACAATGATTTAATATTAGTGTTATAAAAAGGAGAATAAAAACAAAGTCCACTGAACGTCAATGCTTTTGCTCATCAGAATCTGGAAAACATTTTTGTCTGGTGTGTTGACTGTTAATCTTTAGTAAGCATTTTAGGGTTGGAAATATTTTTTAAAAGGATATTATTGTTTTTTATCTTGAGTGCCTTGAATGCGCAGGAACTTATTTTCCTTTAAAAGGCAGTGTTTGAGGCCAGGTCCTGGGTTCATGGGCTCGCGTGAAATAGCATTAGCTGGGACTGAAGCATGAATATGGCCTGTGATGCCAATTTGGGGTCCCTTTATTAAGGCAGAATACCCCATCCCCATCCCGACCTCCCCACTCCCGGGCTTTGCTTTGGAGCAAGGCTAAGGACCTCAGACGCAGGACAGTGTTTTTTATCTTCTTGAGTCTTGCTCACATCCTCAGGAGCTGCATCAGCAAAGAGAGCTGGACTAGGTGAGGACGGGAAAGGAGGTTGAACCCTCCAGGAGAGGTGTTGGTGACACTTGGGGAGAGGTGCCTTGGTGGCCAGCTTCTTAGGGCCACACCCCTGCCCTGGTCCTGGGGGCGGCAGGGCTTTGCAGGAAGAACAAAGCAGGGCTAACAATCATGCCATGAAAAGTGCACTCGGACATTTCGCCGCTCAAGCTGCCATCCCTGTCTGAAGTCGGTTTTGTGCGGCCTGCCTGGTGGAGGGGCTCTTCCCCTGGAGCCGCGACGGTTCTAAGTGGGAAAGCACGTCGTCGGTAAGGGGGTCTCTCCCACGCCGTTCGCACGCTGTGAAAGCAGGGGACGGTGTTCACGCGGATTTCTGAAATGAGAAGACTTGCCGCGGAGCCACCTGCGTGCACGACCGCCGAGGGGATTCCGGCCTGTCCAGCCCGGGGCCGGCCAGAGGGACAGTCTGGAGCAGAGGGCGTCTGCTGAGTTCCAAGTAGTACCTGGGCCCTGTCCTGGCACAGGTGCGGTGGCTTTGGCCGAGGGCGGCGGGAGCCTCCCTCCCGCCCGGCACAACTCCGTCGGGAGCGGGCAGGCGGGCTCCTCGCGCGGGCGGCGCCCAGGCCCGGCGGGCGGGAGCCCCGGGGTGGGGCGGGGGCGGGGGTGGGGGGTGAGGGGAGGGTGGGGGCAGGAGCGGCCGCCGGGGCGCAGCCCGCCCTCCGCCCGCGCGGGCGCTGGGTGCCCGGGGTGGGGAGCCGCGGGGGCCGGCGCGGGCGAGGTGTCGGGTTTCCTCCCGCAGCCGGCGTGGGGCGCGGCGGCGGCGGGCGGGCCGGGCCATGTGATGCCGGGGCCGGGCGCCGGGCAGGCCGGGGATCCGGTGGCGGCCGGTAGGCGCGGCGGGCGCCGCGGGCCGGGCGCGGGCTCCGCCCCCTGCCGCCGGCGGCCTGGGCAGCGCCTGCCCCGCTGCGGGGGCTCGGGGCCCCCGGCTGCAGGTAAGCGGTCCCTCGATCGCCACCGCCCGCGTCCCTCGTGAGCCCTGGCGGGACCCTCAGCCCAGCTCCGGGGTCGCGGGGCTTTGCCGGGATCCCGGGGGAGGGGGGGAGGACGCGAGGGTCAGCCGAGGTGGGCGGGCTGCGCCTCCTGCTCCCTCGGGGACGGCGACAAGTGCACAGCCCCGCGCGGCAGCGGCCACCGCGGAGCGCGGGGTCGCACCGAGAAGCCGGTGGCCCCGCTGCAGGGGCGGGGGACGGTTGGCTGGAAGCCCGGCCAGGGTCCTTCGGGTGCCAGGGAGACGCGCTCTCGCCGCGGAGAAGGGAGATCCTCGAAAGCTGAGGAGTCTCCTCCCCATCGGTGCCTCGGCTCCGGGGTGCGGGTGCCCGGCAGGGCCGGGTCCCCAGAGGGCAGAGCAAGTGCAAGCCCAGGACACGGTCCCTGACAGTTCTTTCGTGTCCGGGAACATTTGCTGGGTCTTAAAAGGCATCTCTAGCTCTCTTGGTGAGGAGAGGTGGTCAGAATTTGGTCGGATTTCCTTACGCTTATTTGACAGAGTTCTTTGCCCCCTTGAAGACTTGGGGGTGTGGGCTCGGAGTTTTCACAGGGGTCGTCATGACGTGCCTGTGCTGGGCAGAGGAGGCATCTTCGCCTGTCGAGGGTTGTGTGGGACCTGGGTCATCGGGCCGCCTTGGAAACCCAGCCCTGGTTTCCTAGACACCAGTTAGATTTTCAGGAGACCATCCATCTGCCTCCCTAGGAGCCCGCTGCGTCCCGCCATTGGTTACAGCTGGGAGGGTCGCGGAGAGGCAGCAACATCTGTGTTTGCGCAGCCTCTGCCTCCTTGACCCCTGCCTGGGTCTCGGCAAATCTCCGCAGACCCGGAGTTGTGTCAGGTTGTGACCAGCAGACTCGCGCCAGCGGGATGAGAAATATGGAAAAGTGAGACACTTAGAAAGAACTGATCATCTGGGGTGGCACGGGCGCCCTGGTCTTCTGAAGCGTTGTCTTCTGGTGTTCCTGGGCTCTAAGGCTGTCAGGGGAAGCGAGTCCTGTTTTCACAAAAAAAGCAAAATCAAGACCTGTCCTCCTTAGCTTCTGTGGTTTGTTCTTTGCACAGGAAGATCGAAACCAAGCGATAACTTTACCTGGGGAGGTTTTAATACATATCTCCTGGGTTTTTGTATACCCGTTCTTAAAGCGCATAGGTGTTTGCCTAATTTTGATAAGATTATTCGCCCAGCTAATCCCCTTGGAATCTTCAGGGGGAAAAATGAATACTGCAAAGACCTTTGAAATTTTTTATACAACACAGTATTCCCGTGTAATATTTTGATGTGGACTATCTATGTGATTGTTCTCATTAACTTTGATCAAATAAGAATTAGATAGTATTAGACCTCGTATTTAGTGGTTAGGGAAACTGAGGCACAGTGCTGGCTACTGAGTGACTCAGACGAATGTCCTGGTAATGGAGAACAGAGAATTGGTGTTTGTCCTGCTTTTGACTGTTTCTTCCTTATCAAAACCTGACTAACCAAGACCAAGTTATGCAACAGGTGTGTCATTAGGCTTTCCTTTGAAGCACCTGCCCTGTCCTTTAAGCAGTTTAGAAATACTTAAAGAGGAAAGCAGCAGAGGCAAACCTCTGAGATATTGTGGGTTTGGTTCCAGATCCCCGTAATAAAGCAGGTATCACAATACAACGAGTCAATCTTTTTGCTGGTGGAGGGTCTTGCCTTCAATTCGTAAAAAATGCAACATCTGTGAAATGCAATAAAATGAAGAACAATGAAATGAGGTATGCCTGTAATTAGTAACTAAGGCTCTATGAAATTTCATCAGGGGCCTCTCTTGAGTTTCACACCTTTTTAAAATCATGTGGGTACTGCAGAAGAGTGGACTATTTCTCATTGTGCTCTTATAAGAAGCTACTGTTGTGGCTAAGACTTAAACTGGGCAAGAATTTCAGGTGAGCTCTGATACATGACCTTCTTTAGTATATGCCATGTGACAAAAAGAAATGTATTCTAAATAGGTATTAAAGCAAGTAGGGGAATATAATATCACTTTCATATTAAACATTCCATACAAAGCTGGTAATGACTATATTGGTACTTAAGCTCTAACTCTAAGTCCTGCCAGAGTTTATGACCAAGTGCCGACTTTCCAGAAGAGATTTATTATGTAAATGTTGGAAACCCCTTTATGATTGGGGCGTGGCTAAGATGGTACTGCACAGATCCCAAATTACTCTCAAATTCCCAGGCTGACTATAATTTTATTATGCTTTAATTTACTGATCAGATATGACAGATCTGGTTTATGTAGGATTTGTCTAATTGCATTTGTATTTATGTTGCTTTAATGAAGCACAGAAGCTATAGGATATTTTTTCCCCCTAAATAAGATTTGTTAAGAGATGGGTCAAGCTGTGCAACTCCTATTGAGAGTTCTAAATTAAAAACAGTGTTATATTTGAAAGGCACCAAATTCAGGGGAATTTTGCCATTTTAGAATTGTACTGTAAATATTTCACCCTGTAGGGCTTGAGTCCAGATCTCTTACTTAGGCAAAGCTGGGCTTAGTGACGTTTGTCTTAAGTATAGATCAGGTCCTTTATACTACCAAGAATTTTGCCCTGATTGGATGGTAGTCTGTCATTTTGTCTAGTATCTAAAATCTTTAGTTTTTTTGTTACTATCCTGGTATTAGATATTTCTCAGAATTTCAAAGTAGTGTCACTCTGCTGTTTAGTCATTTTGACAGTCTATCATGCTCCTTTCTGTTAATATTTTCTTCATTTATATTCATTGAACTAATTTTTATTGCAGGCCTACTATGTGCCTTACACTCTGCTTTAATTCTCTGGACTATGGATTTCATGTCGAACGTAATACTCTTCTGGTTTTAGAGTTTTTAGGATCTGTTGCATTTTTGAGTGGGTTTTTGCACACAACACTAAGATTTTGGGTGGTAAAATGTTATGTAACTTTTTGATGCTAGTATGTCTTAATAGACTGCAATTTTTCCCTTGAAATTTGATCTTAGGCACAATTGTAATTTGTTTATTTCTACCATTACTGCTCCTGGACTTCTTCTCCTGCATAACCAAGATAATGAGATCTGACATAATTTTTAATATGAGGGAAAGTAAAAATGTAATATAACTGAATATTAGGCATTCATTTTAGTGATCTTGGGGTTTTGAACACTTTTATCAGGTATACTTTTGTTAATCTTCAGAAGTATCCTATTTTAGTTTAATTTTTCTCTTTAATTACCAATTTGAGGTTGGACCTATGTAAAAAGTTAATTTGACAATAATGTTCCTTGATAGTATCCGCGAGTGAAGGGCAGCACAGGTGGATACTGGTAGCACCTTCGCTTTCCACAGTAGCATGTCCAGAGGAGACCCTTTTAAAACCAGCACTCAAATAACATGCTGCCTACCTCAAGTGGCAGGCTTTGTTTGGAATGCACACGATCTTTTGCCCTTTAAAAATGCTTAAAATGTTAATATAGTTTATATATTTTATTCAAGTATACACATTCAAGTATTACTTAATAAATAATAAACAAGAGATGTATTACATATATTAATAGAATTTATGGTTTAGCTCTTAAGTTCATTACCAGACACCAATGATCATGCCCATTGTGCTTAAGCCTTGCTCCTTTTTCTTCCATCATTATAATTTAAAGAAATTATCCTTCATAAACCATAACAAAGTGGTTAAGAGTAGGGACTCTGGAGCCAGATTGTCTCGTTAGATAGCCCCTGGCTGTGTGACCTCTCTCTGCTTCAGGTTTCCCATTTGTGAAATAAGGATAATCATCACCCTTTGGGTGGTTGTGAGGATACAGTGAGTAAATTTACAGAGTGTCCTTCTAGTAGTGCTTGGCAGAGAGTAAGTGCCAGAAAATGTTGGTGGTTATTTTTTTAACAAATGGGAAATCGATATTTTAAAAAAGTAGCTTTAGCAGGTTTCCCGGGTTTCAAAAGGCAGTGAGATATCAGTGTGACCTCAGGGGACAGCACCCTAGGCAGAGAGTTTGAGACAGGGATGGAAACAGCCTGTGACCTCTCATCCGTGAAACCTTGGGTGAGTATGAGTCCTCTGTGGATCTCAATTTCCTCATCTGGTAAAATGGAAAGTAGACTTGATGGTCTCTAAGAACCTGCCAGTTCTAACATTCTATACCACCATGAACTTTCAAAGAGAAGAGGGCATTGGTCACTTCAGCCTTTCCTGTCTTGGGCAACACAGCCAGGAATGTACTGTCTATAGGGTTGGCGTTGTGCCCGCAGCGGCAGGCAGTAAGTATTTGAAGGAATTATGAACAATTTCTACTAGTAACTTAACCTCACCTTGATCACCATGCAGTCATCAGGTTGAAATGACGGGATTATCTTTCTGGACTTAGTCCAGAGGGGTTTCAGACATGAAAGTCTGGATCCCATGCATGTAAGTCATAGGCTTCCCTGCTCCCTCTCTTCTGAGGAGCCCTCTCACCCCCCATGTGAAAGAGGGCGTGGGGTAGCTCTGAGAAGGTGAAAGACAAGTGAGATGATAGTTTCTGAATTTCATGATTAAAAATTTCCACACCCGATGCACAGGAAAACATCACCATTAGCCTTTACAAGGATGTGTAACTAGAAGGACTTGGAGCAAAGGAAGTCTTATTAAGGACTTCTGTGTATCGATGAAGATCAAGAGGTTTTCTTTGGGATGGATGGTTCAGGCAAAGTCCCTCTGGGGTAAATCACTGTCCTCCCCTAATGACCCTTATCTGTTGTCTGCATTGTCACCTGGTTCTTTGTCAATAGTCTTTCTCTTTTTCTTGCCCTGCCCACCTCCTGGTTTGCTGAATAACTAGGTGTTATAGTTTCAAACGGTAGCGGGGTGATCAGTGATTAATGAGATTACAGGTTATTTGAGCCCCTAACCCAGGATTCCAAACTTGATTGATTATTGAATCACTTGGGTTCAGAATATCTCTCGGGAGGGCCTGACATAATTTTTTAAAGAAGCTGGTACTGTTAGGTTTGCTACTTCCCCAGCCTTTAGGTGTTTCTGGCATTCTACTGAAAGTATTTGGGAAAGGGTAATGCCTGCATTTTCTTATGGTGTTCCTTTTCTGCTATGGGCGTGTTACTTGTCTCCTGCTGCCTGCTCTTGTCAACCTCCCACTTCCATTAGTCAGGACTAGTAATTGCCTAATGGAACATGCTGTGTACCTTCTAACTTCTTTGACTTTGTTCATGGGAGGCTTCTCTTCCTTGCTGGCTAACATGTACAGCACACCTGGGAGACATTGCCAGTTTGGTTCCAGACCACTGCAATAAAATGAGAGTCATAATCTTTTTGGTGGTGGAGGGTTTTGCCTTCAATTTGTAAACAACAACATCATCATCATCAACAACAAAACAGAACAAAAGCCCCTGCAACATTTTGAAGAAATGCCTGTATTTTAAAATGAGAAATGCCTGTATTTTAGTCCTCGAAGCAAGCTCAAACCACCTTCTTTCTGAGAGCTTGTTGGGAGGTTCTAGCAGGGGAGCTCAGCTACTCGTAGACCCTTAACTGAAGAATGGTCCTCTCCTCAGTTGGGGAAGGTCATCTTGTTCAACTGAGCAAGCAGCTTTGGGAGGGACGCACATGGAGCAGTGAGGTAGGAAGGAGACACCCGCCTAGCCAGCCAGATCAGCCAAATCAACCCTGCTGATCAATGGGGTGACAGATGTAGCAGCCAGATTGCCCTCACATCCAACACCTTTCTGAAACCTTGACCAACTTAGTAGCAACTGAGCTCTTTTCTGAACTTCTGCTATCTTATCGCTGATACCTCTCATTTATCACTTTCCACCTGCTCCTGGGTTCATTATATGCTTCTGTGAAAAAGTCTCAGCTTTCCAACCTGACTGTAAGCCCATTGATGGCAGGGACCCTGGTTTAGACTACTAGGTAGGACAGTGCATAAAGTAGAATATACGTATGTCAGTTGGTTTGTTATTTGCTAACCATCATGGAGACTCTTCTACTTTCTGCCTTGTCCTGGGCAAGTAACTTAAACTTTTAGCTTCAGTTTTTAACATAGGGTTGTTACAAGGATAATCTATGTAAAGTGCTTAGCACGGAACCTGAGATAGAGTAATTCCTTAAACAATGGCTTTCCAACAATGGTACTTCTGAACAGGGCGATTGAGTCTCAGTGTTCAAGTCATTTCAGAATTACCAAATTTGTTTTTGTACATGTTGCTGCTGATCCCTATCTCCTCATTCATGGACTTGTGCAATTGGCTTTTTAGTCCCCTGACTAGAACTTAATATTTCTCCCTTAAATTTATTTTACTGTATGCGACCATCTGTTCTAGCCTTTCAAAGTCTTTTAGATTGTTTATAAACTTACCATGTTTGCTACCCTTTTTTTGTTCCAAGTTATTCACAGATTTGACATGCATTTCTTTAGTGCAATAAGGAAATAATAAAACTGTTACCTAGGCTGAGGTCTAAGGCAGAGCAATTTGGTGTATTTATACAAACTTTATTTCAAATTGATGTTTATCAATTTCAGATAATGTTCAATTAATTATTCTTATTTGTACCAGCACATGATTCTTAGTCTTCTGTCTTGTCCTCAGGATATACACTGTCTACCTAATCTACACCTTTACTGTATGAAGTCACCAGTTTTAGTAATCACATAATGGAACGGAGTTATTCTCAAGTGACTTATTCTTGGGGTACCCACAATGGATCCATGTAGCTACTCTTTCCTCTTTGAGGTCTTCAGACATCAGCCGTTTAATATTCTGCTTTAGATTCTTGCTTCTGTCTATAGTTTGTAGAATTTGCCTTTTTGGAACTTGGAATGACATGTGCCTGCCATTCTCCACAGCTCCTGATGAGTTATGGCTGGGAAATCTCAATGGGTTCTTTGCTATCCTGTCCTTCTTTCCTGTCCTTTCAAAATGGGATGTCTTTGGTTATTTCTTTGGCCAGTGATGGTATATTTAGGTCCTGATTTCACTGACAGTTAATAAAGCTTGCTGAGAGTGGAATTTGGATGGAATGGAGTGGGAGAATACCTTTATAAGGAGCAGCTCATCTTTTAGTCTTGCCTTCACGGAATTGCCAGCTTTGCAACTTTCCGAAAATTCTCAGAGGATGGATTTCTGGAAGTTGCTTTTATACCAGTTATCACAGCCCTTACAGACTTAGCCAGTTTCCAGCTGGCCACACCTCATTCTTGGTTGTAAGAGACAACACACAAAACCTATTACTGATGATTTAATAGGTTTTTAATTGATAGAGTCTTAGAGGGAATAAAATAGAAATTCTTCTCTTTAGTTGCATGTTTCTCGTTACACTGAGTTGTTATATAAAATACTTATGTATTTTTCTCCCATTTGATAACCAGAAATCCTGACAGATTGTTCATTGACTATAAAAGAGTTAAGAATCTTTAAAAATCTCAGCCATGGAAATTCTAATTATTCCTTGTTCTTTAGTTGGGAAGGTTCCTATTTGGACAGAAATTGTTATGAGACAAAGATATCAAGTCTTTTGATTTTCAGCCTTATAAAATGTTATAAAATTTTAAGTAAGTGAAACTCACACATAGATGTTAGCCTGTTTTGCAATAAAAATGAATGTTGTAGGTTATCTTTATATCTGTAGAAATTCCCAAATTAGCTTTTCACTTGGCTTCCTTACAAAAATGGAGCTGTGCTAGGGACAATTCAACTTTACCATAAAAAGTTTAAGGAAAATCACATTTTGATAGAAATGCCAGTGTAATTTGGATATTAGCTTAATAGAAGGTTTTTAATTTAAAATAGGAGTAAGCATTTTTTCCCCTTTCACATTCATAGTAGGAATTTTTATATTTACTGGTTGTTATGGCATCTTTGTGGACAGGCAACGGCAGAAATTAATAGAGGCAAACAAGATGTCTGGATTTAAGAACATTTTTTATTTTAGTGGGAGTTGGACGTGATTGGTGTTTTGTGCCATTCATTTTAAAAGTGGTAGTGTTGTTCAATTAATTATTCTTATTTGTGCTAGCATCTGGTTGTGTGCAATAAGAAGATCTTTAAAAGACAACCTGGGTGTTGCAAAAGCTGAACCAGAAGCAGAATTTGGGTTCAAATCTTAACATCGTGACTGATATACCGGGTGAGTTATGTCACCTCTGTGGGTCCTGTGACTTCATTTAAAACCTGAAGGGTTGGGCTAAGCCCTTCTTTATGATGTATCCCATCTCTCAAGTTCTCCATTTTCTTGGTGGTAAGGATGCTGTCTGAACCCTTTCTTGGAATACTAACATAATGCTTGGTTCCCAGAGTGCTTCCAGACACTTGACTGGCAACATCTGAATTGTTCAGGAAGTTGGGTTTGAAAATGCTGCTTTAGTGTTGTGTCTTTATAAGGAGAAATGGTTGCTCAAACCCTGACGTTTCCCTGTGATGGCAGCTCATGTTATTGTTGTCTGAATACTTCATGAGCAGTGAGGTGAAATCAGCCAGTAATAATCTAGTAATTATTTTTAATTGAATTCAAAGATGACTGAAAATGGGTATTAATTTCATTTAAGCAGATGGAACTTAATGTACCTAACTTCATTTAGTCTGGGTGGAGAATGTGCCCTGAAATTTATGGAATTTTTGATGAATGTCTATTTTTAGCTAAAATAACATTTATGATGGTTCTCTTGCTTCTCCTTCTTCTCCACTCCCCTTCTGTCTCTCTGCCCCTGCCTTTTTTCTTAAGAAACTTGGTGATTTCTCTTCGGTTTGATTTCACAACTTTTTTTTTCCCTAAAAGGTGTAGCAAATTCCTAAAGCCTCTAGTATTTCATGTAGCTCCTGACTAGTAATATGAAAGAAAACAAACTTGTGCTCATAAAAAAGAATGACATCCCTCCACTTCTCACAGAACCTCAAACTAAAGATATCCTATTATATTGGCGATTTGGACATTAGGCATTATTCTGTTCGGGCTTTTCCTTGCTGGAAAACCCTCTTATTCAGGAGTTCCTTTCAAAGCTTTTCCACTGCAGGGAGTTTGGGAGTTGGTTTTGAGTTTTGAGGCTCACTGAGTTGAGTTTGGTTAGTAATTACTATGCGGCAGGTATATACTGGGTGCTGGAGGCTTAGAGATAAGAGACTTGAGAGTAGCTTTTGAGGTGTTCAGTGCTGCCAAATCAGCAGCTGTGAAAGCAAATAAATATATTGCGTTGTGGAGAAGATCTGGAGCAGGGTGTTCTCTGTAGCCTGAGTGAAAGCATGTTTTCTGGGAGTGATATCTAGTGTAATGGGAATCAAAGTGTTGTCCAGTTTTTGTGTTTGTTTGTTTTTGTCCTAAATATAATCTGTTTTGTAAATGTGTATCTGCTTCAGTGATATAAAAATAAGTGAACTTAAGAAATAGACATTTTATTGAAAATCTGTATACTTCATCTTAGTTTATAAATATCAGAGTGAATATCTTTCAGATATAAAATTCAACCACAAATCTTGCACTTGCTTTTAAAACTTTTATTTATCGAAATTGTATAATTGTTGCTAATAATTTTTAAAATTCTTTGAAATATGGGCACATAAATAAACATTTTCAGTCACTATTTGGTAGGAGAGAGAAACTTCAATATTATCAAACATGAAAGACTATTCTTTTGTATTTCAATTTGTTTTGGCAGTATGTTTGTAATGACTTTACATCTTAAATTTGTATAGAGAAATCTAGCTTTGTATAGATTTTTTTTTTTCTAACTCTCAAGTTCCTAATCTTACAGAATTCTGGAGATGTTTGACCATGGTCTTGGTGTTCTGCTCAACTTGCCAAGAGCAAACTGATTCTAATGTTTCTGTTTTGGGATAACTCTCCAGTCCAGGGCTAAGACCTCCACAACTCTGTATTACACTGATGACCACAGCTTTAGCCAAAACTAAAGTAGGAAAGTGCCTTATCTTACCTTAGTGACACTGAAGAGTGCTATTGTGAATATGGTGAGTACGTGCTAGTTATTTATTTATTTTTGGGTACAGGATCATTTGAACAGCTTAGTGCTTAAAATAAAATAAAAAAATCCTTCTGTGTCACAATTGAATATTAGTAAACTTATGGAACATTTAAAATTGAATAACATTTAGAAATCAAATGAATCACTGCCTCATGTGTTGTTTTGACAGGAAGTGTATCATGTCTCAATAATTTCCTTAAAATTTCTTCCTGCCAGGTGCCTGTTTTCTTCTTGCTAACTTATTCCCGTAGAATTCCAAATATGTGGTTGATTTTCCTACCGGTACACTTTCACATTTCCTTTTCCTTTTTTTCCTCCTTTAGAGCAGCTAGTGTACTTTTGTTTGTATTGAATTTAAGGTTTATTACAGGGCAGAGGGAATGAACAGCTATTTGAGTAGCCATTTTGGAGACTGATGACATCCAGCCAGGATGCCTCTGTCTGGTGAGCAGATCTTCTTGGTTCCAGCATGTAAGATTTTATAAAGTAGGTGTTAAGACCTGCCTGTTGACAGACCTGGTCAAAGCCCAGATGTACATGAAGTATTGTTCATTTAGTCATCTGTGGAGAGATTAGAGGGAATTTCCATTTTTTTATTTGGTATATATACAGTTTAACAGATATTTAAATGAGCTACCTTGAAATAAAATACATTAGGAAAATATTGGTCTCTGTTATAAACAAGGAGCTATACAAAGCAATGTGAAAGATGTGAAAAGTTCACTGCAGCCCCTCACTGAGCTGTGGGCACACAGTCACCCCTTATAGGGCAGTGAGTACGGTGGCTGTCAGGGGAGGTGACAGTTTAGAGCTCTGAGGTGCTCAGAGCTGGAGGCTCTGGGAGGGAGGAAGAGCCAGCGTATAAAGCAAACTTTCTTGGCCTGTAGAATCTCCTGGTGGAAGTAGGTGCAAAAAACCCCCTTTTCTCTAAATTAAGAAATTACATGGATGTGTGCAAAGAAGAATTTTTAATTAGCTCAGTAACGTGTACATTCACGTGTTTGCCTTTGGATATTTGGGTTAGTGTATTTCTGACTAGTAAACACACCTATACAATCATAACTAAATTTATATACATCTCATTGCATAATAAAAACACTTTTGTAAATTGTGTTGATTTTTATCAGTAAATTTAACAGTGTTTTTTATAATCTGCCTTATGTATTTTTTGTGTGACTTAAATCTAATGATTAACTCCTTTATTTGATAGGATAAATTTATGATTTGTAGCTTCTACTTTTCTTTATTGAATATAGAATTATCGTATTTTAAGTACAAGTATGCAGTAGGTAATTTCTTTTAAATTAAAATGACATGGTTTTTTCCACCAGAAGTATTCCCATTCTTGTAATGTAGGATTATATAGTATAATTATATAGTATAGATAGTGAGATTTACATTTAAAGACATAATTTTATAGCTTATCCATGCAACACTGAAGAGTACAAATAAGCTTTTAAGAAGACATGCTTGTAGGGGTTGACATTTATGCAATCAGAGGCAGGCCTATGCACATCAGTATAAACTCCTGTATTTAGAAAACTAGCTTTCTACACTATTTTTTTTTCACATTTGTACTTTCATTTTCATATTTAGGAATAACAGATTGTGTGGAAAAATGCCATTTATGGGCAAAACAATCAATTGTTTAATAAATGTTACAATATAGTCAACGTTGCATTTTTATATTGTACCTTATTAGCAGGGCCAAATGTCAAACTATAATGTGGTTAGGGTGAGATGCAGATGTAGAAACTAGCTAGTACTTTTGAAAGTGGCAAGTCTAGGACTCTAGCCATACAATATACAGAGTGACAAGGGGCATTGAGCTGGGCCTAGCTGGAATCTACCAACTGGCTCTTTTCCTTCACTGCATCTCTCTTTATTGGATTCTTCTCTGCGTTTCTCTTGCAGGCATCAGGCGGGTACCTAGCCATAAGCCCATAAAGTGACACTCATACCGCCCACTCCTAGTTCTCAGTTTCCTCATCCATAACTTTCTGTGATTCTATGAGCACTATATAAATTGTTGTAAATATGATATGAAAAGCCCCTAAGAAAGCTAAAGAGCCTTAGTGAGTATATTTTGTGTGTCTTCCATCAGAATGCCATTTAACTATCGGCTTGGCAGAGCTTTTATGTTCATAGTACCAAAGGAAATTTCAGCCAGCAGAGGTCAAATGATCATATACTCTGTTTAAACAGAACTTTTTTTGTATTAATAATGTTAACAAAAATCAGGAAAAAAATATTATTCTCTGTCAGCTAATGAAAAATTTATTAACAGGTCACGTTTGCTTAAAATACAGTTGCTCTCACTTAGAATCTTCAAATCAAATGAGATTGGGGTGCAAACCTAGTTTAACTTGAGTATTTTGCACTTCCAGTTTCCTCATCTATGAAATGGGGATGATATCAGCCCTCAAGATAAAACGGTGGTTTGTCAACAAAATGAATTACAGATGGAAATACTTTGGAAAGTTTAAATGAAATGTAAATATAAAACCAAATTCTAAAAAAAGATAGCTCTATTTGTGAAAAGTTATTTATAGTATAAATTTACTACTACTGTAGACATACATGTGGAAAAGCAGTGAATGTGATCAGTTGGTACCATGCCAGCTCCTGTCTTTTCGTTAATTTAACACTTCTGCATTCAGTAACGTGGAAGAAAAATGTGGAGCCAATTCAAATTAGAAGAGAAAAGTCTCAGGGGCCTGTTGTGAAGAAAAGGGGCTAATGGGTGGCTATATCCTGGTCAGAATCCTGGTTCTGTACTTGAGGCTGTAAAAATTAAAACACACACACCAAATTCCTCTCCTTCTTTTGTTTAGCTAGGGTATGAAGCCACTTAAGAAAAAGTGTGAATAAGGCATTTTAGTAGACCATGAATTCCTCTTTCAGGAAAAATACCACTGAAAGGGGTTTTTGTGGGTATGTCTCTCATATTGGTGGGAATGAATACATTAAAGTGGTTTGTAAATGTTTGCTTCCCCCTTTCATTGAGAAATAAATTTTCACAGGCCCCAAGCATTAATCTCTTTTAATCTTTCAAAGCCAGTGACAAAATGACCCCTCTCTTTTGTACCGGTGGTCATATTGAAAAGGTGATGGCAGGGAAAAGAACCATTTTTGCTAATCTCATCTGGATTTGAAGTCATGTTCAATTCTAACAATAACACAATATTTTGTTCCCTATACTAGAAATGTTCTGGGGTAAGTACACATTAACTGTTATGGAGTCTTGAGTTCTGGTGCCTCCTTGGGAAGGATCTGGCTCTCTAACTCTTAAAAAAAATCTCACTTCTAGATCTTCTGGAGGAAGGGCCCAGAGTGTTCCTACTGCAGAAGATGGAGACTTCTCTTAATAATTAGCTTAGCACCTGACTGCCACAGACCATAGCAAATAGAGCTACTGTGTAAATATGTTGCACAGTTGGAAAAATGAATCTTACGAGATTTATCCAACTATCCTGGCAGTCACTGTAGCATTTGAGGGCCCTATTACAGGGAGTATCTGGTACAATTTTCATCAACTATAGAAAGATGACTTTATGTATTTTGCTTTGGAGTTCTGGAGTTTGATAATATTAACAAAGATTACCGTAGGTCAGTTGCTTTCCCTATGTTCCTCACTATGCTTGTTATCTTTAATTCCGACAGCAACCTCATACTTATTTTACAGATGAGGAAACTGAGGAGATATGAGGGGTTAACCTGTGCTAGGTCTAGCAGTTCATTGATACTTGATCTGTGGAACTTCTTTCTCTCTTCAGTTTCCCATGGTGTCACTCAGAAGGCTTATAGAGGAAAGATCCAGCTTGTCCACATGTAATAGAGGCTAGAAGAGCTTATGCTTTGGTCAACCGATCTGAAATTTTCACTGTCTCTACATTTTCAGACTTGACTTCATAGTGAAACTAAATGCCTTATCTTTCACACTTGTCACCAGCTTTTAAGATCTTAGTTACATAGCTTGTCATTCTAAATCTTTCCAGGGTGAAAAATAGGAATAAAAAAATATCTTTTTTCATAGAGTCTAATATTCTATTTGTTTGGTTAAGTATGACCTCCAAGTTTATGGCTATTTCTTAGAGGAAAAACTTCAGACCAGACCCACAATTCTGACTACTCAACACCTGGGCTCTTTCCTAGCCTTTTTACTGCATCTCAGCAACTTGTTTACATTTTAAATATGTTATATTTTGAACTTCAAAATGACTTCTGATTTAGTCCCTCACGAGGATTTACTTGTTTGCTTTTGTTCTGTTCTCTACTACTTTACTTGTTCCTTATTGACCTTGATAATGTCCTTCGGGGGCTTTTCAGTTTCCAGTGGCATCCCAGGGGTGGATAAGGTGCAGTCAATTACAGGATACATTTCCTGGAGAAAAACACTTAAAATTGATTTTGGTCGGTTTGGTTTAACTGTGACCATGAACTAGCAATTCTAAATGATATCTATTAATATTACTTCTCCCTCTGCTGCTCAATTCTTTTGGTCTAAGTTCTAAATAATTGCTGCAGTTATTGTTGCATTTTAATAATATTTATGTAAGCCTCAAGTTAGCACATTTGAATGACTTATCCTTTAATAAACATTGTATTCAACACGGAATTTAATGTGGACAACTCCTAGTTATAGAGTTGGTCCCCAAGACTTGCTGCACAAGTCTATCTTGGGAGTAAACTCACAAAGGTTTGGCATTATTCAAACTTGCTTCAAGTCCAATTTGTGTGTCCAATTTCTGTGATACTATTTAACAGTACATTTAAATAGTAGATTTTGAAATCAGCAATGATAGCAAAGCTTGGGTTACTTTAATTCTGTCATTTTGTGTGACCACTTGGAGTTTTTGTGTTTCAAATGAAAGCAGTGAAACCGTGAGAGGTGTGTTCTACTGTTGTTTCATAAGTGAAAGTTTTATGTTTGAAATATTTTATTGAATTTAAATAATATCTTCCAAATTGACATTTTAAATTCTTTTGGAACTAAAAGGTGAAGAAAAATGTTATATAGCCGGTACAATGTAGTAGTTGCCTTCCCTGTATCTTTGGAAGACATTTAAGTTTTATTTATTTTTGTGTGTATTTTTTTTTTACTGGTATGATTATATATTTGTTCAATAAAATAAAATTTTCACTGCATTTCTTTTCTGGTCAATGTTATGCACTTAAAAAATCGCTGAATGTTTTGTTGTATAGAAGAGTGGGACATTAAATGACCTTTAGGTATCAAACACACTAGGTGTACTGCTGCTAAGAGCCCTCTAAATGTTTCTCTTATGTCTTCCCATCATGCATTATCTGCAAAGTTAGTGAGAATCTAAAAGCATTTAAACCAGCAGACCCCAGTTAATTTTTGTGGAATTCTTCCGGTAGTTTTTACTATGTTTCCTGTGGTTCAGGCTCCTGGCCCTTATGACCAATATATGACTCTCCACTTTG
Organism: Cynopterus sphinx; assembly: GCA_030015415.1. NCBI lineage: Eukaryota > Metazoa > Chordata > Mammalia > Chiroptera > Pteropodidae > Cynopterus > Cynopterus sphinx. The sequence goes on from CM057379.1 coordinate 39,922,113, forward strand.
CTAACTCCTGCTAAGAGGTCTTTAAAGGTAGGATCTCCTTTAGGAAACTTTTTATACTCTCTGCATTAGTTAGAATATAGTTGAATTGCTTTAAATAAGACAAGAATTTCTTTCTGTAAAAATCTAAGCTGGAGATTAGGATGGGTTCCTCTGAGGTTATCCAGGGACCACCTTCCTTCTGTCTTGTTGCTCTGCCATCCATAGGGCATTAGCCTTTTTGGCATAGTTGCAGCTGGCTCACCACCACTCATCTGCATCCAGCCAGTAAGAACAGGACAAAAAATTGTGGAGAGCAACCTCCTTCCTTTGAAAAGCCCAACCTAGACGTGTGTACGTTACTTTTGTTCACATCTCATGAGCCATAACTTCATTATATGTCCACATTTAACTTAAGGGGAGCTTAGCTCAGAACTGTCTAGTATGATGAGAGCCACGTATGTAATTTGTAATTTTCTAACAGCCATGTTAGAAAAGATAAAAACACAGGTGAAAATAACCCAGTATACTTAACCCAATATATTTAACCCAATGTATATAAAATGTTATTATATCATCATGTAGGACTAGCCACATTTCAAGTGTTTACTAGCACATGTAGCTAATGGCTACCATATTGGGCAGTGGGGGCTTCAGCTGGTTGGCCTTGTACCTAGATAAAGTCGAAGGATCCTACCACTAAAATGAGTGGGAGAATGGATATCTGGGATCAACTGCTAGTCTCTGTCACATCTCTTAACCAGTCTCTGCTCTCCCTCCAAATTTGGTGCTAGTACTTAGTATTTCCCATGATACGTTGTGTGTATAATTATCTGTTTTAGTCTGTTGTTCCCACTGGATTGAGCATTTTAAGGGTGAAAATTGAGTTTTCTTCAGATATTAGTCTAGTATTTGGCAAATTTTAATTACGTGAAAAATGTTAAGTGAATTAATAAACTGGCAAATTAATTTAATTCCTCAAATATTGTTTCTAAACAAGTGCTTATGGTTTTCCTCATTGATATGGACAACCCTCTTTCTATGCATTAAAAGGTATATTGTTCTTGGGATGAATTTACTTTGATTTTATTTGGTGAATTTGCTGTGGACTCATATCCAGAGATGCTTTTGACTGACATCTACATTCCAATATTATAGCAGGTTCTCTGGTTCCATGAATTATGTTTTGCAAAATATGTCCAATGTCCAAAAAAATTTATTTTTTTTGAAACAGTGAGTCTTCTGTCAAGGGTGCCTCTGTACTGCGAAGGGACAGGATGGAGCTGTTTGCATGGAACTCCTTACGTTGAGAGTTCCTGTTCAGCCGTTGGGGAAATATGCCATTTCCAGGAAATATTATAAATAATATTTTCTGCTAAAAGACAGAGGCAGAGGATAATATTTTACAGGTGAAAAAGTCAACAAGTCAGCAAAATATAATGATTCCTAGAATTAAATGAAACACGAATGCAGCTTCTCATTAAATTAAGTGGAGGACTGAATGTTCCATAAACAAATTAAATTCTAGATGTTACAGGCAGTTCCTCTCTCTCACAAGCCTGTCCTGCATCCCTCAGAGTCAGGTGGCTGTAGGAATGACTTTCCAGGGCTGGCCCTTGAGATGTCATGGCCCTTCTCCCTCAGGAATGGAGGGCAGGAAGAGGAAGAGAAGGCAGTGAAAGGAAGTGTAAGCACACAGGACTGCTTCTCCTCCTCAACTCTTCATTAACAGCGTCCCTCACCCTTTATCCCATCTCTCACCCCCCACCCCCATGCAAACAGGTCTCTTCTGCATCCTAGGAGAGCCTCTTAGGATGAGTTACCTAGCCTAGTCATTCTTTGAGGGGGAACATTTCAATCAGGGCAGTGGCATCCTTCAGGAAAATAACATAGCTGCAGTAATCACTGTGACCATTACGACAACGACATTGCAATGAATGTATGTGCCAGGCTCTTGTTAAGGGCTTTGTGTATTATTTATCTTTACAGCAACCTTATGAAATGGGCATTATTATGATCCCTGTTTTTAAAAATGAGGAAACAATGGCTTAGACTAAGTGACTAGCCTGGAGTGAGAAGCTTTTAAGTTGCTAAATTGGGTTGACGTCCATATCTGAATCCAAAAATTGGGCATTTAACCATTATATTGTCCTGCCTCCTAAATATCACTTAGGTGGCTTTTTCTCCTGCCCTATTTAATATGATTTTGGTGGTGGTGGGGTTGGGGAGGAAGAATGGGGTGAGAGTCCCAGGAGCACCTGATCTAGAAAAGAAAGATTTGATGGGGGTTTGGATGAGGGTTTTTGGAATTAGGATGATTTGTTGGTAGAGCAAGGAGGAGCCAGAAACGTTAGACTCACGTTCTGAATATTGGGAGAGCTTTCATTGTGAACCTCTTTATGATTAAGAAACTGTAGCCATAAGGTAGTTCAGCCCTCTTGTTTTATTGATCAGGAAACTTGAGCTCAGAGACATGAAATTACTTGCCCCGGGGCGTGCTTCTAGTGAGTAAAACAAAACAAGGAATGCATACTTGAACCTGCTCTTCTGATTCCAAGTGAATTTTATTTACACTGTTTCAGTGCAACCTTTTAGAACTTTGTAACCAACCCTTGTTTGTTTGTTTTTCAATTATGTTTCTATTTGTTACCAGTAGAAAGAAGTGCCTGGAAAATATTAGAAGGGAGTGTGTCCTTGCTTGAGGAATAATAGCCGGGTGATTGAGAAACGGGGGCAGAAATCTGTTCCTCAGCTGCCCAAGAAGTGCAAATAAGGGAAGCGACCAACAGAGTGGATGGTGGCAGGGAAGGGACTGTGGGTGAGCCCCTGGCTCCCTCTTCAGTAAAGGGGGAGAGCCACAGACTAAGGACCTGGGGCCTTCAGAGTTCCTCCCTCCCGCTCTCCAGCAGCCCTGAAAGGGACCCTGTTTCTCATGTGAGTTGGGGTATCTCGACTTTTATGGCTCTGTGGATGTGGGGGGAAGAAGTGTCTAATCTCACCACCAGGGTTGTAGCAAGAGGAAGCTACATGGGGACTCTAAGTGGGAACTCTGTCCTGTGAAAACATGGGTAAAAGTGTTGCTTGGGGAAACACCCACAGGTAGGTGCGGTAAAACGGCTTTTCTGGGCTGGCCTGGATATCTAGTGTGTGGGTGGGATTGTGGAGCTGCAAACAACCCACTTACAAGTCTTTGAATCTGGCCCATTCATAACCTGAGAAGTGTTCTAATTGAAATTATCTGTATACATGGGATTCTGATCTACCCAAATGAAAAGTTTCTCTGTGTAAATGTTCCTTAATAATTAGTGCTTGGAGGAGTTAATAGCAGATACTCTGAAACTCTACAACTCAGGGAGACCAAAATGCTTTGAAAGACAATTACTACAATTAGGTCTAACATGTTTAGGAGCGTTAAAACAAGAGCTTTAATGGGGTAAATTTTCATGGGAGCTCACCCCGGCCTGATCACATATGTGGGGATTTAACAGTCTCCTGAGTTTGGGCCTAAGAAGGAGACGGAAAATGTTCTTGGTGTTAAGGTCCAGATAATGAGATCTGAATCAGGTCACCATGGGTTTAACTCCCAGCTCTACCACTATTTTTCAGCTGGTAATCTTGTACCCTCAATCTGTTTTCTCATCCAGAAAATAGGAATAACAACACTATGATTAACATACAATAAGGGACAACTCGATCTTTTTTGTATAGTAGGAATAGAGGGAAAGCCATTGTACTAGAAGGTCTTGTCTTGAAACCACATACATTGTTTTACTTAGGTTGTATGGTTTTGGGGGCAGCTGGGGATGTTAAAGGTCTCACTCCAGTTATCTTTGGGGCTGTCACTATGTAAAGTGCTAGCAGGTAGGGTCTGGTGTACAGTAAGCCAGCCTGTATCAAATAACAGCTTGTTACTTCACAGTAACATTATTGAGATCACATAGTATATAGACAAAATATCCTTTATTTTTCACTTTCAAAATTGTGAATGTTTTTGTTATGAAAGGTCCTTAAAAATCATTATTTTCAGTGACTATAATATTCTTTATTACTGTACTATTCTTAATGTGCTACTTTTAGGTTATTTCCAACATTTTGCCTATCTCAGTGTTTGAAGTACATCTTTGTCTATATTTATGGCTTGATTTCTACAAGGAGAGAAGAACTTTATGTTTTAACTATGTTGTAAATGGAAAGTCTGAGTTAGAATTGGGTGCTCCAACCATTGCGGGCCCCAGCTTCCCATGTTCCATTGCACTGAGGTCTGTCATTGACCTGCTTGTCTCGAGCCTCTAGGACCTGGGAACTTGCCCTATTCACCTTGGTTCCTTTGACATCAAGCACAGAGAAGGTGCTTGTTACAGGTTTATGAAAATGAACTGAGGATACAAATTTTAGTACACAGAGAAGTTTGACAATCTCTACACCATGCTTTTCTTTTGTTACACTATTCTGAAGTTTTAGGGATGGGGAGTTGGTATATAAACAATATGATCTTTTCTCCTAAGAAGCTATCTCACTGAAGAGATAACACAAGCAGAAAGGAGCAATTAGAACTTGGTATAAATTATATCAACTGGAAGTCTGGTTAGGGTTTCAGAACTAGGTGAGAATTCCTATTGCTGGAATAATCAGAGATATAATGGAGCAGGTAAAAAGAGTTGGGTTTTATGATTTACTCATTTACATAGGTTGAGGGGGTGAGGGATGGATGCTTTAAGTAGGAGAACCAGTATGAATGGGCCTGAGTGTGGACCCTGAGGGACAGTGTGCAGATGTGGGGTAGCAGGAGGAAATAGTATTAGCCAGGTAAGGCGGGGCCTCCTTTAGGAGCATTGGAAACCAAACAACTCAAAAAAGGCATAATAAGCCATAAAGAATCTTTGTAGGTTCATGAGTGACATGAGGAAAGTGGTTGAACTGGAAATTCAAAGGTGGTGCCAGAAATCTCTCTGAGAAGGTCACTCATAAGTACACAAGTACTTGGTAATAACATTTTACAGATCTGATATTTTAAAAATTTTCCACAAATCTCATTTAATTTGTTCTTGTCCGAGAGTGGGCAATGATTATTTCCCCCGTTTTACACACAGGGAAAGGGAACTCCCAAGTGGATGAGTGAACTGTCACAGTCACAGTTAGGAAGCAGCAAATGGTGGAGCTCAAATCTCCTCGCTCCTGGTCCCCTGGTTGTCCGTGACGTGTTAGGGTGCAGGGGACATGTCTTCTAGCACTTAGGCCTTTGTTGGGGGAACTGTTTCTTGGAAAGAAAGGGATGGCGTCAGCATGTAGCCGATGTGTGCTAAGTGCTTTACACTTTATTCTATCATCCTAAATGTAGTCTTGTAGCTACATTTTACATATGAGGAAATTGAGGTGCAAAGAGGTTAAGTAACTTGCCCCAAATCTCTAGCTAGAGGCAGATTGGGAGTCCTAACCCAGATGTGTGTGCCTCTGCCTGCCTTGGTTCTGTCCAGTACCTGACACTTGGACACGTTGCAGCTACTTCTGTTTCCTGCTTTGCTAAGGAATGTGATGTGGTTGATTTTTCATGTGCTTATATATACAAAACTAATTTTTTTGGAATGAATTTAACAGAAGCTGGTGACTTGGCTTAATATTACATTGAACTTTATGAAGATAAATGTGTATGGTAAGAGTAAATATTAGGAATGTCAAAAAACTAATTAGGAAAAATGTAGAACTTTGATTTCTTTCAGTCTTTCGGAGATTTATCCATGTACTTCTTCTAAGCCACCCTCTAACCTTCAGGATGGAGACTCAAACCATCAGGTGCCGAGTGAGTGGAATGAGGCTCATGTCTCTAGTCTCAGCCCTGTGCCCCTTGCTATCTTGCACACAGCTCTATGGAAGGAACTTCAAATCCTACATAGTTTGATGTGTTCTTTGTCCTCAGTGCGAATGCTGGAATGTGACTCTCCTTCCCTTAAATTAACTTGTATTCATACCTTCAAGACTCTGCATGCCCAGCCCCTGGACCGGGTGTGGCATGCCTGCCCTGTGCTTTCAGGAAGGTGGCACGGGGTGGAAATGCATGCGCAGTGTCTGGGGCAGGGAGTAGGGGGCTAGTGAACAGGCCACTCCGGGTAGAATGGTTCATTTGTAAAGGGAGGTCGTATGACATAAGCATAGTTCTTGGGTGCCAACAACAGAAACAGACTTCGATGCCTAAATATGACCCTAACCGCCCCCATGTCATTAACTGCATAAGAGTGGATGCTTGCTTAAACACCCTATCCACATACCCACCCTGGCTGCACTGGAGCAGAGAGAGGGAAGGTAAATGCCCATTGGCTTCTGTAAGGACAATAGGATTTGATTTCCTCTCAAAGTTGTACACCAAGTGGAGAGGCTGGGAGGGAGGTAGTTTTCCAGAGTGGGAGATCCAGGTGTTAAAATTAAAAAAGGAAGAATGCTAGACAAGCAGAACCCACACATGGCAGTTCTAGATGAGAAGGGAGATGTTTGGGGCCCTGGGAGAGGATCTCGCACAGCAGCCTGCCGTGGCAGGTGCAGAGTGTGGCCTTTCCTCTAGGCAGTGGGAGCCACGAGGGGTGTCTAGTGGGGGAAGCGGGTTAGACATCCAGAGGAGTGTTTTAAGAAGTTGAATCTTTTGGTTGTGGGCTACACGGAAAGAGAGAGCGGGGGTTGAAAGTGGGGAGACCAGTTGGGAGATTAGTGTCAGGGTGCAGTAAACAGAGCCGAAAGTCGGAATTTACCATGAGTCATTAGTAGCTCAGGGATTAAAACCCGCTGACCTTGGGCGAGTCAGACTTTCCTCGCCTCAGGTGTCCACAGCTGGGTGATTCTACTGGCCTACTCGGGGCTCCTTGGGAAACACTGTCCAGATAAACTCATCGAAATCTTTGGTCCAGATTCAGGATAATTGTGGAGTCATTTTTAGCTTGTAGCTGGTTTCCACCCTTTGTGCATCGGATACTTTTCTAGCCACCACTTGCTTTTCTTTTTCTGAAATGAAAATTGAGGTGTGCGGAAACCTGATGTTCACAGTAATCCGAGCACATCCTTGCTTTGTCGGGGAAAGATTTCACCTCCAGATTGTGCGTTCATCTGGTCTTTGGCACGTCCCGAGCCAGGAATGAGACAGAGTGAAGTTGTTTGAATGCTGATGTAAAATCATAGTGGGCAGGGAAAACCACTATTTGGATTATGAACAGAGTCTATACAATAGCTTATTCACTTCTATGTTAACTATGCCCATTTGAGTGGAGTGGGACAGCTTTTAGAAAATAAGGGACAATGCCTTCGACAAAGCTCTCCTCATGGATGGGTCTTGATTCTATGGCTCTTAGACAGAAGTCCATATTTTCTCCTGGGGTCTTGTCATGCTTCTAGCAACAACTAGGATTTGACCTCATTATGGTTCACAGATCAACATATAATCTCCAAGTGGAGCTTGACTAGAGTTAGTTTTTCATTGTTTTTTAATGATTTTTTAAACCTGTTTAATATTGCATTTTTATCCTGAGAGGTCGTTTCTAGAAATCCTCGTGTTGGAATTGTACTTCACAAACAGGTTTCACGTATTATCTCCTTTTGTCTCTTCAGGCCCATACAGGATAACTTCTGATATCTTAGTCTTATTTTCCGTGGGATTTATAAGAAAAGAGTTAAGATTGCTCTGTCTGGACCTCAAAAACTTACAAATAGAGTTTCATTGTCCCTTTATTTGAGTGGCTCATAGTGTTTCATACACATTAATTCATTAATCCTCACAAAAGCCCTGTGTGTAGGCGGTGGAAAACATTTTTTCCCTGCAGCAGTATTTACACACTGAGGCAAAGGCGGGGCGGGGCCTGTGGAAGCGAGCTAGGGGTAACTCGGGCTGCCTAGTTCTTAGTCCAGACTTCTTCCTTGACTATCTGAAAACTCTAGCTCATTCTCCTTTGGACATCACAATGTCCAAGGAAAATAACCCTGTGGGCCAAATTCTACCTGGAGGATGGAACTGTAAGAGGGAAGAGTTTGGGGTAGTTTTATGACAAAATGGTTGATGTGGTTTTATTTTCTTGTGTTGTCACTGTGCATTTGACTATAGCTGGAACCCAGACGGTCAACATGGTGCCATGTTCTTGCATCTAAAAGCACTCTGTGGATGTGCCTATTTAATTTCTTCATTGATAACTTTGCAAGTGTTGGAGTAAGATGGCATCTGTTGTTTTGGCTTAGGCTTGTGCCGTAGGTGGGAGAAAGGTCTTATGTTTTCTTACATTTCCTCATCCTCAGGGGCAGGAAACCATATCTACTCTTCCTCCTTTTAACCTCTTTCATATTCTCATTAGTGCTTTGACAAGAGTAAATCAATAAAAGGAATTGGTGGGCAGAATAAACCACATACTTTTGTATTTTAGTGCCTACATAACAGCTCTTTCTCTCACATCCCACTTCCAATCTGCCAGGAAATCCTATTGGCTCTACAGAATATGTCCAGAATCCAGTCTCTGCTCACAGCCACCCTTGCTACCACCCTCTTCTTGCCCACCATCATCTTTTGCCTGGATTACTGCATGGGCTCCAAACAAGTCTCCTGCTCTGCCCCTCTAATTTGGCCTGCAGCATAGTCGTTGGAATGATACTGTGAGTGTATGTGTCAGATCATATCACTCCAGAACCCTCAAACTGATCCTCTTCAGGCTCAGAAGAGGAACCAAAGTCCACATGGTGGCCTAGATGACTTTATATGACCAGGCCCTCCATTTTTTTCTCTCCTCTTCTTTTATTCCTCTCCTTTTTCATTCACTCTGCTTTCTTTCTGTTCTTTGATCATACCCACACTGGGCACATTCTCATTTTGCTTCAGGACTTCCAACTCTCTGCCTCTTCTGCCTGAGACTCTCTGCTCAGACACCAGCCTGGCGCTCTCCCGTGTCTCTTATCTTCCCTCAAGTGACACAACGAGGCCTTTGCTGACTACCATATTTAAAATTGGACCCCACTGCTTGCCTCTGCAACTCTTTCTGCCTTTGTTTCAATTTTTAAAGGTCAGGATTCATACAAGAATCATCTTTTCTTTTTAAAAAATTTTATTTATTGGGTGACATAGGTTAATAAGATTAGATAGGTTTCAAGTATATAGTTCTATAATGCATCATCTGCGTATTGCATTGTGTGTTCACCAGCCAAAGTCAAGTCTCTTTCCATCACCATATATTTGTGACACCATTTACTCTCTTCCTCCCGCATCCCCCGTTCCTTCCGGTAACAACCATACTATTGTCTGTGTCTATGAGTTTTTATCTTGTTTGTTTGTGTTGCTTTCTGTTTTATAACCCATATATAAGTTAAATCACATGGTTCTTGACTTTTTCCTCTGACTTTGATTAGCTTGATATTCTTAAGGACCCTGACTTATTCACCTTAGAATTTCCAGAGCTGAGCACAGGACAGAAAGGAAGGGTTGAACAGAAAAGGGAGGATTTGAACATAGCAGTTGAAGAAGAGACTACTGTGGGCTCAGAGTCCCTCATTGATTGGGAACAAATGGGACCCAGATCACAGAAGGAAAAGTGGATGAGGCAATAGATGCAGAGCCAGAAAGAAAGAATTCCAAAGGCCTAATCTATGACCAGTTGATGAAAGGTGTTGATTTCAAAATAGGGAATGGCATCTTCTGTTCAGAGTGAGGTGGCATCTTAAGGATGGAGATAAACAAAGAAACACTGTTTTTTTTTTTATTTTTTTATTTTTTTTATTTAATGTAGTTAGAAAGGTGACACTGAATTGGCAAAGTACAGCATGGTGTGAGATCATGACAGAAGTGGACAATGGATGTCTGGAATTGGTGTTACAGACTATCAATCGATAAATTACTCATTGTATTTGTGTTTACTAGGCATATTCCACACTGGGGTTTTTTTGTGAAGTATTGGTGTTTTTACTAAATGCTCTGTGAACTCTAAAATGAGATTTTCCCCATAAACATAATCTGAATTTGTAGGCCACACACCTAGATAGGTCTGTGATGTATACAGGTGTGTATGCACGCCCGCACACACACATGCTCACACACACACGCATGCACGCACACACGGAATTGCATATTTTCTATAATTTGACAAAAAGACTTCCTGCCTCAAACTGTGTGCCCTGTTTTCCTTCTGTGTTCTCATCAATTAGTATTTTGAATCAAAATATAAACTGTTGATAAGGAAAACTGAGACTTTATACCCATCACTACCCATTATCACCATAACCTGGACTATATTGCTCTCTTAGTTAACTCTCACCTAGTAGAGAGTGGGAATGTGAAGAAGTAGGAGACGAGGTAAAAGTTTGCTATGCATTTGTGTGTGCATGTATGTGTGTATATTGGGAGTGAGGTCCTGTTGATAAGAAGTCCTAATGTGATGAGAGTACCAGTTGAGCACTGACCATATATTTGGCATTGTCTTAGTCCGTTTGGGCTGCTATAACAATATCACAGACTGGATGGCTTATAAACAACAGAAATTTAATTTTCATAATCTGGAGGCTAAAAGTCTAAGATCAGGGTGCCAGCATGGTGGGGTGAGGGCTTTCTTCGAGGTGGCAGACTTCTTGTATCCTCACATGGTGGAAGGGGCTAGGAAGCTCTGTGGGGTCTTTTTCTTATAAGGACGCTAATCCCATTTATCAGGGCTCCACCGTCATGACCTAAGCTCCTCTCAAAGGCCCTGCCTTCTAATGCCACGGCCCTGAGGGTTAGGATTTCAAAAGATGAATTTTGGAAGGGGAGGGGACACAAACCACAGACACTCAGAACATAGCAGGCATGCATATACATGTACATTCTGTTGCTTCAAATGCTAGTTTTTCAGATTGCATTTCTTTTCTAGAGTAGGTAGCGAGTAGTTCTGTTCACAGCATGTGGAAATCTGGGTTGATTTGGCATTTACGTCCTTAGGTCCTGCAAATTGTAGTGTTTAATTTCTAGTTCCTTTGTTAATCGTGCATTTTTCAAAATATTGAGCTCAGTGTTGCTTTAGGAAACATACTGCTACAGGAGAGCCATAGAAAACATGATCTGAAGGGGACGTTTAGTTTTCCTGAGGACTTGAGTAAATACTGCAAAGATGGAAAAGGCCCAAGTTCTACCTGCCTCACGACAGGCATTGCAGTTTTTGGAGCCCATCCAATCTTAAGAGTCACCCACTTGTCCAAGTTCAGATTGCCTAGGAAGACAGAGCCTTATTCTTTAGTTTCTCTTGGTGAGGACTATCAACAAGGAACTGTAGCGCCATAAAATGAAACCATTCACTGTAATGGAATCTGAAAATTTAAATATTAAAATATTTTCTACAATATTTTTGAAATGTTGAAGAAAGACTAGTATTCTATTTTAATTTTTATTGAAAATGAATATTAATATATATTATGATATAAGAGTTGGGTTATCAAATTCTAACTTAAACATTTTGGAATTTTAATGTAACATTTTTAAATGCTAATTTTCTGGGAGGTTACACCAAAGATAGTATTATGTAGTTAGTTACTTGGTATGACTTTCTAGAATGTAGCATCCACTTTCTGAAGGAGACTTTTTGAGGCTAGCTCGCTTTTGCTCTTTGAGTAAAAGTCGCTTAACCCATCAGAAGCAAAATTAAAATCTGTCAAGTTTGAAGAAGCACATGGGGCAGTTCTTCAGTGTGCAGGACTGTCTTTGATATAGCACATTGAACATCCCTGGCTGCTAAGCACCAACTGCCAGGATCTGTTCTCCTCGGCATTTGACACCTCAGCTCCTTCCCACTCCTTGTGAGCATGCACAGGTCCCTACCAACATAAAAATGACAGCCACACAACAAGAGCCCCCCCTATTTTTTCTCCACTGCACTGAAGTGCTAACCAGGGATTTCCTAATTTCCAAAGACCATGGCCTTCATTCTGCTTGACTTCACTGTGGTCCTATGTAAGCTCTAAGCATTGCGTATTATTATTGAACTATTATTTAAACTCTTGAATTGTTGCTGAACTGTTCATGTGTTTGGACGTGTCTCTGTAAACTTCTAGAGGCATTACTTTATACTTCTCTATGACCTTATTAATATTCAGGACACTGTTTTTAATAAATGCTTAATTTGTTCAAGATTTTTTTTTGGTAACTCTTTGCAGTGTTTTAATATTTATCCTGTAGGAAAATTATTTTTGTTTTAATCTCGAATCCCAGATGCTTAATCTCCCAAATCTTGTTTGTGTGCGTGTGCGTGTGCACACTCGTGCGTGTGTGCATGCACACGCTGGAAATTTGTAGTTATTATTCTTAGCATGTGTAGATCACATTTGTTCAGACCACAGGAGCCCAGGAGTATAGCTGGATTTCATTCACAATAACAAAACAAGTTTTGACTTAGCTTTCACCAGGAGACCATCTGAACACCAGTTCTCACTCTCTTCCTCCTTTCTATGACACAGCTCAGAATCTTTTTCTTAGTGAAGTCTTTTCTGATGACTTCAGCCACAAAGCTATCTCCTTTTCCTTAACTCTTACAGCATATCCTATTTAACATGATCGCCTCCACCTCTTACCTCCTGGTTACTGCTCCACCCACCCTCATCCTTCCACCAAAGTGGCTGTGACCAAGGGGGCCAGAGTCTTCTCAGATACTGGCTTCAGTGAGTCTTTAATTCTTGTCTTGCTTTCCTTCATATATCCACAGCATTTGCTGCCTTGTTAATCTTTCTTGGATTTCGTCACATTACCTTTCTAAATTTTTAACATAGCAATAGACTTAGGTGGTGAGAAGTGCAGAATGTGGAACCAGACTTCCTGGGTTTGAATCCCTGTTCAGTCACTTATTCTTTGTGTGACCTTCCTTGGGCAAAGTGCCCAACTTCTCTGTGCCTCATCTTTTCCATCTATAAAATGTGGAATATAGCAGGAGGTACTCTATATGGTTGTGAGGATTAATTAGATGAATTAAAATGCACTCGGAACATTATTTAGTACAATAAACAGTACTCACTGTCAGCCCTGATTTTTATTTCTCTGTTTTTTCTGTCTTTTGTGAGCTCCTCTCTCTCCACCTTTATCTTGCTTGCAGTACTCCAGCTTCTCTTCTAAGCCTTTTTGAATTTGTGTGCATCTACTTCCTTGAACATCTCATTTATTCCCAATGATTTTACCATATCATCAGACACTTTCTCTTCAGCCCAGATCTCTCTCTTGAGCTCCCGATCAGTGCTTTTGACTTGCCTTTGATACCTGTCATCACATCTCAAACTTATCGTGGTTAACACTCACTTTTTTCTTTCTAAGTCCATTTGCTTTTCCTTCTGCTTTCCCCACCTTTGTCATGACACTGTCTACCTGGTTTCCTAAACTAGGAACTAAGAAGTCACTCTAGATTCCTCCTGGTCCTTGTCTCCTACATTTAGTTAAGCACCAAGGCCTGCCCATTTGTCCCTTAATCCAGGAGTCCCCAATCCCCAGGCCATGAACCAGTACTGGTCCATGGCCTGTTAGAAACTGGGCTACACAGCATTAGGTGAGCATCAGGAGAGCAAGAGAAGCTTCACTTGTATTTGTAGCCTCTCCCCAGCGCCAGCATCACTGCCCCAGCTCCAGCTCAGATCATCAGGCATTAGATTCTCATAGGAGCACTGGTTCTTGGTGCCAAAGTTGGAGACCCCTGCCTTAATCTTTTAAATTTATCTCTGCTCTCCCTGTGATATCGCTTTCGGTCAGGCTCTCAATGTCTATCACCTAAACTGTAGCAGCGGCCTCTTATTTGGATCCTATGACTTTGACCTCTCTCCCTTCCTAATCCATCCTCCATCCACTGACATAGTGAGCTTTTTAAAACACAATTTGGATCATATCCCTCTCCTGCTTAAAGCCACTCACTGACTTGAAGTTCACATGCCTTAATATGACATATCATGGGAACATAGAAAAGTGTCCATTCTTCTCTCCCACCCCATTCACACTTTTTCAGTAGCCCTGGAGGTGTTTGTAGCCCCACAAACAACCCTCTTATGATTCCATGCAATTGTGCCTGTTTCTTCTGCCTGAGATGTCCTTGCATTTGATGGTCTGCCTGGTCCTCCCATGGATGGTCTATCTGTGGTCTCCAGGTTCCCTCAGCCAGTAGCAGCTCTCTTCTCCCTGCTGCTCTTCCCCACCATCCCAGTCATGTCAGAACCAAAAAAGATGCCCCACCCCCATGTCAAAGGGCTTTCTGAGTAGGAATGTCTCCCATTAAAAACAACTGTATTCTTTAAGTCACAGCTTAGACTTCATCTCCTTGGGGAGCCATGCCTGATACCTTAGCTGCTGACTTGATTTGAGTATTTCTGCCTCCCTGTCTTCATAGGATCCCACATACATATTTTTATATTCTCATTTTTTAATTTGCCCTGGGCTGGTTATTCTTCTAGGACTCACCTTTGCATCATTAATTCCTAGGCCGTACTAGATATTCAATAAATATTTGTAGGATAAGTGAATGTTTATATTTTCCTTGGTATTTAGTTGTCTATTTATTTAGCTTGTTATTTATGTATTTCTCATCTGTTCCCCCGCCCCTTTTCAAATAGAGTGATAGGTACTTGAAGAGAGATACTTTTATTTATTTATTTTTTAACTCAGTATTAAGCATATAGGAAATTCTGGGTAAATGCATCAAACTAAATTAAACATTTAGAGACTAGCCATATTTCTAAGGTTGAAGCTCATTTCTTTTAATCTTTGCTTTACTGTTGTATTTCCAAATGTTAAAGCATCCTAGAATTTTTTCAGTTTTTACACATTAATTTTATAGTCTAGAATTGGTATGCTAATATGGCTATTCTAGTTAAAGAATGTGTTAGTTTTTATGAGAGGTAGAGTGCTTTTCTGTTTCTACAAAGACCATATGAAGAAGCCTAGTTGGGGATGGGGACATGGGAGAGGGTGGCACAGAACCAAGAGTGGCCGGCTGAAATCCAGATGAAAGCCATGAAGAAGGTGGTGGTCATTTTCTCTGGTTAAGCTTGTTAATTTTGAGGGCCCCTCTCTGGCTAGAAATGCTTGTAGGCATCAGGAGAATTTTCCATGTACCTGTTCTTCCAGCTGCTCTCTCTGCCTCTAATCTCTTCTCTCTCCAGTCTGTGCAGCAGTCTTTGGGTTAGTGTCATGAAAAAGGCAACCTTAGGTAAGTTATTGCCTCACTTCAAACCTTTTAGTGCCGACACATTGCATCTAGGAGTTTTTCAACTGGAAAAATGTGATTTTTCTTTTTGGATTTCAAAACCTGAAATTAAGCCCATGACAAAAGAAAACCAGTTTTGTGATTTAGCAGTTACTTTGTTTTCACCCATAAATGATATTTTCTACCTTTTTTTCCTAGAGTGGGAAAAACTCACATTTCTTTCCCAGGGTGTTTCTAAAGTTTTAGATGTTTTAAAAATCTAAATTGACTTCTATAGGATAAAGCCTTGCTGCTATAAAAAAATGATCAAAACATGTCACGAACTGGGAAATAAATTCTAAAAATGTTATAAGCAATGACAGTATCATTGGAAAATGGAGAGAAAGGGAGGGAGGGAGGAAGGGGGAGGGGTTACAGTGCATCCATCTTATGCAGGTTTTCCAGTTTAACTTATATTCATTAGTGTGTGTGACTTTAAATTGTTTTGCCGTTTTGTCATCTGTGTAGATTCATGTATCCACCACCACAGCTGAGATACTGAACAGTTCCAGAATCACAAGGACCCCTCATATTGCCCTTTTATAATCCCCCCTACTCCTCCCAATACTGCTTTTAACCCTTAGCAATCACTATTCTGTCCTCTATTTCTACAATTGTTTTTTCATTTCAAAAATAATATATAAATGGGATTATATAGCCTGTGACCTTCTAGGATTGGCTTTTTCTTTTTAAGCCTAAAGTTCTTTTTAATTAAAAAATGGGTTTGTGATTACTCAGTTAGAGGAGTCTTCTGATATTTATGGATCAATTAAGATTAACTACTCCACTATCTTGACCAGAGATTCACCCCCTACTCAGGATTGGCTATTATCACCCAGCATAGTTTTCTGAAGATTGATTCATGTTGTACATATCAATAGTTTGCTCCTATCTATTGCTTAGTAGTATGTATTGCTGTGTATGCATGTGTATAAGTACATATGCATGCACTAGCGTTTAACTATTCACCTGTTGAAGGACATCTGGACTATTTCTAATTTTTGCCTATTACAAATAAGGATGCTATGAACAATCATGTAGACGTTTTTGTGTGAACACAAAGTTTTATTTCTCTGGGGGAAAAATACGCAGGAGTGGAATTACTGGTGGCAGTGCATATTTAGTTAAGAAACTGCCAAACTGCTGTCCAGAGTGGCTGTATGATTTTGCATTCTCACCAGTAACATATGAGTGATTCAGTTTCTCTACATCCTCTCCAGCATTTGACGATGCCGCTACTTTTTGTTTTTTCCATTTGAATGGTGTGTACTGATATCTCATAATGGTTTTAATATGCATGTCCCTAATGGCTAATGATGTTGAACATCTTCCTATGTGCTTGTTCGCCATCTGTATATCCTCTTCAGTGAACTGTCTGTTCGTGTCTTTTGTTCATTTTCTAATTGGATTGTTTGAGAGTTCTTTCCATGGTCCAGATACTAGTTATTTGTTAGATATTTTATCCCAGTCTAAGAAGTCTTCTCATCCTCCTCTCATGGGCTTTCCCAGAGCAAATTTTTTAACTTTGTTGTCTAGCATGATTAAAAAGGATAGTTCTTGGCCTTTTTCATGTTCAGTGGTTCATGGAGAATCCGATGAAAGCTATAAACTCTTGTCAGAAAAATGCACATGCACACAAAACTTTGCATTTAATTTCATGAAGTTCATGGACTGTATAAAATCCATTGATGGGCCATATGTTATGAACTCATGGCTTAATCACTGTTGCATTAATTTACAGCCATCCATATAAGACTCCAGGGAGAATTGCTCTTATCATAGTAAAAACTCGGAAACCCTGTAGCTCACAAAATCAGAGCAAGCTTCTTAGCCAGGCTTTTCTCTGATGAGAAGCTAACTCAAATGCCTCTTTCTCAGCAATACATTTTGTGACTACTCTGGGAGACGTTGCCAGATTGCTACTTTAAATTTTGTAAGTTTAACAACTATACCATGAAAAAAACAGCCTTTCATATATTGAATTCAGACTTTTAGGCATCAGCAGATGAATGAACGTGTGGGTTTTCACAACCTGACAGTTCAGTTTTAGCAGCATGACTCTCTTGTCTATGTGTGACTTATTTTTTTTCTTGCTCTATTTCTTTGCTTTATAAAAAATGAGTGGAAAGTAAGAAACAAGATGTTGGTATAGAAGCAGGGGTCTGATAAATTTGATATGATCATTATCTGTTCCCAGGCAGAGAATTGTCAGTATCCGTTGGTCTATCATTGAACTTGATTTTTTCCCCTCAAAACGAAATGCTTAAAGTAAAGCACATTATAGGAAAAGCTGGAATATATTTTGTTGAAAATTCTTACTGAAAGATAATATGTACAGTTGACCCTTGAATGACACAGATTTGAACTTGTGGGTCTACTTATATGTGGATTTTTCAATAAAACCTGAAAATATATTTTTCTCTTATGATTTTCTTAACATTTTCTTTAGCTTACTTTATTGTAAGAATACAGTATATAATACGTATAAAATATAAAATATGTGTTAATTGACTGTTATTGATAAGGCTTCTGGTTAACAGTAAGCTTTTAGTTAAATTTTTGGAGAGTCAAAAGTTATACATGGATTTTCAACTATGCAAGGGGTCAGTGCCCTAACTCCCGCTTTATTTGAGGGTCAATAATTAGGAGTGCTATTGCTAGGTCTCTCGCAGAGGCCCCTGGGCCCCTGTAAGTGTGTTGTTCACTTTTGTCACAGATTTAATGTGTGTATTTTAGGGAAGGATTATGTATAAAGGTAGGAGGCAATGACCTTTATTCCTTCTGGCTTCCAACCCTGTTACTCCAACCTATAGAATTCCTTGATGTGTCCTGAAAGCAGTATGCATCTGTGTTTCTCTTCATTTGTAGCTCCCAATTCCCTTTATATAACTCATTTATCACTTCATGTTTGCCCTACACTATCACATTCAGCCAGGTTAATGGTATTATTACTCCTGACAGCATATAGTTTTTCCCAGATATAGATGTATCCCAGCCTGACTCATCAATGATAAAGGTAGTGTTTTATATATTTTAATATCCCTCACATAACAGGCTGCATGGTGTGCTGTGCACGTAGTGACAGTGACACACTGGACTTCAGAGATGTACTGCTAATGAGGAAATTAATGCCTTGATAGCTTGAACCTTACCTACACATTGTTTGAGTGATTGAGCTATGCACTGACTAGAAGGATACTGAGTGGATTAATAGCATAAATGAGATTATGAAGAGGATGTTCAATTGATTTATAAAAAGCTTCTTAAGGGCTTAATCACTTTGTATGTGTGCAAATACATCCTGTAAAAAGTGGGTATGACAGCTTTCATGGAACATTTTGTTAGCAGTTAGCTTGCACTCCTCTTTGTACTCTATAAACGTTCTCTAATTTAGGCAGCATCATTTCAGACCCACCAGCTCCCCTTCTGCCTCCCCACCACTCCCATTAGTTTGAATTAATGAGATCCTGTTGAATAGTTACCATTGTTTCTAATCTTCAGACATCTCCCCATGCTCTGAATTCACCAAATAATGCCGCTTAGACCTGCATAACTCAGGTAGATAACTCTAGTCTGAAGTACATCTGTAGACATTGTGTATTCAACAGTAGGTTTACTTATGAAATACTCTTTTCTTACCCATTTCCATTATGCTAGCACTGGAGGCTTTTACTTAGACTTGGCCTTCCCTCCCCATTGTTTAACTGTTCTTTACTTCTTCTCCAGTTAGTATAACAGTTGTGAAATACAGTTATAATTCTATACTCCCAGTTTTGTAAAAGGAGCTGTGCAGAAGGTTGCAAACTGCAGCTGTAATAGAATTGCCCTAGTAGTAATCGCTTTGACTTTTGAATTTTCACACTGTAAGGGGTATATTCAGCTCCATAAAATCAAATAAAATTCCATAGAGCTTTACAGTGGTGTATTTATCTGGTCCACTGCTCTTCCGAATTCCTGATGCCTAGAAATTCCTCTGGGTCGTCAGGGTGAGGCTGAGCTGGGTAGCTTCATTTCAAACCCACCTGGCCGCGATTACCACTGAATCATTTTGATTAGTCTAATATTTAGAGGCTCTGAGTGGCTTCATTTAAAATAGACTCAAATGCTTACAAAATTCTTTCCATATGTTTAATGTGCAATAATAATAAATATCTAATAATTATAGCAAGCATTTATTGAGTGCTTATGATAGGCACTAAGATTTTTTTCCTACTCTATCAAATCTCTTAATCCTCACAACAATCCTATAAGGTAGGTACTGTTAAGTGAAATAACAGGCCCCATGTCACACAATTAGAACATGGCAGAGCTAGTGTTTGAATGCAGCCTGTTCCCGAGCCTGCACTGTGAGGCATTTGTTTCCTTTCAACCAGGCATATCACCTTCTTTCAAACCATTTTGATGTTCCAAAAGGACTTTGTGTTGAAGCTAAAGAGAACATGGGCCCTGGGGTCAGAGTGGCTGGGTTCACATGCCAGCTAGCCACTAGTAGCTGCTCGACCCCAGCCAAGTGGTATAACTTTGCTGAGCTTTTCTTTTTCATGTGTAAAGTGGAGACGACACTGGAGGTCTCATCAGAGGGGTGTCAATATCTGGGAAAGCCATTCAAAGTGAGGCTCCTTAAAATGGGGACCCAGATTTCATAGAAAACAGGGGTAGAAAAAAAGATTTGCCTGGGGCTCTAGTTTTTGAAAAGGACACTAAAGTTATGAAAATGTATTTATGAAATCTGTTTTATTACGTTGGCTAAAAGGCAACATAGCGTCATGGTTAGGAATGGAGGCTCCGGAGCAGGTTCCTGCAATACCAGCTCTGTCCTGTGTGACCTAATTCGGATATAATTTTCAACGCTGCTAATTCTTAGAATGAGCATAAAATGAATTGTGTGCGAGATTAATCGGGGGCAGGGGGTCATGATTTTACTGACAAATTTAATTTTACAGGGTGACATTCCTGCTATCACATTTGATTTTCAAAGCGTGGTGCCTGCCATATTATCCTTCCAAATGTAGTTACTAAGAGTATTGATAGATATTCTTTGAACATTACCTGTTAACAGGTTTTGTAAAGGACATACAAACCAAAGATTATTAGTGTTTTCAAAGACAAATTAAAGTCCTAGGTTTTAAATGGGATCAATTTTAGAATATCTCATTTAGATGCAAAAACATAAACAACCCAGAATTTCATAAAGTCAAGAACTGATTTTTTTCTGTATAAGTTGAATATTACATTTTCTTTCCTTTTTAATCTTTACCTGTTGAAAATGGTTTATTTGTCTTTTGAGGAATTAGCAATCAAAGAAACTGGGATATTTATTCCTTATAATGTCTAAAACATTGTATATTATTGTTCTTTTTATAAGATCCCCCCCCCACCTTTTTGAAGCAAACTTAAAAATTGGGGCTATGTATCAAGACCTCAAATCATCTCCTGGTATCTTCCAGCCAGACTGGAAATGTTTGGGTTTTTATCACCCTATGAAACATTTTTGAAAAATGCAGTTTGGTTAAAGAAAAAAAAAACAAAAACAAAACCTTGAATCTTAAATTTGAAATTACAGGTGGAGAACTCAAGTATTAGGAAATAAAATGAAGTATAGAGCATGACATTTATATAGTGAAAAGCTACAGTATGTGAAGAATTTAGGCAGCTGTAACTTGTCTAGCAAATACAAACTTGTTTTATTATTAAACTTCATGTAAAAGGGGTTACAGGATGGGTTAGCCATGCAGCTCTGCAAGTGAGCACAGAACTTATTGCTCTTTAATATAACAGGAATTAATTTTTGGAAAAATTCAAATGGGAATATAGTTTTTAATACATATTTCAGCTTGAAGTTTAATTATTTTATCAAGTATGTAATTTTCCTGGAATTATTTTCTCTACAACTTGAGTAAAAAAATTGATCTACTCTCTTTAGAATATATCTTCATATTCTCATCAAAAAAATTTTTTTAACGTATTTTATTATCAGACAAAAATCTAACAAATACCACAATCTATAAGTTGTGGAAAACATCTATGCTTTCACATAGGTATATGGTGGTAAGCCTCCCACATAGCTTAATTTGTTTTTATATACTTATTAAAATTTTCAATAGTCTTCAAAGTTTTGTTCATAAAGGAATATATTTTAGTTTGTTGCGTTACTATTTTCTGAATATTATTTCAAACTTTTTAAAATCATTGCATTTATTATATAATACATTTCTTATGCTATCAAGTAGAAACTTTGATCTCATTTTATCAAATTTAATGCAATGTAAAGGATTGAAATTATATATGGCATGACTATAAACATAAGTGAGAAATTGTTAATATCTTAAGGCACGTATATGCTAGTGGATATGCATTTATATTTTAAATGCCTTCTTAGCAATGTTGAATTTGGGGGGTATATACTTGTCATTGCTTTTGGATTGGTTATTATTTTTATTTCATAGGTGGGTGATAAGCAGTTCATTTAGAAATGCGAGTCTTAGTTTTATCATATTCATGTTATTAGTGTTAACCTTTAATTTCAAGTTTCTTTCCTGGACTCCTTAAGCTACTTATCCAATTTATGAGGTTAGTTTAATTAAAAATCTATGATTATAACCCATAAACCCATTTAAGTGGAAGCACACAGAGTACAGTGTGTTGAAAATGAGGGCCAAGGAAGGGCTTTGTGGTCAACCTCTTGGGCTTGTGAGGCGCTCAGTCTTCCTTCAGGATGACTCATGGAATGTAACTTGTGTCCTAAGAAGGTCCAGTGCCAGCATGGATATAAAATATAAGTAAAACTTAGGTTAAATGGTTTTATAAAAAGTAAATATAGAACTTTTTATCTTTTCCTCCTGGCTACCGATGTCCTCTGGGGTTACTGTACTAAATGTTGCAGTTTGAGTTGCTATGTGCCTGTCTTCTTAAGAGAATCCCCAAAGTACTGTAGCTGGGCTGTGGCCCAGGAACCAGAGCCAGGCTTGGTCTGGTGAACAGAATCCTGTCCCAGTTCTGTTCTCCGTGGGGCAGAGGAGAGGGAGAAGGTGAAGGTGAGGGGGTGGTGGTGAGTCTCACTGTCTGCCCCATTCAGAATTCTCCTGTAGGCCCCTCTGTACTTTCTCCTAATATTATGATCTCTTTCCTTCAGCTGTGAGCTCCTTGAGGGCTGGGCCACTAACTAGTCATCTCTGTATAACTCCTGGTCCACTGTAGTGTTCAATGATCCCCCTCCCCCATTTTCTTATTGAGGTCTAACATACAGCATCTTATTAGTTTTAGGTATACAATATAATGATCTGATATTTATATATATTGCAAAATATATAGGAATAAGTCTAGTTAACATCTGTCACTGTACATAGTGATAGAATTTTTTTCCTTGTGATGATAACTTTTAAGATCTATTTTTTTAGCAGCTTTTAAATACACAATACAGTATTATCTGTTGTCACCACGCTGTACATTATAGCGCCATGTCTTAACAACTGAAGGTTTGTACTTATTTAATTCCCTTCAATGAACCTCTCTTAAGTGATGCTGGCTCCTTTTTTTCTAAACTGGAACCTGGCTTCTGGCTGTGGTTTTTAAAGGGGCAGGAACAGAGGTAGAGGCAGAGGAAGCAGATGAGATGAGATGAGGCAGAGGCATGTAACTGGTGAAGAGGTTGGCTAGTGTGACAGCAGCCTGCATCCCCCTGGATTGAAATCTCTGGCTCTCTTTAAGATTGGCAATAGAACTATCTTGTCACCATGGGCTCCTGCCTTATTTGGCTGAAAGTAGATTCTGACCTCAGAGAAGCCTATGAACCAAGTTGTTAACTAAGGTGAAGCTTTCAACATGCTTATTTTGACTTTTCTTGGCTTTCTGAAATATAATTCCTATTCTGGAAGCAGTCAGTGGGATAATGTCTGGGGTGATAGGTTTTCCTAATGTGTGGAATTTAACATGAAAGAAGAAAGGGGCAAGAGTATTTTAATATAGGTAGCATTTCTATATTCTTTTATAATTTGGTCTCTGTAATTTTCCTATCTAATGAGTTACTCCTCCCTCGACAGTGTTGATAACAGAAGACAGGACACAGCTTCGCTGACATGGGGTCTCCTACAATAACTTTTCTCCTTTATTATTTGCAGATGCAGAAGCCATGGAGTTGAGCTGCAGTGAAGTACCTCTTTATGTAAGTTCCTACGCATGGGGTTTTAGGTCTAAGTGGCCGTTTCTTACACGCAAAACTCATGTGACAAAAGTGGGGAGAAAGTCTTTGCTCATGATTGAGTTGAAGCTTTTTCAAAATAATGCACAGCGTTACTGTCTAGTTTAAGCATTTGCATTGAAGCCTTTTAAAAGCGATTCACTCCTGGTTTCAAAGTCTTGGTTTTATTATTTCCCAGAGTATGTTTTTAACTGTATAATTTCTGGACTCAGAAGTACTCATTTCATTCATTTGGATCATTTTTGAACATATTTTATGATGATATTCTGCTAATAGCCAAGAATGCTTTCTGTGTGTGTCTTTTTGGGGGAAGGTTCAGTGATGATTATTAGGTCAGCTAAAAGCATGAATATATGTTCAAAGGGAAAAGTGCTGGGACGTATATGGAATAAGTGAGAATCCTAGTCAGATGTGCCTTCTGGCTTGAGGGAGGATTCTGTTCTTGATTACAGATACTTGGTGTGATAAAGAAGTGAACTGATTTTCTTCTCTCATATAAAATGGCAGATGGCTTCCTCTTCTTCCTTATTTCAGACAAAAATCTCTTTTCTTACAATCTGTGTTGATAGGGATTGTGGGTATGGATCTGTATAGGAGAAATGCTGTTCCAGGTGGCCTTTGAATCATCAACTCATGGAATAGAGTAAGAATACTGGATCTAGAATAAGTATATGACCTCAATTCAGATTTAGCCTTAGAACAATATCAAGTAATTGGAACAAATTTAATCGGACTCCTCAGTCAATTAAAATACATTAATTTATTTCTCCTTACCACACTTCACTATCCAAGTAGCCCCTCTCTCATCATCCCTCCCCCATCTTACATATGTCCCATTGTATTCTCTGCAGAAAGATTAAATGATAAAATAAATGGATATCAAAGTAATAAAACTGATTCCTGGATTATCCAATGGGTTTATAGTACTCTACATTGTGATTTACAGGTCATAAAATGTGTCTGTAGACAGTTAGGCTTGACCCAGCCATAATCAAAGATTAAAAAAATACTGGTCCAAGGCTAAAATGTAAAGTACTCCTACGTTTTACTTTTTTTTCCCATACCTCCTTCCTCCTCCTCAGCTCTATTCATTCCACCCTGCTCCTCTACCTCAGACTTAACAAGCAAATCCACAAACCTAATCTTGACATAAAACTTTGTAGTTGGTCACCAGTGTAGCCATTTTGGACTTAGACCTACTAGATTACAATGAGGCTAGGGAAGAGTTAGTTAATATTGCTTAAGGGAGAGAAGAGAGACCAAAGAAAACAACAAAAAAAACATTTTTTTTAAAATTTTCAAATAATATGTACTAATTAGAATAAAATGAAAAATATAGAAGTGTCAAGACAATAAATCATTCAATCTTATGCCATATAGATAATATGTTAAACCATTAATCTAGTTTATTGATTATAAGGTCCAATTTTTCTCATTTCAACATCTTTGAAATTGAAATGCTCTTATATTCATTGTGCATCCTGATGTCATGACGTAGCTGTCATTACCTACGCATGTGTGACCTTCATCACAATGGTTCATATTGTTGTCAGTTTAGGTTACTTATGAACCTTGCTGGCATGACATGAATTAATTGCTTTCAAAATTATTTTTCATGACTTGGCATTAAAATGTGTAGTTACTGTGTATGTAAAAAGATGTGGAAACAGCAGCATGATACATGATGAATCTGTAGAAATAAATTTAGAAGAGCTCTTTCAATAAGTTTAAAATAAAATTCTAACGTCATAATTGGCAGATTTTTTGTTTTAGTGGAATATAAAATGCATATTACAACTAATGGTATCTTATATTAATAATACATATTTCATATATACATAACCAACTCATTATATATGTGGGTCATAATTTGCTTTTTTTTTTTTTACTTAACATTATGTCAATATTATTGCAGATTGACCCAAGCCAATCTGACCATTTGGCCTCCTGCAGTAAGGTCAGTGGGGCGTATGATAATGAAAACAAGTCTTCAACCAAATTCCATCAAATAAGTAATAGATGAACAGCAGACACAAAAGCTGTACTACAACTTGTTTCTTTATATTGGTGCAAACCTCTCTGTCCTCTTTTCAGAGGTTTGATAAATATTCACTTCTAATTTTTCCTGGTTTACTACAATCTTGTTTATAAACTCTTATATTGTAAAATTCATATTATATTTTATATATTATTTTTAAAAAGTAAAAAGAAAAGTCAAAACCATGTTTAATCCCATTATCCATGATAAGCACTGTTGAAATTTTGATATTTTTTTTCCCAGAGTTTTATCTATATTTGTGTTGAATTTCACCAAAGGTTGTTTCGGCATTTATGTAGATGATATTTTTTCATTTGACTGATTATAATATATTGGATCTCTTAATTTTGGTAGTACTTCTAGCAATCCTATTTAGTTGTTGTAACTGGTTCTTTTGGAAAAAATAAGATAATTCTTGTAAGTGTATGATTAAGATAAAACCCAGACAAAAATAGAAATTGTAGAGTCCATAGCATATTTGAGATAGTATCTTAAAATTATAAAGTAATATTAAGCATAATTGTATGCTAAAGCACTGGAAAAATCTCATTAAGACAGATTTAAAATAATATAAATTATGAGATTTATTTCAAGGAGAATTAGATCACGTAAATGGAGCAATGATCATGAAGGAAGGAAATTGATAGAAATTATTTCCTACCTCTACCTACTCTTCAAAAAAGGACCTCTTTCTGGTGGGTCCTCTAGGTGATATTTTGTTCAACTATAACCTGTTTTGATTGAATTCTTATAACATTCTTACAGTCAAAATGTGTTTCTGTCTCTCTTTTTGGGTCACTATGGAGAATACTTCCCGAAGATGATAGAGAGATGCTTAATACCTATAGAAAAATCTATGGATGTAAGTTTTTTTTTTCCCTTCCCATACATTGTGTTTGGATCAATAAAGTAAACCTTCAACTTTCCCTCCCTCCCTCCTCTCTCTTTCCTCCTTCCTTCCTTCCTTCCTTCCTTCCTTCCTTCCTTCCTTCCTTCCTTCCTTCTCTCTCTCTCTCTCTCTCTCTCTCTCTCTCTCTCTCTCTCTCTCTCTCTCTCTCTCTCTCTCTCTCTCTCTCTCTCCTTCCTTCCTTCCTTCCTTCCTTCCTTCCTTCCTTCCTATTTTCCTTTCTTTAATCTTTAAGAGTTTATTTGAGCCAAGCTGATGACAATTGCCAGGAAGCAAAATCTCAACAGGTTGAGAAAATGCTGTGGAGAATGGCAGTTTTGCAGCTTATTTTATACATTAGAATTAAAAGAGATTTAAGGAGGGTTATATGAAATGCATCGGTGATAAATTAAGAGGCAGGGGAAAGCAAAGAGGGGAAATCTCTAGGATTGGATAAAAAGTAAAGTGGAGAGACACATACTTCTTTTGTAATGGTGGGTACAGGATAGTAAACATTTACAGCACATGGAGATGGTATTAGAAGAACAAGATAACAATGAGGGAGGGGTTCTGTAGGCTTGTGCTCTGGGTGTGCCCTGAGGGGTCTGGAAGAGGAGATTACTGTGACATTTCAAAGGTACGTTATCTTAGATGTGAAAAGACAATAGACAGGTTTACTCAGGGTAAAAACTGACCTTTGTCAAGGAAGATCCAGGCCTAGGAAATGACAACCGGCATGACCCGCTTTTAGTTAGGAATTTTCATGTTGGGTCCGTCCTGTGCGGTTACTTTCGCTATCTGAGTTTGTAAGGCCCACTGTGAAGGCCTCCCCTGAGTTTGTCAGGTTTAGTACGTATGGCCCCTTTTTCATCCACAGTTTCCCCTTTTGGTCATAAATCAATCCAAAGGATGCATGTGATCTTAACGGCGCTAGGTAGGCTCCTTCCTAGGAAGTCTTAGTGTCGGTGTTTGTTTTGCTGAACAGTTGTACCACTGGGAACGGGGCAAGACCATAACCTTGGATGGAAATCAAGGCTGAATTTTTCTCAAAAGGGAAAGGCAGGTAAATGGGGGACTGCCAGGTCTTATGCGCCTTCATTAAGAAAAAAACACTCTGGATTACTTCTAACCTGCAAGCTATCAGGACTCAAATTTTGCTGTGTCTCACTTTATGTATTTTGCATCTAGTGTAACATTTACTTATAATTTTAGGGCACACCACACACCTCTTCTTTTTTCACAATCTGACCATGAGTTCCCACTTACTGTTTTTTTTTTCTTTTAATTATTTTAACATGGCCTATCTATTTCCCATTGGAAGCACCCAAGTGTCATTTGTTATTAATCTGATTCCTCCTAGCTGTGCAATTGAGAACTGTAACTTTAAGGTTTAATTGGGGCCACGACTGTAAGGATACAATGGTGTAAATTACAATTGCCACTTAAAAATTTTCAGAGGCCAGGAGAACAGTAAGTAAGAGTGTCATATGTAAATTTTCTGTGCCTCAGCAGCTGTTATAGAGGGCCATTTTTTTAGCCACTTCAGTTTCCATCTGAATTAATATAGTTAGTAGTCATTGTTAGCCTAGGGGGTAAGCATGTTCTCATAACTGGGTTCTAGTGTTTATATATAAAATTGCTTTCTCAATATTCCTTTTCCACTAGCCTTCTATAACTTCTTATATTCTTCTTTGTCTCTTTTTACTTATTTAGGACAAACTACTTCCTGTTAACTTATTTCAAAAACACATATCCCTTTCCTTCCATCTGTAATAACTTTTCTTCTAAATTTTAAAAGAGGAACCATAAAAAGAGTATTATTGATAATACAAAAGTTATCTTATATACCTTACACGATTATTAATAGTTGGGCCACATAAGAACAAGATCTGAGAAAAGCCCAAAAATCAAGTATTACTATTATTATGACTAATATTATTAGCAGACAGGTAAAGACAATCAAACAAATTGTTTTTTAAGTTCAACATCAGTTTGTAAGTATACAGGTCTTCTCAGTGTCTTGGGATAGCTGTCTACCTGTGATGCTGGCAGCTTCTCATCCTTAAGGAGTCTTTGATGTTCACTGTGTGTAGAGGCAAGTCTCCAATGGGCAGATGTCCATTGTGATTAGGCACTTTTTTTTTTTTTGGTGAGAAATGTGAATCTTTGAGTTAACACCTTTAAGCTTAGCTGCACATGGATTAGTTAAATAATACCGGATAAGATCCCTTCCGACTAGGTTGGAGAGTCTTTAACTGATGTCTTCTGCAATGAACCAAATTTCCTGGTTTTAAGTCATGGTCTTTGAAGTCTTTGTTTACCGGGAGCACATTGTGAAAGAAATCAGTTACTAATTTATCAATTTCTTTAAGCTGGTTAATAAGTCCTTGATAATAATGCAGAATGTCTCCTCTAGGAGTTGGCTTATATGCCCCTTCTTCGAGATACATAGGATGACCAGTGACTGACCATTTAATGAAGAGAAAGGCTATTTTTACCAAAAGGAGATCTCAGGTTGAGGAGCACTATAGGGAGAGTTTTTGGTCGAGGGAGAGTAAAAGCTTCTGAAAACTCACCTAGTTGAATTTTTTTTTTCATTACAATAGTAGCATTTGTTATACCTCTATTATGTGTGAGGCCCTGCTTTAAAGAATTTACATACATTCTGTAGACAAATTTGCCTTCTCTTTTTCAACTACACTTGACATTCAATATTAGTTTCAGGTGTACAGCATAGTGGTTAGACATTTATATAACTTATGAAGTGTTTCCCAATAAGTCTCATACCCACCTGGTACCATATTTAGTTATTACAACATTATTGACTATGTTCCCTATGTTGTACTTTACATCCTCATGGCTATTTGATAACTGCCAATCTGTACTTCTTAATCTCTACCCTTCTCTGTTCTCCAACCCTTCTCCCATCTGGCAATGATCCATTTTTTCTCTGTATCTATGGTTTTGTTTCTCTTTTGTTTCTTTATTTTTTTTTTAATTTTAATTTTTAGACTCCACAAATAAGTGAAATTATATGCTATTTGTCTTTCTCTGACTGACTCATTTCATTTAATATAATACCCTCTAGGTCCATTCACATTGTCACAAATGATAAGATTTCATTCTTTTTAATGGCTAAGGAGTATTTCATTGTATAGATGTACCACATCTTCAGTTGTCTGTTGATGGACATTTAGGTTGCTTCCATATCTTGGTTAATGTCATTAATGCTGCAGTGAACGTAGAGGGTGCATATATCTTTTCAAATTAGTGTTTTAAATTTCTTCAGATAAAGACCCAGAAGTCGAATTGCTGGGTC
Source organism: Cynopterus sphinx (assembly GCA_030015415.1). Taxonomy (NCBI): domain Eukaryota; kingdom Metazoa; phylum Chordata; class Mammalia; order Chiroptera; family Pteropodidae; genus Cynopterus; species Cynopterus sphinx. The sequence continues at coordinate 39,951,714 of CM057379.1, forward strand.
ATAAAGTAGATCTATTTTTAATTTTTGAGGAATCTCCATACTGTTTTCCATAGTGGCTGCACAATTTGCAGTCCCATCATCAGGGCATAGTGTTGTGACCGGAATAACCAGACTCAACCTGAGTGCTCTGATATTAGAGGCAGTTTATTAGCCGGCGGCTGTCCTTCCAAAGGAGCAGCCTCGACCCATTTCAGGTCCACAGTTTTATACCCAAAAATCCATTAATCACTATATCCCAATCACAATGGATCTATACATCATCTATTCATTACCCGTCACCAAATGGTGGTTTGATATGATGCGTAAGCAGGGGGTACAGAAGCAGAAAGCGGAACGTTAAAAGGTCAGATTCCCATACCATGTTTCCCATAAATTCCTCCTCCTCTTTCTGGTGGGAACAGAGTTAAACAATAGCCTACCGATGTAACTGCCAGGTACTCAATCAGGAAATATGGCTGCTGTGGCGGCTGGCATAGAGGCTTCTAGTCTTAACCCCTTCTTGCATCTTTCTAGGGGCACATCATCACAATAGGATCTCCTTTTCTTCACATCCTCACCAACACTTGTTTGTTGATTTATTGATAATAGCCATTCTGACAGGTGTGAGGTGATATCTCTTTGTGGTTTTAATTTGCATTTCTCAGATGATTAGTGATGTTAAGCATCTCTTCATATGTCTGTTGGCCTACACCTTCTTTGGAGAAATGTTTATTCAGTTCCTCTGCCCATTTTTAAATTGGATTCTTTGTTTTTTTGGAATTGAGTTGTATGAGTTCTTTATAAATTTTGGATATTAACCCCTTGGCAGATGTATCGCTGGCAAATATCTTTTTTCATTTGGTAGGTTGTCTTCTTGTTTTGTTGATGATTTTCTTTGCTGTGCAAAAGCTTTTTAGTTTGACGTAATTCCATTGTTTATAATTTTTTTGTTCATTTGTTTCCCTTGCCTGAGGAGATATGCTGCCTGTTTTCTTCTAGGAAATTTATGGTTTCAGGTCTTACATTTGTCTTTGATTCGTTTAGAGTTTATTCTTGTATATTTTGTAAGAAGGTGGTCCAATTTCATTTTTTTACGCATATTTATCTAGTTTTTCCAACACCATTTATTGAGGAGAGTGTCTTCACCCCCATATATGTTCTTGCCTCCTTCATCATAGATTAATTGACCATATAGGCATGGGTTTATTTCTGGGCTCTCTATTTCGTTCCACTGATCTATGTGTCTTTTGTTATGCCAGTACTATACTGTTTTTATTACTATATCCTTGTAGTATAGTTTGATATTAGGTAGTGTGATACCTCAAACATGATTCTTTCTCAAGATTGCTGTGGCTATTTGAGTTTTTTGTGATTCCACATATATTTTAGGAATATTTGTTCTAGTTCTGTGAAAAATGTCATTGGTATTTTGATAGGGATTGCATTGACTCTACAGATTACTATGGATAGTATGGACATTTTGACGATGTTAATTCTTCCTATTCATGAGCACGGTGTATGCTTCCATTTATTTGTATTATCTTCAATTTCTTTCTTTAATGACATAATTTTCCAAATCCAAGTCTTTTACCTCCTTGGTTAAATTTACTCCTAAGTATTTTATTTATTTTTGGATGTAATTGTACATAGGATTGTTTTCTTAATTTCTCTTTCTGAGGGTTTGTTATTGGTATATAAAAATGTGATCAATTTCTGAATATTAATTATATATCCTGCTACTTTACTGAATTCATTTATCAGTTCTAATATTTTTTTTTTGGTGGAATCTTTAGGGTTCTCTATAGTATCATGTCATCTGCAAATAATGGCAGTTTTACTTCTTTTCCAATTTGGATACCTTTTATTATTTTTTTTCTTATATGCTGTAGCTAGAACTTTCTATAATATGGTGAATAAAGGTGGTGAAAGTATACATCTTTATCTTGTTTCTGATCTTAAGGAAGATGCATTTAGCTTTTCCCTGTTGAGCATGATATTAGCTGTACATTTCCCATATATGGCCTTTATTATGTTAAGGTACGTTTTCTATAGTCCCATGTTGCTGAGAGTATTTATCATAAATGGATGGCAGATTTTGTCAAACGCTCTTTCTGCATCATGAGATTTTTATCCTTCATTTTGTTTATGTGGTATATTGTGTTAATTGATTTGCAGATATAGAACCACCCTTTTGCATCCTAGGAATAAATCCTACTTGATCATGGTCTTTTTAGTATATTACTGAATTCAGTTTGCTAATACTCTGTTGAGGATTTTTGCATGTATGTTCATCAAGAATATCGGCCTATAATTTTATTTTTTTGTAATGTCTTTGGTTTTGGAATCAGGGTAATACTGGCCTTGTAAAATGAGCTTGGGAGCCTTCCCTCTTTATTTTTTGAAATAATTTGAGGATAGGTGTTAATTCTTTGAATGTTTAGTAAAATTTCTTTGTGAAGCCACTGGTCCAAGACTTTTGTTTGTTGGGAGTTTTTTGATTGCTGATTTGATTGCATTAGTAGTAATCTGTCTAGATTTTGTTTCTTCTCGATTTAGTCTTAGAAGAACACAAGTTTCTAGGAGTTTATCCATTTCTTCTAGATTGTCCATTTTGTTCACATCTGTACTATTTTTTTTATAATCTTTTATATTTCTGTGGAGTCAGTTATCACATCTCTTCTTGCATTTCTGATTTTATTTATTTGGGTCCTTTTTTTTCTTTGTGAGTCTGGTTAAAGATTTATCAATTTTCTTAGTTTCATTGATCTTTTTTTAAAACTATTTTGTTTGTTTCTGCTGATCTTTATTATTTCCTTTCTTCTACTCACTTTGGGCTTTGTTTGTTATTCTTTTTCTAGTTCCTTTAGGTATAAGGTTGGATTAATTATTTGAGATTTTTCTTGTTTTTGAGATAGGCCTGCATTGCTGTGAATTTTTCTCTTAGGACTGCTTTTGCTGTGTCTTATATATTTTGGGTCATTGTGTTTTCATTTTTATATGTCTCAGGTATCTTCTGATTTCTTCCTTGATTTCATTGTTAACCCATTCATTGTTTAGTAGCATATTACTTAGTTTCCATATGTTTGTGTTTTTCAGTTTTTTTCTTGTAGTTGACTTTTGATTTCGTACCATTGTGGTTGGAGAAGATGCTTGATATGATTTCAGTCTTCTTACATTTATGGAGACTTGTTTTGTGGCATGACATGTGGTGTATCCTTGAAAATGTTCCATATGCACTTGGGAAGAATTCTGCTGCGTTGGGGTAAAATGTCCTAAAAATTTCAATTAAATCCATCCAGTCTAATGTGTCATTTAAGGCCACTATTTTCTTGTTGATTTTCTGTCTGGGAGATCGATACATTGATGTCAATGGGGTATTAAATTTGCCTACTATGACCATATTACCATCAATTTCTCCCTTTATGTCAACATTTGTTTTATATGTTAGGGGTTCCTCTGTTGAGTGTATAAGTGTTTACAAGGGTTATAGCCTCTAGTTCGATTGATCCCTTTATCATTATGAAATGTCCTTATTTGTCTCTATTATAGCTTTTGTTTTAAAGTCTGTTTTGTGAAAAAAATCTACCCTAGCTTTTTAAAAATTTTCATTTGCATAAAATGTCTTTTTCCATCCCTTTACTTTTTATCTGCATGTGTCTTTTGATCTGAAATGGGTCTCCTGTAGACAGTGTGTCTATGGGTCTTGTTTTCTTATCCATTTCTTAATCTTATGATTTTTGATTGAAGCATTTAATCCATTTACATTTGAAGTGATTATTGATAGGTAAATAGTTATTGCCATTTTATTATTCACATTGTTCTTTTTTCCCCTTTTAAAGAATTCTCTTTAATATTTATAATACTGGTTTGGCAAACTCCTTTAGTTTTTCTTGTCTGAGAAGCTCTTTATCTCTCCTTTATTTTTAAATAACAGACTTGCTGGGTAGAGTAGTCTTGGTTGTAGGTTTTTGCTTATCATCACTGAATATTTGTGTCAATCCTTTCTGGTCTGCAAAGTTTCTGTTGAAAAATCAGACAGTCTTATGGGAGCTCCCTTGTAGGTAACTGTTTTTCTCTGGCTGCTTTTAAGATTCTCTCTTTGTCGTTAACCTTTGGCATTTTAATTATGATGTGTCTTGGTGTGAGCCTCTTTAGGTTCATCTTCTTTGGGACTCTGCACTTCCAGGACTTGTATGTCTATTTCCTTCACCATGCTAGAGAAGTTTTCAGTCATTATTTCTTCAAATAAGTTCTTAATCTCTTGCTCTCTGTCTTCTCCTTCTGGTTTTTCTATGATATGCATGTTGTTATGCTGGATGTTGTCCCAGAGGTCCCTTAAACTATTCTCATTTTTTTGGATTCTTTTTGTTTTTGCTGTTCTAATGGGGTGTTTTCTGCTACCTTGTCTTCCAAATTGCTGACTTGATCCTCTGCTTCATCTAATCTGTTGTTTCTTTCTTCTAGTGTATTCTTCATTTCATTGACTGTATTATTAATTTCTGACTCTTTCTTTTCTTTTTTTTGTGGTTTCTATGTCCTGTTTTATGCTTACTATCTCTTTGTTGATGTCCTCATTGAGCTCATCTGTTCTTCCCCTAGGTTCATTGAGCATTCTAATAACTAGTGTTTTGAACTCCATATCTGGTAGGTTGCTTGCCTCTATTTCATTTAGCTGTTTTTCTGGAGTTTTCTCCTGTTCTTTCATTTGTGAAATATTTCTCTATCTTTTCATTTTGGCTGACTCCATGTGTTTGTTTCTATGTATTTAGGTAGGTCTGCTATGTCTCCTGGTCTTGTCAGGGTAGCCTTATATAGTAGGTGTCCTGTGGGGCCCAGTGGTACAGCCTCCCTGATCACTGGGGCTGGGTGCTCTAGGAGTGTTTTTGTGTGGGTTGTGTGTGCCCTTCTGTTGTAGTTGAACATTGATTGCTGTTGGCATGTCAGTGAGTGGCACTGACCTTCAGGTTGACTGGACATGAGGATTAACCATGACCATAGTGGTCAAGCTGCTATGTGGGGCTAACCTCATAGAGTGGTATTTTCCCCAATAGGGCTCTGCTGCTTACTGAGACCACCCTTTGAGCATGTCAATTGTGGAGCTAATTGGGTGGTGATTTGTTGTGACATGAAGCCACCAGTAGCAGGCCAGGGGCCACTTAACAAGAGGCACAGGACACACTGAAGCTGGCCCCTGCCAGGGGTCTACAGACCTTTGAGAATTTTTAAGAAAGATTACAGCTTGGGCCAAGTCTTATTGCCTGATGCTGAAAGAGTTTCCAGTAGGTACGCAAGTTGGGTGGAGTGGGCTCTCACAGAGTCATCAGGATAGGTTGAGTTATGTTCTACCAGGATGATGCAAATTCAGGTTTGGCCATGTGGGAGGAGGACTTAACACAGGGCCAATGGTGGCTGTCCCTCCAGGCCTAGTCCTGAAGCCACACAACTTGATTTCCCTTTTTCTGTCTCTAGTGCCCTCAAGGTGTTGTTTCTTCATTGGAGCCAAAGGTGATGTCTGGGAGTGAGAGTCTATATTTGGGCTCTCTAAGAGGATGCTTGAATTTCCAATAGTGTCTTGTCTCACCCTGGTGGATGAAATCTTTGCTAATTTTCACAGCCTTATGTTGTCGGGCCTCCTCTGCCTGGCACTGGTGCTTCAGGCGGGAAAGCCCAGGGTAGGGCTGGACCTCGGCAGCTGATACATCCATCCCTCTTGATTCTCAACTGCCATGTGTTATTATGGGGCGTGGGGTTAGCCCATATTGAGTCCCCATCTTTTCTACCAGTCTCACCATGGCTTCTTCATATCCTTAGTGATAGGACTTCTGTTCAGTTAGTCTTCAGATGATTTACCAGGTGGATTGTTTTATAATTTAGTTGTAATTTTGATGTGGTCTTGGAAGGTGAGCCTTGTGCTTACCTACTCTGCCATCTTGACCAGACCTCAGCTTCTTTTTAAAAGTTTTATTTTTTTAAGTCTTTCACTATTTTCCTCCTTCTAGAAAAACTGATATTCCAGGGATGGACTGTTTTTTTTCTTTCTTTTTGAGGGGGAGGTTAGTAGGGTGGGGTCTAAATTCTGCAATCACGTCTTCTTTATTTTCTACTTAAGTTTTCTGTAGTGTGAAAAAAATTTTTCCTTTTCTGCATGCCAGTAGTTTTAAATTCCATTACTTTATTTTTAGTTTCTATGTAGTATTTTAAAATTTTGTTCTGTTCTTGTGCCCATGTAGTTTTTTAGAGATAATCTTTTATATTTTATTGTAAGCACAAACAAGAACTTAAAAGATTTTTTTCCCTCTATCTCTCAGGAATCTGTTTCAGAGGGAGATACAGTCTCTGATTCTGTCTGTTGTGCTGTGGAATTTTTTGGCTTTTTTGAGCAAACATTTGTGTTTTTTTTCCCCTCAACTTTTTTGGAGGGGTCGGGAGAGCAAATATTTCTGTTTGCCTGTTTCAGGAAGGAGATTCTATCTTAGTATTGGGGATACAAGGATATTTCTGAACTCAGCCACAGACTCATTCTAATTTTTAAAATGAACCATGAAGGTCTACTGAATTGGTATCACTGCACTATAATGAAATTAGAGAACAAGCAGGGATTGGCAAGACTGGTAGCCAAGAATTTTCTAATATCGATTTGCAAACCTTAGGGATTTGAGCATTGCAAACCCAGTTTTCAGCCTCTGAGCAGCTCCTGCATCTGTGTTTAAAGGGCACTAAAGAAACAGTCCTGAACGACCAGGTTGTTTGTTCTCAGTAGAAAAGATAGCCAAGGCATGCAGCCTGGTTTGAAGTCTAGGCTTAATTTTTAGATTGAATGGTAATCTAAGCTAGTGGAGAGTTGTAGTGATGAAGCTAATGAGAAAAGTAAAAGCCTGGAAAAGTATAAATTAGAATTAGTATAACTGATCTAAGATGTTTATTTTCTAGCTCAGAACTTTGATACCACTGGGAGTTTGAAAGTTCTATATTAAAAGTCATAAAGTAATTTTTACTTTGTTTTAGTTTGTTGCTTATTGTCTTTCTTTTTGTTATTTTCTAGTTTGTACATAAACAGAGATAGGAAATGATGCAAGTACAGCTTGAAAGGAGAGATTTTTGCTTACTGGATATTTGTTGGATTTGGAAAGAGGAAGAGATTTTACATTCACAAACTATATTGTGTGTTTTTCCTGGTAATGGTTTTTGATTATTTTTAAAATAGTTTTTTCTAAATTTTCGTTAAGGAAGGTTATAAAACAATCTTATATTTAGTTACTTCATTATCCAAGAACTGCCTTTTTCACATTAATTATATTTTTATTTTTATATAAAGTGCAATTAGCAATTATTTTTCCAAAATATCAGTTCAGTTCTGTGAGTAAAACAGAAGAGCTCCTTCTTGAGAAATTGTTGGTTCTAAAGGCTTTTTCCCTCTTTTATCTTGATAAAAATAGCTTTATGTTAAATCATTAAATTACATTTACTCATCATAAAAAAAGGAAAATTATCAAGAAGAAAGTAAAGATTACTTAAAATTCTACCTTTGAAAGAACTTTCCGTAGTATTTTGGTGATGCTTTCAGAAATTGTTACTGCGTGTATTCGTGCACACATGTACACACATAATGTTTGTTTCATGAAAGAAATCATGGAAAAGTTGTTTTTATTATCTTGGACAGATCCCATTAATCCTACACCCTCTCCCCTATTTCATACCTCCCTTCTGTCCTCCAGTGTAACTCTCTTTGAAACTTAGTGCACTTGTTCTCTGTAGCATTTGTATCCCCTGGGAACTTGTTGGAAATACAAATTCTCAGACCTTACCCCAGACCTTCTGAATCAAACCCTCTGAGAGTGGGGCCCAGCAATCTATTCTAACATAGCCTTCAGGTAATTCTGATATAGTATGCTACAGTTGAGAACCACTGATTTAGTGTACGTATTTCCACACATTTCTATGCTTATACTACCATATAAATACATAAATGCAGATATAAGCTTTAATAAAATCAAATTTGGATCATATGATGTAGACTTTTCTATTTTTTCTAACTCAGCAACACTTTGTAGAAACTTCAAGTCATCAGGCATAACTCAAATTCATTTTTTTAAATGAATGGGTGTGGATCAAAAGCCATTTCCCTGTGGATGTAATAGTTCACATTTCTTTTAGCAACTTTCAGAAGTGTTTAATATCTAGTTTTTAGCTTTAATAACTGATAATTGTGAAATTTGGGGTCGTATTCTCATTTTCATTGTGCAAAGGTAACTTCTTAAATTTTGTGTTAGTAACTTCATAAAAGTTCCAAAACAATTCTTTTACTTGATTTAATCATCCCACCCCTCCCCATGGTGCTTCACCTCTGCTGTTTCCCAAATTCTGGTTAATATGAACATTTAATCCATGGAGATTTTTATAACATCTGCAGAGTGTGTCTGTGAACCTTTGCGTGTGGGCTCTTTCTCTCTTCCACCCTTCAGGCATGTTAATCATAGCAACTAAGGAGAGTATTGTTATTTCTTTATCTGGAAGCAGCAAATGGTATAACTGTTTGGACAATGAAGTTTTCACTTCAGTAGCTTGTTGCCAGCTGGATCTAAGCTGCTTCCCTATTCCCTTAGCATTTTATGTTTATATTATTCTTTTATTCTGAGTCACAGTCTCCTGCTGTTTTGTCCCAAGAATATTGTTTGCTGCTGGGCTCATATATATATTAATTGAAGATTCAAACTGATGTTTAGAGATCTGATTAGCACTTTAGGTAGCTGAGCTAAACCTCCCCTATCAACCTCTTCTACTTCTGGGTCTTGGTGTAGTTTTCTTGAATGCTTGGTCCAGTACACTCCCGTTAGTCCCAGTCTTCTGTGGGGAGGACTCGAGGACAGGTTCCAGGGCTTGTTTCCTAGACCAGGGAGGCAGCTTCCTATTGAGGCAGTAAGTGACTTGGTAGCTTTGTTCTTTGCTCACCTGGCAGACACCTCCTTCCTGACTCCCGCGGATTCCCTCTGGCTTCTGGTTCCTGTTGCAGGAAATCCTGTCCTCCAGATGCTGCCCCTTCTCTGCTGTGGCTCTGCATCGCCTGATGGGCTGCCTCTGATTGGCCTCTCTTGACCATCAACTTGGGATGTTAGCATGTGGGGACACCTTTGAGACCTTTGCGTTTGCTTTGCAGATGAGGAAATTGAAGTACCTTTTAAGGGACTTATTTGACCAAGTTAATGCAGTGGTTTGATACTCAGAATTTTTAAATGCTTTATGAGAAGCCATACTTGTTTTTTTTTTGTTTGTTTTTTGTTTTGTTTTTTGTTTGTTTGTTTGTTTTTTTTTTTGGCCCAGAAAGTTAGTGGCAGATCCCACAATAAGCTTGCAATTTTCCTAACTTCACTGGCTAATTAAAATGACTCCCCATTGTGCTGTCACAACTTGATTTCCCTGTTGGCCAGGTACTCAAGGGTGCCGTTTTGTCCTTTCCTGCCCTGCAGTCTCCCTTGAGCTTTACAACATGAAGAATGGTATCATCTTGGGCCTTAAGGTATCTCATTTGTGCCATATTGTTTTTTCCTGTTAGAGGTTGCTGCCTGTAAGTAAGTCTAGGCAAGCCCTGACCCTCTAAAGCTCATTTGCTCACAAAAATCTGGACCATTTGCCCCATCAAACTCTCCAGCTCAAGTTAATATAAATTTCATTAGCTCAGGTGTTGTCAGAGGGTGTGGGTGAAGGTCTTTTTTTTTTTTTTTTTTTAACACATGTTAATTAAGAGAATTCTGGTTTTGAGAATGGAATTAGGAGGGGCTTTAGCCTGAAATCAATTTATAGATCACCCATTTACTTTGTGCAAACTTGTTTTAAGCAAATCATGTTAACTTTACTTGTGTCTTGACTTAAATACAGCAGCATGTGCCTCTCAACTAATTGCCATCTGTTGGGTGGTTTTCTCTATAGTTGTTTAAGCTGGGCTGGTTGAAGTCGGCTCTCCTTGGTGGCTCTTGCTTTCTACTAAATTAGCTAGACCTTTTTCTACCTTCTCTGTCTGGTTTTGCTTCCACCTTTTTGCCTTTTTTTCTGTTTCCTGATGAGGGGGCAAACAAGCTTCAAAGTACATTCTCGCCCTAGAGAAGATAACTACTTTACCTTGCCTGGCTAGCAGCCACAAAATTTCAGTTCCTGTGAAGTCGTGACCTACTTAGCTGCTTCTACAGATTGCTTGATGGTTCTGGCAAGACCAGAGGGGAAAAACCACTTCTCAGACTTTAGGAAAACTTTTGACTTAGAGGTGTATATAAATCCTCCATTAGCTTCATCCCTTCCAGATTCTTCAAGAAATAGTACCTTTTCCCCTCAGGACAATGGTACTTTATGGAGTGCCCTTCTACCCTCACCACTGAGATGACAGACTTCTAACAAAGAGCCTGAAGGTAAAATGTACAACTACAGGAAACTGCAGGAAGAATTAGCCCAGCACCCATTTTTGAAGGAATTTCTTTGTGGCTCTGGGCTGTGGGAAATAAGTACCAAGTGTTCTTAAAGTCTGGTTGTCCCATATTTTAGTGACAGCCCCCAGGGTTTGGGGTAATATGTAGCCTTGTTTTTCGTTTTTTTTTTAACACACAAAAAAACTGATATTTTTTTTTCTGCTTGACTTTTTAAAAATTATTGCCATCTTAAGTGAGAATTTTAGGCACAGTGGGTATAGGTCAGATTTTTCTCTGGAAGAACTTCAGAAGGAATAAGATGTGATCCAGTCAGTATGTTTTATTTACACATTCTGGAAAGGTAGCTCTTACAAAAGGTGTGATATATAGTAATACATTATCAAAAATTTCGTCCACTCACCCCTATAACTGTGCGTGCATGCGTGCATGCGTGTGTGTGTGTGTGTGTGTGTGTGTGTGTGTGTGTGTTTTGAGTTGTTTTTAATTCCTGCCTCTTCTTCCTCTCCATAATTTGATACAGTTTGGCTTTAGCCTTGTTATTTTTTTTTTTATGACAAATGATGCCATGAAGGTCCTTAATTTTGTTCTTGCTTAATGTAAGGTGTCTTCTTTCTTAAGTCCTTTAGTGCAGTGTACTTACTATTCCAGGCACTAAAGATATAGCAGAGAGGGAAACAGACAAGATCCTAGAACCCTGTTCTCTCAGAGCCCACTTGAGAGTAGAGAGATAGACAAGTAAGAACACAAATAAACGTAAGAACTTCAGATAGTGGCATGTGTTAGGGCAATACAACAGTGTGATATGGTAGAGAACGGTGTGGAAGAAAGGGGTTAGATAGGGTGGGAGCCAGGATCCCTAGAGAGCCTGCGAGAAGTTCAGAAACAAAGGCCCTCAAGTAGGAATGAACTTCATATATTTGAAGGACAACAAAAGATCAATGTGGCCAGTGCATTGTGAGAGAGGAGACAGGTCAGAGAGATAGGCAAGGCTAGGTCATGGAGAGCTTTGGCATCCAAGATAATGAAATGAGAAATCAGTGGGAAGTTTAGGTGGGGAAGCTACCTGACCTGATTTAGTTTAAAAATTGTCCTCTTGGTGTCCTCCAAGTCTGCTGGCTCTCTTTCAAGTTCTAACTTTGTCTGTTGTGCTTTCTTCTCCTCTGCTTATGTGAGTGTTCCCCGGGGCCCACACCTTTCTCCTTTTTTTTTTTTTTTTTGGCTCATTTCTCTTGTTGTTTCAACCACAGCTCCTCCTTGTGGGTTCCCCTGGTGACCTCTGCCCATGCTCCATCTTCTGTTTCCAGCTGGCCTGTTTGCTATGTCCACTCAATGATCCAGCCTTGGCTTCAAATCCAAACTATTAAATAAAAAAAGAAAAAAGAAAGAAAGAAAGAAAGAAAGAAAGAAAGAAAGAAAGAAAGAAAGAAAGAAGAAAGCAAGAAAGAAGAAAGAAAAACTTTTTTCAAGTTCTTCTCTAAAGCAACCCTCTTTTCAACTTCTGATTTCCTTTACCATATCACCATTCTCCCAGGGATTCCAACTTTAAATGAGTTTTTGTAGTTGCTCCCGTTCCTTTATTCTCTGTAGTTGATCAGTCATCAGGATGTGCAGATGGTCATGGCCGTCTCTTTTCTCTTCCCGGCCAGGATTGCTTTGCATTTGGATTGCTGCCTTTAGCCTCTTCACAGCTGCCATTTTCTCAGACTTTGCGAATACTTTGTTCTCTTCCTACATTCATCTCTTGCCTTGTAGCCATGTCCTCTCGGTTCGAATCAGACAAGCCCTCTTTCTATTTTGGTGGGTTTTTTTGTTTTCTAATTTGCAGAACTTTGCTCAAGGTGCTCTAGTTCCCAAACCAGGAGTATTGCTAAGGTAGGAATGCAATACCGTGTTGCATCTAGGTTATGATACTGGGAAGCTGTACATCTGGCAATTTTCTAAGACCTCGATTTCACTTCATGGGTTAGATTACCATTTTGGAAGCTGCTTCCTACCTCCTAGGTACTTAGCAACAACCACGGTGTCCTGGGTATACTCTGTGGCCCGAAGGGCTGGCCTTTTCCAAGGCAAGGCTAATTCAAAGAGAGTAGAGATTCCTGCTTTAAAAAAAAGAATTAGAATTTAAAAATTAAAATGCCATTTAATACTACTAGTATTCACATTTTAGGATAAATCGTTTGGAGCAAAGTAGATACTTGGGTCCAATGAAATAGCTTAGAAATACATTATGTGCCAAACACTGAACAGTGCAGTATACTTTTTAGTGAGTTCTCATTTAATTTTTAACAAAAACCCTGTGAGGTAAGAATTATCCTTCATTTATAGATAATAAAACTGAGGTTCAAAGAAGCAGGGCAGTGTTCCTTCATCAGCATTTATCTGTGACTGGCACAGAACAGGCCACCCAGCTGAATTATGACAGAACGTGGATTTGAACCCCAGATCTTCTGACTCTTACTTCAGAGTGTTCTCAATTACACCACAGCTGACCCATGGACACAGTGTTACCCATTGTCATATGTATTGTCCAATGCATTGTAGGCTGATTGAATTTTTGCAGAATCAATGATGAGGAAGCAGATCTGCTTTCTGACCCTTTATAGCAGAATTCCAGACCATGTCTGGTCATTGTGAGGGAGGGCCCAATTGACACAGTGGTTGAGGACACTTAAAGATGGTGCTTGGTCATATGTGTGAGAAAAAACTTGCACCATCGGCTTCAGCCATATCCTCCTCCTCGTGAATGTCGTATTTCTTCCTGTGAAACTTTTGTATGTGCTATTCCCTCTACCTGGCACACTCTTGCTCCCCTCCCCTTTGTATAATAAAATTCTTAATTACTATAGAGGTGTCAGCTCAAATGTCACACCCTCAAAGTTTTCTAGATACTTCCACTTTACATTTTTATGGGGGTTTTGTTTAATGTCTCTTCTATCAAGGTTGTGAACACCAGGACAGCCAAGATTTAAAATTTTTTTCTGTTTACTGGCTTTGCAATAACAGTTCAGTGTCATGCTCAGTAAATACTTTTTGAATGAATACATGGTTCTAGTTAATCTAGTTCCATTCGACAGTGTTTGAAGTTCAACCTGGAGGACACTTTACTTTTGTTGTTTGCTCATTTCTATACTGTTGTATACATTTTCCTGGCAAGTATGTGACCATCCCTATTTGGGGGTGAGGACAGTCATGTTGGCATTCTGTACTCTAAGGGTACATAGAGTCAGAGGGGACAGTCAAGCAGAAGGTCAGGAGGAGGCTATGATCACAATGGTCAGGAAATTGGGAGGTTTGGTGGGGAACATGTTATAGAATTTAAATTTGAAGTAAATTTTGAAGGCACTGTATGAAATATATCAAAATTACACAATAAAAAATTAAGAAAGTTTTTGTGGGGCAGACAATTCCTAGTTAAGAATTAGAATTTAACAATAAGGAAGTTCTGATAAAATATAGGGAATGAAAAGCTTGCCTTCTCTAAGAGAAGATACCGATAGTTGTTAAGTTCCATGTCTTTGGGGGACAAAAATCATGATACTCCTGGCTTACCTGTTTAGAGCACCTTGTAAACAGGCTTTTACACATTAGATATTGCAGTAGAATCACACATTAGTACTTTGTAGCAGTAGTGATATTAGAGATGTTAGGTGGCTTGCCGTGAGAGCATTTGTGCATGCATTCATCCACATGAAAAATTTTATGTGCCATCGTCTAAGTGATGTGTACAAGCAGGGACAGATCCAGGTTTTGTGGGACCTGAAACTTCTGCAATTTGAAGGGTTCTCTCAGGAAAGGAATATAAAACTGTAAATATAAATTACATCGAAAGTGAGTATAATGAGAAACTACAAAATTTAAAAAAGTTTACAAGTTGCATGAACATAAAAAATATTCCCAATTCAGCTTCCTTTTAGCCAGACCCTGAAAATGCCCTTGGATGCTGTAGTGCCACCGACAGGAAGGGAAAGGGCTCCACTAGAGAGAGAGAGCTGGAAGCAGTTCAGACACAATTGCTGGTATAGGCTGTTAAAGACTAAATTTACCTGTGAAATTCCCAAAGACTTCTGTGCCAATTTGGAATTTGAAATGAGCAGGTTGGAGCGGTACACGCGGGGGCTGGTCTCTGTGGGCGATCTGGGATATGGAAAATGGTGAGCATGGCAGAGAATTTGAACTGAATACTACATTTAGGCACCTGACATAATTTATTGTTTAGAATATGGCCTTGAGTTATTGAAAGAGGAAACAGCTTCACGTATTCTCATGAGAACAGGTAACAAATCTATAGAAAAAAATAAAATGATTACTGAAGTGTTTATTTTCAGCAGATTATTTAATAAAGTTGCATCATGAAAGCATTAATCCATTTAAGTGTACTTGGCTGCTTGAAAATTAGATTTAAGAATATTTGCAGGTCAAACAGAAATCACACATTTTGCCATTTAAACTTATAAAATATGGTATAAATGGACTACTGCATATTTTGATAAGAAACTGAAAACACTGTGTGAATCATTATATAAAATATCCTAAGAATTAGTGATATAAACACAAGTTGACTTTTTTTTTTGTCTAAGATTAGCTTTCATAGTAATGCATTTGCTTTTATTTTGATTTGTAACTTTTATGATTCTTAATGTCTTTGCTGATTTCTTCATTAAGTAAGAAAAGGTTTTTGGAAAAGTTAAATATAAATAAAATCATATTTTTAGCAGGAGAGTTCCTCCTTTAATAAAACCCAATGGTAGACACTTTTGGTAATCACATTCAATTGTATGGTTGAATTCACACTTTTATATACTAGATTAGTTTGAAGTGGGTGCACCCTATACATCTTTGTGTGTTCTTGAATTTTAAAAGGTATTTATACATTGGTGGTAGAGAATTAAATATGAAAATAAATGATATTGTGTCAAAACCACTGGCTGAATTCAATAGTAAGCTTCCCCCAGGCACAACGAGGAAGAAAATAAGCCAAGTTGTGGTGGGCGTGAGTTGATACATGACAAGTTGTCAGTGGAATTTCTGTGGGTAGCTGCCATTGTGCTTTAAGTGGAAGTTGAGATACTGAGAGCGACAGTTAGCCATTAAATTGTAGTCTTTGATTAAAGAACGGGTATACAGAATAGTTCTCGAAGCATTTTTCATGGGAAAAAATGGAAAATGTCTTCAGCTTTCACCAGTGAACAGATAAACTATCATACATTCATACATTTGAACCTTTCTGCCCTCCCCATATTCCTAACACCTGGCAATCGCTAATCTCTTGGAAATATATAATATAATTATATTGGAAAGATAATTTCATCACTTCCAAATGGAGTCATACAACATGTGATCTTTGGGGGTTGGCTTTGTTAATCAGCCTGATGTCCTAAAGTTCCATCCAAGTCGTGCATATCAGTCGCTTGCCCGTTTTTGTGGATGTAGTAGTCTGTGGTATGGATGTACAGCAGTTTAATCATTCACTTATTGTAGGACGTTTTGGTTGCTTACAGGTGTTGACCATCATAAATAAAACTCCTTTGAACAATTATGTATGGCTTTTTGTGTGGCCATAATTTTCATTTTTTAGGGGATTACTCTCTGTAAATGAGATCGTTTGGTTCTGTGGTCAGTGCATGTTCAGTTTTTAAAGGAACCACCAAACTAATTTCCAGAGTGGCTGTGCCATATTACATTCATACCATCAATGTATGAAATCCAGTTTCTTTGCATTCTTGTCAGCATTTAGAATTGTCATTGTTGTTGTTGTTGTTTTAACTTTAGCAATTCTATTAGGTGTATAGTGATATCTTGTTATGGTCTCTAGTATAGATATTTTTTCCTATTTATTTTATAAAATATATATAACAAACTTTAATACTGTAATCATTTGTCACTATGTAGTTCAATGGCATTATGTACATTGAGATTGCGCAACTATTACCATCTCCAGAACTTTCCCAACTGAAACTCTGGACCCATTAAACACTAACTCCCCACTCTCCGCTATCCCTGTCCCTGGCAACCACTGTTCTACTTTGTCTCCGTGAATCTGAATCCTCTAGGTACCTAATATAAACAAATTCATAACATTTGTCCTTTTGTATCTGGCTTATTTAGCATAATGTTTTGCAGTTCATATTATAGCATGTGTTTTGAATTTCATTTCTTTTTAAGGCTGAATAATCCATTGCACATGTACACTACATTTTGTTTATACATTTACTTGTTGATGGACATTGGGTGGTTTCCACCTTTTGCTAGTGTGAATAATTCTGCTATGATCACTCATGTACGAGTATATGAGTCTCTGCTTTTAGTTCATTTGGGTAGATATCTAGAAGTAGAAATACTGGATATGATAATTCTACGTTTAACTTTTGAGGAACAGCTCAACTGTTTTCCACACTGGCTGCACCATTTTACATCACTATTAGAAGTGTATGAGGATTTCAATTTCTCCACATCCTCCAACATTTTTCTGTTTTGTTTTGATAATAGTCATAATCATGGGTGTGAAGTGGTTTGGAAGAAATTTTGATAAGATATTTGAAATGTTTATGTAGTCATCTATGTAGTGTGGTTTACTGTTAGGGTTCTTCAAACCTTTCAAATTGGTGAGGTTAAAGTTAATTTATGTATTACTCTGGAATTATAGGCATTCCTCATTATCTGAATGTATATGGCTCCTGAGTTGAGATAGCAAGAATTTATATGGTGAGTTCAGATAGCAAAAAATCCTCCATCTATATCTGTTTGTGTTGGACGTGGTTTCATAGTGTAGCGGTTAGCACATCTGTTTTACACACAGAAGGTTTTGGGTTCACACCCCAGTGGAGCCACAGTCCATGGTCTACAGCCATGCCACCCTGAACAAGCCTGATGTCTGATCTCAGAAGCTAAGCAAGGTCAGGCCTGGTTAGTACTTGGATGGAAAACCACCTAGAAAGACCAGGTGCTATAGGCATAAATAATAATAATAATAATACAAATAAATCTGCGTAGGAAAAGTGAGAGTTCATATAGTAACAGATTTATCTATAAAGCTATATGAATCCAATTGGAAAGCCAGAATTCAAAGAGTGAGTTTAAAGAGTAGATATTCTCTTTATTTTAAAATCAGTTTGAGAGGTTTCTACTTGTGGTTGGTGACCTCTATT
Organism: Cynopterus sphinx; assembly: GCA_030015415.1. Classification (NCBI taxonomy): domain Eukaryota; kingdom Metazoa; phylum Chordata; class Mammalia; order Chiroptera; family Pteropodidae; genus Cynopterus; species Cynopterus sphinx. The sequence continues at coordinate 39,969,253 of CM057379.1, forward strand.
CTTAGGCATTGTTAACTTTATAAATTTAAAAGCATTTAAAACACGGGTAGAGGATATTTTATCTATTGACACATGGGGCAGAAGTGGCCAAGATGAGCAACTTTTAATAAGTCAGGCTTATTTTAAAAGACGTTAAAGATACACCACTCCCTGCTCTATTCTAGCTCAATTAACAGCCTTCTTTACTCACCCAGTGCTCTCACCTTCTCTGTTGACCAACTTCACACATCCTGCCTAATGTCTCTCCTTTCCGCTTCTGGTTAACTATGTGACATTTGAGGTGAGCATCAAGCAGCACCAGGCACAGAATAAGCACGGAGGAAATGGCTATTGATGGGACTAATAGTCATAAACACTGCGATTAGCATCCTCCTCAATTTTTCTATTAATTAGAACCACCTAGTGGTCACTGTCCTTGCTAGTTTAACCTCTCTTTCAAACCTTGAGTGTGAACACCTCTGAAAGGAGAGTTGTCCTTTGACTTGGTGTTGATTTTGGGGGAAGGGGAAGGAAATGGGGGGCAGGGAATTCCACAAAAAGAGACCTAGTTTTAGAATGTCTGCTATGCGCCAGGGGAAATCCAGTTTCTGGCCAGAGTTTCCAGGGATTGTGATTTCCTGGACCATTCTAGATGTTTGAAGAGTACATTTTTATAGATCATGTTGTCATCTCAGATGTTGACCTTTGATGATAGGAATGATGTTGGCAGTGAATGAAGTGGCTTGTTACCAATTACGAAGGCATGTGAGTGCACAGCAGTGACTGCCTTTTCGTAGCCTGCTTAGACTCAGGTTTCAGGAGTGCTGGGTGTGTGGTGGTGTTCCCATGATGGTGCTTTTTGTGTTGGTTAATTCAGGAAGAAAAAAACTGTTACTCCCAGGATGCTTAGGCAAAAGGTCCAGCAGCCATCAAAGCTCTGAGTGGAGCCAAGGCAGCGAGTGGCTCTCTTTAGAAGGGCTCCTTGGTCAGAGAGGCAGAAATAGCCTGGAGAAGAAGCAGATGAAATCTCTTTCTTAGCCTTTAAGGTAAACTATTCAAAAGAAGGCCATTAAAATCTGATCAACAAAACAACATTGACAATGATTTTGATTTCTGTGTCAAAGTTAAGTGTACTATGGGGAAACATACAACATTTTAAAAAAATCATTAAAATTCATATGTCACTCTTCATGTCCCCCCACACCCCCTTCTGGAATGTGAGCTGTGAGGGCAGAGACAGTGCTTCTGCTTTTCACTGCTCAGTCTTGGGTACTGTGCCTGGCACACAGGAGGTGTTCAGTAAACACTGAATGAATGAATGATGCTTACATAAAGGAAAATGACGTTTAGTCTTATATTTATAAATCGTGACTTGTAAGGAAGCTCCAGGTTAGCTAAGAAGGCTGGAGAAGAAAATTCTAGTGTGTGACTTACTTTCACTAGGAGGAGACATTTGGATAAAGGCCCCTGATAAGATAAGACATGGTTACTTACCGGAAGTCAAGGTGGTGCCCAGGGGGCAAACAACTTCCCAAACAACTTCCTCCATTGGTGTTCTCTTCCCATCTTGTCCCTCTCTGTTTCCCCCTCTTCCTGCTCCTGCTTTTAGATCAGCAAATAGGATTATCTGGGCATGTGTATGAGTCATGTGTTACTTTAACTCTTAACTCAAAGGGCCGCTAAGTCAATAGGGGTGTTTTTTTCATGGGCAGCCCTGACCCTGCAAAGCTTGGTCTCTGCAGAGCTAGGTGTGCTGGAATTAGGATCCTGATTTAGTCTCCTGGAACCTGCTGCCTTCTGTTCCACCTAAGTCTGACACCTCCAGAGACTCCATATCCTCTCCCCGGAATGTGTGGTTGCCCACCTTGTCCCCAGTGGTACAGTATCACTTGCCCTACCCAACATGGCTAAAGTTAGACCTTATAGTTAGTGTCCCTCTCAGTCCTGGCCCTTCTTGGCTATTCTCATCTTGTAGTTGCCTATGATAAGAGCAGAGAGGCAAATTCAGAAATTGGAGTGATGTCATTTTTGTACTTTCTAGTATGAAAAGGTATGTGTGTTTCTGGAAGATGGAAGTTGATGAGTAATCCTGTACTGGCAGGGAGTAAATTAAATTCCTTAAATAATAGAACTGCAAGAGAAATTGAGAGACTCTCAAATCTACCTTTTGCACTTTGGGAAAGTTGAATTTACTCAATAATTATGAAGACCCAATGGCATTTGTGGGAATGACAATCCTTATCCCTTGCAAGTGAAAATTTTCCCTGGTGGATTGTGAGTAGCTGAGAATTTCTACTGCAATTTCCATGATCTGGGATGGTTAAAATATATATATATATATATTTTTAATTATAGTGCTGCCTCATGTTTTGCTTGACAAGACCCATTTCCTGCTTGGAGATGAGTAAGCACTCTCTGCATTAGGTGGTTGGCCAGATGTTTGTAAGAACTTCAGAGTTAGTAGGTTCTCGATACAGGTCTGTAGAGAAAATGCTCATAACTACTGTCAAGGTCATGGAGTGAGTGACCAGACTGTAGTGCTCTGATTCTACGTCCTGTGCTTTCCCTCAGCTCTCGGGCCTGTTTGTTTTCTTCCTTCACCTGTCCAACTGTTCTAATATTTATTTCTGAGCATCATGGGCCTCTACTATTTATTTTCCAGCTCTATTGCGATATAATCTCAATAAATTGAACTCTCAATAAATAGAATCATGTACTATATATATATATATATTATATAAATGTATTTAAAAATCTCAATAAATTATTTAATTGACATGCAGCACTGTAGGTTTACATTATACAGTGTGTTAGTTTGACACATTTATATATTGCAAAATGATTACCACTGTGGAGTTAGCTAACACTTCCATCATCTCATACAATTACCATTTCTTTCTTGTGGTGAGAACATTCAATCTACTCTCATCAACTTGTGTATGTAATAGAGTATTAAGTATAATCATCATACTGTATTGTTAGATTCCTCAGACTTATTCATCTTATAACTGACAGTCTGTGCTCTATGATCAAAATCTCTCCATTTGTCTCACTCCATAGATCATGGTAACTATCATTGTACTCTCTTTCTGTGGGTTTGGCTTTTTTAGACACCACACATAAGTGAGTTCATACAGTATTTGTCTTTTTTTGGTCTAACTTATTTCCCTTAGTGTAATTCCTTCAAGGTCCTGTCCTTGTTTCTGCAAATGATAGGATTTTCTTCTTTCTCGTGGCTGAATACTATTTCATTGTATGTATACACCACATTTTCTTGTATATATATACTCCACTGGTACTTAGGTTGTTTCCATATCTTGGCTATTCTGAATAATGCTGCAGTGATAATGTTAATATATTACTATTTCACCTCTCACACCATTAACAAAAGCTGAGTTTTGTATGAAAATCATTTTTATTATATTAATCACTGATAACCATTGAAGTATGAATTCTAGCCAATCTTTTTCTCTTCTTACTCTGCCCTATCCTGAACAGATTGGTATTTTCCTCCCCTTAGAAACTGACATCCTAAAAAAATATTAGAAAAATATCACAAAGGCCTGGTTCTTTTACCACTTAGAAATTCCGTTTTCATATCATAGCCTTTATGGATCAGGTCAAATAGAACCCCAGAAAATATTTTTCCATTTTTATATTCGTCAAAATATAAAAATTTATTTTTGAAATATTTTTAGACAAAAGAATCGAGTTCTTATATACTCTTCACCAAGCTTCTCCTAATGTTAACATCTTATATAACCATAGTACAATTATCAAAACTAAAAAATTAATTGACACAATAGTATTAAGTAAACTGCAGACTTGGATTTCATCAGTTTTCCCACTAATGTCCTTTTTCTGTTTCAGAATTCCATCTAGGATATTACATTATGTTTGGTCCTCATGTCTTCTTAGTCTGTAATCTATTGAGTTTTTCAGTCTGTCTGGTTTCTCATGCCCTTGACAGTTGTGAATAGTCGTTAGGTTTTTTGTAGAATGTCCCTCAGTTTAGGTTTGTTTCTTATGATGAGACTATGGTTATAGATCTTTGAGAAGGATACCACAGAGTTGATGTGGCCATCCTATTGTATGATATCAGGAGGTACATGATATCAGTATATCTTATTACAGGTAATATTAACTTCGACTACTTGGTTAAGGTGGTGTCTGCCAGAATTCTCTACAGTGAAGTTACTATTTTTCTGGCTTACCACTCTTTTTTTTTTTTTTTTTAAGAAATGAATTACTAAGATCAGTCCACACTAAAAGGGGAGAGGAATTAAACTCAGAATCTATGGACATATATTAAAATCACTGTAATTCATAAATAATTTATGAGAGAGATTTTGAGGTGATTGTGAAACCCAGAACAAAATGAAAATGTGGGACTTCACATTCAAAATAATTTCAGTATGGTAGCAGCATAGCAGAAAACAGGTGTGAGCCCTTCTGAGCCAGGGACCCTGTGCATCTGCACAGCTTGTATACCCATAAGGCTGGCCCTGAGACTATTCAAAATCTTTTTTTTAAAATTTGTCCACCAATTTTAGCACTCATTTGTGGGTCTCCCTGCAGTCATTATGCAGTCATTATAACTGCAGGATTCTAATGCTGACTTTCTATTGCCCTCATTCTTTCTGTATTTATTAATTGGAGTTCTTCTCTAAGGTAATCTATATTAGTTTGGACTATGAATATTTATTTTATTCTTTGAGTTATAATCAATGCTGTTGTTTTATTTATTGCTCAAGTTATTCAAGCTTTGGACATTGGGAAGCTTTTTCAGATTGGCTCTTGTGTCTCTTTGAGACTCTCCCCCTCCCCCCGCCTCATTCCTTCTGCTATTGTTATTAAGGACTTCCTTACTTGCTCCAGGCTCATCTTGTATTTTTTTTTTTTTTTGACTCAAACTTAGATTCAGCCATTTCTCCAAGGAGCCCTGGTTCCTTTTTATTGGTGGATAGCATTTAGAAACCAAGAGCTGGGCACTAGGTATGCTCGTTGCCAATGGAGTGTCACTGCTTCTAGGCCTTCTCTGTAGCAGAGTTTGGAAATGTCAGTTTGTACACTAACCCATGTATACAAACATATCTATGTTTCTGTATAGATCTGTCTGTATATATTAAAATAAATGAGTTTATACTGATATTTCACTCCAATTCAGTACCACAAAGTTTAATATTTACTCTTTTCTTATAACTCTCTTTTTTTAACAATGAGAAACTTGACTCTTGTAGCTACATGTATTTACTGATTTGTTCAAACTTAGTACACTTGGAAAGAGGTTTCACAGTATTTTTAACCTATACTCCTGTAAGACTAGAGATTTACCAACATGAGTACATTATTTGTGTACAGTTTTTTTGTCTTTAGCCTTATTGTCAGAACATTGTTTTATAAAGTTACTTAAATCAGCTCCTTTATTCCAAATCTTCTTCAGGATGCTCATATTATACATTGTAACACAGTTAGATTCTTTGCCAGAGTCTATATTCCATCCACCTTAATAGCGGCTGACTTTTAAAAAATCTATATGTAATAAAATTTACTTGTGTTGTACAGTTCTGTGGATTTTTGCAAAAACAGAGTCTTGTATCTAGCACCATAGAACTATACAGAAGAGTTCTTACACCCCACCCCCACCAAAAAAATTTACCTGTGCTATCCCTTTGTTAGTCAAACCCTCTCCTCATACCCCATTTTTGGCAACCATGAATCTGTTTTGCCTTTATCAGAATGCCATATAAATAGAGTCACATACTATATATCTTTTGGTACTAGCTTCTTACAATTATCAAAATGCATTTCAGATTCAGTTATGATTTCTTGTGAATCAGTAGTTTTTTAATCTCTGTTTTTTATTAGTGGATGTTGAGTTTTGTGAAATACTTTTTCTGCATATATTCAGATGATTTGGTTTTACTTCTTTAGTCTGTTAATACTGTGAATTACATTAATTTTTGAATGATGAACCAGTCTTGCATTTGTGGTATGTATCCCACTTAGTTGTGATGTTATTACCTGTTTATGTATTACTGGATTTAATTTAATTTGCTAATATTTTGAGTTTGGTTTCTATGTTCTGGAGGAATACTGGTCTGTAGTTTTCTTTTCTTGTAATGTCTTTGTCAGGTTTTAGTATAGTATAATTCCATTTTTATCTGAAGAACTAGATCCCACACACATGGACTAGAAATTCTTTATATAAAAGGTGAGGGAAAAATGATAAATAATACTGTGATACTACAGGTAGTCCACCTTTTTGACTGAAGTGAAAGTGCAGATCTCTTGATGCCCGTTCACCTTTCTCTCCTTGGCAAGATGTACTTTCTTCCCTGTAAGTGGTTTGGTACCTCCAGTGTAGGCTAGGGCCAGTGCAGGTGTGTGTGTTGCAGCAGAAGCTATGCTAGCTAGTCTTCCCCAAAGGGCAGTGTCTGAAATTTACAGCAAGCCTGGGACCAATTTACATAGGATTTTGCATGCATGTCAACCAGTGGGGAGAAATAGGAAAGAAGCATTTAGAACAGGCACAAAGTTCAGTGAACTTTTCCCTTGAAATTAGCAACATGCTTCTATTAAACGTAGAACAATAGGAGGTCCTCATTAAACTAGGAGGACAGAGGCACAGTCCCACTACTTACATTCCAGGCTCTTAACCTAATTCATGAATTGCCCTTCTTTCAATTTCTTTTGGAGGAAAAATGGAAGGAAATAAGTTGTATGATAATATAAACTTTGTTCTGAGGTTGAAGATTATTTCTTTGTTTATTGATCTACGGAATGTAATTATTTAAATATAAATACAGTGAGTGTTTGTTGAGTGGGGGTTCTTTGTTTACTATTTATTATGGGTTCCCAAATATAATTATATCTCCTTCCCCTTTTACTTGTCAGTAGAGGAAATGCAGCAGTCCTAAGAGAATGAAAGAAAATTACTATATGAAAGTCGAAATTTTATGAAGATGCAGTGTTTGATGAGACAGTTGTTATTATAAAAAAATTCTTAACTTCTCAAAGACTTTAAGTCAGTGTGGAAGATTTACTTTCGAGGGGCAAGACTGGTGAACATTGCCCAGGCAAACGTTAGGGGGTCAATTTTAATGTATTATCTCATATGCATCCAGCCATTCTCCCAGGACCTCTTAGTCTTTCTTGCTTTCTTCACAATTGCTTTGTAAAACTCTTCTTTGTTTTCATTCTCATTCTCTCTGTCTCTCTCTCTCTCTCTATCTCTCCCTCTTTCCCTCCCTCCCTCCTTTACTCCCCCTTGACCTGGTGCTGAATTGAGGACCCAGGGCTAAGTGTGCAGTCCTAGATGTTATAGTTTTCTGCCTAATACAGCTTTGCCTTTGCCTCTTGGGTGAGAGTTAACTCAGGTGGAGTGAGTGGAAGTTTAAGGTACAGGAAAAGGAAATTGGGCCACTAGTATCTTTCCAGATATGTTGACTTCACTTCAGAACAAACAGAAGTTTCTGGTTGAGCTATTTGAGATATGATCTTAATATGTTTGTAAACCACCACTCAGAAGTTTGGAAAAGGGAAACATGACAGTATTTTGGAGGAGAGGGGAGGATTTGACCAATCTGAATATATATTTGTAAGATGGACATTTAAAACTTAGGAATGGCCATAGAAAATTTTATAGCAAGTTAAATATTTTGGTTCTTATCTTGAAGGCATATAGAATATTACATACAGCTTTGGGGTTGACATTTTCTTCCATGTGTATGCAAAATTTGAAATGGCAAATGGTTGTCTTTAAAGAAAAATCATCAGTTACTTACCAGGGAAAATGAGGGAAAGGAAGAGGCTGAGCATATCTTGGACTTTAGATCTAAGTAAGAGGGATGAATTGGGAAGTAGCAGTCAAACTAGTTCTCCTGTGTTAGCACTTTAACCTCAAAGTTATTTAACCTCCATGTGTCTCAGTTTCCTCATATGTAGAGTGATGGGAGTAATAGTAATTGACCATGCAAAGTACATGTATTAGTGCCTGGTGGATACTTAAGTGTCATCTCTGGGACCAGATAGTGATCAGAGTCCCGTGATAAGAAAAGAATGCATGAAGGCAGGACTAAAAGAAGAAAGAAGTAGTTCTCTAGATTTGGGAGTTGAGATACTGTGAGGTGGCGAACACAGGACTTAAACTTTCTCAGCTGGAATCCTGCTGAGATTTGCTTAAAAGGTTGAAAGTGTGAAGAGAAATGAAAACTAGAATTGGATGTGTCCATCTCCAGGAAGCACTAAAGAATGCCATTGGACATTGAAATATGCCTGATGATAATTCTTTAGAATGCCCAGGAAAGTCCAGAGTCAAAGGAAATAGTATGTACAAATGAACTTCATTTTGAGGAAATTCTTTGTGTTTTCTTAATCAATATGATGATTTCTTATATCAATGCAACTTCTGGACTATATGTCTCTGCATATATTATTTATTTAGATAAACTAACATGCAATCATGCAGAAATTTTAAGAGTACATGTGGTAAGTTTTTATAAATAAGGACCTGGGTCATTATCACCCATCTCAAGATGTAGAACATTTTTAGCACATCCTCCCAGGTCTTGCCCTCCCCAAAGGTAAACATTACTTCTACTGTCACGGATTAGTTTAATGTGGTAAAAGATTCAAACTGAATGTTTGTCTTTGTAACATGTTAGTATTGAGAAACTACAACTTCAGCAAGGCCCCAAAATGTTTAGCTTAGATAGAGAAAAATAAAGTGAGATCTCTGATATTATCTTTACCAACAACTCTATTATCACTTCTTAGACAAAAGTAAATGCTAATTCATAAGGTTAACTCATATCTTATTACTCATGCGAAAACATTTCTCTCATTGTGTGAATCAGAGCTCTTAGCTGCAAACTACAGTACTATGATTTAGGCAAAAAATAAAGTAATAGAAGATGGCGGAAAACCTAAGCTCAGAAAAGAGGCTGGAATCGTGGTTGAAGTCTTGCCATCCCCACTGGCATCTGGCTTTGGTGCTGCTGCCACTACTGGATGGGTGTGGCTGACTCCTTTAGTGGTCATCTCTGCTGCTGCTGTGAATAATCTCTCTGAACTCTGAGTTTTTGTGTCACTTACTCCAAATGTGGAAGAGGACATGATGATCTGAATCTAGGTCATATGACTGCCAAGGACCAGCAGAGGAAATGTCCATATCTGTATTGTGATGTAGGGTCTCGCCTGCCATCAAGACTCACAAATGGGTGATTTCCTAAAAGTAGGAAGAGGATTGGAAGCTATTAAAACAAAAAACAAAAACCTCAAAAGGCAAAATGTCCATGCCACCTTACAGTTCCTTTTATTTCTAATGTTTTAAAGCTATGACTTGCTGTAAAAATGGATTTTATCTGTAGGTCACAGCACATCCAAAGTATAATGCATTTCATACCTTCAGGACAGAGCACTACTATCTCAGTATGTTATGCATTGTGTAGGGGGCCATTAAGGGCCCCCCTAATAGTTGTCTTCTGGGAGTAGTGCCTTGAGTTTTCAAATGGAATTATCTAAGTGTCATTTCCATGCTTGTCTTTCACAAAAATGTGCTGGCATTGCGAAGAAGTAGCACCTTGTCCTATAACTTGGCGATGATGGGCTAAATCAGAATTCTCTCTTCATGTGCTCGTAGGGTATCAGTACTATAGCTCAGTAGATGTTCAAATACAGTTATGTTTTTATCAACTAATTTATTTCAAAGAGGGAGAAGGATAATCTTTCATTTAAACTATAGGTTTATTTTGGAAGGAAGACTGATCAGATTTTGATTCACTTGCCTTTCAGAAGTTAAAAACGATCAAGAGGAGCCTAGTTTTTTTTTTTTTTTTTAACGACAAGTTGTGATACATTAGGCACCTTCGTTCCTTAAATTAATGCCATCATCTAAACAGTCACAATTCTATTAACTGAGAATTATTGTGTTCTCTTTTGATGGTAAGTCTTGAGAATCAGATGAAAACTGTGTAGCGACCATGTCAGTGTACATCATTTTGAGTGCTGAGGGCCTGTTTTCAGATCCAATTGCCTTTTAGTCATGTTGTTAGTTTGTGGGAGGATTGATGATACAAATGTTATCTAACTTGTTGTGGCCTGGATTTTGCTTGTGGTTTTTTTTTTCTTCTCTTTTTTCAAATGAAGTTGGGGGAAGATACTGCTTATTGCTGGTGTAACCAGTTGCACTACTCAGCAATGGAGTCCTGTGTACCCAGTGTTTGTTGGACAGCTCTGTGGCCCCAGGAAGCATCCTCTGTGGTGAATCTGAGCATGGACTTGTGTTTGTTTCAGTTTGCTTTGTTATGGAAACACCACTTCTCTCATAACTGGCCAACCTTGAGTGCTGCAGGTTCTTATTTACCTTCCTTAGATTTTCTCAGAGTGAGTGTTCACATCGGAACTCCATGATGATAATTTGAAGGACTATTTGATGCCTTTGGGAAAATGTTTGTTTCAGGGAAATGAATGTGGCTTAAAAATATTTAATTAATGTTTAATAATATTTTCTAATACTAGGAAAATGTCTGTGAATCCTAAGGCTTTGTGAACATTATAAAGTTCATGTTGAGGATGTACATCTCATTACTGAAAGATGCTCTGTGGTTCCTATGCTTAAAATTTCCAGATATTTTCTACTATAAAAAAGCACACTGCTGATGTTGCCAGTGACCTGCTTGCATGCTTAGAATAAAGTATATTCTTTATTTGGATAGTCAGTGAATCTAGAACATTTATTGAGACAAAGGATCCAGAATGAAGTAAAAAAAAAAATCCTGAAAATCCATCTAAGCTAATGCTGTTAGTTCATGTTAATAAATAAAATGGGACTCTATACTGACATGGTTATAGTTTGTAATTATACTCCACTTGTAAATGCAGGCCCATTGCTAGACTAACATGACGAATTATTTGATATGTTTGATTTGCCCTCATCATAGACCCCAGCCTGAGGCATTTTCCCCCTCCTTCGTCAGTACATGACTGTTTTCCTGGAAATCTGCCTATTAAATAGCTCATGTCAGTTAGATTGTCAAACTCCTTTATTTTTCTGCTCTCTTCCCTGTAGCTGCCACCATCTAGTCCTTTCTGGGAAATCTCTTTATAGAATATCAATATAATATTTGGGAAAACTAGAACGATGACAATAATTTAGGTTGCATGCAATATAACCACACCACCACCAATAATAATGTAGAAAGTGGTCGTGTTTATTATTATTATTATTACTGAATGTTCATTCATTCATTAATATTTTCATTTAGTCAGTAAAAGTTGAGAGCCAAGTACATGTAATGTATCACAGCTTACAGTTTTCTGGACATGAGATGGGGTAGAAAAAGATAAACCATAATTATGGTGCGTAAACCTATGAAAGAGTCTCTTTTCTAAGTTTATTGTTTCAATTGGAGCAGCAAAGAACTCTTTTGCTCTTGGTCATGAAAATGATACTGTTATAATGAAAATAGTGTTTATTAAAATGGGATTCTTTTATACACCAGTTAGGAAGAGTTTAGATCTCCTCAAGCTATATTCAGATATGCAGAAGAAATGTAGTTTTCTGCATTTATTTTTAAGAAGGTATTGTCCTCCTTACTCCCTGTCCATCAGGCAGCAGGAGATAAAATGAGTCCACTCCAGTAGATGGAGTCTCATACAATGTTATAAATGGCTCCTTTAGATGTTGCATGCTTACTTATTTAGACAAAATGCTCAGTGTCTCATATATTTGGCTTCCTCCTTTGTTCCTTTCCAGGGTGGTTTCTGCATGGATGGGGAGGGGAGTGCAGATCGGGGGTCTTCTGGCTTCATGCCAGTCCTCAATTGACTTTTCCATCCTTGGGTGTCTGGCTGGGATCTGAAGATGGAGTCTGCAGCTACAGTTCGTGGCTTGGTCTCTTTCAGCCAAGTCAGGTTGTGCTTCTAGCTGACCTTGACTCCATCTCCTCTCAGCTCTTGCTGACACTCTTCTGGACCCCTCTGTGTCTCTATCGTATCATCCAGCCCATGGCCTAGGATGTCACTCCTATAAACTCTGCTGTGGGGACATCTTTTTTCTAACTAGGCCATCCCTGTGGCCATTCAAATCATGTTAATCTATATCCTCCTCAAGGTTGCATAGAAACTTCTGGACCATTCACACCATACCTGAACTCAATTAGGCTGGGGAAAGCTAAATTAGATACTGTCCTTCCCTCTGTCTGGCCACTCCACATGCTCTGACTATCTCCTGGGCTGGCGGAAGAGCAGCCTCCTCAAATTATAGTGGATCAAATGTTTCTTGCTCTTGGAGTGTCCCATAACTGGGGCTAAAATCCAGAAAAGGGAGATGAGGGCCTTTTTGCTCACTACCTTAAGATGTGAAGAGCCTTTGGGTGAATTCTTAAGGCCTTTGATTGTTAAAAACAGCAATTTTATACAAAATGTATTAATTTTCAATTTCCCACATAACAAAAGATGTTCAAACTCATAACCTTAATCATTAGTTTTAAAATAGAGATTAGAGCATTTCAGTATTTAAATTCTTTGGTTTGAGAACCTGGAGAGCAGGAAATTCTTGAATCTAGAATTCTTTCCTTTCTCTCTTTTCTTTTTCCTTTTGGCTCTAAATGGCAAGAGAAGCCATAGAGGCTGTTCTCCATGGTGAACAAAGGAAGATGGTGACCTTGGAGTAGGAAGGTGAGGCACATTCCTTTTCCTCCATGTCCATGGGGGATTCTCTACAGTATGCATTTCTGCTTCAGGGTTTTGTGGACACTCATTGGTCAAAAATTTCTTTCTTCAGCTCTCCCATTTATTGTCTTGTTGAGTCACTGCTTACATTAACTCACCCTGTGGAAACTAAAAAAAGTATGAGAAGTAAAAGCAATAGATCCTGCTGAATGGGCAGAGGGAAAAATCTTGTGTTTGCGTTACCTGCAGTTTGGTCTGTTGGTCAATGACTAGGTATATTTTGTTCCAGATGCTGCCTCTGCTTGAGTGCAGTGGGGGCCTTTGTTTAAAATGTGCCTGAATTCAGCTTATTAGGCTAGCTGTTTTTGATTTAAAATTGCCCTGTTTAAAGGTTTTATTTATTATTTTTTTTAAGTTGACAGTGTCTTTGTGTTTTCTTTTCTTTTTTTTTTTTGTGACCATGCATTCATAGTTGTCAGTCCTATGCCTTTTGCCTGGAAGCTGTTGACTCTTGGTCTCATCTTACTGTTCTCTCTTTGTCTGAGATGCCCTTGGTGTAAAGGGTTTAGCAGTTCTGTCATGAGCCCAGTGCAGGTCCCACCCTAACCTGGAAAATTCTCTGCAGACCTAGACACATAGTGCCTAATGATCATAGCTGGGAGCCTATCAATTATAACCTGTTGCTGCTATTCACTGCTAATTGAAAAATAATTAGCACACAATTATATCTGACATATGTGGATTTAGAGATGGAAAAGCTTCCATGATAAACTGTTAGGTAGACTAAGCAAAAAGACTCATTGTGAATATGTAACCAAAACTTTTCAGAAGGAAGGGAGAGAGACATAATTAATATTCTTGAACATTGACTACATACCAGAGATCGCGCTGGCTTTTTTGGTAAACATTTTATCTCATTCCCATGAGTTACACAGTGTGCTAAGTATGGTTTCCCCCTCTCTAAGGTCACAGATTATATGTCCAACGTGGCAGCTATTTAATGGGTACTGTGGGACTGTTAGACTGGAAGGACTCTCCATAAATGTTTGTGGAGTGGGTGAAGAGAGCAGGATGGCCCAAACAGGTTTCCACATAACCGTTTTGTCTCTCTTCTCATCAAATATTTTTCAAAGTGTATGATTTTTTTTCTTTTTTTTAAAAATCTTTTTGGAAGACTCATTTAACTTTTCGGACATGCAAATTATGGGTGTGAATTTTCTTGCTCCCATTGGTTGTTGGGTATTTGTATACTGATTTAAACCTAACAGTGTTACTTGAGATGTGAGTTCACTATCCAGAAAAGCCCTGATGAAAAGCAGACAGATGATTATCTATTTTATGATAAGTCTTTATTAATTCAGAATTTCAGAGGCAGTAAAGGCAAAGAAGATTGTGTGTGTGTGTGTGTGTGTGTGTGTAAACATGGCTAATCAAGTTTTAAAGTAGTCATTCTTTGTGATCTGGTTTAATGAGCATATCAGGATAATCTCTCTCTTTTAAAATGTAGACAGTTTTTTTAAGGTCTTAAAAATAATCTCTTAATTAGCCAAAACATTTTACTTTAAGAACGTTAGTGTGCTAGTCAAACTTTCTTATGCGGTATGAAAACATATTTCAGTCTACATTTTAATTTAAGAAAGTTTTACATTTTTAAGATGTCTAAGGAAGAGATCAATGTAATTGTTGTCCAGTAATTATTCCTTTGCCTGTCTAGGCCAGTTTCTTCTCTTCTCCATAGACAAGAAAAATGGGTGTTACTCGCTTCCATTGGAGAAAAAGAATGTTTCTTAGGAAAACAATTTTCTACTTTATAAAAACCAGTTTTTACATCTCTGGTCTAATTATACCCCTTTAAGTGCCTGACAAGGATCATTTAAAGCTTATTTGTATGCTCCTCTAAATGAAAACAAAACAAAAAACCAGTTCCCTCATTAAGCTCAAGAGAAAGTTCCTTGTTCCTAAATCCGTTTAGGAGGATAAGCCATTCTAAATCTCCTCCTACACTCCTCAGACTTTCTTAATAGCACAGAGGTGTGGAGGGGCATTTTAAGCCCTAAATTGAGCAAACGGAATTGGCCTGGCGACTACTTAGTTATGCATTAATTCGGTCTAGAAATGGTTCTGGCGTACACATGAGGGGAGTTAGAAGTGCTCAGCTACAACCAAAGCCCTGGCTCTCTGGAGTGGATTCCACAGTTTGCATTTGGGCCGCCTTCCTGAAAGTATTAGGCTGGAAAACATAATCTTCTGTTCCCACTCCCTTTTGAGTACCTTCTTTCCAGCTCTGTGTGAAATCCCTTGCTTGTTGTCTACTGGCCTAGAGAGGTGCCCCTGCCAGGATCTGCAGGCAGGTCTGAGTGCCATCAAATTAGGATAGGTCTGAACTTTATTTAACCTACTCACCTCTATAAAAAAAATTCTCATTTCTGCATATCACTCCTTCAGAACTTTGTGCCCTCTAGGTGATGATTATGTAATCCTAAATAAAATAAAATAAAAAATCACTGCTTTTGAAATAGACACATTTGGGAGAAAGAATTATACAGAATATAATATAATCTGGACCTGAATAGATTTTCAATTTCAAAGGTTTAATTTTTTTAAGGCAAGCTTTTTGAGGTATAATGTGCATATCGCAAAATTCACCCCTTTCAGTGTACAGTTCTGAGTTTTGACAAATGCATGTAGTCCTGTAACTACACCACAATCCATTGCCCCTCAGATGTGGCCCCGTGTGGCCTCTTTCTGTAGCCAATGCTTCCCAGTCTTAAGTAACTGCTGATCTGCTCTATTCTCTGTAGTTTTTCACGTTTTTCAAAATATCGTGTACACATGTAGCCATTTGAGTCTGTTTTTACCATTCAGTATAATGTATTTGAAATTCATTCATTTGTTAAATGTCTAATAGTTTTTCCTTTGTATTGCTGAGTAGTATTCCACTGTGTACATGTGCCATAGTTCATCTGTTCATCCACTGGAGGATATTTGAGATGTTTCCCATTTCCAGTGGTTATGGATAGAGGTTCTATAACCATTGGCACACAGGTTTGGTGTGAATATAAGTTCATGCAATGCCTAGATAAATACCTAGAAATGGTATTGCTGGATGATATGGTAAAATGGTGTTTATCTAAGGATAATCATTAAGTTTCTTTAACAATTTTTAATTATAAAAGTGATACATGTTTACTATAGAAAACTTGAAAAATATAGCAACGTACTAAGAAGGTTAAAAACAACAACCTTAATATATATCTTTCACTTTCATCTGGGTATGTACATATTTAACAAAAAAGATTAATATTTACCTATTGTTTTGAGACCTATTTTTCACTTCACAATTTTTTTTTGTTTCATTAAATATTATATCTTTTAATGACTTCATAATACTTAAGAAGTAAATTTGATGACAGGAGTATTATATATCAGGCCAGACTAATATAGGAGATTTTTTGGTACAGAAGAACTCAGAATTCCTTAGTTGTAGCTGTTTGCACATACCTAATCATATTTGCACATCCCTATATCATGTGAATTCATTTAGGAGCAGTTAGAACTGATATGGCCAGTTGCCTCTGTGTGAATATGCCCTTTAGGTTTGAGGCTGTAGATATAAGTAGAATTTTAATGTATTCCACATTATTTTTTCCCTTGTGTAAACTCAATAGCTTTAAATAGTGACTATGAGAATATTACTGTTCTCTCTTTCCTAAAAGAAATTTTTGCTATTTTTCTAATTAAGGTTAGGGACTATTATACATTAAACAGCTAATAACTCAAGTTCTTTTTCTTTCTTTTTCTTATGTGCTACTTGCATTACTGATTCAAGTGAGGTCTGTGTACTGAGATAGTGAATTTGCTATTTTTGTTGGTGTTTAGGAAAACTAGGGATGTTCTTAAGGGAAGAAGTATGTTCATTTATGTGCCTGGATTACAAAGCCCTAGGCACATCAGGTGCATTTTCCTAAGAATAGACTAACATTTAGCTGTGTAATGAAGACTAGAAAGAGTGTGAGAAATACTGTCATTTGCGACAAAATAGATGGATCTTGGGAAGATGATCACTCTAAGTGAAATATGTTGGACAGAAAAAGTTGAAAACCATATGATTTCATTCATATGTGAAATATAAAGCTGAAAGCAACAAATGAACATAACAAATGAACAAAGAGCATAGACACAGACAACAGTTTAGTGGTTACCAGAGAGAAAGCGGGGAGACACAAGCTAGGTAAGAGTAAAGAGGGTCAAATATATGGTATGAAAAAAAAATTCAACTTTGGGTGGTGAACACACAATGCAATATACAGATGATGTATTATTGAATTGTACACTGGAAGTTTATATAATTTTACTAGCCAATGTCACCCCAATAAATTTTATTTTTTAAAAAGGAAAAGAATGAGAGAAGCATTTAAAGACTTGGCTTCTAATTTTGGACATCTGGCAATCCTTTCTTTACCTAAGCATCAACCCTTTCTTCTGCCAGTTCTCAACTAAGACATATTTTTTAATTAAGAAAGCATTAAAAATAAAATTCTCCTCAGAACCAATTACTGGAATGCCACTAGTGATCAAGGCGACTGACTTGGGCAACATGAACTACTTCCCCTATTGGACTGAGCTTGGTTGCAAATACCAAATCTTTCAAAGTTTAAACCTGGAAGTATGTGTGCATACCAGTACACCCTTTGACAGAGTGAAAAACTCACTCCCAGGTTCAGACTTGAGAATGGAAAGGAAGTTCTTTGGAGCTCCTGTGCTCTGAATTCCTTGTCTTCTAGGTATGGCTAGCCAGCTGTAAGCAAAATTCAAGACACATAGATACTAGTTTGCGGTCTTGCTTGTGAACATATCTCAAACGTGGCTATAGCAGCAACCAAAAATAAATGTTTGAAAAAGTTGATTTAGAGCTTAGTTTGGTTTCATTTTTGTTAAGGAAACATTTAAAAAGAATCGATGTCTTTCAGTTAATTGGGAAGTAAGGAGTTTTAAACCTGATAGATTCACGAGTAAGCAAATTAGTTTGGTGCAGGAGTGTATCAAAATGGTATGTGATCAATTTACTAAGCACAGTGTAAGTTGCTAGGAGTAAGGCCAGCCAGAATACTATGTGAAGCAGTGTTTCAAGGCGGCTTTTATTCGAGCAGCTTACCTAGTTCTTAAGGAAATGAGAGAATGTTTTATTTAATTTGTATTTTGGTACCTGTTAAGCAAACTAGGCATTTTTAAGTACTTAATGTTGTCCATAGCCTTTTGAAGCTTTCCTGTATTCCTGCTGCCCAACTGTAGTTTCCCCACAGTTTTGAGTGATGTTAATCTAAAGACATTAGCTTTCAATCTTGTTCTTTCTGCATAAAGATAGAAAGCTGGGTCTCAAAATTGAGTTGCAGAGCTCTCACACAAGAAGGTCAGTGTTTGCACTCAGAAGTGAAGGCATGTAAACTAGTCTTGTAATGATTTTTAGATTTTTAGATTTTTAGATATGGCATTTAGAGACTGGAAAAATTTTATAACTCATTGTTTAATATTTTTTCTTTGCAAATATTTTTCTTTATTGACTATGTGTTCTTATGTCATTTGTTTTCCTGTCATGATCATTCAGAGCCCATTTTGATATCCATATAAATTAGTATAATCGAAGCAAGAGAAATTTAGATTACATATCAAAAGAACTTCCTGAAAAGTCCGGACTAGGAATACTAAAAATATGGAGAAATTTCTTCTTGGAGACATATAAAGAGAACATTTTACAGTAATCTTTGTTGAGAAGGGGCGGGGAGTTTGGCTGTGTCTCTACTCAGAATTAGGAGGAGGGCGTGACATGATCTTTTGTGACCATTTTCACTTTGTGCTTTTGTGATTCTCTAAATATCAGCAAAGGGGAAAATCCATATGTGTCCAGTGTGAGTTTGAATCATTTTCATCCTTATGTGTAGGTATTCTCTCTGACAACATGAGCAGATGGTCATCTACTTTCCTTAAACACTTCTATTGGTGGAGAGAAACCTCTTCTCCAACATGGAAGAGAGTCCATATTTGGACACTTTTAATTATTACAAGTAATTTTTAATTGTTATCTGAAATCTACCTCTGGAAATTCTCTCCATTGGCTTTAGTTTTGCCCCCTGAGACATTGTGTAGGAACTCTGCTCTTTCTTGTAAATAAGCCTTCAAAAGTTTGAGAACAGCTTTCATGTCTTTCCATTAAGTGTTCTTTTTGTCAGAGTAAACCTCTAATTTCAGCAGCCTTTCTTCCCATGATGTGGGTTTGAGAGCAGTTATCACCTTGGTGGCCCTCACCGTCCATTGAAAACATGATGCGTCTAGTTAAACAAAACCTTGGCATGTTCCACTCAGCACAGAAGACAGTTGAACCATTTCCTCCCTTGTTACAGACTCTGTCCTACGGTCTCAGGTTGATCTTAGCTTGTTTTGGACAGCAGCATCAGACTGTTGACCCTCCTGAGATTATTGCCATTTGAAATCGCTAGATCCTTTCCACATAGGTGGTACTTATTAGGTCCTTTTCCATCCTCTGTCATGCTGCCGAGTTTTCTTTAAGTACAATACTCTCATTGATAGTTGGGAAGTTCATCTTGTTATTGTTGGCCCTGTTCTTCTTGGATCTTGATTTGTAATAACTGACCTCCCAATTTTGCCCCTGCCATTTGTAAATGTGATAAGGATGCCTATTGAAACCATTTGTAATCATGCAGAACAGGAAGAGTCCTGCTTTTTCTTTTTGGAAAAGCTTCTCCTTCTTAAAACAATTATTTCTTTGTTTTATCCCAGTGTAGTGAAGAAATGGTTGGGCTAGTGGCTGATTGGATCCTGGGTGACAATTGGTGGCTTCCATTTGTGGTAACTACTCAGATCTTTCAAATTTTTTTAAATTATAAAATATTAAAAATATAGAGAACAATGCAGAGGATAATAAAACAGAACCCTCTTTAAACATCTCGTAGAGCTAAGACAAGCTGAAAGGTTAATATATATTTTTTTTCTTGTTCAGAAAGCTAAAGAACATTCTTAGTCACAGAATGCTAGTATATATTCGACACTGGACACATAATACCAAATGTCTGGCCAAGGAGAAGTTCCTCATTGGGGAATCCTGATGAGATCAGTCAGTGAATGAGCAGCTAAATGAACCTGGGCTAAGTGTGTTCTGTAAATTATGTTTTCTGTGGCCCTTTTTCTACCATTTGTGTTCTAAAGGAGCAGTTTTAATGCAGGATGATTGACCAAAGGTTTGTGAACTTGCCCCAGGAAACAAAGAGTATGGTTCTGGGCATTAAAATGTGAGTTTTACAGCTCAAAGTACAGTCAAGGAAACAGGTAATAACGATGAGCAGAAAATTAGGAAATGGTAGAAAGGCCTGGACATTATGAAGGGCCTTGGAAATCTCACTGGGACCTGGAAAGATGGACCCATAGTTATGTACGTATAGTTAGAGACATGTCTTGGCGTCAAGGTATTTGGAGAGCATGCAGGGATTACCAGTGCTCCAACTGCATCTCTGTAAGGCCTAGACTATGAGAGGTTAAGAGACTGCCTGGCTAAGACTCCTAACTAGCTGTGTGACCCTGGTAAATTATTTAAGCACTCCCTTCCTCAGTTTCCTCATTTGTCAAATGGGGATTGTAATAGAACATCTACCTCAAAGGATTGCTGTGGGATTAAATGAGTTCATATATTGAATGTAGTTATAAATAGGCTTGATAAATTGGTAAATGGTGAGATATGTTGCTGTAATAATGAGGATGGCCCTGACATGGCCTCTAGGCTAAAGAACTGTTGCAAATGCTGCTTTAGGGAGCCTCAGCATCTACACTAGGTCTCTACCATCAAACGGACTGACATACTCAGACTAGTTGGCTGGGTCTTCTTGTCTCTAGGACAACATTGTGAATAAGTGTAGAAAAATTCTCACTCTCCTGGTTTTCTATCTCGAAAAGTCATTTAGATCATCATCCTTTAATTTGTATTCATTATTGTGTGACCCTTTATTTCAGTGCACAGTCAGAATCTGTTAAATTTCTCACATAGTCATTGATTACATTTTAGGTAGACTGTTGCTTTTTGATATTATGGAGGCAAGTACTTTCCTTTTCTCAATGAGGAGGTCCAAATTATAGTAAGAAGCTAGTTTCACCCAGATTCTGTGGATTACATTTTTAGTTTCGGAGAGTAGAACTTCCCAGGTTGGGGGCTTGTCTTTTTGGAGGCTGTAAATTTCTGTGAACCATCTACACATTAACACCTGTTTTGACTCTGAAATAGCAGCAAGCAGTAGATAGATCTGAATTCAAATCTCTGTCATGACCTTCAAACTTGTTTCGAAACTCCCTTTCTTAATTTATAAATTAGAATTATAAAGCTCTTCTTGCAGTGTTACTGGGAGCATTAAATGTATTGAACAGTGGTATACAGTGGTATTCAACGAAAAGTAGCTTATAATTCTGTTTCTAAGTTTGTAAAGTAAAATTTAAAGAAATATACCCACTTTATCTTAAATCCAGAATTTTTTAAACAATAAGCTGTCCGGGCAGACGTATTGTATGTTCTTGCAGAGTAGTGGTTCGGATGAAAGAGCCTCTCACCCTGTTAACAAAATGAGCCGGCAAGGCTGAAAGAGAGTACGGTCCCAGGATGCAATCTGCAGTCAATACAGGTTAAATCTATCTGCTGTGAAGAAGAATTTCTTTGAAGACTGATGTCTTGAGTGGCCTAAAACTTTAGATTTGAAAAAGGAAAATGTATTCTTGAGGCTACCATAAAAATTAAGTACCTGTTTAGAATCTTTTGGTCTTTATACGAACTCTGCATTGCGTCTCTAATCAAACAGATGAAGACCAACATTTTGGATGTCTTTGGGACAGTGTGTATCACTGAGCTGAATTGCTTTTATTGTCATGATCAGTTGAGATTCTTTAATTTGTCACCTTCTCTGCCTTTCAGCTTTAAAACAAAACAAAACACCTCAAGTTTTTAAATCTAGAAATGTAGAAACCTTGATGATCTCTGTGATAAGAATAATCCATTTTTAGCAACTATGTGCTCCATATGTTCAAAATGTAGCATATTGGGTTTGTGGGAAAGCTTTAATTTCTGTAAATATTAGTAACATGTTTACATTGACTCAGGGGGAGTTACATGTGTTTTCCTTGTGTGGTCAAAAGGTTTTGAAGGTGCGTAGTTTGGAAGGGGGTGTATGACCAGTTAAAAACCAAATATGAGCCTGTCTATTCTGTTAGGAAGGAGATAACTTCAGGGCTTACTGTAATTTAAAGATTTCTTCAGTTAGACAGATGTCTTTAAAAGCATTTTAGGTCTTGAGGGCATGCTTTTGGTTAGCTACTAAAGAATTTTTTTCAGAGAAGAGGGGTCTTATGTAATAAGTGCTCATTCAGGTTTAAGGAAATAGTTGGGACACTGTGGCACAGCTAGCAGAGTAGCTGACAGGTTTCTGTGTTGTCATTTACTTTGAGAGGAGACATGTAGTTACTGTGTGACCAGCAAACTCCTCTTTGAATTGTTGATTTTGAAGGGCAAGGGTAGTTATGGACTGAGAATTGATGTTGTGCCTCTCTGACCAGTAAATTATAGAAGTCATGTATCTGTGGGAACTTTTAGTGTCCATTAGTGGTACTGTACTTTTGGGTAATTGCAAGAGGCCCAGGATAAATGGCCTAATTATATCTACAGTGCCAGAAATATTCTTTAACTTTAGGATTGACAGTTGAAATAAAGCAGTTTTCCTTTATCATGTAAACAATTCTTTACTGATGAACCTGTTTGCTCTCAGCTCCTCTCTTTCCTGAATTGAGGGACAGTTGCAGGAGTACAACTTCTGGTACTGTGTTTGGGGTAAAATTGTTGAGAGGGTGGTGTGGTGGTGGTTGTGATTGTGTGTATGTGTGTGTATCTGTGTGTGTGTGTGGGGGAATGGGTGTGTCTGGAATGAGGGAGAGGGAGGGAGAGGGGAAGAGAGATACACAGATGATGTTTTTGAAAATAGCCATATGAATGTGATGGCATTGCATAGCCATCATTTCCAACACAACATACCAACTCTTGGCTTTCTTCTCAAGGGGTTTTTTTTTTTTTGAAGTGTAGAATTATTCAATTTTGATAAAGCTAAGCTTGAGATATAGTGACATTATTAGCTCTTAGATGTTCTGGGAGTCATGCATTGTGCCTGAACCTATGGAAGAGTGAGCCAATAATCAAACCATTTCTTTCTTGCGATGGGCACACAGCTAGAAAACATTCCCCAGTTATTCTTGGTAGCTGAGTTCTTGTCAGTGGAATGGTAGCAAAATAGATAGGTGGGTGTCATGCTCAGGGCTGGACAGCTGTGGTTGTTTATTCTTTTCTCCTTTTGCCTGAAAAAGAGCAGGATATTGGGATCCAAGTGTTATAAGTTGCAGAGCTAGAAGACTTCAGGAACCTGGGTCCCTGGAAGGCCACTTGAAGGAGAGTCACCCAAGCAGCAACACCTGCGTTGGGATTATTACGTGAGCAAGAAATGAGCTTTTACTGTGTTAAACCAACCAGCTTTGAGGGGTTCTCTATTACAGTATCTGGGTTAGCTTCCTACCTACCCTCATTGTCACTTAGTTTAAGGCACTGGAGCAGCTCCCTTCATTTCATATCCATGTTTGGGCATGGGGACAAAGCCCTCACTGGTTATTTCTAGCAGATTTGCTGTATTCCTCACTGATATATCCTTTTTTTTTTTTATTATTTGTTTCCTTCCCATTCACTCTATTCTCATTTTTTTTCTCTTATTAAAAAAAAAAACTTTGCAAACCTTGTAATTCATATCTTAGCCTCCACACTGTGTGTCTCAAAAGTCATCCTGACCACCTACCTTAAAATAGCTCCCTGGGAACTTGGCATCATTTTATTGTTTTTAATTCTCTGTATAGCACTTATAATTATCTGATATTTTCTTGTTTATTGTGTCTTCCTAACAGAAGTCTCTAAACCATGAGAGCATGGATTTGCTCATTTCACTGATGCATTTGTCATTTCCCAGAACACACTGTAGAATGTACTCTAATAAGGGCTTAATAAATATTTGATGAATAAATACATGAAACTATTTTATTTTGAATTAAGAAAAATGTGGCATATGAAAGATCATAGTGGAAACACACAGACAGTAGGAAGCAATTCTTTTGGTTTACAAAATGTTCTTTCCTTTTAATTTAATTTTTTAGTTCTTTTTATGCAAAAGATGCTGTCGAGGTCCTGTGAGACCTAGAATCTGCCAGATATTTGAGGGACATTTGGTATGAAATAATTCATTAACATCCCTCTTTACTAAAAAAAAATGGAGGTAGTTTACAAATGAAAAATAAGGATACCTAACACTTATCAAACTCTTACCCTTATGCCAGGCATAGACATTCATTATCTCATTTGACTGGCACTGAAATCTAAAGGAGTATCTATTGTTAATCCTGTTTACAAATGAGGAAAGGAAGGCACAGAGAAATTAAGCCACTTGTTGAAAGCTAAATAGCAAGAAGTGGAGAAGGCAAGATTAGGATCCAGGTCCCCATGCACTTCACCACCATGCTCACCTGCCCTCATTGTGTGACAGGGTAAAAATAAGGATGAAAAGAAAACGAATTAGTAAATAAATAAAACTAGAGGCTCATATTCTGGGCAGAGGGAAAAGAAGGAACATAAGGTAGGAAGAGTTAAATACTATAAGAGAGGTTGAGAGAAGGTCATGTGGAG
Source organism: Cynopterus sphinx (assembly GCA_030015415.1). Lineage (NCBI taxonomy): Eukaryota > Metazoa > Chordata > Mammalia > Chiroptera > Pteropodidae > Cynopterus > Cynopterus sphinx. The sequence continues at coordinate 39,993,665 of CM057379.1, forward strand.
TTCAGAGGGGTGTCATGGAGGCCTGCCTGGAAGAGAAGGCCTTGTGGAGTACATGAGGTTGGAGTGGGCAAACCGGGTAGAAGCAAAGTCTTCATTGATGATGAGAAAGTGTAAAATCCTGGAGGTTTCACTTCAGGGCCTTCTGGATGAGGAGCAGACCATACTTCTAGGAAAATTACTATTAGAATTTGTGCATAAAAGAGGAATGAATATCGTGTGTCCTTGTAAAGGTTGCACAGAAGTACAGATAGGTTGTTGATTTAACATATAGCACACATAATACTGCTCAGTGCTCTCATATTCATGTGTAGGTTCTTAAGACCTATTAAATTAGGTATGGGGAGATTGTCATAGTCCATCAATGCAACAGGCCAGCTTCTGTCTTCTGCAGAGGCCCTGCCCCTTGGCGACGTGGCGTTGAACATAGTGGCAGGAGGTGCCAGGAGTTATGGGAGAAGCAGAGCCCACCTAGCAAAGTGGCTTGATTCCTGGTTCTGCCCCCAACACCCCAGATTACTGGGGTTAGAGTACCTTACCTCTCAAAATCTGTTTCTTCATTCGTGAAATGGGGTTGATGGTTTCTTCCTCAAAGGGTGGTTGTAAGGACTTAATGAGATAATTCTCTCAGTATGGTGCCAGATACATTCAAATGCACGGTGCTATTAATTAAAACATAAAGGTTTCCTATGATGGCCAATTTTTATCTTTATGGTTTCTAAGGAAACTCAATAAATTGATAAACACTATTGTTTTTACACTGAACTCTCATGTTAAGAAATGAGAACTTTTGTGTTCAGTGTGAGTTAAAACAAAGTCTAGACTCTTGTTTCCTGAGATTACTTCAGTGACATTTATGTAGTGGGGGCTTCAAAAATGTTGAAGTATCTATAAATAGGCACCTGTCATAACAAGGTTTGTAGAGGAGGCTAAATTGTATTTGTCCATTGAGTGTTTATAGTCAGCCTTATGAAAACACAGAAGGTTATATACCATAGAAGTTTGGGTGAAAGTTAGAAGATGCTCAGGCTGTTTCGCATTCAAATAGAAAAGCCATCTGACTATAACCGCTATTTGATCATTTGATGTAAATTGCTGACAGATGAATTCCAGGGGAGACGTGAATAGAAGCACTGTCACGGTCCATCCACCCATCTATGATCATTTGTCCATGTATCTGTACGAAGAGGGAGGAAGGGCCTTTGCATTTGTTTGTCCCTCAACCTGAACTGTTCTTTCATATCCATGTGGCTCACTCCCTTACCGTGTTCAGGTCTCAGTTAGAATGTCACCTCATTAGGGGAATTTTTTCTAGTCTAAAACACTCCTTTTCTTACCTCACCTTATTTTTATCAGTTCTTATGAATTTCTCGAAGAACATTCACTTAACTGTTTGTTTATTGTCTGTACCTTCCCAGTAGAATAGTTTTGTAAAGGCAGGTATTTTAACCATAGCACCTAATAGACACCCAGTACCTACTGGAGTGGCTGAATTAATGAGGAGACTTAAGTGCTGGTTCTGGCCGCCTAGGGGACAGTGGGCCAGTTCCTCACCTGTCTGTGTATCTGTGGGTTGTGAGATGCAAATGGGTAGCGTATGCAGAAGTACCACGTGCACAGTGACACACTGAGGAAATGGAAGGTGTTGTTTTTCACAAGATTAACTGTTTGTTCAGGTTTTTTGGATTAGTTCTCTATTACCAATGTTGTTCTTGTACTGTTGGGCTTTGTGCTGAGTTAGGACGAGGGGAGAAGTCCAGGTGACTTTTGGTTAAATGGCACCTTTGGTGAAGCCAACGTTTGGCGCCTCTGTGTGTAGTCTTGTTTTTCACTGGGAGCCCCATTAAATTGACCTGAAGAGTCAGAGAGAGTCCTAAGTAAGGGGCAATAAAAGGACAGGGCCAGAAAAATGGTCTACTGCACTCTAAAGCTGTTCACAGCTGACTCCGAAGTGGGGCTGAGAATGAGAAAGGCGTCTCTGAGTGTGCCGTCCCTCATCCTGACACTGCTGTATGTGACATAGGTAAAACAGACCTACCCGAATGGGGGCGTGGAGATTAGATGAGCGCGGGTAGGTTGAAGAAGCCCCCTCCCTGTTTTATGATGTGTCACAAAATGACACATTCCATGGTGCTTCTTTTGCTCTTAGTTCTTGCTTTTGGTCAGATGAAATGTTCTCTGTCAGCATCAAAATTCAGCTTCTTTTCCTTCCCACCTTCCTCTTTTTAACCAAAAGGTTTCCAGAAAGCAGTTCCTGGTAGGATGGGTATTTCTCTCTTCTACTCATTTTCATTTATCTATTTTCCATCTTTCTTGCCCTTTTCTTATTTTAATTAAATTCCATGTTGCTGCTTTTTTCTAGCCATTTCTCCTCTTGCCATTGTCATCACGCCTCAGCCTGCTGCTGCTGCTTTTTCCCTTCCCCTCCCCAGTGAGCCCTCATACTCACATCTTCGTCCTTCCTCTCTGTCCATGTACTTTCAGGGCTGGAGTTGACCTGAGTTTCTGGGTGTCCTTTCTTCTTTGCCCTTCTCCTCTTGTTTCTATGGCTTCATGGTTTCCACGCTGTGACTGAGCTGGCTTTTGCCTGCTTTTGCTGATTTCAGAAGGAAAACAGTGAGAAGAGTAACAGGCCCTGAGGTGCTCTGTAGTTTGACAAAGTCACGTTATGGGGGTCTAGGAAAAGAAGAGACAAGAGAATGGAGGAATATGGATGTTGTGGGTGTTGGCATTGGGGTGCTTGGGGAGAGCTGATTGACTCCTGAATCTGATTGGTTTCCATAAAGGTCCTTCCTAGTCCGTGGAGGAGGAATAGGATCTCAGTGGGGGGTCAGAGATTGCAGCTCTTCCAGCTCTTAGCTTCGAACAGTGGGAATAGTATAGGATGGAGGGTGAAGACCTGGGTTCTGGCTCTGGGTCTGCTGCATGATGGACCCCAAACAGGTTACCTTCGGTTTCTGCTCTGTAAGGTGAGGATTTGGTAAGGCTTTTGATCCAGATGAGCTTTAAGCCTTCTTTCAGCTCTATATTGTGTAAGTTTCTGAATCTATGCCTCTCTCAGTGAGGATTCTTCTATTTTGCATGGGGCATTGCTTGGCAGGATCTTCAGTGCTCTTATTTAAGAATGGCCTGCTGTGTGTGTGTGACTGTATGCGTTGGAGATAGAGGGTCGAAGGGATGTTCAGGCATAGATACAGGTCAGATGAGAGGGGTAAAGAGCCAATACTCTTCCCACTGCTGGAAGCTACTAGTTGGAAGAGCTGCAACCTCTGACCTCCCACATACACATAGAGAGAGTCCCTCCTTCTCCTCCAGAGACTCCCTTCTTTTGTATCCTCCTAAGAAAGATGTCCTGTGGAATACAGGAACTACGTGGTTTATCCTCAAATAAGAATACAGATAGTCGTGTCACTGTTCTTTACCCAGAAAAGATCAATTCACAGAATCTTAGGGATATTTGTTGTTCTGATAGGTTTGGTTTGGCATGTTTGATGCTGTCAGCCGACCCACACTGGTCTTCAGACAATACTTGGTTTCACATAAATCCATAGACTTTAAGTGTTAAGTAATAACCATGCACTACCATCTGCATGAGTTCAACCTGAACCTGAAATTGATGAGTTGTAGTCTTTACTGTGCTGCAAATATAAAATTTATTTGCGATATGAAATATAAAATGAACTGATAGAACTTTATCTTCCAATATAGACTGGCAGAAGGTGTCCAAGAGATCTTAAACAGATGGTGTTGAAACTTATTTTTTAAAGAAATGTTTTTTTCCAATGTGATAGAGACCTTTAATGTATAAGCTTGATTAAAACTTTATTTAAATATATTCTTCAGACTTAAATTTATTACACTAATATATTAAGTCAATCAGGACAACAACTTAGCCTGGAAGTTCAGGTCTTCTCCAGTGTATTAAAATTTGGTAAATAATACATTTAAGTGAATGCAATATTTTTAGGTTTAAAAATAATTGGAAACATATTTCCTCAAATGAAATTTAAATGGAATGTTTGAACTCCCAACATTTTTTTATTAAAACCTAGGATTTCCCTGAACTCAGTTTAAAACTACTGATAGAGAGAATTAGAATAAACTAAGCATCAATTCAGGGAGCTAGGAAATAAACCAAAGCAAAAAAAAAAAAAAAATAGAGAGAAATTAATTTTAAAAACCTCACAAAACTCCACTTGTCTAGACCCAGCCATTTTTTTTTTCATATGGATGCTATTCTAGACTAGATATTTAGCCTCATTTTCTCTTAGAACAAGCAAAAAAGCAAAACAAAAAAACAAAATCCCTATTTCCTGGTAGTGCTTATTCCTCCTAAACTGAAGTAATCCTTGTCCTCTTTGGACATCTCTGATCCTTAGAAGGCTCTCACTATAGAACCGAACTCTGTCCTGTCCTTCCCCCCATTGTTTTATGCTTTCCCCTGGGGCCCTGCAGAACATGTCTAATCCCTTGTCTGCATGACAGACCCTCAGATATTTATTTGCAGTTGTGACCATTTACCCATGAGTTTTTTCTCCTTTGACAAAACAGTCCCAGTTCCTTCAATTGTTCCTCATACGACAACATGGTCTTTTAGTCTCTACAGCATCCTTGTCATTTTCCTCTAAATGTATCATCAGTTTAGTCTGTATTTACATTAAAGTACTCGATTGTCCAGGTATGTCTGACAGGTATAGAGAAGAACTGCGCATGCTCAGTCTTTTTATTTTTTAAACATTTTATTTTATTTTATTATTAGTTTCAAGTATACAGTATATTGGTTAGACATTTATGGTTTATGAAATAATCCCCCCGATAACTCTATCATCCCTCTGGCTCTACACATAACCATTACATTACGGCTGACTGCATTTCTTATGCCATACTCTATGGAATTATTAAATTTTCAGCAGTGTAGCATTGGGCATGTTAGCATTTTAGTCTCAGTGATGACTCAAGCTTAGTTGATTTTTGACTAAAATCCCAACTGGTGTCCAACTATTCAACTGCATGTTGCTTCATTCTTTATTTTTGCATTAGATTATTTTGGAACAAAGTGCAGGACCTTTATCCCTCAAGAAATAGTGGGACAATGCAAGAGTAGAGATTATAATTGAAGTATGCTTATTCTCAACCCAGTGTATTTCCTACTATGATGTCCTTAAAATGTCAGACATTCGTTTTTAATTTCTAAGAGTTCTATGTTTGCAGACTCTTTGAGTAGGTTAGTGATTTTAAAAGGAAGCATGATAAGGAGCTTTTTAAGAGTCTGCTTCTGGTCTTGTGAGGAATCTGGGGTCATTTACTGACCTCTGCCATGAATTGTTTTCTACTCAATTCAGCTGTGTTACAGAAACAAAGGCTATTTCAATTCTATAGTGGTGAATCATTCCACCAAGGGTGAAAGTCATCGAGAATTTTTGTGTTTGTTTAACTGAGTTTAATGCAGAGTTTTGAATAATGGGTATGTTTTTAATAAATATTACTATATGCATTTTTATGGTAATCATTTTTTACTAGTAATCTTGTTAATTGTGTGATTTGAATCTTTTGTATTCTTGTCAGTTTTGTCTGTTCTATCACCTATTGAGAGAGAAGTTTCCCATTGTGATTATGGATTTCTCTATTTCTCCCTTTGGAATTGTTAATACTTCCTATATATCTTTTGAAACTATGTTATTAGGTACATACAGATTTAATATTATATTTTGTTCAACAGACACTTTTTATAAAGAAAAGTTCCTTTCTCTAGTAATGTCTTGCTTTAAAAAGTACTTTGTCCAATATTATTTTGATTTTACTAGCTTTCCATTAGTGTAGCATAGTATATCTCTTTCTCTTAAACTTTCTGTGTTATTTTTTAAGTGTTTCTTTTATTAATTTAAAGATATAATTCCATTGTCTACTGGCTTCTATAACTTCTCTGAGTGGTTCTCCCCTTTCTGGAGTTTTATTATATTTTAGCCTCATTTCTATAATTTTTTTAAAGGATATGACTTTTTAATTTTTCTGTCTTTATTTTCTAGTTTTTAATCCACAGGAATGTTGGCCTACTATGCTTTATTTCATCCTATCTGGAAATGGAAGCCATTCCTTCCCCAAAGTCTATTTCTGAAGAAATGTCTTAAGTCTTTTAGGTCATTATAGTTTACCTTCCTTAAAAAAAAATGAGATTCTGATATTTCCTCCTGGACTAACCAATTTGTATTCACTTGTATTTTGTTGACTTAGTTTTGGTTTGGGAAAATAAAATTGAATGATCTTTATATTTTACACTATACAAAAGATGCTTTGAACATGCTTTAAAACAGTGGTTCTTATCCTTTTTGATTCATATGCTCCTTGTACCCTCCTAAGAATCTCAGATTAAAAGGCAGACACACTCCCCAGATGAATGTTTAAAACTGCATATATCTTCAGGGGGATTAAGGAGCATTTTTCCAACCTCCTCTCTCCATTCCACTGTAGATTTCAGGTGGTACAATTTCACTTCTCAGAGGAAAAAGGGAGTGATTCTGATGTTGATCTCAATTGGTTCACTTGAGGAAGAAATTTTGACCTGCCTAAGGCAAAGTTAAATAGAAGAGGGACGATTATAATTCTTTACAAATTTAATCAGGCACTAATAATGATGGCACCATTTAGTAATAGACTTTCATAAAAGTCACAATTTATTTCAGTGGCAATGGAAAAAATTACAGATTTAACTCAGTGGGGAATTGCTTATTATCTATTAACTTAGGAAATACTAAGAAAAAGACAGTTTTGACAAAGTTGAGATGAAAATGATACTCTTGACCAGCACAGGTGGTGATGAAAGTTGATAAAACATCTTTGGAAAGCAGTTTCACAATGTGTGACAGTCATTCACATTCTTAGACCCATTTCTAGAATTTTATTCTAAAAAAGTAATATAAGCATAACAATAATGAACATGAAAATGTTTACTATAGTATTTTTTATAATGTTAACCTAGAAACCTTAATGTAAAATAATAGAGGAATGACTAAATCATGGAACATCAAACACTTAATGGAATGCAATTAAAAACGGTGCCAAAGATTGTAACAACGTGGAAAAATACTTTTGATAGAAAAGCACAACCATATGTGTATTTGTGCCGCAAGTACAACTATGTAATAATTAGCTGTGCATTGAACAAAGACGGGAAGGAAATAAGAAAAAAAAAGCTGATACATTAGAGTGGTGTCAGTATAGATGAAAACTAGATACCTTTAATTGCTATTATTTTGTTCAGTAATGAACAATTTAGTCAGTCTTCTAATTTTATGAACTTATGAATTATGTTTTACACTGCATGAACTGGGAATTTAAGTAATTGGTATGAAAAATATTTTTGCCCCTAATGGATAGCTATTGTTCCAAGATGAATTATTGAGTAGTCTCTTCTTTTCCCAGTGATTGGAAATGCCACCTTTATTACATAATTTCCATGCATCTGTTTCTGGACTCTGTGCTTTGTGGTTTACCTCTGGGCCACTACTGCATTGTTTAAATTGCCGTGGTTTTATTGTGTATTTTGCTTTGTGATGGATAAGTTCTGATGCCTCCCCCCACAGCTCAAACATCATTCTTTCTCAAAAATTTTGTTTCTATTCTTATGTATTTATTCTTCTAGATGAACTTAGAGTAAGCTTGTTGAGTTTCATTTGAAAATTTCAGTTTGGGTTTTGATTAGAATACGTTAATTTACAGATTAATTTGGGGAGATAATTTTGCCTATCATGCCTCTTATTGTTTCCAGAAGTTTCCAGAAGTGAAATACTGAGTATTTTTTTATTTGGGATATAGCTAATTGACAGAGAGGTGGAAACACATCTGTTATTTCTCTGTGGAAGCATAGCAATTCTGATATTGTTGTCAACAAATTCACTTATATAAGTTTATAGTTTTCTTTTTTTAAAAAATTAAACTAAATTTTTTTTGGCGATATTGGTTAACAAAATTGTAAATTTTAGGTGTGCAATTTAACAATAAGGCATATATTTATTGCATTGTGTGTTCTCCTCCTGTAGTTTCTTTCTGTCACCTCATAATTGATCCTTTTTACTCCATCTACCTCTCTCCTCCCACTCCCTCCACCCCCCATCCCTCACCCTCTGGTGACCACTAGTCTATTGTCCAAACAGAGACTCATGGACATGGACAAGTTTATAGTTTTCAATTGTTTAAAACAAAGTACACAATTGAATCCAGGTAGAGAAATGATGGAGGCATACTGGAATTCTGTACATTTGAATTTATCTTTGCCATTAATAAAATTAGTGGCCTTTTAAGAAGAGTAGCAGTTTTCAGTGGCTGCTAGAATTATAAAGACCCCAATCTTAGCTAAAAATCATCGCCTGTGGCTGATTTTTATGCAGTACTTTTTCTTGAGCACATTTTCAGAAGCTTGTTCCTCCTGCTGACCTCTTTTGTAGCTTTATCTAACTATTCTAACTGAAAGTGTTCTTTTGCATTTGTTTTCTTTTCCCCTCTTCCTCTTTCTCTCCTGCTTACTCTCTCCTACCCCATTTTGTATGGTTGGGTCTTCTGTTGGTTTCTTTATCACCACCCCCTTCCCTTCTTTTGTAATTACACCATGTCTTTCTGATCTCTTTGTGATTAGCAAATAAGACACTCCTTTTATTGCTGAATATTATTCTCATTGCTAGGACTCCTGGGCATCCCTTTTTAATGGACATGTGTTATTTCTGACCTGACTTGTTTATCTTTTTTTTTTTTTACCAAAGCAGGATATAGTCTTGAAAGGGAGGCATAACTGAATTATAAAACTACTATTTTGGGTCGTATTGCATTGAAAAGGGTTTCTGTTAAACTCTTTCATAATTTGCAGTCCTTGTTCACCCAACCAGATAAAATAGTAATGTGATCATTGTTTTGAGTAGCTACAGACTAGATATCCTTGTGATCTGTGAAAAACTTTAATCTGTTTATACAATTTGTTTTTTATTTTTTTAAAAAAATCAACAGGTCAGGTCAGATTCTGTCCATGGATAATTAACAGCCCCTTTAGCAACCAGGAACATGACTAAAGCAAGCTGTTCTTTCTTTTTTAGGAAATGGAATTTCATCTAAGTTTCCTCTCTCAGTTATGTCAGACATTTGTTATTGTTTTTTTTGCTTTTCAGATCCTCTTCCCGAACTTTTTTCAAAGCTATCATATGGTAGATTTTCCTTGGCATGTTCCTTTCTATTGATTACATTTGTGCATGTGTGTGTGTGTGAGAGCTCATGTGCAAAGAGATGACAATCAAAATTTGGAACTGATGTCTTTTTTCAGAACTCCACAATTTGTATTTATACCAATTCAAAATTTAAGATAATGTTTTGTGCATGTCATGAATTGCAAACCACTGGGAAAGCATCACCTTTTCAGTTTTTAAATTTTAGAAGAAATAACCTTATAGTTACTGCAAAGAGGAACTCCATGCTGATTTTGTTTTTGATATCAATTTGCCTAACTCTTGATGTCCTACTAATATCATGCTAATGTCCATCAAAGATGTTAAGGAGACTGTACACTTCTCTGTTCACTTTTCTCCCCTGTCACAAGGGAAGGAATTCTTGGAGGGTGGGTTTATTTTCTTGGGCAGGCACACAAAAGCCCAGATGCTTCTCTACATTGGGCCCAGAGAGCTCTGGAGGCCCTCCAAAGTGGGCGACCCCTTCCACCTCCTGGTTTCCATTTCCCTGCCACTCCCACAGGCTGGGTGGAATGTACCCTCTCCCTGGAGGCCCCCTTTGTTTGCCTTTTTATATTTGAGAGGAGGGAGTGTCCCAAGTCCTTCAAGGTCCCAAGACCATTTGGCAGCTAGTCCATTACTGCTACTCCCTTGACTGTAGCACTGCTGATTTAACCCCTCTATATAGCCTCTGGGGGTAATATACGGAGAGTGCCAGCCTGCTGTTTGCTTCCTTGACATTTCCTCCTTTTTCAGAGTGTTCCTCGGTGACCCAATTGGGTCACTCTTCTCCTTGGGACCAGGGCACTTAACAGGGCTTAGTGCCAAGCAGAAGCTCGCTAGAGAAAGTCTGAGGCTAGGCCAGATGAGAGGGGACTTGGAAATTCCTCCGAGAAGACAAACTGATTGGAAAAGGCACAGCGAGCATGGGAGAATGTGGTGCTATTTATTTGGCAATGTTTGTGAACATTTAAGGTTCTTAACAACAGATTGTGATCTAATACAGGGTAAAGTCATAGCTTCAAAAGATGATTACTTTGAACCTGTATGCCATGATCTCAGAGGAAAAAATTAATACAAGCAATGGTTCATCAAATAGGAATTCAAATAGAGTGAAAGACAAAGTGTCACATTTTCACATCTATTAAGTTAAAAAAAATTCTTCTCTACCCTCCTAATTTCTTCAGCTTTAAAAACAACGAACCTGCTCTGACATACATACTTTGATATATCAGAAGGCACCTCCTTGTTGTCCAAAATGATGTTGGAAAGAAAGATTCATAATATTTGAGCTTACTCACATGAAGTGAAAGTGACAAACCAACCTGTTTGAGACCTAGGTCCTATTTATTGCAGTTTCCTAGAGCCAAGATAAGGAAGTATGATGATGCTCCAATTTATTTATTTTTCAGGGGCAGATAACAGTCTACGCGAAGTTTGGCAAAAATGTGTATCTTCCTAAAGACGCCGAGTTTTACTTTATTTATAATGGATCTCATCAGAGGCACATCGTGATGGCAGAACGTATGGAGGATAACATTCTCCAATCCAGCATTCCGGGTGAGGTGTCCTCTTTACTGTGCAGTTGGGGAATCTGTCTGTAAGCATCTGCCTGCCAGGGATATAGTCCAGGAGGAGAACCACGAGGAGAAAGTTAACAATGCTCCAAGGAGGGATGGGTGTGTGAGAGTCAGTGTGCCTGTGTATATGTTAGGACGAGCACTCACACTGGATTATCTCGCATCGGAGGGTCTTCTAGCTTGTCTGCAGCTCTCCGAGCAGCCTTGCTTTAGGCTTAACGGTCCAGGCTCAGTGTGCTTTAAATGTAGTCCAATGGAGGCCACTGTATTGTAGGATCACCTCTAGTAGCCCCACCCACCCATTGCCAGGGATAGATATAGCTCAGGCAGAACTGAGACATTGACAGTTGCCTTTGTTTTCCCGTCCTCATTCCCCTGTGGTAAGTCCAGCAGCCCCCAGGGGCCACCTCTCCCTGCTTGTTCCCTTTGGTAGCGGGGGTTCTTACATTGGTGCCCTGTTCATTCAGACCCTTCCTTTCTGGATCTCGGGGTCCAGAACTTTATCTTCCCATCACCAAAATGTTGACATTCTAAAACCAGTCTTTCTCCTAGGTGTCTTCAATCACTGTGGTGACAAATGACAAATTAATGTATCATGTTAACGTGTTATTATGAGCTAATAGCCTCAGATATAATTGTTTTGTGTTTACACTGGGGTGTGGGTCGTGCACTGAGACATCAAGCTCTAGCCTAAAGGTGTAATTAAGATGTCATTACCTACAGGAAGGGAGGGTTTTGTTGTTCTTGTTTGTTGATTTGTCAGTTTTCTTAACTGTGGGTTTTTTTTCCTGACATATAAATTGTATCATATAGAGAACCATCAGTTTTTCTTATAGGTAATATTGACCTCCTTTTAGAGGAAAACTATTGAGTGCTTCTGTAGTATATTCGTTGTCTGCATGAAGAAGTTAACATGCAAATACAAGCAGAGTCAGAACTGCAGAGATGTGCAAAGGCCTTTCAGCCCTACCTGGGCTTGGTCATTGAGTCACTCTATTGTCCAGTTTCTGAGACGAGGCCACTTTAACTACTTCTCTGACCCAGTAACTCTTATCCTTAGGACCAAAAAAAAAAAAAAAAAAAAAAAAAGCCAAACCTCATTGTCTCTCTGGCCTCTGCCCTTGTGCATGGGCATTACATGTCACCTGATGTTAGCCTCTTCCTCTTGTCTTGGTCTTCACTTTTAGGAAGACTTTTATAGAAAAATAATAAAAATAACTGAAGTGCCACTTCTAACATCAAAACTTGTGTCTTTTTACTTGCAAGTAGGGATGAACCTCCTTCGCACTCCCTATGTGTTAAAGAAAATCTTTTTCATTCTGTTGTGGCCTGCTTAGAAGTGAAGGTTCTTACCTTCATTTTAGCAGATTCCTCACAGGCAGGTGACAGTTCTGTTTCTGAGCCTTTCATTTCCCTGGTTATATAGCTTTATCAGGGTGATCTTTCAGAACCATGTAGAACAGATTTCTATAATTATATATTGGATTTTCATAGTGTACAGGTTGGGGCTGCATTCTGTGTGTGCACACTGGACTACTTTTAAAGAGGCAATGTGGAAATGGCAGTAGTTCTTACTTAGTAAACCTTGGATACACTTGTCCCTTGGAGCCCTGGCACCACAGCCTTTGGGGAAAGGCTTCAGAGAATAAGGCAGAGCAGGGGTTACTTGTACCCATTACCCATTTGCTTGGGGGCCAGTAGTGACTGAATGTAAACCCCTCTTCCGTACAACTATGATTAGCATAATCACAGAGGTTTGGTGGCACTAATTCCTGGAAATTCAAGGGCAGCATGAAAATGTGTCTGGGTGGAGAGTTCACCAACCTTGTCCAAATGAAAGAAGAGAAGTATAAGGAGTGGGGACAAGTATCAGGATTAGGTGACCACCCACAACAGAAATATTAAGAACATCTATGAGATAGAGAAGCCATTTTCACAAGTGGGAGGCACTGAACAATATAAATATTCTTGTTGAGTAGTCTTCACCCCCCCCTAAATCATATTCAGAGGAGTTCTGTGGATTTAGGGTGAACTTCTGTAATTTTGTCGTACCACTTTATAAAACTGTTGCCTAAATAAGTACAGAAAGGTATGTGACTCAGGAGGAAATGGCAGAGCAGGAAAAGGCAGAGACCTTTAAGATGACAAATTTGAATTCAGGGGTAGGTGTAAAAGGTGAAGGTATGCCAAATAACTACCTAATAATCTAAGGAGAATAGACACTGAAGTGCTCAGAGCTCAAAAGGTTAGCTTTAAAATCAGGAGTCACTGGAAAAAGATGTAATCAGTTTTAATTTGACCCCATAGGCTTGGCAGCATTAAAAAAACAAAACAAAACTGGATGCATTTCCTCTCTGCCTTGGCCTCCTGGAGCGTATGGTCTGCTTAGGCAGTGCAATGAGACTGGTGCCCACTCGAGTTTTGGACACTGAGAGCATCTCCTGTTGACTCTGGGTGAACTGTTCACTGTCTTGTCATACAGGCCACGGGCTTCAGGAGACTGTGACGGTGTCTGTGTGCCTCTGCTCGGAAGGTTACTCTCCGGTGACCATGGGCTCTGGCTCAGTGACGTATGTGGACAACATGGCCTGCAGGCTGGCCCGTCTGTTGGTGACCCAGGCTGATCGCCTCACAGCCAGTAGCCATCAGACCCTGCTGACTCCGTTTGCCCTGACAGTGGGAGCGCTGTCTGCCTTGGACGAGGAACTGGTGCTGGCTCTGACCCATCTGGAGTTGCCTCTTGGGTGGACTGTCTTGGGAAATTCTTCACCTGAAGGTGGGTCTTCACCAGAAAATTTGCATGTCTCCTGTCTATGTCAAGTTCACAATCTGCTATGCAATTAATTGTCTGATTTCCCGGGTGGGTTTTCCTGCCTACTTTTGACCCAAGCCTGAGTCTGATGTGGCTGGTTCCCCTGAGGACCCAAGCCACTCATCTCTGGGCTAGTTGATGCTGCTTTGCCTCAGGAAGGAGGGACTGCTCTTTGCCGCAGGCTTTCAAGTCAGCCACTTTAGGCAGCAGCTCCACTTCCCGGCATCTCTCTTGCTATGAGAAGGGATGATTGCTGCTCTGTTTCCAAATAGGTAGAGTCATCAAGGGCAATGAAGAGCATGCAGCCAACTTCTGCTTCCTGGCTATGAGACTTCCTGGGCAAGTTATTTTAGTTTTGATGCCACAAAGTTATAATTTATAAAATGAAGCATAATCGTACCTACTTCATTGGCTTCTAGTGATCATTAAATTAGATAATATATGGCAAAGCTTCTAGATCAATGTCTGAATATACTAATTCTCAGTAAAGTGACTTTTGTGTGTATGTGAATGGATTTTTATATAGAGTGTATTATATGTACATATGCAGATTTGCAGTTGGTCTGGACAAATGAAGCTTCAGACAAAGAAAGGAATAAAATCCTGGTATTGTAAACAATTCCTTGGAAATTTCTAGGAACTTTTTAAGACTTTCTGTAAGAACAGTTTATAGTACTGGAGATAACATTGCTTGTAGCTTAGACTTATACTGGAACTTCTCTGCACCATTAGTGTTAAAGGACAGGGTTAACACCCTCTTTCCTTTTGTTCCTCTGATTGGATGATTTCTACTGTCCTCTCTTCAAGTTTGCTGGTCCTTTCTTCCACTAATTGAGTCCGTTATTGAATCTTTCCATTGCATTTTTCATTGCAGTTATTATATCCTTAAGCTCTATGATTTCTGTTTGGTACTTTTTAACATTTTCTGTCTCTTACTTGAAATTCTCACTTTATTTATGTGTTACTCTCCTGACCTCAGTGATCATCTTTATGACCATTATTTTGAAATATAATTCATCTCCACTTCACTAAGATCAGTTTCTGGAGATTTAGCTTTTTATTTGGAAAGTATTCTGTTTCTTCATTTTCCTTGACTTTCTGTTGGTTACTATGCATTAGATAAAACAGCCACCTCTTTGAGTCTTGACAGACTGACCTCGTGTAGGAAATGAACCTCCTCAGTCAGCCCAACTCAAGCTTCTGGTTGCCTTTCAAACCTTTGTGATTGTCCAAGTTGCTGCCTTTGTTCTTAGTGGCCCCGAGTACTTGTCAAGACCCATCAGGATTCTGAAAGGGAGGATATTACTCAACACCTAGATTCGGGCTGATTAAAAGGCAGAAGCTGGGAAAGTATGCAGTCGAACCCCTTCCAGGGAAAAACTAGGAGATAGGCTATTTTTTTCTTTTTATTTGCTTGCTCCTGCTGTGTTGAACCCTGACGAGATAGCTGTAGTGGGTGCTCAAGTGTGTACCCACACATTAGCTGCTGCTTATCCATCACAGTCCTTGTGAATGCAAGCCCCATTGGCTATCAGAGCCTGGTGATCCAAGGACAAGCTCCTTCCAGAGAGGCTAGTGATCTGGCTTTATTGTTGGAGTGAGCTGGAGTGAGAAGGTGGGAGGAAATCCTCACCAAATCTTGTAGGGTCCAGCCAGTCCCCAGATGCATGCTGTTTAGAAGCTGGACCCTGGGTAATAGCTTTTATGCAGCCAAATTCCTTCTAGGGAAAGATTGGGAGGTGGATGTTTATGCCTGCTTCCTCTACGCTGAGCCCTGGGGAGATAGCAATGGTGCATGTACGTGTGACCATAAAGAACTTTTTTTTCCTATAGTCCTATGATGGTCCTTCCATGGATGGAAGCTCATTTGGCTTTCAGAGCTAGGTGTGGTGGGGGCCTATCCACCTCACTTTTTATGTGGGAGCCTTGAAAGTTGCAGTACTAGATGTGTGAATCAAACTCTTTGCTCCTGAGGGAGAAGCTGGGAGTTGGGTGTTCTCTCCTGATCATATGTTCTGTGTTGGGAATGGGGTTAATGATGAGAGTGTGTCTCAGGTTTTCCTACCCCTTTTGATGTAGATATCTTAGTCATCCTATGTGTAGGAGCCATTCAGCTCGTTTCTGGATTTCTCCCAGAGAATTGCTCCATGTAGAGCTATATATTTGGTGCTTTCATAGAAGCAGGGAAGTTCAGGAGACTCCAACGTCACCGTCTTGGTCCCTACTCTTCATTTTAGTAGAGTTTTTCTCCAAGCAGTTCAGAATTTCTTACATGCTCAATGCATCTTTTTCTAGTGTACATATTTCCCTAATGTTGCTTGTCCTTATGTAAATGAATTACAGTAACAAAGTAAGAAATAAACTGAGGTATGGGGCCTACTGGAGTTTATCATATGTTACTGCGAGTGGCATTGTAAGTGGAAACAGTTTTTTTTCCAGAGTAATTATTTCTCCTTTAAAAGTATTTAAAGCTTCACTATTCAGACTTATTAAAACTTCTTTATGTTTGTTTATGTTTTGGGGGGTGCTGCATAATTAGATGTTACTGAATGATTATTGATTTCTGTAATAACTTAGTCATGGAGTCTGACTAAAGCAATACTGTATTTCCTTGCATTTTATGGTAAATTTCTTGCTTTTTTCATTTTTATTCACTGAGAGATACCAGGAAGGCCTGAGATCCTGGAGAAGGTCCAGAGCCTGAATGGACTGTTGTGTTTCATAAAGAAAAGCAGAGCCTTTTTTTGGCCCTGCGTTGTACCCATCATTACTCACAGCACAACTTCATTATGTGTTCTAGGGAAGGAAATATCCTGGGTTTTATTTAATTTTGTGCCATGAATAAAATTGGATTCCTATTTTATAAAATTAAACCCATTCTTTCTGTGAAAAAAGCTTTCATGATAAAAGCTTTTGCAGATTCTCAGGGCCCCAAATTTGCAGTAAAACCGAATAGTTATATAATAATTATCCAATGAAATTTTACAATTTATTTTTTTTCTGTTTGGGGGTTTTGCTTGTTTGGTTTTTGGACAAAATTATTTTCTTAGAGATTGACATACTTTTGATAATTAAGTTAACTGGGATGAAATTATTGTTTTATTCTGCCGGTGCTCAGATAATGTTTGAGTAAAGTTTTTCCTTCCCGCTCAGCCATATTACTTTCCTTCACTTATGTTCCCAGAAGCTTGACATGCTGGCAAGCACCAAGATTGTCATCAATATGGGGGAGGCCACCTTTTGAGTAAAGAACCCAAAGGGATTACAAATGACATCTCAGAGGACTGATGGCATTGTCCCTGGGAACATAGTAGCTTCTCTCACAACCTATGGAAGAAGTAGAGCTTGTCCTATTTATGTTTTCTGATTTAAGAATAAAAAAGTCCACTCACTTAAAAGAAAGGCATATAGAGACTCTCATATATATTTACACTTACAAACCAATATATAGCAACAATTTGCAAATTTAAGACTTTTTTGCTGAAGTAAATTACTATTATTTTGAAATACTTATTTAGACTTTTCTGCCATTCTCTAGGTAAAGGTAGTTCACATATTCAAAGGTCTCCTGATAGACAGAAGTTCCTTGTAGTGGAAGACATGGAACTCCTCATTATACCAAGTATAAAAACATAATAAACCTGTTTTTTTCCAGCTTTTCAGATATAATTCATATATAACTTATGTGAGTTTAAGATATACAGTGTACTGATTTGTTGCATTTATATTTTGCAGAGTGATTATCACTATAGCGTCCACTAACATCTCCATCCCATCACATAATACCATTTCCATTTGGTGGTGAGAACATTTAAGAAAGATGATACTTTGAACTGAATCTGCAGGGCAAAAATATTAAAATCTTTAATAAAACAAAAGTTTGTTAGATTGCTTTTTCAAGTTTAAAGAAGTAAATTTTCCTCCTGCCTTTATAATTGATTCTATGCATGGGAGAAGTTTTTAGGGTAAGCCCAAATGAGCTTTTGCAACTTTTCTGCAGGGCTGTCTTAGGCATTAAGTTAAACATAGCTGATGTAATTAGAGAGCCAACTTTTCATTCTTCTATAGATGTATAGTTGGTTGGAGAGCTGTCCCCAAGGAGAATTAATTGTCAGAACTGGTATTACCTGCTAAGGGTGGCTTGGAGAATTATTTTAATTATTGATTCCAAAGATCACATTAAGAGTATGCTCCTTACTGTGCAGATATCACCAGAAGAGTTATAGCAACCACCACAGATTTAAACTTGAATCCAGAAATTAAGAAATGGTTAAAGAATCCATGTTGTAAGGACAAATCCAAGTAGAGTGTCTCTGCAAAAACAAGTCATGGAGTAAAGAATAGTGACTTAAAGGAAAAGTAGAAATCTTTTGTCACAGACCCAAGTTTAATATATAGGTTATGTAATGCGATGCTGTTACTAAGAAGGGTATTTAGAATGATGACTGCTTTATTAATAGGGTTTTTATAAATTAATTCCTTTTGAAGGAGAATGTTGCTTTTTCTACACTTTACAACTAATAGGGAAAAAGAAAAGCAACGCAGAGGGCCAAAAAGACTTTGGAAGAAAGTCTGTGAGAGTAAGAGTTTTTTAGCAACTGTTAAAATGTGTCTCGATTGTTTAGTGTTCTCTTAAGGAGTTTAAAGAGCAGTCATAATATTGCTCCTTATCTGCAGGAAAAGCCATTAAGTGAGAATTAACAGTTTATTACGAAAGACTTGGTGGGAACTGCCAATTTTCTGTGACATCTGCATCTTGTTTCAAGCCATGTACCTGAAGCCATAACCTTCTTTCTAGGCAACAGGAGAAGGGAATGTGCGGGACAGTGATGTTTGACAGAGGAAAATCTATGTTTATCTTTCTTTGAATAGAGGAGAGAGACTGTACCAGTTAGAAGCAAGATTTGTTTAACACTTGCAATGGAGCTTGAATACAATTTGCTGGCTGTAGAAATAGAAAGAAAATAGAGCAAGGCTCAGTAGCATAGCTCTGTTGCTTGGCCCCTACTGCACTGTGTTCCAAGTCTCATTAACCAGAGGATGGCACATTGAATTATAAGAGCTGGCCCACAGACTATGTGAAATGTCAGCTTTGTTTTTCTCTCCTAAAACTTTGTACTGGACAGCAAGTTTGAAATAACATCAGCTGAAATACCACTGGATAAGGAACCCAAAAAGGGCAGATTTATTACGAAGTACAAGTTTCCGGGTTTAAAAAAATTTCCTGAGGAGTTTTGTAATTAATGAATAATAGATATTGACTAACTTTGGGTTTTATGTTTTTCTTGGAAATGTTGACATTTTCCAAGCAGTTGAGTACACTCAGTATTATTTTCTAGCTTCCCATCACTTCTGATAGTGTCTAAAGGGACAAATATCTCCATACTTTCTTTTCTGACATTTAAAGCTGGTATTATTTTCCTTCAGTTGCTAAGGTAACCCACTGGCTAAACGCTAGTGGTGGAGAGAATGTTCTTTAAAATAGGTCCAGTGGTAAATTGGTACAATTATTTTGCAGCACTTAGCCATGCACATGCACGCAAATATGCATTAGTTTTAAATCCTTAATTTAAAAATACTTTCTCTGTCTATTATCCACCCCCCCCACTTTTTTTGGCCTTTTAATATTTAAAGCTAAAGAATGGGTTCTCTGGCGCTAAAGAATTTAATACAGAATTAAAATCCTATGGAAAAGGATTTTTCCCCCTATCAAATCATTTGGATTCATTTTTTAGTTAAGTCAATAAATTCTTATTAAGTACAGTCTCTGTTTAACATATTATGTTTTAAGGAAGAAAAGCAGCTTAAACTCTTCCCTAAAAAATAAGCTCCCTACTTTTGTCTGGCACCAATGACCCTTAGACAGGAATAGAGAATTACATATTTAGTCTCACATTTGGGAAATAGAGCATAAGGTGGTATTCAGGTTGCTTTCTTCCTCTTTCATATTTTTTCAAGGAAAAAAAAATGTGAATGCAAGCTTTTATTTTCAAGCATCCTACCCTACTCTGCTTCTCAGAGGATTCAGGAACATGGAAGCTTTTTAAATTTACCTCAGTCGGTCAAAACCCATCCCTGGATTCTCTTCTCTGGGAGCTTGTCAAATGTTGCAGGATGCATGTGAAAGTTTTGATTGCACACAAGGGACTAAAATGGAATTAGAAAATAACAGTAGCCAAGGATGCTCTTCATACTTACTTTGAGGAAAAATACTAAAATTTTACTGTTTTCCTAGATTTCTTTGATAGGATATGAATGCTGGCAGTTGTCCTTGTACTACTTTATTTGAAAAATAATTAAAACATTGGTTTTAAAACTTGGAGGTTAAAAGGCTGGTGGCTGAAGAAGAGGCCTGGGAGAGGCCTGGGGAAAGGGCCTGGGCAGCGAGCCAGAGTGATGGTATGTTCTTAGGGAAATGACCAACATGTGTCCTGTTGTAATGACCCCTTTACTTAGGCTAAGTGAATTTTACAAGGGCTTGTCTTGACTCTTTCAAATATAGACCTTGATGGGGGAAGAAAGCTATGTAGGTAGAAACTCCTCAAAATCTTCTGTAATCATACCCTAGTATGATTCCCACATACCTGCTTTCTCTTACCCACATCTGTAGCTGTAGGGCTTTTACTTTGCAGTTTTGTAATGGGGTGTGCACGTGTGTGCAGTGACATATTAGGCTGGCATCTGCAGAGCAGGACATGAGCCTGGGCCATTAGGATTGATGCAGTTAGTTCCCTTCTGCTTGCTTTTCCTTACTCTCAATTTGTAGATCTATGAAATCCTATCTTTTCTGCCCTTCTCTTCTTGATTTTGTCTTATTTTACCTAATTATTTATTTGCCTAATGGGAGGCATAATAGTCAAGAACTTAGTTTTGGAGATAGAAAAGTCTGGCTTCAAATCCTTGATGCCCCACATACTAACTGAGTGAGCTTGGACAATTACATAATTGTGTCAAATATCTGTTTCTGCCCCTATAGGCCCTACCTCATCCAGTGGCTGTCAGAATGAAATGAAATGATGCACGTAATTTGCTTAATACATGTTAGATGGAAATGAGAAATGTAAAGTTCTTATAGTTGTTGGCCCCCAGTAAGAATAAAATAAAGGTGGCTGTGGTGACTTATTTCTTTGCTTTCATTAATGCATAATAGCTGCCCATCTAGATTTCTAATTAACTCATTCCAACCACCTCACCCTCACCCAGGTGGGCAGCGCCTTATATGCTGACTTCTTGTTGGATTTATCCCACTTACCTTCCTCTTCTATTATCACCAGAATATTCCTTGCTGAATATGCCCTGATACTGATAGAGGGGATGAGATTCCCCCCATTGAAGTTGTAGCTTATATCCACAGAGTTTAACATTTCTCAGTCTGGGCCTTTGGACTGGGGGCTCTGAATGTCAGTGCAAAGGCTGTAAGTGGGCCTTGCCTGGGTGCAGATGAGTGGCCAGTTTCCTGGCTGTGCTTGAATTCAGACTCCCCATTCAGACTTCGAAAGATCATTCCCACGATGTGCTGAGTCGATACTTTGTCTGCTTGTCATTGATAAAATCAGACTGCATTGTATTTTCATTTGTCTCCTGGTGGGTCAGTTGGGAGGGTTGCTTATGATAGGAAGAGAGAGAAGAATGTCTGGCACATAGTAGGCAATCAGCGAATATCTAATGAATTGAATGAATGATGGATTTGAATCATAGCCTTGAAGAAATAGTAACGAATGAAAAAAAAAAAAAAACCGCACGGGCTGGAAAGGGGGTGTGACATAATTGCTGCTTATGGCACCTAATGACCGCCTGCTGCCTGAAGCATTGGTGAAGCACATTTGTCTTAACGACGCATCTGGTGTCTTACACTGATACAATTATAGTACTTCCTAAGCAGACAGCTAGTTCCTTTAAATTATGCTTTTAAATTATAACCAGAGGAAAACTGTTTGCAAATATATCATATATCAATTTAATTTTTGTATTAAAAGATCAGATAAATGTGTACGACTGATAAGCCCCTCAGTACTGGCTTTCCTAGTTCTTGAGAACTCTGTCCCACATGCTATTTCCATTACAGCTCCTTGACAATCTTGGGTAGTGGGCTAGGCAGATAGCGTTTTCCTTTTATAGATCAAGCAACTTAAAATTTGAGAATTAAGTGCTCTACCGAAAGCTACATTTTTGTAAGTGTCCAAACCCAGACATTTCAACTGTTTAGTCTTCCTCTGTGCTATACAGTGTGTCTGGATCCTTCATATCTTGTATCAATGCCTATATTGTATAATTCAGTCCCAAGATTGTGAAGGCCAACAATTAGATTGCCATCTTTACGTTCTGATGAAGACTTTTTAGTGTTTCAGTTGATTTAGTACTAGTTCCATGAGGTAAAATAAAATATAACCAACCTATATGAGATGCAAAATCCATAAAGTGCATCCCAGTATTGTACATTACAAGGCAAATTTTCTGGAATGATTGTGTGTGTGATTGGTGTTTTCCCAGATTCTTTCAGTCAGGGTTAGTTGTAATCTGAGTATCTCAAATGTGTCCAATGCAGAAAAACTAATACGTGACATTATGCTTGTTTTACTTCTTTTACTTTTGGCTTTATGATCCAGCCATGCCTGTCATGTTGAGTTGTGCTTCATGGGATGTTCTGTTTCTATATCTTTCCTATGAGCGTATTTATATTTGCAGTTCCTATCTTGGACTCACCAGCATCTGATATTCTATGTGGAAGTGTGATTTGTTTATATACACACCAAAGCCCTTATTAGACAATTTAAATAGACTAAGCTATAAGACATGATCTCTCTTTCTATTTTCTTTGAGAGTCCTGAAAATAATGTCAAAGACTGTGTGTGATGCTCATGCCAGAGTCTCTCTTCTACTCTCCATACATATTTTAGTAACAGTTTAAAATTTTCTTTTTGTTCATCATTTTTTGGCATTTAATAAACATCTGTAAATTTGCACATGACGATACCTGGTGTAGGTTGAATTAACCTGCAGAGCCGTTTTCTTGTATATAAGATAGTTTCTTTATTCCTATTCACACTCTATGGCTAAGCCTAAAGCTGTAGTTCATCAGATATTTATTTCATTCTATACGCTGGCTGTATGCTTCCCAAAGACAAGGACAGGACCTATCTCTCTATCCACAGGGTCTGACATATAGTAGTGGTTTCATTCAGTGTTTGTCTACTGAATGACTTAAATAAATGAACAGAGACCTCCATGAAATAGATATGTGTGGCTTTGAAATCAGAGTAGAACTTATTTTAATGAATTGGATTTAGGTGAATTAAAATAATTGTTCTTCATAAACTTACGGTATTGAATACGTTTTGGTGGCTTCACTCAGGAGTTATGAAACATTATTAAACTCTACAAAGTATACCTGTTTCTGAATTAATTTGTGTTTAAAAATATCATTTGCTTCTAGATTATTGTCCCTGTCACATTTTAGCTTCAATATTTTCCTCAACGTTTAAGGTTATATATCTTGGCTTAGCAGCAAATAATGTGGATTAAAAATCACTTGCAAAAATTACAAACATTTTAATTTTGCTTTTATTCGTTGGTGAAATTTTTTACCTAATAGATCTTAAAAGAGGCGGTTGGGAAGACAGTGGCATGAAAAGGAGGCATAGATATGTATTTTGTTCACTAATATTTTACTTAAGGTAGGCAATCCCAACTCTCACTTTGTGTAAGAATCACTTGGAAATCTTTAGAAAAGATTAATGCTTGGATCTCACTTCAGAAATTACTTTAATTGTTCTGGAGAGGACCTTGAGCACAACTGTGTGTTTGATGAGTGGGGGTAAAAGTAGAGGGGAAGAGACATACAGATACCATTGAACCCCAAAAGTGCCAACATCCCTCATCCTCCCCAGTCACATTCCCTTCTTTCCCCTCAGAAGTGTTATGCTGACTCTTGTAGTGACCATTTCTTTGCTTTTCTTCATAGTTTACTCTCTACCCCTAAATAATACGTTTTACTGTTCACTTTAAAAAAAATTCTTATTAATTGAAATGTAGTCTGTGCATTTTCTTGTCACTTTTATCCCTCAACATTGTATTTCTTAGTTTCTTCTGTGTGAGCCTGTAATTCATTTTTATTGCTGTTAAAATACTAGTATATGATTATATTGCAATGTATTCTGTTGTTGATAGACAGTAAGATAACTTCTATTTTTGACCATTTTACATTTTTGTGAGTGTATTCTGGTGCATAAAAAGCATTGTCCTCACTAGGTTTTAAATGTAGAAGTGGAATTGTTCAGTCACAAGACTTTAGTTTTTTAAAATGTATTAGATGATACCATGTGGCTGTTCTAATTTGTATTTTCCCTAATAGCGAATGCAAGTTCCTGAGGGCTTGGTAACTTATTTTTCAGTTTTCCAACCTGAATTGATTGCTAATTGAAAGGCATAGTCAGACATTGTATAGGTATGATAATGATCCCAAATTTGGACTGAGCAGTTCATAAAATCACTTTCCTTTGGTAATAACCAAACCATCTGGCCAACCCTACACTTGTGTTTCAGGTATGCTGGAAGGTCTCTTGGTATGTGTTGTATTTCATGTATCCTTGATCCCAAAGAATCCTGAGTAGGAATGAGCACTCTTAGGACCTTGGTTCTTTGATGCAGCTGCAGAGACACTGAGGTACAGCACGCGAGGTGCATGGACTTTGAGTCTCCTTACCCGTCTGTGGCAGATGAACCTCTTTTTACACTGTGAAGAGAATGCCGGTTGAATGGCACAGCCTGCTCAGTTCCTTTTTGTGTCTGGATGATCTGCTCCCAGGATGTTACAGGTCATACCTTTTAATGTTTGCCATTAGAGCAATTCTTAGTAATTCTGTTGTAGTTATGTTGGTTCAAATAACATCTGGCACCAACTAAACAGGAAGAAACCTATTTATTTGGGGGAAAAAAAGATTTCATTTTAATTAAACACCTCCACCTCTGCCACATTGTGTAACCTTTCCAAAGCTTGTTTTCCTGACCACTGTTAAGAACCTGAAACTCTGTAACAAACAGAATAATTTATATATGTCATGATGTTTCCTCTTTCAAGCTGTTTGCCTGATTCTGCACCTTGAACTATTATACCTAATGAGAAAGCTCTCAAAACATTTTTGTTAGCTTTTTATTTGTTTTCTTCAAACAAACCTCTTTTCCCCTGCCTTCCCATCTCCCAGGAAGTGGGTCCATTCTGGAAGGGGAAAGGGACGCAGGCAAGGGGGAGAGAGTGGGATTCTGTCCCATGTGTTCATTGTTCTCTCCCATTGATTGAAACGTGAAGATGGAGCCAGAAAGAAGAGAAGAGGGAGCTGGGCTAGAAGAATAAGCTGGAAAGCTCTCTCAGTGGAGGAAATTGCTTCTCCCCATACTCCCACTGTGGGTCAGGCTGAATACCGTGAACCTCACCCCAGTTTTGAGGGTATTTAGGGGATTGCCACAGGTGCTGTAGGGAGTACTGTTTAAATGGTTGACACCATACTTACCTTTATCAATGGTATTATTCTAAAAGGGAATGCAAAAAGTGCAGATGTTCCTTTTGGTCATATTTTTCTTAGAAGAAAATTGTATCCTGTATAACCATGGGACAGATTCTCACCAGATTCAGATTGGAACCTGTGACTTAGAAATTCCATCCTGGTGTGGCTGGCTACAGTCGCATGCTGACAGGTGTGTTGGGGAATGTACACACTTGTGTTTGTTCTGTTACCTGATCCTAACAACTCTCTTCCTGATTATTATTTAAGAAGGAAATAAATTGAAATGCTATCAAACATGCCTTGTTGGGAATCTGTGAAGAATAAAACCCTGCTTTCTAATAAAACAAGTTTAAAGATCAAAAACTTAAAAAGGATAAACTAGTTAAAGATAAGTTCTATCATAGCCAACACAGCTCTTTTTGAAGATATCAAGTATATTAAACAAATGTCTGGCGGGGGTACACTGCCTTGTCTGTTTTTAGATGTTTGGGCATTTCATCTTATGGGCAAGGGGAGTCTGTGTTGTGTCACACAGATGGAGCAAATGCATGGTGAAGTTGGTGTCATTTCACTGGGAAAGCTCATGTACATACTTAAAATATAAGGCCTTTTGTTCATTGATCTAGATATAGAAATAGTAGTATAAATTAATTAAACACATGAACAGTTTTCTTTTGCATCCATGAACAATGGAATATTTCCTGGTTGTTTTAAACCAGGGCTTTGTTGGATGCTGGCTCCTCAGATAGCATCACGACCACCTGCTGTTGTGACAAAGCTGAGTTTATTGCCTGCTATGGTAATGGAGAACTCCACCTCCATAGATCCTTAGCAGTGTCTCAAATGGGGAGGCAAGAGTAGAATTTAGTGAGAACTTAAGTTTGGTATAATGAGGGTCTTTTCATACAGGACAGGGGTGGTAGGCAGGGAGAGGGGCTTGATTAGGAATGGGTAGGGTTCATGCTATAATCATTGAACATTGGTTTTAGGACTTAGACTGCATGTCAAGGGGTGTGTGACAAGGAAAAGGCTGAGCTTTTTAGGGAAAGCACTGGGGTGGCTTTGGCAATGTTGACATAATTTTGGGGATCTAATAGATGGGTGAAAGCACTGCCATGAAGTTTGAGAAGGACTGTGATCTCCCATTTTTTTGACATGTGAAGCCCATTTCTGTCCCAGTTTCTTCTCAGGGGAGAGCACCTCTGAGGTCTAAGTGTGGAAAATGAGGCTTCTTTATAGCATTGGCCTCTGAGACTCTGTCCTGCTGGAGTAGCACCATCTCCAAGGACACCTTGGAAATCGACAGCGTCTATTTCCCAAGGATGCTCTGTTCCTAGCACTTGTTCTTCCCAATGACCTACCTTACTGCAAGCGAGTGAATGTGAATGAATGGGCACCATAATTGTACCAGGGGTGAGCAGACCTGGCTCCAGCACCTACTGGCTACCTGACTTTGGACAAATCACTGACCTCTCCACATCTATTAAATGAGGTGCTTGAATTAGATACTTATGATGGTTCCTTTCAGCTCCGTCATTCTTATTACGTCTAAATTCATGGTCTCTGGTAAAATGCATGAGACAAATTTTGTAAACAGATGGACTGATATATATTTGTCTTTCTTTTCAGTTATTCTTCCTAGAGAGTCTCTCCTACACCTGGCTGTGAGATGGGGCTTGCCTAAGCTTTCTCAGTTCCTCGTGTGCCTCCCTGGGGGTGTCCAGGCCTTGGCTTTACCCAATGAACAGGGTGCCACACCATTAGACTTAGCTTTGCACTGTGGACACTCCAAGCTAGTTGAAGACATCACAAAGTGAGTAGTTACCTGATAGTTTCTCTTAATCTGTTTCTATAAAGTCTGCCAGGCACTATGAAAAAATTAAAATGAAACCAAAAGCTAATGTTGGTTTAGGTTTTACCATTAATTCTCATGTGTAAAATATAGATATACATGTAGGACATAAATAGATAAACAGATATATTTGGTGTTCACACTTCATGGGGGAGGAGTTGGAGAAAAAGTCTCAAAAAGCTCTGTAGGGACTTATAATTAAAAAAAGCAAATGCCAAACCCCTACTTTTTTTTTTAGGCCTCAGCTTAAGTGTCACTTCTTTAGAGAGGCCTTCTATGTTATGGTCTTTTATGATTATGATTCATTCATAGCAATAATTGTGATTAAAATTAATAATCCACAATATTAATTATAACTTAGAATTTTACATATATAGTGATTGATCATCTGTTTCATAGATGTCTCCCTCCTAAATCACTTGAGGGCTGAAACTTTTTGATTTACTCACTGCAGTGTTTGGCCCATAACATTCATTGAAACAATGTAAATTTTTGTTGAATAAATGAATAACAGATAAACCCGAAGACACTATGTAGCCATTTGGGTGGTTATCAGGATCTAGTGAAATCGTGTAAAATAAATAATTTTTCAACTGTAAAGTTTTCTGTTTATGATGATATCGACACTTTCAATGAAAAACAAATGTGTTGTTTGATACTTAGAATGGTTCAGATGGGTCAATATTTTTAAATGAAAGGAGGACTCATATATAATGATTTTCTTCACTTAACATGAGGTAAAAAAATAGAAAAATGGGAAATTACATTGAAAATTACAAAGTACTACATAAATATTAAATATTGTCAGCATTATTATGGTATTAATGGACTGGTTTTTCTTCTTTGGCTCATAGAACTCAATGTAATTAATTTATGGACATATGATGCATAAGTGGACATTGGAAGTAGAAGTCAGAGCTTTCTGTTTTTGTTTTTTTTTCTCATTTTGTCAAATGACTAGCAACCAAAAGAAAAGCCCATGAACAGGCCCCTTTCCTTTGCTTTAATGTGACCCCACTTTCTTGGCTAGAAAGGATAAGGCAGATCTGCTTTTTTTGACTTAGTCATGGGTAGTTCAGTGTTGTATTGAGGTCCTCGAGGCTGACTTCTTCATCCTTGGTAGCTTTGTATCCTTCTACTGGATCCAAGACCAGATGATTTTATGTGTTCTAAAAGTTTACACATTTAATAAATCCATTCATGGGTGGGATTAGAAGTAAACTGTAAGCTAAATTCTAATATAGAGCTTCCATTTTCTAAATTAATAACAATGATCTGATTGCTCAGGCTCAGAGTTTGTTTTCCTCAATGGCTTGTCGTTAGCATAAGAAAATGTCTCCTGGAAGATTCTGGAGTCCCTGGCAGAGTTTGGGGAGATGCCCCAAATCTTAGTGTACAAATACTCTACATGGATCTCTTTTTCATTCCGTGTGATGGAGATGACATTTATTTGATTGGAAGTACACTATAATTTTGTAAAGCAAGCGTTCATTAACGAAGTGAGGTCCTGGAAGAAGAAATAGGCAGACTGCTAGTTTTGTGATGTGAGGATTCGGGGAGCAGCTGAGCTGAGTAGTTATCTAGGAGTCATTTGCATTTTCCTGGGGCTCCTTTATAGTTGCTGTTATAAGCCACCCAGAATACTGTGATACTAGTCGTGAAGCCTGCACATAGCTAATAAATGTGCAATTGTTCTTAGCCAAAACAGAATAGAAAATAAGCTGATATTCAAGAATTTAGTTTGGGAATGTAGTTCCTTTGTTTATGAGTGTGCTCAAGAATACAACATGATCAAATTTATGCATATTCTAATTTGCATGAGAAAATGATTTACAACAGTGGACCAGTGTATTATGAATATCTCACTTGTTTGTAACATCCAAGCCTCACCATGTTCCCTGGAGATCATATCTGTTTTCCACTGTAACCACCTAATAAACTGTTGGTTGTCGGCTAATTGCTGCTACATGCAGCCCCATTAAAGAGAGAAGCATCTTTTCAGATTGAAAGGAGAATGAAATACGGGGATAAAGTACTACATTTGAAAGCCAGTACTGTTTCACTATTTATATAAATCTTTAAAGTATATAATATATGTGTATGACTTTTCCATTGGCATCTTCTCTAGGTAGAAAAAGAAAGATGGCTTCATCAGGCTCTGTTTACATCATCTTTTGAACTTATTGTCAGTAGGAGGCTTTTGAGGATGGTTCTGCCAGTCTGATTTGTAATGTGAGGGACACTGAGGCTACTGGAATCTTGGGGTTGGTGTCTCTGAAGCTGTGCCTGGGTTTTGATTTGTGATAATTCAGTTTCCAGGGCAGACGTTCCCCTGGCTTCTCCCGTGTGCAGCTCGGCGAAGATGCCATCTTGCAGTACACTCACTCGTCGGAAATGCTGACCCTGACGCTTAACCACACAGCCGAGCATCTGTTGGAGGCTGATATTAAACTCTTCAGGAAATACCTTCGGGATAGAGCCTTTCTCACTAAGGTTTGTACCCAGTCATTCTGGTATGCAATAACACACTGCTCGGGAGGGCAGGCAACAGCCATTGTTTTGGAAACAGTGTTTTTCTAACAGAAACTTGGGGGCCATGGAATTGCAAATTGTGTTACATCAGTAGAATGAAGATTATTATGTAATATTTTGGCAGTAAAAGATAGTAATTTACATAGTATTCATGTTTCCTTTACTTTTCGTGAGCCAGCCCTGCCAACGTAGGGTTTTAATATTCTAATATTGGATCTTCTCTATGAATTTATTGATTATTATAATTCTTATTTAAAGCAGTTGCATTTAGGGTTCTTTTACATGTATAATATCTACTTGTGGGGCTTCTTATGGCTTAGTAAGCATTCTTATGACGTAGTGAAGCATTTGTCCCAGTATGCAGATTCTTCTTGAATGGAGACTGGTCATTTGAAACCAGTTTTTTTGAAAGAGGTTTTCCCCACTTCTGCCATGGTCCAAACCCCAGCATTCATTAAGTGCTATCATAACATGCTCATCTCAAGGTTTAAACTGTTTCATTTTTATTATTTTTATTTATTTTTTTGTGGAAACTGGAAGAATATAAAAATATTTATATTTTTTAATTATTATTAAGCAAAATGTTATTTTGAGTAAAAGAATTGAGTTAGTCTAGTTGACAGTGCTCAGGGGTATAATGGGTTCGCTCACCAGATCCTGCAACCCCCACGTCTCAAGCACGTCCATTAATAAGACACCGGTTTCAGGATTGTATAGAATTTACAGAGTGAATGTTTTAGGAAAATGATATTATTATGTATCACAGTTTTTGTAAAACGTTTGCTTCATAAAATTCAATATTCTGCCAAAAACACTGCATGTAAAATAAAGATTATTGTTGGCTTACTCCACATAGGGTTTTATTTCAACAATTAAAATGAAACACGCTCTTCAGAGTATAAACTAAATTCCTTAGTTGGGTTTTAGCAAATTTAGTGTATAATTTTCTGGCATACAGTGTTTCCTCATTTTGCTTAAGGATACTTAGGTATCATTTAAAGATACTAAGCCTCCAGCAATCCCCATGGCTTCTCCCCCAGGTACTGAGATGTAGATATTCCTGCAGGCAGAGGCTTGGCCTTGAGAAGCAGCTTTGTTCAGCAAGAACTCAGTTCCCAGCAGCTGTACTGGGGCCGAGCTCAGATACATGTGTGTCCTTATAAGGGACACTCTGACCACAGCATGGCCCCTGGTGACAGAACTCCTGAAAAAGATAAGAGCATACTCTGTGTATAACAAAAATCATTGAACCGTCTTTTCATTATGAAACTCTCCAGCTTCTTAGGTTGGATTCATAATTTCTGATAACACATTTGAGGTAACACTGGTGACCCTGGGGAAGATTTAAGATGAGTAAATCTAAATACATAGTATCAATTTCCTTTTGCTAATTATTTATTGTAGTGGACTTTACAATAAAAAAGACCAAATAGAGATATCTTTTCAGTTACTTAGAGATTTTCATTTTGTGAAAAACACTGATAAAATTTACTTATGATAAAACATTGATAAAAGTATCAGTTGCAATGCTTTATTTAGCCTTTGTTCTAGGTGTCAGCATTCCTCTTTTTAATTCCTATTCCCAGTCGTGGGGCTGGGTAGTGAGTGGGGAGGCCTGGAAGGGAACAGGGTTGAGATTCTTTAGGATAACCAAAGTCATTAATTCTTACCTGCTCAGCAAAATGTTTCTGTGGTATTCTTGAATTAAATTTTTTTTGTCTATTTCTTACTTGGTTAGACGCTATTTTAAATGTAAGCAGATGATAATTGTGATATGGGTTGTTCACACTAAAGCTTTGTAATTTCAATAACACGTGTGAGACTGTGTATGATAATAATGTATTTATTAAATTTTCGATGTCTAAAAGTCTGTTTTTACATATGACTTTGACCTCAGGGACTAATTTATTCTCAATGAGCCACAGCATATTCTCAGTCCGGTCAAAGAGGCATCTTCAGTCTCAGGGTTTGGGCATTGCTCAGTTATCTGCAGCCTTCTAGAACAACAACAATAAAATCTTGCTGCCAAGTTTGCTTTTCTATATCTAAGAGCCATTCAGGTGATCCCATTCAGAAGCCATACTTATTCAGAGTTGTAAAGGATTCGTGTTATCACATTCTATTATAGCGGACACTGGTAGACTGATAATTTGTAATAAACATTAAATGTTAAAAAATGACAGGTTAATGCTACATATCTAAGCTGTGAAGATAGATATTAGGAAATTAAATAATAGGCAAAAATCTTAGCTATATCTTTTAATCATGTTTTTGTTCTTTCCTCATTAGAGAACTTTTTCTGTTAGTCAGAAAGCTGAGAATTTAGTTCTTGGTACACTGAGCTTTCATCACATGCCCAGGGGTATTGAGGGGTCTGTGTCAGTTGTAAGGTTGGCTGCCCAAGTTTGCTCTTGTGTTTGATTTGGAAGATGAGCTGTTGCCGTCTTAGGCTGCCTTATCATTTGACACATCAGCACACAATTCCATGTTTCTTCACATTTTAACTGGTGGTGGGGAATCCCACTGAAAAGAAAATACAGAGGGTTTGGAGAGGGTAGCTTCTTTCTAAGGCTCACAAAATCAGTCTCAGCCAGTGCCAGCTGGTGGCCAAAGGCCTGTACTCATCCTGGGTCTTCCCTGTGATGATGGTCCTACCCCATTCGGGCCTCTAAGATCCCTGTGTCCTAACATGTGGATGGGGGTTGGTACAGGTGGGCAGAGTGTAATAGTGGTGCTGCTTTCTGGTTCCAAGATTGTCCATTCTCTGTCTCCTCTTTTGTTCATTCATACACCATGTTCCTGAGAACCTTCTGGTGGTTGTGACCTGGGGAAGCAGCTTAGTTTTAGGGACAGTTTTGGCCCATGCCTCTGGCTCCCCACATCTTTTACTGTTATTATTGGGGCTGGCTATCTTGCATACCTCCCAGGCCATGACTCTGGCCTGTCCCACCTCTGAGCTTCTTGAATGTAATTTTCATCTCTCTGTTGCGTATTTGAAGCCTCAAATGGTATTCAGTGATTTTTTTTTCTTGATTTCTTAGACTCTTGAAGAGCAAGAAGCCAGGCCAGAGGAAAAGCTAGATATGCCCTCCAGCGCTGCAGAAGCCAAAGAAGGTATGCATGTTCCTCCTTTTTCCACTTGGAGAACCCTGAACTAACTAGCAGGACTAACTAGCTCACTGGGGGTTCAAGTGTATGGTGAAGCAGAGCATGAACCAAGGGGCTCAGTAGCAAGATCAGAGTTTTGCAATGCAACAGAGCCCCTGGGTCATCTGACAGCATCTACCAAAGTATACTGTTTTTCCGCTTTTTATTTGGTTAGCATTTACCGAGAGCCATTTGCCAGGCTCTGATCCTCCCACATTCGTGATCTTCAGGGCATTCTCCTGACACACAAATATTACTCCCCTCTTTCCCAGGTTTAATTTGTTCATTCCATTCAGTTCTTCATCACTCGCTTTTTTTCTTTAGCTTGTTTCACCTCCATGGAACCCCTGCTCTGTGCTGGGCAAGTGTATCTTATAGAGGATGGAGGTCATGAAGGTGTTTCTGTGGTAGTTGGGTTGGGAGCACCTCTTGCGTGTAGGGGTGAGGGGTGTGGATGCAAGGTGTTTGTCAGGGTACAGACAGTTCTACCCAACCAGGGTTGTCCTGTATAGCGTTTCAAAGTCCTGAGGGAGCTTCGGAGACTGAAGGTAGAAAGTTGACTCAAGATGGGAGTCCTTGTAAGAGGTATTATAATACATTGTCAGCACTCTGTTTTACGTTGTAACACATGGGATCATGTTGATGCCACAGTTGCATGTAACACTCAGCAAATCGTTGCTGGGACATAGTGCTTCTTCATTTTCTCCAACTTGGCAGTTTATCTGGGCATGCAATCTCCACTTCAGATCAGGCTCTTTCCTCTTTACATACACAAAGAAGTCTGATCAGTTAACGAGCCCTAGTAATACACACAAGCTTGGCCTCTAGGGTGCATTCTTACCTCTGTTCTTGAATAGTCCTGTATTTACAGTATAGAATAGATTCTGTTTTGTTTGTTTGTTTGTTTTATTTTCTAAAATACAGTAGTTCCAAGAATCTGACCACATCATTATGTCTTCTAGGGTAGTTAGAGCGGAGGTTTTATATATTGAAATACATATTATCAATTTCCTTTTGCTTTATATTTTAGAGTATTGTTTTTATTTTTTAAAATTGCATGTGAGGATAGGGTTATCTATGTAATTTCAGCATAGTGGAGGGAACATTACTAAATATCTGTTAATATAAAGAAACAACCGTCTGATAAAGCTAAGAACCTCCATGTTAGATGCTAAGGTTAGAGAGAAAAAATAGAACGAGATCTTTGTCCCTAAGCCTCCAGTGTTAACAGCTAATCAGCACTTTTGATTCTGTTTGTAATTAGCAGCATAGAGTAGTTGCATTCCAGGTATTTGTCAGGTAGCAGAATCTTAAACTCTTCTCCCTCATGTTTGTTAAAAAGTCATTTTGGAGAAGGAAGATTTGTGGTGAGTTGTTGGAAGCCTGTGTGGCCCGTCCACATTGCGCACATTCCTAGCTTAAGCTGAGTAGCTGAGCTTTCTACCCAAGCTGCACCCTCTTGAGCCCTTCGCAGTTCTCTCCTGTGGGTGATGTATGGCTGCATTAAGGGAGCTGCAGCCTCCCCTGCTCGCCCAAAGATGTGGTGGGGACTTTCACGCTTCACCTTTGCCTCTTCATTTTTTTAAACATCAATTTCTGGTTTTTACTTAAGGTCTTATATATTTTTCTTCCCTTGTAATCTACTTTCAAGCTAATTTAGAACAAAGTAAGATCTAAATATGTACTTAAATTATAAGTTCTTGCCTTAAGGGTCTGACAATGAGATTGGGGTAGAAGAATAACCTGTTTTAGCACATTATGATAAATGCTACAGGAGTAATATGCCTA
The DNA here is from genome assembly GCA_030015415.1 of Cynopterus sphinx. Lineage (NCBI taxonomy): Eukaryota > Metazoa > Chordata > Mammalia > Chiroptera > Pteropodidae > Cynopterus > Cynopterus sphinx. The sequence goes on from CM057379.1 coordinate 40,028,080, forward strand.
AAGCACTACAAGAACTCTGTGGAGTGTGATGGTGGAGTAGCCAGGGAAAGCTTCCTGGAGGAGGTGACCCTGAAGTGTGCTCTAATGGGGGGAAGGGAATTTAGACAGTGGAAATATTTGCAATACAGAGTTCTGAACTAGATGATGCACTGGGGGAAATGCATGAACTATAGGTGTGTGTGTGTGGTGCACGTGTGTGTGTGTGTGTGCATGCGTGTGTGTGTATGTGTAAGATGCCAGGAACATAGGCTTGAGAGGGAGGCAGATTGGCAGGGCTTGTACACAAACTGAGGAACTGGAACTCCACACTGACAGCTCCAGGGAGCTGCTTGAAACAAATTGGGTTAAATTTTTATTTTAGAAAGTTTACTCGGTGAGAGTGTGGGGATGGATTGGAGAAGCCAGGGGCTGCTGGAAGTGATGCAGAAGTGAGTGTTCCCCATCGAAGTGTAATGAGATTGGAGAGGTAGGGACAGATTGGTCCCCATTTGGAGGTGCAGGATGTCAGGCTTGTGTCAGTGATGAGGGAGAAGGGCGATTCTTCCGTTCATGGTGTGTCCCTGGGTGGTATAGGCCTTATGGAAGCAGGATAATGACGAAAAATGTACTCAGTTTTAGATAGGCTGAATCTGATGGGACTTGGGGATAGCCAGGTTAGTATACCTGACTGCCAGTTGGACTGAAGTTACTCTATCAATAAGCAAAAGAATTTGGACCGAGACTCAAACCCCCTAGCTCCAAACAATTAGTGTGTGTGTTTTATGGACCTTCTAGAGAATGTATTTTCTTGTGTATGCTTGGAGGACGTGTTAGAAACTATACACATGTTTTAGCAGGAGGCAGCATTCAACTAAAGGGAAAATATTCAATTAGTTTTTATTTGTTCATAAGCCTGGAGGCAACACAATTGGGAAAACAAAACATTTTGAGCATAAGAGCTTGCTTTTTCCCTGCTTTCTTTAAACCCCAAAAAGAAACTTTCCATTTGAGATCTACTAGAAAATTCTTAACAGATCATTTTTTCTCTTCCTTCTAGAGCAGTGGGTCATGGGGGAAACTCTAGGCTCATATCTGTAGTTGCCATTGATTAAAAGACTGCAATAACTTTAGCCTGAAAATTTACTGTGCTGTCTCTGTTAGTGTGATAAATGGGTTTATTATTGTCTATGAACCAATTATGTTTCCATAATTTCATGATTGTAATTGTACTTCCAGAATAATGGGAAGCCATTCCTAATGAATTAAATGGCCAAAAAGTCATCTCATTTTTAATAGGCTGAGGCAAATAAACTAGTTATTAGAATTTATTAATCCACTAACTGACTGTCTTGTCCCTTGCCTTCTTTGTCCTTATTTTGTACTTTGCAATCCTACCCTAGAATTTCCTAAATAGCATTGTACAGAACAACAATCTTACCCTGAAAAATAAGGATTCTTTGGCCAGACGAGTAGAAAATGCTGTATGTGAAATGCCCTCTGTTGGAGATTGAGAATACATTGAATATTTTATAGATCCTAGAAAGTCTTGCAGTCAAGAAACCTGTGTAACCTTCTTTAACCTAACAGCTCTCTAAATTGATCATAGACGAACCTCTCTTTTTCACAGTCCTCAGTATCTCGTGGCAGTGGTCTATGGAAGGGATTTTGGAAATGACGTTTGCTGTGATCTTTACTGATCCTGCCCTTCACAGACCTTATTTTCTCCCTTTTCACTGGCATCTGCATTCTCTCCACCCTTAAGTACAGTGATGCTCACATGGGGTCATGGGCAGGGACTACTCATGGTCACCTTGAAAATTCGGATCACACATACCTGGCCATACCTCTTCACTTTTTGCCTGGGAGGCTGTTGTTTGTCAAGAATCTATGGGGACATAAAACAAACAGAACCACTGCAAAACCGTTGACCACTAAATGAACCCATTTTCTTTTTTTATTCTTTTGCAGTTTTTAAAATTTTTTTTCTGATTTGCTGTCATAACTTTTGTGTCACTGGCCTCTTACTTTGTTGGCTTCTTCCTACTAATTATCATTAACACATTTTCATTAACAAGGAAATAGGGAGTTGGGATTTGAACACATGTTCCAGTCCTAAAGAAGAGTGGGCAAAACTATTTTCTTCAGGTGGAGGCAGCATCTTCATGCAGGCTCAGAAGGGTTTCATGATCTCATGAGGAAGGCAGGGGAGGCCATGGATCTAAATGCAAAATGCAGTTGAGGGAGATGGATGTGAATTCTGTAGGCTTGTTTACTTATCCCTTTAATAAACATTTACCGAGTGCCCACTTTGTATCAGGCACTGTTCTAGGCATTGGTGATATAGCAGTAACCAAAATGGCAAAGGAAAAAAAACCCTGATCATAGGGGGTGGACTGTCGTCTAACTTCACTCAGGCATTTGTTGAGTGCTGGCACTGCTCTATGTGCTGGAGCTGCAGCTGTGAGCTGAGTACAAATTTGTACACTCATGGAGCCCACATTCCAGTGGTGGTGGAGGGGGATAGTTTTTTGAGAGTCAGGAGTCAATTTCTCCCATTTTATACATGAAGAAGTGGCAGCATAGAGGGGTCACATATCTTACCTGAGGAGATACAGGTTGTCCAGGGCGTTGGAACTCGGGTGGTGAGTTCTTGTCCCCGCGGCATTATAGAACACCTCCCCTTACGTGACCGACTAGCTACATAGTGTTTGGTCTACTGTTCTGAAGTTCTCTCCAGCATTTGTCTGATGGAAAAAGTGCAAAATCGGAATCATTGCCTTGAGATGAACTCTCTTCCACATGGCTGACCTGTCTCATAAAGTCCTTGTGACGGGAGATTTGTGACCCACATGCGCAGACATGTCCTGATGACACACACCAGCAACAAGCAGACTCCGCTAAAAACCTCAGCTCTGCTGTGAACTGGCTTCTGGGCATTATGCAAGTTACTCAGCTGTGTCTTCTGTTATGGAGAATGGCAGAGTGAGAGAGCCCTTTAATACTGCACAGTAAGGCTTAAATGAGAAAATATAGATAGAAAACCTTGACCAGCATCTGACAACTGGTCAATTCTCTTTATGAGCGAAGTTGTAGTGCATGGCTAGAGTGGACTTGTTGGTGATTATGTGTATGTTGAGATAGCAGGACATGGCTCTTCGTGCTGCAGTGATAAGGTGAGCATATTTTTCACTTAAAATCCTTTAGGCAAGGGTGCAGCACTTCTCTGTGTGCTCTGAGTGAGATGTGCAAAGGGAGTTGTATGATGGAGTCTCACTATTTGAATATCTGCTATGAGATATTATTGGGAAAACAAGAGGGCTTTTACCTATGCAGAATTTCCTTTTCAAGTTTTTTTTTTTTTTTAAATACTCTAATTCAGTGCCGTTTTAGAACCATTGAATATGGTTCCAATGTCTTATCAAGATGTAGGTTCTTTACACCAGGATGACTGGGACCTGAGGTGTTGGGGATTTAGGACAGCATTAGGAAGGCTGTTCTGCAGTGGATATTATTCCGTTGGATACACAGCTCTTATCTGAACCCGAGTATAGAATATCCCTCCAAGGACTTGATCAGCATTGTTCCTCTGAGTCAGGTATTTTGGAATTTTCAAGACAATTATAAAGCCTGCTCAGAGAATGTACTTCCCAGGCCCGGGAAGTGATTTGTGATTGTTTCTTGTGTTGTGCACAGCGGTTCAGCCTTTCCTGTGCTTTCTTTGGAGACTGACTTTGCCAACCCACTTTCTCCTCTTGCCTCCAGGAGGAGAAAAGTTTCATCAAGGACAAAAATAGGATATTAAGCTGATATGATGGTCATCATGTATATTATTATAATAGGATTTTCTCACACAAAAAGAACAATTCTTTTCCTTGCCTCCTCCCGTTTATCACAGAATTAAAGAATCATAGTTTGAGCTGGAAAGAATCTGAGATTCCTCAGAACTCACCTAGATACAACAAATTCTCTTCACATTTGCTGTGGTTGCTTTGTTCCAGCTGCGTCAGTTAGCAGGCTGCGGGAGGAGGACAGCATTCCCTGTGTGTCATTAACTAAGGAGTCTGATGTAGTTGAAATAAGCTTTAGTTGGAAATACAGCAAAGGAGTTTTTTTCTTGAATTAAAATAGAATCTAAGTGTGGCATCTTACGGACTTAAAGGTATTCACAAGTCAAAATTGAATCTTCATCTCTTTGATAGATGACTTTCCTCATTTTATTCAAGCAGTTGAGTAAATTAGAAAAATTATTTCCTGATCTCAATTTGAAATATAGTGATTTAGAGCTTTTGCTCATGTTGATAGTTGCAACTAGATTTTTGGGCTGAGGCTATTGTTTTTTCCACCTATGAATAAATTCTTTACTGCTTGAGATTTTATGGAGGTCAGGATTGCACACTGCAGATGTAAAAAAAATATATATTATAAAAACATTATTGAGTGAAAAAATATATAAAAAACATATGTGGTAGAGTTACCATATGACCTAGTAATTACACTCTTAGATATGTACTCAGGAGAAATGAAAACATAAACATCCATAAAAATCTGTACACAAATGTTCATAGAAGCATTATTCGTAACTGCCAAAAAGTGGAAACAACCCAAATGCCCATCAGCTGAGGAATAGATATATAAAATATGGTATATCCATGAAATGGAATAGTGGTTGGCAATAGAAAGGAATGACGTACTGATATATTTCAACATGAATGAATCTTGAAAACATTATGCTAAGTGAAAGAGGCCAGTTACAAAAGACCACATACTGCATGATTTTGTTTATACGAAATATCCAGAATAGGTAAATGGCTGAAGATAGAACATAGATTAGTGGTTGCCATGGGCTGGGGTGATAACAGGAGTAGTTGGGGAGAAATGGATAGTGAGTGATAATGGGCATGGAGTTTTTTGTTGGAGTGATGAACATGTTCTAAAATTGAATGTGGTAATGATTGCATAACTCTGAATATATTAAAAATCATTTACTTGTACACTTTAAGTGGGTGAATAGTATGATATTCAGTTATACCTCAATGAAGCTGTTACAAAAATATATGCACAGAGAGGAGTACATACTAAAACATTAAAACGTATTTTATTGATATTTTTCATAGTCCTTTTCAAATTTTATCAATTACTTTTCTGGCTCAAAAGAAGTGTTACAAATAATTTAAAAACTATGTATTTCAAAAAGGGTTGCTTAAAATTTTTTGGAAAGAATTCAGAAGACAAATATAAAAATTAGATCATAAAAGATAATACATAAAAATTATAGAATATAATTTAAAATATTCTATAATTTAAAATTAAAGTATAATGTCCTGCATTATACATTATATCAGAATATAATATCAAAATTATATTGCTGGAGGGCCTGAATCTTCTCTCTCACCTTGGCATCCTCTCCCTGGCTGTTGATGCTGCAACTCATTAGGGACTGAACTGAGATTGTTGAATTGAGTGGAATGTTGGGTCTTATATAGGTTAACGGGGCTTATGTTGGTATTTCTATAGATAGGTGCCTCCTTGTCTCTCCCAGTCTATATTTCTCTTGGGAAGGCCAAATAATGGTTCTTATTAGTTTTCCCACTTGAAGGTAAAACAATATAATTGGGATATAATTGGGATACTGAAACGGAAGGTCAAAGTGGTATAGTAGCCTCTGACTTAAGAATAATGAAAGTTTTTCAAATTTGTTCCCTTCATCATTTTAATTCTCTGGCAGTTGTAAATTGGACATGCACATTAGGCTAAAACATTAAAGTGATATTTGCAAGTTAAGTTGTTATAAGTGTAACGCAAATGTGTAACTTCAGAGGAAAGAGTGCATTCACAGAGCCGGAAGGGTGAAAGGAAGCAAGGGGAAAAGCATTTATCCGTCTGCAATCTGGTAGTTCAGAAGTTGGGATAAAATAGTGATAGTGTTGGAAATGTTTGAATTAGTAATTCAAAAAAGTGAGCAATTTTCCCTTCCTTGGCCCAATCTCCCAGCTTGCCTAATGATCCACTGCATCTCATCAGCTGTTTAAACCACCAGATCCAGGTGGAAGAGAGAAGCATTTATTCAATACCTGTAATGTGCTAGGCACTCTGCTTGGCACGGGGGATACAAGTGCCAAGGCCAGGAATGATTTGGACCCAGCCTTTCCAGAACTCACAGTCTTTTGGGAGAGAAAGATTCAGTCAGAGACTGTGAATGATCTTAACAGTTTCTCTGGGCATTTGTGGGCAGGTAGAGCAAATTGAGAGCATGACCCTTGTTTCCAGTTGTGCTTTTGACACTGCACTGGAAATCTTACCAGGTGATTGTGGGTAGTTGAACCTGAGGGTGGGGATGAAACAGCAGTGGTCATCCGGTTGCCTCTGATCACGATTCTTTTTACCTCCTTCCTGGGGGAGGAGTTGGATGACACAGTAAATGGTAAAGGAAGATACTGAGCATCTTATATTTTTGATATAAGCTTTTTGTTTTCTTAAGACTAGCCTCTGTGGTCCCATTTTTCAAAAAGAAACGGTAGGCTTGTGCACAGAGTTGCGATCTGTTAGGCTAATCTGTTTCTTAATGAGATGCTGGTGTTAATCTTACAGCTACTTAACCCTTTTTTGGAAACCTTGTTTGCTGGTACAGTGTCACGGGCGATCGTGAAGATTAGAGATTATTGCTTGTTCCATTATAGCTTGGCAGTAACAAATATGTTTATGAAGTTAGTAAGTCTGATTTAGAGCGTGTAATTCTTATTTCTGGGTGGGCCTCGAAGGCAAGATTAATAGGCCTTTAAAACAGAATAGTTTGGAGTTACTGATAGCATTATCTGCTGAAGGTTTCTATAGCAATGAGTGGTTTGATTGCACTGTGCAGTTGGTGGTGTAGCGAGTGAATGTAAAAGGATCCTAGTAATTTAGCAGAAACTCTCCTGGAGCAATTTAATTAAACACTGGTAG